>JALIRH010000075.1:0-1200000 GCA_023055505.1 Callipepla californica brunnescens
CTAACCCTAACCCTAACCCTAACCCCTAACCCAAACCCTAACCCTAACCCTAACCCTAACCCCAAACCCTAACCCCTAACCCTCCCAACCCTAACCCTAACCCTACCCTACCCCTAACCCTAACCCTAACCCTAACCCCTAACCCTACCCCTAACCCTACCCTAACCCTAACACCTAACCCTAACCCCTACCCTAACCCAACCCTAACCCTACAACCCTAACCCTAACCCAACCCTAACCCACCTAACCCTAACCCTAACCCTACAACCCTAACCCTAACCCTAACCCTAACCCCTAACCCTAACCCTAACCCTAACCCCTAACCCAAACCCTAACCCTACACCCTAACCCTACCCTAACCCTAACCCTAACCCTAACCCTACCTACCCTAACCCTAACCCTAACCCTAACCCTAACCCTAACCCTAACACCTAACCCTAACCCTACCCTAACCTAACCCTAACCCTAACCCTAACCCTAACCCTAACCCTAACCCTAACCCTAACCCTAACACCTAACCCTAACCCTAACCCTAACCCTAACCTACCCTAACCCTAACCCTAACCCTAACCCTAACCCTACCCTAACCCTAACCCTAACCCTACACCCTAACCCTAACCCTAACCCTAACCCTAACCCTAACCCTAACCCTAACCCTAACCCTAACCCTAACCCTAACCCTAACCCTAACCCTAACCCTAACCCTAAACCCTAACCTAACCCTAACCCTAACCCCTAACCCTAACCCTAACCCTAACCCTAACCCTAACCCTAACCACCTAACCCTAACCTAACCCTAACCCTAACCCTAACCCTAACCCTAACCCTAACCCTAACCCTAACCCTAACCCTAACCCTAACCCTAACCCTAACCCTAACCCTAACCCTAACCCTAACCCTAACCCCTAACCCTAACCCTAACCCTAACCCTAACCCTAACCCTAACCCTATCCTTAAACCTAACCCATTGTCAATCCTCCAGACTTACAGCACCTCTTCCATTTTCCAAGACCTCTGGAAGATGATAGAGAGCAGTTCACCTCTGCCATCTCCTCAGAACATGGATGCATCCCATAGGGGTTCATGGATTTACATTCATTGATGTTGCATAGACGCACTCAGACCATCTTCTCCCACACCAAAGGGGAGCCTTCCATTCCCCACACCCTCTCACTTTACCCCCCAGAGTCCAGGAGTCCCAGGAGGTAAACACAAGGGAAATAAACTTTTCACAAATGTAGATAGAGGACAGGTCACAGGGGAAATGTTCTTAAGGTAGAAGAGGGAGGCTGTGGATCAGGTGTTAGGGGGAAGTTGTTTTTACTGAGGGAGTGGTGAGGTGCTTGAACAGGTTGCACAGATTGGCGGTGGATGCCCTGTCCCTGGAGGTGTTGAAGGCTGAGTTGGATGGGGGCCCAGCACAATGTGATCTGGTACTTGATCTAGCAGTTAGCAGCCCTGCCTGTGGCAGGGGAGCTGGAACTTGATGATCCTTGAGATCCCTTCCGGCCCAACACATTCTATGATTCTATGGTGAAGAATAATCATCACTACTATGTTTTTTCCTTTTGTAGTTAATTTATTTTTTTAATTTCAACTCACAGATTTCTATTTTGTTTGGTGTTTTTCTCCAGTGCTCTTTTCCATCCCAGTGGGAGGGGGCACGGAGCAAATGGTTGTGTGGTGCTAAGATGCCTGACATCTTTTTGTATGTCATTCGAATAGAATCCTGTTCTAGAGGAAGATTTTTGTTGGTTCTGGATTGGTTTTCTTGAAAATATTCCCTGGACTGAGTAGGACTCTGTACCTTGTCTCACTGCATTACCGCCAAGGAGCTCAGAACTGCAAAACGTGAGTCATATCCATTCTTCACAGGATGTGGCTGAGGGAGCTGGGGTTTTTCACTGTGGAGAAGAGGAAGCTCAGGGGAGACCTTACTGCTCTCTATGTCTGCGCGTAGGGAGCTTGTAATGGAATGGTGGTCAGCCTCTTCTCTCACGTAACTAGTAATAGGACGAGAGAGAGTGTCCTCGAATTGCACCAGGGGAGATTCAGGCTGGACATGAGGTATAGAGAGAACTATTTTTGATAAGCTGACGGTTGGACTGGATGTATACGAAGCTCTGCCTCAACCACAGGAACATCCTCAATGTATCCTGCAGCCTCTTTCAGGACACACCTCCCTACTCAAGTGTGGGCTCCTGCACAGAGTGCAGCACGTGGTTACAGCATGCACTCCAAAAGTAGCTCCAGCATGATCCAAGGCCACAGACAACAGCGGAAATGCAGTCAGTCCTCCTGTCTGGAAGGGGCTTTCTCCTGGTACTGGACATGGCCTGGGCTCAAAAGCATCTCAGGGGATCAAGGTCGGAAGGAGAGCTGCAAAACAAGAAAAGGATTGAGGTGTGGCCAGGCCGAGCTGACAGCTCGGTGTCATACCAGAGCTGACAGCTCGGTGTCATACCAGAGCCAATGGAGCAAATAAACTTTGTCCTGGCTGGAAAACTGGACATGGGGAATGGAAGGGATTACTTGAGTTCCTCTAGGAGTCCGCAGCCAATGCGGGAGCTCAGAGCCGGAGCAGTCCCCAGCTCACAGCTCTGTGTGTCCTGGGCACCCCATGCCCACCTCAGCGTGGGTAGGGTGTCCCCCGCCTTGTGCATGGGGCTTTGGTCTTCGGAGTCAGACGCGTGGGATACCCTGTGTCTTGGTGTATGGGTGGCAGCAATCCAGATCCGTTGGTGGAGGACTCGCAATGAGACGCTGATGCTGCCATCTCCTGAGGTTCTTCCCACACTGGCTTGGCCTTCTTAGCCCTCATCCTGAGCACTCTGACTGAGTCGCAAGCCAGAAGTGGGAGCATGGCTGGTCTGCCTTTGGGCTCCTTGGACAGCCTGGCCTCAGCCCTCAGTGAAGGTTCCTCATTGTGGAACCTCACGCATTGCGTTCCCGGTGCTTGGCCCAGGTCTTCTTGGCCTTCGGTTCCTGCTTGTCCCTGCAGCTGGCAGCTCACCGGCTGCTTGTGGGCTGCAGGCACTCCCCGCATCGCTGGCAGCAGCCTGAAAGGACAGAGCAGGAGGGGACTGCCTGAGTGGAAGAGCGATAGCTTTGGGACCGCATCCGGCAACCCTGAGCCAGGAGCCTTGGCTGCAACACAGCCTTCCCCTCAGACAGCTCACCGGCTGCCCCGTGGTCTCCTGAGATCCGGACAGGGACAAGCCCTGTGAGCTGGGGTGCTCCAGGTTTCCCCATCCCTCCACCCCGGGTGCTGCATTCAGCACTGTTGGGCGACCACAAACAAACCCTTTCGGGTTGGGGAATGGGCGCGTGTCCGGAATTGGAAGGCACAGGAGATTCACTGTGAATTCTCCCCTTGGCTCAGAGACAAGGGGCACTCAGGCCCAAGGCAGGGAGAGCTGACAGCACTACAGCACTGGTGGGCCACGTGCGGGCACAGCAAGTGTCATGGCACTGCCTGGGCCACAGAGAAACCAAAAACTCACCCTGGAAACAGCTTCTCTGAATGTCTTTTTCCCAGACAGCTTCTCAACAAAGTCATAGTAGAACTTCATTTGGCAGGTCAGCCTGCCAATGAAGAGCACTCCGATGCCCTTCAGGACAAAGGCAACGTTCTGCCCGTTCTGCAGACAGCTGGAGAGCAGGGACACGGTGTGTTAGACGCAGGCCTTCCCTCTCTGCCAGGTCACAGAGGCAATTGCGGCCACCTCGCTGTACTTCCGGGGCTCAAATTCCTTATGACAAATGCAAGGGACACAGTTGATCAGACAGTCGCTTTTCCACAGGTGCTTCCCTAGAGCTGCTTATTGTCGACATCACCCAGAACGGCCCCAGATTTGCATGGGCTCCTTGGAGAGCAGGGTTTGCTTCTGAGAACGGAGGCCACGGCCCTGTTTGCCCTGTCCACGAAGCCAGCAAGGGTTTAATCCCCCTTCCTACCTGGCAGGGATTTCTTCTTGGGCTTGAGGCGGTGCTTGGCTAGGAGGTTTCTAGCCAGGTGGAACACAGGCCAGCACAGAATCACGGTCCCGTCCTCTGTCTCAGTGTCTTTGGGGACGGTGTTGAACGAGCCAAAGGTGGGAATCCAGACCCCCTGCAAGTGGAAGAGAAAGGAAGGGCTGAAGAACTCTGAGCCGGCTGGAGGAAGAGCTGGAGGAGGTCCAATGTAGGGACAGAGCTCGGGAGTTCTCTCCGCTGTTCAGAGGCACAAGCCAGGGCAGTGGGAATGGCTTTGGGAAGGAGCTGCGCAGTCCTCTCCCTCCCCTTGCCCTGCTGAATGCAGCACAGCAGTCAGGGCAGATTTGATTTATCAGCTTCAATTCCAACTCGTCTATAATATGTTGCATCATTTTGCTTTCCAAAATCTTATTTAATGGATTAGTTTTCCTTCTCAGATATTTGTTGTTGTTTTGTTTATAGGTCCATCTCCCTACCGTCTCCCTTTTCCCCCTTCCCCATTACTGGGGCGTGGGGCCGTGGGTTCCCTGCCCCATTTGTCATGGAACAGGGCCAAACCAGCCCATATAGTATTGACTCTCCCTCTCCCCCTCACAGAAGCCCCATTCTCCATTTTCACATTTCTCAACACCTCATGTTATCCCCCACAACCCTCTCTCTCTTCCCCCAGGCCCCTGTTCAACCCCATAGAACCCACCTACCCCACCACAGCTTCCCCCTTTTCACCCCTCCTCCTGGACCCCGAACTCCCGTCCACTAACCCTAACCCTAACCCTAACCCTAAACCCTAACCCTAACCCTAACCCTAACCCTAACCCTAAATCCTAACCCTAAATCCTAACCCTAACCCTAACCCTAACCCTAACCCTAACCCTAACCCTAACCCTAACCCTAACCCTACCCTAACCCTAACTCAAACCCTAACCCTAACCCTAACCCTACCCTAACCCTAACCCTAACCCTAACCCTAACCCTAACCCTAACCCTTACCCTAACCCTAACCCTTACCCTAACCCTACCCTAACCCTAACCCTAACCCTAACCCTAACCCTAACCCTAACCCTAACCCTAACCCTTACCCTAACCCTAACCCTAACCCTAACCCTAACCCTAACCCTAACCCTAACCCTAACCCTAACCCTAACCCTAACCCCACCCTAACCCTAACCCTAACCCTAACCCTAACCCTAACCCTAACCCTAACCCTAACCCTAACCCTAACCCTAACCCTAACCCTAACCCTAACCCTAACCCTAACCCTAACCTTAAACCTAACCCATTGTCAATCCTCCAGACTTCCAGCACCTCTTCCATTTTCCAAGACCTCTGGAAGATGATAGAGAGCAGTTCACCTCTGCCATCTCCTCAGAACATGGATGCATCCCATAGGGGTTCATGGATTTACGTTCATTGATGTTGCATAGACGCACTCAGACCATCTTCTCCCACACCAAAGGGGAGCCTTCCATTCCCCACACCCTCTCACTTTACCCCCAGAGTCCAGGAGTCCCAGGAGGTAAACACAAGGGAAATAAACTTTTCACAAATGTAGATAGAGACAGGTCACAGGGGAAATGTTCTTAAGGTAGAAGAGGGAGGCTGTGGATCAGGTGTTAGGGGGAAGTTGTTTTTACTGAGGGAGTGGTGAGGTGCTTGAACAGGTTGCACAGATTGGCGGTGGATGCCCTGTCCCTGGAGGTGTTGAAGGCTGAGTTGGATGGGGCCCAGCACAATGTGATCTGGTACTTGATCTAGCAGTTAGCAGCCCTGCCTGTGGCAGGGGAGCTGGAACTTGATGATCCTTGAGATCCCTTCCGGCCCAACACATTCTATGATTCTATGGTGAAGAATAATCATCACTACTATGTTTTTTCCTTTTGTAGTTAATTTATTTTTTTAATTTCAACTCACAGATTTCTATTTTGTTTGGTGTTTTTCTCCAGTGCTCTTTTCCATCCCAGTGGGAGGGGGCACGGAGCAAATGGTTGTGTGGTGCTAAGATGCCTGACATCTTTTTGTATGTCATTCGAATAGAATCCTGTTCTAGAGGAAGATTTTTGTTGGTTCTGGATTGGTTTTCTTGAAAATATTCCCTGGACTGAGTAGGACTCTGTACCTTGTCTCACTGCATTACCGCCAAGGAGCTCAGAACTGCAAAACGTGAGTCATATCCATTCTTCACAGGATGTGGCTGAGGGAGCTGGGGTTTTTCACTGTGGAGAAGAGGAAGCTCAGGGGAGACCTTACTGCTCTCTATGTCTGCGCGTAGGGAGCTTGTAATGGAATGGTGGTCAGCCTCTTCTCTCACGTAACTAGTAATAGGACGAGAGAGAGTGTCCTCGAATTGCACCAGGGGAGATTCAGGCTGGACATGAGGTATAGAGAGAACTATTTTTGATAAGCTGACGGTTGGACTGGATGTATACGAAGCTCTGCCTCAACCACAGGAACATCCTCAATGTATCCTGCAGCCTCTTTCAGGACACACCTCCCTACTCAAGTGTGGGCTCCTGCACAGAGTGCAGCACGTGGTTACAGCATGCACTCCAAAAGTAGCTCCAGCATGATCCAAGGCCACAGACAACAGCGGAAATGCAGTCAGTCCTCCTGTCTGGAAGGGGCTTTCTCCTGGTACTGGACATGGCCTGGGCTCAAAAGCATCTCAGGGGATCAAGGTCGGAAGGAGAGCTGCAAAACAAGAAAAGGATTGAGGTGTGGCCAGGCCGAGCTGACAGCTCGGTGTCATACCAGAGCTGACAGCTCGGTGTCATACCAGAGCCAATGGAGCAAATAAACTTTGTCCTGGCTGGAAAACTGGACATGGGGAATGGAAGGGATTACTTGAGTTCCTCTAGGAGTCCGCAGCCAATGCGGGAGCTCAGAGCCGGAGCAGTCCCCAGCTCACAGCTCTGTGTGTCCTGGGCACCCCATGCCCACCTCAGCGTGGGTAGGGTGTCCCCCGCCTTGTGCATGGGGCTTTGGTCTTCGGAGTCAGACGCGTGGGATACCCTGTGTCTTGGTGTATGGGTGGCAGCAATCCAGATCCGTTGGTGGAGGACTCGCAATGAGACGCTGATGCTGCCATCTCCTGAGGTTCTTCCCACACTGGCTTGGCCTTCTTAGCCCTCATCCTGAGCACTCTGACTGAGTCGCAAGCCAGAAGTGGGAGCATGGCTGGTCTGCCTTTGGGCTCCTTGGACAGCCTGGCCTCAGCCCTCAGTGAAGGTTCCTCATTGTGGAACCTCACGCATTGCGTTCCCGGTGCTTGGCCCAGGTCTTCTTGGCCTTCGGTTCCTGCTTGTCCCTGCAGCTGGCAGCTCACCGGCTGCTTGTGGGCTGCAGGCACTCCCCGCATCGCTGGCAGCAGCCTGAAAGGACAGAGCAGGAGGGGACTGCCTGAGTGGAAGAGCGATAGCTTTGGGACCGCATCCGGCAACCCTGAGCCAGGAGCCTTGGCTGCAACACAGCCTTCCCCTCAGACAGCTCACCGGCTGCCCCGTGGTCTCCTGAGATCCGGACAGGGACAAGCCCTGTGAGCTGGGGTGCTCCAGGTTTCCCCATCCCTCCACCCCGGGTGCTGCATTCAGCACTGTTGGGCGACCACAAACAAACCCTTTCGGGTTGGGGAATGGGCGCGTGTCCGGAATTGGAAGGCACAGGAGATTCACTGTGAATTCTCCCCTTGGCTCAGAGACAAGGGGCACTCAGGCCCAAGGCAGGGAGAGCTGACAGCACTACAGCACTGGTGGGCCACGTGCGGGCACAGCAAGTGTCATGGCACTGCCTGGGCCACAGAGAAACCAAAAACTCACCCTGGAAACAGCTTCTCTGAATGTCTTTTTCCCAGACAGCTTCTCAACAAAGTCATAGTAGAACTTCATTTGGCAGGTCAGCCTGCCAATGAAGAGCACTCCGATGCCCTTCAGGACAAAGGCAACGTTCTGCCCGTTCTGCAGACAGCTGGAGAGCAGGGACACGGTGTGTTAGACGCAGGCCTTCCCTCTCTGCCAGGTCACAGAGGCAATTGCGGCCACCTCGCTGTACTTCCGGGGCTCAAATTCCTTATGACAAATGCAAGGGACACAGTTGATCAGACAGTCGCTTTTCCACAGGTGCTTCCCTAGAGCTGCTTATTGTCGACATCACCCAGAACGGCCCCAGATTTGCATGGGCTCCTTGGAGAGCAGGGTTTGCTTCTGAGAACGGAGGCCACGGCCCTGTTTGCCCTGTCCACGAAGCCAGCAAGGGTTTAATCCCCCTTCCTACCTGGCAGGGATTTCTTCTTGGGCTTGAGGCGGTGCTTGGCTAGGAGGTTTCTAGCCAGGTGGAACACAGGCCAGCACAGAATCACGGTCCCGTCCTCTGTCTCAGTGTCTTTGGGGACGGTGTTGAACGAGCCAAAGGTGGGAATCCAGACCCCCTGCAAGTGGAAGAGAAAGGAAGGGCTGAAGAACTCTGAGCCGGCTGGAGGAAGAGCTGGAGGAGGTCCAATGTAGGGACAGAGCTCGGGAGTTCTCTCCGCTGTTCAGAGGCACAAGCCAGGGCAGTGGGAATGGCTTTGGGAAGGAGCTGCGCAGTCCTCTCCCTCCCCTTGCCCTGCTGAATGCAGCACAGCAGTCAGGGCAGATTTGATTTATCAGCTTCAATTCCAACTCGTCTATAATATGTTGCATCATTTTGCTTTCCAAAATCTTATTTAATGGATTAGTTTTCCTTCTCAGATATTTGTTGTTGTTTTGTTTATAGGTCCATCTCCCTACCGTCTCCCTTTTCCCCCTTCCCCATTACTGGGGCGTGGGGCCGTGGGTTCCCTGCCCCATTTGTCATGGAACAGGGCCAAACCAGCCCATATAGTATTGACTCTCCCTCTCCCCCTCACAGAAGCCCCATTCTCCATTTTCACATTTCTCAACACCTCATGTTATCCCCCACAACCCTCTCTCTCTTCCCCCAGGCCCCTGTTCAACCCCATAGAACCCACCTACCCCACCACAGCTTCCCCCTTTTCACCCCTCCTCCTGGACCCCGAACTCCCGTCCACTAACCCTAACCCTAACCCTAACCCTAAACCCTAACCCTAACCCTAACCCTAACCCTAACCCTAACCCTAAATCCTAACCCTAAATCCTAACCCTAACCCTAACCCTAACCCTAACCCTAACCCTAACCCTAACCCTAACCCTACCCTAACCCTAACTCAAACCCTAACCCTAACCCTAACCCTACCCTAACCCTAACCCTAACCCTAACCCTAACCCTAACCCTAACCCTAACCCTAACCCTAACCCTTACCCTAACCCTAACCCTTACCCTAACCCTACCCTAACCCTAACCCTAACCCTAACCCTAACCCTAACCCTAACCCTAACCCTAACCCTAACCCTAACCCTTACCCTAACCCTAACCCTTACCCTAACCCTACCCTAACCCTAACTCTAACCCTAACCCTAACCCTAACCCTAACCCTAACCCTAACCCTAACCCTAACCCTACCCTAACCCTAACCCTAACCCTACCCTAACCCTAACCCTAACCCTAACCCTAACCCTAACCCTAACCCTAACCTTAAACCTAACCCATTGTCAATCCTCCAGACTTCCAGCACCTCTTCCATTTTCCAAGACCTCTGGAAGATGATAGAGAGCAGTTCACCTCTGCCATCTCCTCAGAACATGGATGCATCCCATAGGGGTTCATGGATTTACGTTCATTGATGTTGCATAGACGCACTCAGACCATCTTCTCCCACACCAAAGGGGAGCCTTCCATTCCCCACACCCTCTCACTTTACCCCCAGAGTCCAGGAGTCCCAGGAGGTAAACACAAGGGAAATAAACTTTTCACAAATGTAGATAGAGACAGGTCACAGGGGAAATGTTCTTAAGGTAGAAGAGGGAGGCTGTGGATCAGGTGTTAGGGGGAAGTTGTTTTTACTGAGGGAGTGGTGAGGTGCTTGAACAGGTTGCACAGATTGGCGGTGGATGCCCTGTCCCTGGAGGTGTTGAAGGCTGAGTTGGATGGGGCCCAGCACAATGTGATCTGGTACTTGATCTAGCAGTTAGCAGCCCTGCCTGTGGCAGGGGAGCTGGAACTTGATGATCCTTGAGATCCCTTCCGGCCCAACACATTCTATGATTCTATGGTGAAGAATAATCATCACTACTATGTTTTTTCCTTTTGTAGTTAATTTATTTTTTTAATTTCAACTCACAGATTTCTATTTTGTTTGGTGTTTTTCTCCAGTGCTCTTTTCCATCCCAGTGGGAGGGGGCACGGAGCAAATGGTTGTGTGGTGCTAAGATGCCTGACATCTTTTTGTATGTCATTCGAATAGAATCCTGTTCTAGAGGAAGATTTTTGTTGGTTCTGGATTGGTTTTCTTGAAAATATTCCCTGGACTGAGTAGGACTCTGTACCTTGTCTCACTGCATTACCGCCAAGGAGCTCAGAACTGCAAAACGTGAGTCATATCCATTCTTCACAGGATGTGGCTGAGGGAGCTGGGGTTTTTCACTGTGGAGAAGAGGAAGCTCAGGGGAGACCTTACTGCTCTCTATGTCTGCCCGTAGGGAGCTTGTAATGGAATGGTGGTCAGCCTCTTCTCTCACGTAACTAGTAATAGGACGAGAGAGAGTGTCCTCGAATTGCACCAGGGGAGATTCAGGCTGGACATGAGGTATAGAGAGAACTATTTTTGATAAGCTGACGGTTGGACTGGATGTATACGAAGCTCTGCCTCAACCACAGGAACATCCTCAATGTATCCTGCAGCCTCTTTCAGGACACACCTCCCTACTCAAGTGTGGGCTCCTGCACAGAGTGCAGCACGTGGTTACAGCATGCACTCCAAAAGTAGCTCCAGCATGATCCAAGGCCACAGACAACAGCGGAAATGCAGTCAGTCCTCCTGTCTGGAAGGGGCTTTCTCCTGGTACTGGACATGGCCTGGGCTCAAAAGCATCTCAGGGGATCAAGGTCGGAAGGAGAGCTGCAAAACAAGAAAAGGATTGAGGTGTGGCCAGGCCGAGCTGACAGCTCGGTGTCATACCAGAGCTGACAGCTCGGTGTCATACCAGAGCCAATGGAGCAAATAAACTTTGTCCTGGCTGGAAAACTGGACATGGGGAATGGAAGGGATTACTTGAGTTCCTCTAGGAGTCCGCAGCCAATGCGGGAGCTCAGAGCCGGAGCAGTCCCCAGCTCACAGCTCTGTGTGTCCTGGGCACCCCATGCCCACCTCAGCGTGGGTAGGGTGTCCCCCGCCTTGTGCATGGGGCTTTGGTCTTCGGAGTCAGACGCGTGGGATACCCTGTGTCTTGGTGTATGGGTGGCAGCAATCCAGATCCGTTGGTGGAGGACTCGCAATGAGACGCTGATGCTGCCATCTCCTGAGGTTCTTCCCACACTGGCTTGGCCTTCTTAGCCCTCATCCTGAGCACTCTGACTGAGTCGCAAGCCAGAAGTGGGAGCATGGCTGGTCTGCCTTTGGGCTCCTTGGACAGCCTGGCCTCAGCCCTCAGTGAAGGTTCCTCATTGTGGAACCTCACGCATTGCGTTCCCGGTGCTTGGCCCAGGTCTTCTTGGCCTTCGGTTCCTGCTTGTCCCTGCAGCTGGCAGCTCACCGGCTGCTTGTGGGCTGCAGGCACTCCCCGCATCGCTGGCAGCAGCCTGAAAGGACAGAGCAGGAGGGGACTGCCTGAGTGGAAGAGCGATAGCTTTGGGACCGCATCCGGCAACCCTGAGCCAGGAGCCTTGGCTGCAACACAGCCTTCCCCTCAGACAGCTCACCGGCTGCCCCGTGGTCTCCTGAGATCCGGACAGGGACAAGCCCTGTGAGCTGGGGTGCTCCAGGTTTCCCCATCCCTCCACCCCGGGTGCTGCATTCAGCACTGTTGGGCGACCACAAACAAACCCTTTCGGGTTGGGGAATGGGCGCGTGTCCGGAATTGGAAGGCACAGGAGATTCACTGTGAATTCTCCCCTTGGCTCAGAGACAAGGGGCACTCAGGCCCAAGGCAGGGAGAGCTGACAGCACTACAGCACTGGTGGGCCACGTGCGGGCACAGCAAGTGTCATGGCACTGCCTGGGCCACAGAGAAACCAAAAACTCACCCTGGAAACAGCTTCTCTGAATGTCTTTTTCCCAGACAGCTTCTCAACAAAGTCATAGTAGAACTTCATTTGGCAGGTCAGCCTGCCAATGAAGAGCACTCCGATGCCCTTCAGGACAAAGGCAACGTTCTGCCCGTTCTGCAGACAGCTGGAGAGCAGGGACACGGTGTGTTAGACGCAGGCCTTCCCTCTCTGCCAGGTCACAGAGGCAATTGCGGCCACCTCGCTGTACTTCCGGGGCTCAAATTCCTTATGACAAATGCAAGGGACACAGTTGATCAGACAGTCGCTTTTCCACAGGTGCTTCCCTAGAGCTGCTTATTGTCGACATCACCCAGAACGGCCCCAGATTTGCATGGGCTCCTTGGAGAGCAGGGTTTGCTTCTGAGAACGGAGGCCACGGCCCTGTTTGCCCTGTCCACGAAGCCAGCAAGGGTTTAATCCCCCTTCCTACCTGGCAGGGATTTCTTCTTGGGCTTGAGGCGGTGCTTGGCTAGGAGGTTTCTAGCCAGGTGGAACACAGGCCAGCACAGAATCACGGTCCCGTCCTCTGTCTCAGTGTCTTTGGGGACGGTGTTGAACGAGCCAAAGGTGGGAATCCAGACCCCCTGCAAGTGGAAGAGAAAGGAAGGGCTGAAGAACTCTGAGCCGGCTGGAGGAAGAGCTGGAGGAGGTCCAATGTAGGGACAGAGCTCGGGAGTTCTCTCCGCTGTTCAGAGGCACAAGCCAGGGCAGTGGGAATGGCTTTGGGAAGGAGCTGCGCAGTCCTCTCCCTCCCCTTGCCCTGCTGAATGCAGCACAGCAGTCAGGGCAGATTTGATTTATCAGCTTCAATTCCAACTCGTCTATAATATGTTGCATCATTTTGCTTTCCAAAATCTTATTTAATGGATTAGTTTTCCTTCTCAGATATTTGTTGTTGTTTTGTTTATAGGTCCATCTCCCTACCGTCTCCCTTTTCCCCCTTCCCCATTACTGGGGCGTGGGGCCGTGGGTTCCCTGCCCCATTTGTCATGGAACAGGGCCAAACCAGCCCATATAGTATTGACTCTCCCTCTCCCCCTCACAGAAGCCCCATTCTCCATTTTCACATTTCTCAACACCTCATGTTATCCCCCACAACCCTCTCTCTCTTCCCCCAGGCCCCTGTTCAACCCCATAGAACCCACCTACCCCACCACAGCTTCCCCCTTTTCACCCCTCCTCCTGGACCCCGAACTCCCGTCCACTAACCCTAACCCTAACCCTAACCCTAAACCCTAACCCTAACCCTAACCCTAACCCTAACCCTAACCCTAAATCCTAACCCTAACCCTAACCCTAACCCTAACCCTAACCCTACCCTAACCCTAACTCAAACCCTAACCCTAACCCTAACCCTACCCTAACCCTAACCCTAACCCTAACCCTAACCCTAACCCTAACCCTAACCCTAACCCTTACCCTAACCCTAACCCTTACCCTAACCCTACCCTAACCCTAACCCTAACCCTAACCCTAACCCTAACCCTAACCCTAACCCTAACCCTTACCCTAACCCTAACCCTTACCCTAACCCTACCCTAACCCTAACTCTAACCCTAACCCTAACCCTAACCCTAACCCTAACCCTAACCCTAACCCTAACCCTACCCTAACCCTAACCCTAACCCTACCCTAACCCTAACCCTAACCCTAACCCTAACCCTAACCCTAACCCTAACCTTAAACCTAACCCATTGTCAATCCTCCAGACTTACAGCACCTCTTCCATTTTCCAAGACCTCTGGAAGATGATAGAGAGCAGTTCACCTCTGCCATCTCCTCAGAACATGGATGCATCCCATAGGGGTTCATGGATTTACGTTCATTGATGTTGCATAGACGCACTCAGACCATCTTCTCCCACACCAAAGGGGAGCCTTCCATTCCCCACACCCTCTCACTTTACCCCCAGAGTCCAGGAGTCCCAGGAGGTAAACACAAGGGAAATAAACTTTTCACAAATGTAGATAGAGACAGGTCACAGGGGAAATGTTCTTAAGGTAGAAGAGGGAGGCTGTGGATCAGGTGTTAGGGGGAAGTTGTTTTTACTGAGGGAGTGGTGAGGTGCTTGAACAGGTTGCACAGATTGGCGGTGGATGCCCTGTCCCTGGAGGTGTTGAAGGCTGAGTTGGATGGGGCCCAGCACAATGTGATCTGGTACTTGATCTAGCAGTTAGCAGCCCTGCCTGTGGCAGGGGAGCTGGAACTTGATGATCCTTGAGATCCCTTCCGGCCCAACACATTCTATGATTCTATGGTGAAGAATAATCATCACTACTATGTTTTTTCCTTTTGTAGTTAATTTATTTTTTTAATTTCAACTCACAGATTTCTATTTTGTTTGGTGTTTTTCTCCAGTGCTCTTTTCCATCCCAGTGGGAGGGGGCACGGAGCAAATGGTTGTGTGGTGCTAAGATGCCTGACATCTTTTTGTATGTCATTCGAATAGAATCCTGTTCTAGAGGAAGATTTTTGTTGGTTCTGGATTGGTTTTCTTGAAAATATTCCCTGGACTGAGTAGGACTCTGTACCTTGTCTCACTGCATTACCGCCAAGGAGCTCAGAACTGCAAAACGTGAGTCATATCCATTCTTCACAGGATGTGGCTGAGGGAGCTGGGGTTTTTCACTGTGGAGAAGAGGAAGCTCAGGGGAGACCTTACTGCTCTCTATGTCTGCCCGTAGGGAGCTTGTAATGGAATGGTGGTCAGCCTCTTCTCTCACGTAACTAGTAATAGGACGAGAGAGAGTGTCCTCGAATTGCACCAGGGGAGATTCAGGCTGGACATGAGGTATAGAGAGAACTATTTTTGATAAGCTGACGGTTGGACTGGATGTATACGAAGCTCTGCCTCAACCACAGGAACATCCTCAATGTATCCTGCAGCCTCTTTCAGGACACACCTCCCTACTCAAGTGTGGGCTCCTGCACAGAGTGCAGCACGTGGTTACAGCATGCACTCCAAAAGTAGCTCCAGCATGATCCAAGGCCACAGACAACAGCGGAAATGCAGTCAGTCCTCCTGTCTGGAAGGGGCTTTCTCCTGGTACTGGACATGGCCTGGGCTCAAAAGCATCTCAGGGGATCAAGGTCGGAAGGAGAGCTGCAAAACAAGAAAAGGATTGAGGTGTGGCCAGGCCGAGCTGACAGCTCGGTGTCATACCAGAGCTGACAGCTCGGTGTCATACCAGAGCCAATGGAGCAAATAAACTTTGTCCTGGCTGGAAAACTGGACATGGGGAATGGAAGGGATTACTTGAGTTCCTCTAGGAGTCCGCAGCCAATGCGGGAGCTCAGAGCCGGAGCAGTCCCCAGCTCACAGCTCTGTGTGTCCTGGGCACCCCATGCCCACCTCAGCGTGGGTAGGGTGTCCCCCGCCTTGTGCATGGGGCTTTGGTCTTCGGAGTCAGACGCGTGGGATACCCTGTGTCTTGGTGTATGGGTGGCAGCAATCCAGATCCGTTGGTGGAGGACTCGCAATGAGACGCTGATGCTGCCATCTCCTGAGGTTCTTCCCACACTGGCTTGGCCTTCTTAGCCCTCATCCTGAGCACTCTGACTGAGTCGCAAGCCAGAAGTGGGAGCATGGCTGGTCTGCCTTTGGGCTCCTTGGACAGCCTGGCCTCAGCCCTCAGTGAAGGTTCCTCATTGTGGAACCTCACGCATTGCGTTCCCGGTGCTTGGCCCAGGTCTTCTTGGCCTTCGGTTCCTGCTTGTCCCTGCAGCTGGCAGCTCACCGGCTGCTTGTGGGCTGCAGGCACTCCCCGCATCGCTGGCAGCAGCCTGAAAGGACAGAGCAGGAGGGGACTGCCTGAGTGGAAGAGCGATAGCTTTGGGACCGCATCCGGCAACCCTGAGCCAGGAGCCTTGGCTGCAACACAGCCTTCCCCTCAGACAGCTCACCGGCTGCCCCGTGGTCTCCTGAGATCCGGACAGGGACAAGCCCTGTGAGCTGGGGTGCTCCAGGTTTCCCCATCCCTCCACCCCGGGTGCTGCATTCAGCACTGTTGGGCGACCACAAACAAACCCTTTCGGGTTGGGGAATGGGCGCGTGTCCGGAATTGGAAGGCACAGGAGATTCACTGTGAATTCTCCCCTTGGCTCAGAGACAAGGGGCACTCAGGCCCAAGGCAGGGAGAGCTGACAGCACTACAGCACTGGTGGGCCACGTGCGGGCACAGCAAGTGTCATGGCACTGCCTGGGCCACAGAGAAACCAAAAACTCACCCTGGAAACAGCTTCTCTGAATGTCTTTTTCCCAGACAGCTTCTCAACAAAGTCATAGTAGAACTTCATTTGGCAGGTCAGCCTGCCAATGAAGAGCACTCCGATGCCCTTCAGGACAAAGGCAACGTTCTGCCCGTTCTGCAGACAGCTGGAGAGCAGGGACACGGTGTGTTAGACGCAGGCCTTCCCTCTCTGCCAGGTCACAGAGGCAATTGCGGCCACCTCGCTGTACTTCCGGGGCTCAAATTCCTTATGACAAATGCAAGGGACACAGTTGATCAGACAGTCGCTTTTCCACAGGTGCTTCCCTAGAGCTGCTTATTGTCGACATCACCCAGAACGGCCCCAGATTTGCATGGGCTCCTTGGAGAGCAGGGTTTGCTTCTGAGAACGGAGGCCACGGCCCTGTTTGCCCTGTCCACGAAGCCAGCAAGGGTTTAATCCCCCTTCCTACCTGGCAGGGATTTCTTCTTGGGCTTGAGGCGGTGCTTGGCTAGGAGGTTTCTAGCCAGGTGGAACACAGGCCAGCACAGAATCACGGTCCCGTCCTCTGTCTCAGTGTCTTTGGGGACGGTGTTGAACGAGCCAAAGGTGGGAATCCAGACCCCCTGCAAGTGGAAGAGAAAGGAAGGGCTGAAGAACTCTGAGCCGGCTGGAGGAAGAGCTGGAGGAGGTCCAATGTAGGGACAGAGCTCGGGAGTTCTCTCCGCTGTTCAGAGGCACAAGCCAGGGCAGTGGGAATGGCTTTGGGAAGGAGCTGCGCAGTCCTCTCCCTCCCCTTGCCCTGCTGAATGCAGCACAGCAGTCAGGGCAGATTTGATTTATCAGCTTCAATTCCAACTCGTCTATAATATGTTGCATCATTTTGCTTTCCAAAATCTTATTTAATGGATTAGTTTTCCTTCTCAGATATTTGTTGTTGTTTTGTTTATAGGTCCATCTCCCTACCGTCTCCCTTTTCCCCCTTCCCCATTACTGGGGCGTGGGGCCGTGGGTTCCCTGCCCCATTTGTCATGGAACAGGGCCAAACCAGCCCATATAGTATTGACTCTCCCTCTCCCCCTCACAGAAGCCCCATTCTCCATTTTCACCTTTCTCAACACCTCATGTTATCCCCCACAACCCTCTCTCTCTTCCCCCAGGCCCCTGTTCAACCCCATAGAACCCACCTACCCCACCACAGCTTCCCCCTTTTCACCCCTCCTCCTGGACCCCGAACTCCCGTCCACTCCGCAGAAGCCCCACTCACCTTGCCGATGTGACTCCCATCTACAAGAAGGGCCATAAGGTGTATCCGAGGAACTACAGGCCTAACAGCCTGAGCTCGGTGCCAAGGAAAGTTCTGGAGCAAATCATCTTGGGTGAGATCACACGGCATGTGCGTGGCATCCAGGGGATCAGGCCCAGCCAGCACGGGTTCATGAAGGGCAGGTCATGCTTGTCCAACCTCATCTCCTTCTACTCCTGGGGACCAGTCTGAGGGATGAGGGAAGGGCTGTAGATGCAGTCTACCTGGACTTCAGCAAAGCCTTTGACACGGCCTTGCAAAGTATTCTCCTGAGGAAACCAGCTTCCCGTGGGCTGGACAGGTATCCCCTCCTTTGGGTAAGGAGCTGGCTAGAGGGCTGTGCCCAGCAGGTAGCGGTTAATGGAGTGTGATGGTTTTATGATTTTTGGCATTGGTATTCCACATCATGACATCGTGTGGTGCATTAGGACCTGAAGAGTCAATGCTCCAGCTCCATGGATCATCGATAGTTCTGGGTATACCCGTCTCAGAAGGGAAGAAGAACTAGAAGAAGAAGACACTCTCTCTTTCCTTTGGGATCAACTCAGCAGTGGGTGCTTGCTGCCGTCTCGCCTCCAGCGTTAGCGTAAGGCCTTCGTTTTATCAGTCACTCTCTTTCGCTCTGGACTGCCCAGAGAAAATCCTCAACGAAAAAGAAATACTCCTACTCCTTCTGTTCCTCCATCAGTAGAGCCTGATGGTCCACTTCCTGATGCTCCTCCTCACTGCAGGAGCTCTCGTCATCACTGCTGCCTTCATCCACCCGATGTTTTTTTCGGACGATCAACACCAACCAAAGCAGAAGGGTGAAAAAATGAAGAACATTCAAAGTTACCCAGAACGGAGAAGAGAAGAGCAGGGCTTGCATGCCCACCCTGCTGTGGTCCAGGTTGCTCTGCTCCACCTCCTGCAGCAGCTTTGTCATCTGCTCATGCAGATACACCTCACGCTGCTGCATGCGGTTGAGCGTGTCCTCATCCAACTCGTCACCAACACATGGCAGTGTCTGCGCCAACAAGGCGAAGATAAATGCCAACGCCATGATCTGGAAGAAAAGAGAGAGTGGAGGTCAGTAAGACTGGCTTGGAGTTTGCTCGTGGCTGGGAGGACTGGGCCAGGAGCCACGGCCCCTGGGGGCAAGCAGGAGCAGGGCCAGGGAGCTGGGAGGCAGCAGGGGCTGAGGCCAGCGCTGGTGCTGTGCCCAGAGAGCCGCTCACAGGCTCCCTCCCCTGAGCGCTGGGCCACCAGCGCGGGCTCCAAGAAGCCCTCGCGGGTCGCTGCTTGCGCCTGGCCCAGCCCAGCCTTCCCCGTGCTGCCGCACTCACCGATGGCCCAGGCCAAAGTGGAGCAGTGCTTCCTGCTGACGGCCCCAGCAGCAGCCCCGCACTGTGACGCATTCTCTGTGATGTCACAGTCGCCCCAGCCCCACCCTGTGGCCCCACCCTGTGGCCCCACCCGGCTCAGTTCCTCTTGGCTGTCACGACCTGGCAGCGCCCGTGTTCAGTGGAACATGGCTGCACCGAGCTCCCAGGGAGCGAGCAAACTTTCCAGACAATGTCTGTCAAACCCCCTGGGAGCTCTCGAAGAACCACAGCCACCGCCACTGAACCAGAAGCTGATGCTTTAGTTTCTGCAGAATGAGATCACATCTAGCGCTGATTTTATGGTTTTTTTTTGCTGTTGTTTATTAACTCTTAATAAATAATATATTTATAAAAGCCAAGTTTTGTTCCTGATGTACATTTTCTGTGCAGCCCAAGACTACTCCTTTTCTCTCCACGTGGCCCAGGCAAGCCTGGAGGCCGGATTGTCATGGAACACATAGAAGAAATACCAGCAGCCACCAGGGTAGGAGCGCACAGCGTCAGGTATCCGACATACAAACTGTCATGTCAAGCGTGCCTGGCCATGTGCCTGAAGGGCTCTGCGGCCTCCTTGTGCCGGCTGTGAGGTCGGCCTCTGCCTCCTGGCTGCTCAGGAAGACGTTCGGGAACCTTTGCTGTACCCAAACTGCCTCCACAAGAGCAGTTCTGAAGGCATCCAGCAGCCGGACGGAGCTCGTCCTCAGAGCACTGCAGGAAGCACGGCATGTCTCCACCGGCAGCTCCCTCGTGCTCATGCACGTGCGCTGCAGCTCCGCAGAGGAGCGCGAGATCCTCGTTAGCATCTGGACAGGTGAGAGAAGGGGATTCCATGTGCATGGCTGCAGCAACCTCACGAGGAAGTCGTATGGGAGCAGGTACCGTGACCGTGGGGCATACAGCTGCCCCCGGGGCACCACTGCCACATCTGTGAATGTTTTTTTTCAGGACGATGCCTCTGAGAAAGCTGAGTTTATTCACAATTGCGATGGCGGGTGCACCATAAGCAGGGAGTGCACACAGACAAGAGCGTTCCATCTTTTATCCCCTACTGCCCTACACTTATCTCCTTCTCCCCTGGTTCCTCATTGGTTGAGTACTGCAGGCTCACACCCTTCTGTGACGCTTCGCTGGTCAGGCACTGGAATGAACTGCCCAGGGAGGCGGTGGAGTCGCCTACCCTGGGGGTGCGCAAGGAACAACTGGATTTTGTGTTGAGGGACATGGTTTAGTGGGAGCTATGGGTGATGGGTGAATGCTTGGACTGGTTGACCTTGTAGGTCTTTTCCAAACTTGGTGATTCGAAGATTCTATGATTCTATGATAGTATAGCCAAAAGAATTGTAGACAGATAGTTGTATGATTTGTAGGAAAGTAAATAAACAACAACTGAGGGGAAAAATACAGGGAGGAAGGGAATTGGCTGTGAGACCTTTTGCTAAAATGCAGATAGACTTCACAGATCTCCCAAAGGTTGGAAGATATAAATACTTTTTAGTAATAATAGACCATTTAACACATTTTGTGGAGGCCTACCCCACTGCTAGAGCAACAGCCCAGACAGTAATCAAGATATTGTTTGATCATATTATCCCCGGATATGGGAACATGGAAGTTATAGATTCAGATAGCGGCCCTCATTTTGTATCAAAAGTAGTGACAGAAGCTTTATCTCCTATGGGGACCAAATGGGAATATCACACCCCATGGCACCCACAGAGCTCTGGAAAAGTAGAAAGGATGAATGGGGAAATTAAAATCAGCTTACTATATGATTGAAACACAGATGTCTTGAATTAAGTGTTTGCCCCTGGCACTACTGAAGAACGCAGCCAAGAACAGAGACTGGAATGTCACCTTTTGAAATGCTGTATGGTATGCCATATGGTTTAGAACTCCCACCAGAACACCCCATGGTAGAAGAAATATCACTACGGGAATATTTAATCAAAATTAATTAGAGAAGGAATGAATTAAGAAAGAAAGGACTGGTGGTACAACGGCCCCCACTAGATATGGCAATACATCAAATCAGTCCAGGAGACAATCGTCTCTATCTCCTTGATGACAAGGAACTTTTCTTGTTTTATTAACAACAGAAACTGCGACCCGCACAGCTGAGCGCGGATGGACCCATGCGAGCCGAGTGGAAGGACCGATCTGTGACACTGGATCTTAGTGGGAAGTATCCAAGACTTCCGACTATCTAAAAATCACTCTAAGGAAATAGTAGAAATTGTGTTTTTTATTTTTTTTAATAACTGATGGGATATTTTTGTAATTATATTGTATATCCAACGATGAACACTAGTGAGCTCAATCGTCCTATGAATACCCCTTAGGATATTTAAAAAACAACGTATTAGATAAAAATCTCCTCTTAAGATTGCATGATCAGAACTGAGGAAGACTATGGCCATCACCACGTCAACCACCAGGAGGCAGAGAATGACCCCTAGTAACAACCAGCGCAGCCACAGAAAGAACAGAAGAACCTGAGTGATTCTGTGATTCAGTGATTCTACCCAGCCAGTAATAACATCATAGAAGACCACCAGGTTGGCTGAGCTCGACCTCCCCCTGGTGAACCCATGCCGAGTACTCCTGATAAATCTCTTCCAACTGCCTGGAGATAGCATCCAGAACAAACTGTTCCATCACCGTTCCAGGGACAGAGGTGAGGCTGACTGGCCTGTAGTTCCCCAGGTCCACCTTGCCCCTTTTGAAGATCACAGTGCCATTGGCAATCCTCCAGACTTCCAGCACCTCTTCCATTTTCCAAGACCTCTGGAAGATGATAGAGAGCAGTTCACCTCTGCCATCTCCTCAGAACATGGATGCATCCCATAGGGGTTCATGGATTTACGTTCATTGATGTTGCATAGACGCACTCAGACCATCTTCTCCCACACCAAAGGGGAGCCTTCCATTCCCCACACCCTCTCACTTTACCCCCAGAGTCCAGGAGTCCCAGGAGGTAAACACAAGGGAAATAAACTTTTCACAAATGTAGATAGAGACAGGTCACAGGGGAAATGTTCTTAAGGTAGAAGAGGGAGGCTGTGGATCAGGTGTTAGGGGGAAGTTGTTTTTACTGAGGGAGTGGTGAGGTGCTTGAACAGGTTGCACAGATTGGCGGTGGATGCCCTGTCCCTGGAGGTGTTGAAGGCTGAGTTGGATGGGGCCCAGCACAATGTGATCTGGTACTTGATCTAGCAGTTAGCAGCCCTGCCTGTGGCAGGGGAGCTGGAACTTGATGATCCTTGAGATCCCTTCCGGCCCAACACATTCTATGATTCTATGGTGAAGAATAATCATCACTACTATGTTTTTTCCTTTTGTAGTTAATTTATTTTTTTAATTTCAACTCACAGATTTCTATTTTGTTTGGTGTTTTTCTCCAGTGCTCTTTTCCATCCCAGTGGGAGGGGGCACGGAGCAAATGGTTGTGTGGTGCTAAGATGCCTGACATCTTTCTGTATGTCATTCGAATAGAATCCTGTTCTAGAGGAAGATTTTTGTTGGTTCTGGATTGGTTTTCTTGAAAATATTCCCTGGACTGAGTAGGACTCTGTACCTTGTCTCACTGCATTACCGCCAAGGAGCTCAGAACTGCAAAACGTGAGTCATATCCATTCTTCACAGGATGTGGCTGAGGGAGCTGGGGTTTTTCACTGTGGAGAAGAGGAAGCTCAGGGGAGACCTTACTGCTCTCTATGTCTGCCCGTAGGGAGCTTGTAATGGAATGGTGGTCAGCCTCTTCTCTCACGTAACTAGTAATAGGACGAGAGAGAGTGTCCTCGAATTGCACCAGGGGAGATTCAGGCTGGACATGAGGTATAGAGAGAACTATTTTTGATAAGCTGACGGTTGGACTGGATGTATACGAAGCTCTGCCTCAACCACAGGAACATCCTCAATGTATCCTGCAGCCTCTTTCAGGACACACCTCCCTACTCAAGTGTGGGCTCCTGCACAGAGTGCAGCACGTGGTTACAGCATGCACTCCAAAAGTAGCTCCAGCATGATCCAAGGCCACAGACAACAGCGGAAATGCAGTCAGTCCTCCTGTCTGGAAGGGGCTTTCTCCTGGTACTGGACATGGCCTGGGCTCAAAAGCATCTCAGGGGATCAAGGTCGGAAGGAGAGCTGCAAAACAAGAAAAGGATTGAGGTGTGGCCAGGCCGCGTGGGCTGGGAGTACTTGTCAAGGTTTGGCCATGAACTGAGGGCAGGGGCTGCTCCATTTCCAGCTTCTTCAAGATCCCCAGCACAACCGAAGGCGAGCCCGGCAGTGACAGCGATGGCGCCACTGGGGAAAGGTGCGGTTGGCAGGCCGTGGACATGGCCGAGGGAAGCGGGAAGAAGGGAGCGGAACGGTGCCCTGCGAGCCATACCTTGATGCGAGTGGATGACTGCATGGAGTCTGCCAGGACAGGGCCATGGAGGGAGGTTCCATGGGAACCGCCTGGGCGTGTGATCCAAGACAGCCAGCGCAGCTTCACCAGGGGAAGGTCATCCTTAACCAGTCTGCTGGCCTTCATTGATGGAGTGACGACACCGCTGGACGCTGGTGGGCGACAAATGTCATTTACTTGGTCTTGAGCAAGGCCTGCGACATGGTCCCCCACCACATCCTTTTCTCCAAATCAGAGGGATGTGGGTTTGATGGGTGGACCACTTGATGGACAAGAAATTGGCTGAAAGGCCACAGACAGAGGGTGGTGATTCACGGTGCAGTGTCCAGGTGGAGGCTGCTAACGAGCAGCATCTCCCCGGGGTCTGTGTTGGGACCGGTGCTCTTTCACATCTTTATCAGTGACACTGATGACACAATTGAGCGCACCCTCAGCAAGTTTGCTGATGACACCAAGCTGAGTGGTGAGGGTGGCACGGTGGAAGAAAGGGATGCCATCCAGAGGGACCTCATCAGATTTGAAACATGGGCCTGAGTGAACATAATGAGGTTCAACACAGCAAAGTGCAAGGTTTTGCACTTGGGCCAGAGGAATCCCAGGCATCTACACAGACTGGAAAGAGCAGTCCTTCAGAGCAGCCCTGTAGAGAAGGACCTGGGGGTCCCGGTGGGCGAAAAAACTTCACATAAGCCTGCAGTGTGCTCCTGCAGCTCTGGAAGCAAATGGGATCTTGGGCTCCATCAGGAGAGGGGTGGCCGGCAGGGACGGGGAGGTGATTGTCCCTCTCTACTCTCCTCTTGTGAGGCCCCATCTCGAGTACCGCGTCCAGGTCTGGAGCCCCCAGTACAAGAAAGGCAGGGAGCTGTTGGAGAGGGTCCAGAGGAGGGCCACAAAGATGCTCAGAGGGCTGGAGCACCACCCCTACCAAGACAGGCTGAGGGAGCTGGGCTTGTTCAAGCCCAGAGAAAAGAAGGCTGCGGGGTGACCTCATTGCAGCCTTTCAGTGCCTAAAGGGAGCCTATAAACAGGAGGGGAGTCAACTCTTGGAAGGGCAGATAACAGCAGGACAAGGGGAATTTTCTTAGAAAACCAAAATCTCTTAGAAAAACAAAACCAGCAGTTCTGCAGACATCCTGTTCAAACAGTTCACACTCTGATCTCTAACTGGGAAAGTTACTGATCATAGGAAAAAATTCACATTGCCTCTTTTTCTAAAGACTCATCACTTGAGCTTATCCTGCCATTTGGTGATTTCTCCCTGCCATGCTTCCAGACTTTTCACTTCAGCACCCTTTTGCTCTAGAAATACCAAATTTCAAATGTGCTTAACCAGGATATTTCAGAAACAATTGCAAGGGAAGTTGTGTCTTAGTGGTAACACCATACGATCAGCTTGCATTTCCGTATTTCAGGTACTCTAAAGAAAGAAGCATTCAAGCTGGCAAACACACAGTGGCTTCAGATAACCACCACTGCGGCAGATTCAGGGTCCGAGTCGATTGCTCTCAGGCGGGGAAGCACGACAGCACTCACTACAAGTGATCAAGCTTCAAACTATTGTTAACAATACGTGACTTATATAGTTTTCTTTAGCTAACGTGCAAACTGACCATTGGCTGACAGCATTATAGCACGCAATCATTGGCTGAGAGCTGAAGCTGGCCTAGCGTCCTCGTGCAGAATTCCACTCCCTGCTTGGAAGAGAACAGTGGTGAGTGGATTAAACCCTCCCCTTCCTCTGTGGCCAGTCTGTTTGTCCTTCCTGTTCATGGGAACGTAGACCGAGTCGCACTGAATCTTGTAGCAGCAGAGACAAAGTCTGTGCTTTAACTGGACTTTGCATCTGCATATCTCAAAGAGCTTCAAAAATCACAGTTCTGCAGTGTAAACATGCCAGCACAGCCATCTTACAGACCATCCGTCTGTAATTAGGACTTGCCTCTATTGGCATTATTAGGATTATTTCCACCATGGACCAAAAGTGAAACTGTGTCTTATAAAAACATCTCTTCTACCCAGAACATGTATTTTCATAATGAGGATCAGGGACAGCATGAACACCAATTCATTTAAAGCATACAATTTAAATGTGTGTGTTAATTATAAAATGGTTTGGGAGACAAAGCCGGAAGATAAATATCCAATCAGTTATTTGTATGTTAAAATAACCTATGTTTATACTCAGCTTCGAAATCATGGGAGTGGTCAAATCAAATTGATAACAACATTCAACATAGAGATTATTTTTTTGGTGTAAGAGAATGAAGATTTTCCTTTGCCATGATACTTACCAAAAGAGTTGTCAGTGCCAGGGAACAGAATGTTCTGAGATTACTGCTTCCCATGATTGTCTCACAGATCTCTCCAATGTCTTTGTTTGTCTCTGCCTCTCTCTTGTCCTCTATTTAGGTACTGGGCTCCTTGGGAAGAATGAAACCCAAGAGTGTGATTTGCTGTTCAGTGTTGCATCTGTCATAATTCCAGAGGAGCCTTCAGTTTGGGAGTAAACAGTGATGGCCATAGAATCTGAATGTAAGTCACAAAGCAATCCAAACAGCTGAGTTTGGATTTCAAAACTCAACAGCATAAAAGCTTGATGAGAAAGCACAGGTTTTGTACAGTCGCATTTAGTTCCTCCTCTGTTTCCTGATGAATGCCAGCCATGCATTCCAGGAAAGAGGTAACCAGGCACATGGAGCAGAGTTTCCTCCTGGTGAAACCCGCATGAGCACCGAGTCATCCCCAGAGATGGCAAGAGAACCCTGGGTCCTGGGTTCATATTTCATGGGAATTTTGCTATGTATCGTATCTCTTGTCACCAGAGCATCTCGTCTCATTGCTGTCTTTCTGAGGAGTTAGTCTACTCATCACTCCCAAGTTTTTTTTTCTTTGGTGCGCTTCTCTTTCCTTCCATCTGATATCAGTCCTCCCTTATCCCTTATTCCTTCTTTTGCCGGTACCAGGTATGGAAGTCTTTGCCCGGCAGAGGAGATTGAACTCAACAGGGACACGGATTGCTGTGAAAATGAAAAACTTTATTTCTTCAACAAAGTAAGCTTCAACATTTGAGTGAAATCAAAAGACAGAAGATAGGACAGATGTCACTTAAGTATTAACAGGGGAGAAAGGGGTCGTGCTACACCGCAGCCTGCCGTGGGTCACGTGGCCGTTTCATCCTGGTTTCCTCTTAACCAGTGCAGCAGTTCCTGGAGCCGACTGATGAAATCCCAGACTTTCTGGGCTGGAAAAGCACACGCGGTAAACGGGCTGGACTGCGTTGGCCTGTGGTAGGGGGTTGATGTGTACGCTGGAGGTGGTGCTGTAGTGGGCACTTCTGCTGGCAGCAGTCCCACCTGCACCAGGATCCAGGGCCAGAAGTGCTGAGTGGAGGCACAGACTCCAGGCTGGTGCATTCTCCCGCAGCCCCTCCCCCAGCTGGTCGCGCCAACGAGCCAGAAGAAGTCAGCGAAGCAGGACAGCCCAGCGTCTGACCAGCAAGGAAATTGGGAGAATGGAACGCAGACACTGCTAACTTCTACCGCTTCAAGGCTCATTGCAAAATCTCAGCTAGAAAAAGCAGCACATCAGTGTATCCAAGAAAAAGAACCTTTCCTTTTGTTTTCTACCTTTGTATTTATTATTTTTTAATATACAATAAAACTACACATTTACACTGTCCGTCATCTCAGAGTTCCAGAAGGAGCTCATGCACATCCTGCTCACACTGCACCTGAACATCAAGTGCAGCAAGGGGTAGTGCTGCAGATGGAGTCATGCAGGAATTTTCACAGCATGTTGCTGCACTATGGAATCTCTGCCCCCACTTGATCGTCAGCATCCAGCAGGCGATCACAAAGCCCTGGATGCACAGTTATATCCAGGTCATCACCCTGCAATGAGTCTGCTTATGAAATTCTCCTAATATTCTCCAAGCTAGTTCTTTAGGGATTACCTCTCTTCCATCAGGTAATAACCATTTTCCGTCCTTTTCCTCAACCTCCATGTGTCGGAGCCTTTCTTTCTCTTGTATAGTAAAGCTTTTAGTCTTGCTTTCTTCTTTTCGGGGACTATCAGCCTGTATTTCCTTTAGGATCAATAAGGCCGCTCTTTTTGCTTCTTCATCAGCTAAGTTGTTTCCCGTTATTTGAGCTGACATCCCCCTCTGGTGCCTTTACGTGTACTACTGTGATTTTCTCTGGTTCCCTTCTCGCCCTCAGAGTTTGTCTTATTAACGATTTGTGAACTAACCCTTTCCCATGTGAGTTTACCAATCCTCTTACTTCTTGGGGCTTTTAAAGACAGAATCCCATTTATGCGTTCTGGATCTAATTTCTTATTTCCTGACACTGAGGATCCAGTTTCAATTTTATCAAGGGTTCTTTTCTTTCCTGGGTTCCCAGCACATAGAGCCCCTGACCCCCTCAGTCCTCCTTAATCACTTTCTCGTCCTGGATTCTCTTTCTACAGTCTTTCTTCATGTCTCCCTTTTTCTGACAGTAGGAGCATTCTACTGTCCTCATATCTCTGGGTCTGTTCTGGTTGGGTTGAAACACCTTCTCTGCCTGAGGAATATTCCCTCTTCTCCTTGCCTGGAGTGCCCCCTTCTGTCCTTCTCTTACCGCGGCTATCAGAATTCCAGCCTGCCTCTTCTGAGTCTCCTCCTCCCTCCTTACGTATACTTTCTGAGCCTCTCTCGGCAATTCATCTAATCCTCTCTCCTGCCAATCCTCCAACTTCTCTAGTTTCCTTCGAATATCTGCCCAGGACCTAGCACAAACTGTGTCTTTAGAAGAGCCTGTCCTAAGGGGGTAGCAGGATCGAAACCTGAATATAACTGTAAATTTCTGTGTAGTCTCTCTAACCACTCAGTAGGAGTTTCGTCTTTTTTCTGTTGTTCGGTAAAAGCCTTATTGATATTCTGTCCCCGAGGGACAGATTCTTTTATCCCTTGAAAAATAATAACTTGCAAATCTGCCATGTGAGTGAGATGTTCCTGGCTCTGATTATCCCAACTGGGCTGCTGTAAGGGTCACTTTATATATGCTCCTGGGCCATCCTGGTGTTGCTGATCCCAGATTCACGTACCTGCCCTCCTGATAATATCCCTTTCTTCTGCTGTAAATAGTATGCACAAAACTGCCTGTGTTTCATCCCAGGTATAAAGGCTGGGACCTAAAAAGTGATCTAGCCTCTCGGAGACACCTAAAGGATCCTCTAGCAAATTCCCCATCTCCTTCTTAAATTCCCTTACATCTGCTGAGTTTAAGGGAACTGAAACATATCCAACTCCAGGGTACACCCCAGTAGCTATGGGTATTTATCATAAAGGGAGAAGGTTTCTTCCTCGACCCTCTCCTGCCTAGTTTGCCTTCTAGTGATCCTTTTCTAAGGGAGGTCTAGGGGTTCAGATTCAGGTTCGTCTCCTGAATCAGATTCAGCTTGCTCCAGAGGAGCCGCTGGATTCTGTGCGGGAGGAGCATAAGGTGGGAGGGATGTGCTCCTCTGTTGTATTGCTTTTATTTATTTATTTTTAATTATGGGGAACAAAAAGGTTGGAATATCGAATTCTACCCATAATTTGGCATACTTGCTCTCTTCTAGATTAAAAGTCTGTTTTTCATTCACATAAGTATTTCGAGCCTGGCAGAACCTGTCCTCAAAGGATCCAAATACTGGCCAGAACAACTCATCTGCCCTTGTCTGCTTTCCTCCCCACACCTCCATACAATAATGTACCGTTTTCACCTCACTCTTTCCTCGTCTAGAGGGAGAATCGCCCCAATGTTTCAACATTAAACCTAGGGGGCTTTCTAGAGGTATGTCTGGTAGCTTTACCGGGGCTTACTCTGCCTCTGTCCCATCTTCCGGAGCACTCTCTCTCTCACACACACACACACACACACACACACACACACACACACACACACACACTCGCGCCCCTCGGTCGTGACCCACGCCCTCGCGGGCAATGGGAACTGCACTACAGAGGGTCCGCAATCGATTCGCCCCTACGGGACGTCTCAGTCAGGTGTGCTCCGGGATACCCACCCCGACTGAACAGATTCACGCAAATATTTACTCAATCCTGAGTCTTTGTTCGGGTCTTTGTGCACAAAAATTAAGGCGTACTGCTCATTTATTGAATTTAGAGTTTGGATTTCCCCCCATTTCAGGAGCGGACATGGTGATATAAAGAGGACGTGCAGTGATGCACACAGGAGGAGACGGGGACATGGCCATGGTGGCCTTGGACATCCCAGGACCCCCCCGGGGAGCCCAGAATCCCCTTGTGTGGTCATGGTGGTTTGAGGATCCCAGGACCAACAATGGGGATGCCGGGAGCTCCCCATGGGGACACCAGGACCCCTTGGTGTGGTTGAGGTGGCATTGGGGACACCAGAAACCCTCATGGGGCAACCGGGAAGCAACGTGGAAGGAACACAGAGGAAGTGACACAGAGGGGACGTGGAAGGGACTGTGTGTCAACAGCTTATGGGCCGGGCTGGCCCAGTTCGTTGACAAATGTGGAGGGGGACACACGGACCCACACCCCAGGAAAGGGGAAGGGGGAAAAGGGAAAAAAAGAGGAAGAACTGGCCTAAAAACAAAACAGCGGCAACGATCTGAGGGGGAAAACTAATTTATGAAATAAAATATTGGAACACAAAATAGCACAATATAAATGGAATCAAAGCTAAGAAATCAAATAAAATGAGAGAGAGAGAGTGTCCAAAACCAAAGGCCTTCCTCTGAAGCTGAAGGCGAGACAGCGAGAGAGCTCCCACCACCGATGAGCAGCACAAAGAAGTCTTGGAACCTGCGTGCAGTGTTATCTTTCCCTCTGTGTTCCTCTTTCCTTCCTTCAGGTGATCCTGCCCACTGTCACCTTAAAAGCACAGCTCGGTGTCATACCAGAGCCAATGGAGCAAATAAACTTTGTCCTGGCTGGAAAACTGGACATGGGGAATGGAAGGGATTACTTGAGTTCCTCTAGGAGTCCGCAGCCAATGCGGGAGCTCAGAGCCGGAGCAGTCCCCAGCTCACAGCTCTGTGTGTCCTGGGCACCCCATGCCCACCTCAGCGTGGGTAGGGTGTCCCCCGCCTTGTGCATGGGGCTTTGGTCTTCGGAGTCAGACGCGTGGGATACCCTGTGTCTTGGTGTATGGGTGGCAGCAATCCAGATCCGTTGGTGGAGGACTTGCAATGAGACGCTGATGCTGCCATCTCCTGAGGTTCTTCCCACACTGGCTTGGCCTTCTTAGCCCTCATCCTGAGCATTCTGACTGAGTCGCAAGCCAGAAGTGGGAGCATGGCTGGTCTGCCTTTGGGCTCCTTGGACAGCCTGGCCTCAGCCCTCAGTGAAGGTTCCTCATTGTGGAACCTCACGCATTGCGTTCCCGGTGCTTGGCCCAGGTCTTCTTGGCCTTCGGTTCCTGCTTGTCCCTGCAGCTGGCAGCTCACCGGCTGCTTGTGGGCTGCAGGCACTCCCCGCATCGCTGGCAGCAGCCTGAAAGGACAGAGCAGGAGGGGACTGCCTGAGTGGAAGAGCGATAGCTTTGGGACCGCATCCGGCAACCCTGAGCCAGGAGCCTTGGCTGCAACACAGCCTTCCCCTCAGACAGCTCACCGGCTGCCCCGTGGTCTCCTGAGATCCGGACAGGGACAAGCCCTGTGAGCTGGGGTGCTCCAGGTTTCCCCATCCCTCCACCCCGGGTGCTGCATTCAGCACTGTTGGGCGACCACAAACAAACCCTTTCGGGTTGGGGAATGGGCGCGTGTCCGGAATTGGAAGGCACAGGAGATTCACTGTGAATTCTCCCCTTGGCTCAGAGACAAGGGGCACTCAGGCCCAAGGCAGGGAGAGCTGACAGCACTACAGCACTGGTGGGCCACGTGCGGGCACAGCAAGTGTCATGGCACTGCCTGGGCCACAGAGAAACCAAAAACTCACCCTGGAAACAGCTTCTCTGAATGTCTTTTTCCCAGACAGCTTCTCAACAAAGTCATAGTAGAACTTCATTTGGCAGGTCAGCCTGCCAATGAAGAGCACTCCGATGCCCTTCAGGACAAAGGCAACGTTCTGCCCGTTCTGCAGACAGCTGGAGAGCAGGGACACGGTGTGTTAGACGCAGGCCTTCCCTCTCTGCCAGGTCACAGAGGCAATTGCGGCCACCTCGCTGTACTTCCGGGGCTCAAATTCCTTATGACAAATGCAAGGGACACAGTTGATCAGACAGTCGCTTTTCCACAGGTGCTTCCCTAGAGCTGCTTATTGTCGACATCACCCAGAACGGCCCCAGATTTGCATGGGCTCCTTGGAGAGCAGGGTTTGCTTCTGAGAACGGAGGCCACGGCCCTGTTTGCCCTGTCCACGAAGCCAGCAAGGGTTTAATCCCCCTTCCTACCTGGCAGGGATTTCTTCTTGGGCTTGAGGCGGTGCTTGGCTAGGAGGTTTCTAGCCAGGTGGAACACAGGCCAGCACAGAATCACGGTCCCGTCCTCTGTCTCAGTGTCTTTGGGGACGGTGTTGAACGAGCCAAAGGTGGGAATCCAGACCCCCTGCAAGTGGAAGAGAAAGGAAGGGCTGAAGAACTCTGAGCCGGCTGGAGGAAGAGCTGGAGGAGGTCCAATGTAGGGACAGAGCTCGGGAGTTCTCTCCGCTGTTCAGAGGCACAAGCCAGGGCAGTGGGAATGGCTTTGGGAAGGAGCTGCGCAGTCCTCTCCCTCCCCTTGCCCTGCTGAATGCAGCACAGCAGTCAGGGCAGATTTGATTTATCAGCTTCAATTCCAACTTGTCTATAATATGTTGCATCATTTTGCTTTCCAAAATCTTATTTAATGGATTAGTTTTCCTTCTCAGATATTTGTTGTTGTTTTGTTTATAGGTCCATCTCCCTACTGTCTCCCTTTTCCCCCTTCCCCATTACTGGGGCGTGGGGCCGTGGGTTCCCTGCCCCATTTGTCATGGAACAGGGCCAAACCAGCCCATATAGTATTGACTCTCCCTCTCCCCCTCACAGAAGCCCCATTCTCCATTTTCACCTTTCTCAACACCTCATGTTATCCCCCACAACCCTCTCTCTCTTCCCCCAGGCCCCTGTTCAACCCCATAGAACCCACCTACCCCACCACAGCTTCCCCCTTTTCACCCCTCCTCCTGGACCCCGAACTCCCGTCCACTCCGCAGAAGCCCCACTCACCTTGCCGATGTGACTCCCATCTACAAGAAGGGCCATAAGGTGTATCCGAGGAACTACAGGCCTAACAGCCTGAGCTCGGTGCCAAGGAAAGTTCTGGAGCAAATCATCTTGGGTGAGATCACACGGCATGTGCGTGGCATCCAGGGGATCAGGCCCAGCCAGCACGGGTTCATGAAGGGCAGGTCATGCTTGTCCAACCTCATCTCCTTCTACTCCTGGGGACCAGTCTGAGGGATGAGGGAAGGGCTGTAGATGCAGTCTACCTGGACTTCAGCAAAGCCTTTGACACGGCCTTGCAAAGTATTCTCCTGAGGAAACCAGCTTCCCGTGGGCTGGACAGGTATCCCCTCCTTTGGGTAAGGAGCTGGCTAGAGGGCTGTGCCCAGCAGGTAGCGGTTAATGGAGTGTGATGGTTTTATGATTTTTGGCATTGGTATTCCACATCATGACATCGTGTGGTGCATTAGGACCTGAAGAGTCAATGCTCCAGCTCCATGGATCATCGATAGTTCTGGGTATACCCGTCTCAGAAGGGAAGAAGAACTAGAAGAAGAAGACACTCTCTCTTTCCTTTGGGATCAACTCAGCAGTGGGTGCTTGCTGCCGTCTCGCCTCCAGCGTTAGCGTAAGGCCTTCGTTTTATCAGTCACTCTCTTTCGCTCTGGACTGCCCAGAGAAAATCCTCAACGAAAAAGAAATACTCCTACTCCTTCTGTTCCTCCATCAGTAGAGCCTGATGGTCCACTTCCTGATGCTCCTCCTCACTGCAGGAGCTCTCGTCATCACTGCTGCCTTCATCCACCCGATGTTTTTTTCGGACGATCAACACCAACCAAAGCAGAAGGGTGAAAAAATGAAGAACATTCAAAGTTACCCAGAACGGAGAAGAGAAGAGCAGGGCTTGCATGCCCACCCTGCTGTGGTCCAGGTTGCTCTGCTCCACCTCCTGCAGCAGCTTTGTCATCTGCTCATGCAGATACACCTCACGCTGCTGCATGCGGTTGAGCGTGTCCTCATCCAACTCGTCACCAACACATGGCAGTGTCTGCGCCAACAAGGCGAAGATAAATGCCAACGCCATGATCTGGAAGAAAAGAGAGAGTGGAGGTCAGTAAGACTGGCTTGGAGTTTGCTCGTGGCTGGGAGGACTGGGCCAGGAGCCACGGCCCCTGGGGGCAAGCAGGAGCAGGGCCAGGGAGCTGGGAGGCAGCAGGGGCTGAGGCCAGCGTTGGTGCTGTGCCCAGAGAGCCGCTCACAGGCTCCCTCCCCTGAGCGCTGGGCCACCAGCGCGGGCTCCAAGAAGCCCTCGCGGGTCGCTGCTTGCGCCTGGCCCAGCCCAGCCTTCCCCGTGCTGCCGCACTCACCGATGGCCCAGGCCAAAGTGGAGCAGTGCTTCCTGCTGACGGCCCCAGCAGCAGCCCCGCACTGTGACGCATTCTCTGTGATGTCACAGTCGCCCCAGCCCCACCCTGTGGCCCCACCCTGTGGCCCCACCCGGCTCAGTTCCTCTTGGCTGTCACGACCTGGCAGCGCCCGTGTTCAGTGGAACATGGCTGCACCGAGCTCCCAGGGAGCGAGCAAACTTTCCAGACAATGTCTGTCAAACCCCCTGGGAGCTCTCGAAGAACCACAGCCACCGCCACTGAACCAGAAGCTGATGCTTTAGTTTCTGCAGAATGAGATCACATCTAGCGCTGATTTTATGGTTTTTTTTTGCTGTTGTTTATTAACTCTTAATAAATAATATATTTATAAAAGCCAAGTTTTGTTCCTGATGTACATTTTCTGTGCAGCCCAAGACTACTCCTTTTCTCTCCACGTGGCCCAGGCAAGCCTGGAGGCCGGATTGTCATGGAACACATAGAAGAAATACCAGCAGCCACCAGGGTAGGAGCGCACAGCGTCAGGTATCCGACATACAAACTGTCATGTCAAGCGTGCCTGGCCATGTGCCTGAAGGGCTCTGCGGCCTCCTTGTGCCGGCTGTGAGGTCGGCCTCTGCCTCCTGGCTGCTCAGGAAGACGTTCGGGAACCTTTGCTGTACCCAAACTGCCTCCACAAGAGCAGTTCTGAAGGCATCCAGCAGCCGGACGGAGCTCGTCCTCAGAGCACTGCAGGAAGCACGGCATGTCTCCACCGGCAGCTCCCTCGTGCTCATGCACGTGCGCTGCAGCTCCGCAGAGGAGCGCGAGATCCTCGTTAGCATCTGGACAGGTGAGAGAAGGGGATTCCATGTGCATGGCTGCAGCAACCTCACGAGGAAGTCGTATGGGAGCAGGTACCGTGACCGTGGGGCATACAGCTGCCCCCGGGGCACCACTGCCACATCTGTGAATGTTTTTTTTCAGGACGATGCCTCTGAGAAAGCTGAGTTTATTCACAATTGCGATGGCGGGTGCACCATAAGCAGGGAGTGCACACAGACAAGAGCGTTCCATCTTTTATCCCCTACTGCCCTACACTTATCTCCTTCTCCCCTGGTTCCTCATTGGTTGAGTACTGCAGGCTCACACCCTTCTGTGACGCTTCGCTGGTCAGGCACTGGAATGAACTGCCCAGGGAGGCGGTGGAGTCGCCTACCCTGGGGGTGCGCAAGGAACAACTGGATTTTGTGTTGAGGGACATGGTTTAGTGGGAGCTATGGGTGATGGGTGAATGCTTGGACTGGTTGACCTTGTAGGTCTTTTCCAAACTTGGTGATTCGAAGATTCTATGATTCTATGATAGTATAGCCAAAAGAATTGTAGACAGATAGTTGTATGATTTGTAGGAAAGTAAATAAACAACAACTGAGGGGAAAAATACAGGGAGGAAGGGAATTGGCTGTGAGACCTTTTGCTAAAATGCAGATAGACTTCACAGATCTCCCAAAGGTTGGAAGATATAAATACTTTTTAGTAATAATAGACCATTTAACACATTTTGTGGAGGCCTACCCCACTGCTAGAGCAACAGCCCAGACAGTAATCAAGATATTGTTTGATCATATTATCCCCGGATATGGGAACATGGAAGTTATAGATTCAGATAGCGGCCCTCATTTTGTATCAAAAGTAGTGACAGAAGCTTTATCTCCTATGGGGACCAAATGGGAATATCACACCCCATGGCACCCACAGAGCTCTGGAAAAGTAGAAAGGATGAATGGGGAAATTAAAATCAGCTTACTATATGATTGAAACACAGATGTCTTGAATTAAGTGTTTGCCCCTGGCACTACTGAAGAACGCAGCCAAGAACAGAGACTGGAATGTCACCTTTTGAAATGCTGTATGGTATGCCATATGGTTTAGAACTCCCACCAGAACACCCCATGGTAGAAGAAATATCACTACGGGAATATTTAATCAAAATTAATTAGAGAAGGAATGAATTAAGAAAGAAAGGACTGGTGGTACAACGGCCCCCACTAGATATGGCAATACATCAAATCAGTCCAGGAGACAATCGTCTCTATCTCCTTGATGACAAGGAACTTTTCTTGTTTTATTAACAACAGAAACTGCGACCCGCACAGCTGAGCGCGGATGGACCCATGCGAGCCGAGTGGAAGGACCGATCTGTGACACTGGATCTTAGTGGGAAGTATCCAAGACTTCCGACTATCTAAAAATCACTCTAAGGAAATAGTAGAAATTGTGTTTTTTATTTTTTTTAATAACTGATGGGATATTTTTGTAATTATATTGTATATCCAACGATGAACACTAGTGAGCTCAATCGTCCTATGAATACCCCTTAGGATATTTAAAAAACAACGTACTAGATAAAAATCTCCTCTTAAGATTGCATGATCAGAACTGAGGAAGACTATGGCCATCACCACGTCAACCACCAGGAGGCAGAGAATGACCCCTAGTAACAACCAGCGCAGCCACAGAAAGAACAGAAGAACCTGAGTGATTCTGTGATTCAGTGATTCTACCCAGCCAGTAATAACACCATAGAAGACCACCAGGTTGGCTGAGCTCGACCTCCCCCTGGTGAACCCATGCCGAGTACTCCTGATAAATCTCTTCCAACTGCCTGGAGATAGCATCCAGAACAAACTGTTCCATCACCGTTCCAGGGACAGAGGTGAGGCTGACTGGCCTGTAGTTCCCCAGGTCCACCTTGCCCCTTTTGAAGATCACAGTGCCATTGGCAATCCTCCAGACTTCCAGCACCTCTTCCATTTTCCAAGACCTCTGGAAGATGATAGAGAGCAGTTCACCTCTGCCATCTCCCTCAGAACATGGATGCATCCCATAGGGGTTCATGGATTTACGTACATTGATGTTGCATAGACGCACTCGGACCATCTTCTCCCACACCAAATGGGAGCCTTCCATTCCCCAGACCCTCTCACTTTACCCCCAGAGTCCAGGAGTCCCAGGAGGTAAACACAAGGGAAATAAACTTTTCACAAATGTAGATAGAGACAGGTCAAGGGGGAAATGTTCTTAAGGTAGAAGAGGGAGGCTGTGGATCAGGTGTTAGGGGGAAGTTGTTTTTACTGAGGGAGTGGTGAGGTGCTTGAACAGGTTGCACAGATTGGCGGTGGATGCCCTGTCCCTGGAGGTGTTGAAGGCTGAGTTGGATGGGGCCCAGCACAATGTGATCTGGTACTTGATCTAGCAGTTAGCAGCCCTGCCTGTGGCAGGGGAGCTGGAACTTGATGATCCTTGAGATCCCTTCCGGCCCAACACATTCTATGATTCTATGGTGAAGAATAATCATCACTACTATGTTTTTTCCTTTTGTAGTTAATTTATTTTTTTAATTTCAACTCACAGATTTCTATTTTGTTTGGTGTTTTTCTCCAGTGCTCTTTTCCATCCCAGTGGGAGGGGGCACGGAGCAAATGGTTGTGTGGTGCTAAGATGCCTGACATCTTTTTGTATGTCATTCGAATAGAATCCTGTTCTAGAGGAAGATTTTTGTTGGTTCTGGATTGGTTTTCTTGAAAATATTCCCTGGACTGAGTAGGACTCTGTACCTTGTCTCACTGCATTACCGCCAAGGAGCTCAGAACTGCAAAACGTGAGTCATATCCATTCTTCACAGGATGTGGCTGAGGGAGCTGGGGTTTTTCACTGTGGAGAAGAGGAAGCTCAGGGGAGACCTTACTGCTCTCTATGTCTGCCCGTAGGGAGCTTGTAATGGAATGGTGGTCAGCCTCTTCTCTCACGTAACTAGTAATAGGACGAGAGAGAGTGTCCTCGAATTGCACCAGGGGAGATTCAGGCTGGACATGAGGTATAGAGAGAACTATTTTTGATAAGCTGACGGTTGGACTGGATGTATACGAAGCTCTGCCTCAACCACAGGAACATCCTCAATGTATCCTGCAGCCTCTTTCAGGACACACCTCCCTACTCAAGTGTGGGCTCCTGCACAGAGTGCAGCACGTGGTTACAGCATGCACTCCAAAAGTAGCTCCAGCATGATCCAAGGCCACAGACAACAGCGGAAATGCAGTCAGTCCTCCTGTCTGGAAGGGGCTTTCTCCTGGTACTGGACATGGCCTGGGCTCAAAAGCATCTCAGGGGATCAAGGTCGGAAGGAGAGCTGCAAAACAAGAAAAGGATTGAGGTGTGGCCAGGCCGCGTGGGCTGGGAGTACTTGTCAAGGTTTGGCCATGAACTGAGGGCAGGGGCTGCTCCATTTCCAGCTTCTTCAAGATCCCCAGCACAACCGAAGGCGAGCCCGGCAGTGACAGCGATGGCGCCACTGGGGAAAGGTGCGGTTGGCAGGCCGTGGACATGGCCGAGGGAAGCGGGAAGAAGGGAGCGGAACGGTGCCCTGCGAGCCATACCTTGATGCGAGTGGATGACTGCATGGAGTCTGCCAGGACAGGGCCATGGAGGGAGGTTCCATGGGAACCGCCTGGGCGTGTGATCCAAGACAGCCAGCGCAGCTTCACCAGGGGAAGGTCATCCTTAACCAGTCTGCTGGCCTTCATTGATGGAGTGACGACACCGCTGGACGCTGGTGGGCGACAAATGTCATTTACCTGGTCTTGAGCAAGGCCTGCGACATGGTCCCCCACCACATCCTTTTCTCCAAATCAGAGGGATGTGGGTTTGATGGGTGGACCACTTGATGGACAAGAAATTGGCTGAAAGGCCACAGACAGAGGGTGGTGATTCACGGTGCAGTGTCCAGGTGGAGGCTGCTAACGAGCAGCATCTCCCCGGGGTCTGTGTTGGGACCGGTGCTCTTTCACATCTTTATCAGTGACACTGATGACACAATTGAGCGCACCCTCAGCAAGTTTGCTGATGACACCAAGCTGAGTGGTGAGGGTGGCACGGTGGAAGAAAGGGATGCCATCCAGAGGGACCTCATCAGATTTGAAACATGGGCCTGAGTGAACATAATGAGGTTCAACACAGCAAAGTGCAAGGTTTTGCACTTGGGCCAGAGGAATCCCAGGCATCTACACAGACTGGAAAGAGCAGTCCTTCAGAGCAGCCCTGTAGAGAAGGACCTGGGGGTCCCGGTGGGCGAAAAAACTTCACATAAGCCTGCAGTGTGCTCCTGCAGCTCTGGAAGCAAATGGGATCTTGGGCTCCATCAGGAGAGGGGTGGCCGGCAGGGACGGGGAGGTGATTGTCCCTCTCTACTCTCCTCTTGTGAGGCCCCATCTCGAGTACCGCGTCCAGGTCTGGAGCCCCCAGTACAAGAAAGGCAGGGAGCTGTTGGAGAGGGTCCAGAGGAGGGCCACAAAGATGCTCAGAGGGCTGGAGCACCACCCCTACCAAGACAGGCTGAGGGAGCTGGGCTTGTTCAAGCCCAGAGAAAAGAAGGCTGCGGGGTGACCTCATTGCAGCCTTTCAGTGCCTAAAGGGAGCCTATAAACAGGAGGGGAGTCAACTCTTGGAAGGGCAGATAACAGCAGGACAAGGGGAATTTTCTTAGAAAACCAAAATCTCTTAGAAAAACAAAACCAGCAGTTCTGCAGACATCCTGTTCAAACAGTTCACACTCTGATCTCTAACTGGGAAAGTTACTGATCATAGGAAAAAATTCACATTGCCTCTTTTTCTAAAGACTCATCACTTGAGCTTATCCTGCCATTTGGTGATTTCTCCCTGCCATGCTTCCAGACTTTTCACTTCAGCACCCTTTTGCTCTAGAAATACCAAATTTCAAATGTGCTTAACCAGGATATTTCAGAAACAATTGCAAGGGAAGTTGTGTCTTAGTGGTAACACCATACGATCAGCTTGCATTTCCGTATTTCAGGTACTCTAAAGAAAGAAGCATTCAAGCTGGCAAACACACAATGGCTTCAGATAACCACCACTGCGGCAGATTCAGGGCCCGAGTCGATTGCTCTCAGGCGGGGAAGCACGACAGCACTCACTACAAGTGATCAAGCTTCAAACTATTGTTAACAATACGTGACTTATATAGTTTTCTTTAGCTAACGTGCAAACTGACCATTGGCTGACAGCATTATAGCACGCAATCATTGGCTGAGAGCTGAAGCTGGCCTAGCGTCCTCGTGCAGAATTCCACTCCCTGCTTGGAAGAGAACAGTGGTGAGTGGATTAAACCCTCCCCTTCCTCTGTGGCCAGTCTGTTTGTCCTTCCTGTTCATGGGAACGTAGACCGAGTCGCACTGAATCTTGTAGCAGCAGAGACAAAGTCTGTGCTTTAACTGGACTTTGCATCTGCATATCTCAAAGAGCTTCAAAAATCACAGTTCTGCAGTGTAAACATGCCAGCACAGCCATCTTACAGACCATCCGTCTGTAATTAGGACTTGCCTCTATTGGCATTATTAGGATTATTTCCACCATGGACCAAAAGTGAAACTGTGTCTTATAAAAACATCTCTTCTACCCAGAACATGTATTTTCATAATGAGGATCAGGGACAGCATGAACACCAATTCATTTAAAGCATACAATTTAAATGTGTGTGTTAATTATAAAATGGTTTGGGAGACAAAGCCGGAAGATAAATATCCAATCAGTTATTTGTATGTTAAAATAACCTATGTTTATACTCAGCTTCGAAATCATGGGAGTGGTCAAATCAAATTGATAACAACATTCAACATAGAGATTATTTTTTTGGTGTAAGAGAATGAAGATTTTCCTTTGCCATGATACTTACCAAAAGAGTTGTCAGTGCCAGGGAACAGAATGTTCTGAGATTACTGCTTCCCATGATTGTCTCACAGATCTCTCCAATGTCTTTGTTTGTCTCTGCCTCTCTCTTGTCCTCTATTTAGGTACTGGGCTCCTTGGGAAGAATGAAACCCAAGAGTGTGATTTGCTGTTCAGTGTTGCATCTGTCATAATTCCAGAGGAGCCTTCAGTTTGGGAGTAAACAGTGATGGCCATAGAATCTGAATGTAAGTCACAAAGCAATCCAAACAGCTGAGTTTGGATTTCAAAACTCAACAGCATAAAAGCTTGATGAGAAAGCACAGGTTTTGTACAGTCGCATTTAGTTCCTCCTCTGTTTCCTGATGAATGCCAGCCATGCATTCCAGGAAAGAGGTAACCAGGCACATGGAGCAGAGTTTCCTCCTGGTGAAACCCGCATGAGCACCGAGTCATCCCCAGAGATGGCAAGAGAACCCTGGGTCCTGGGTTCATATTTCATGGGAATTTTGCTATGTATCGTATCTCTTGTCACCAGAGCATCTCGTCTCATTGCTGTCTTTCTGAGGAGTTAGTCTACTCATCACTCCCAAGTTTTTTTTTTCTTTGGTGCGCTTCTCTTTCCTTCCATCTGATATCAGTCCTCCCTTATCCCTTATTCCTTCTTTTGCCGGTACCAGGTATGGAAGTCTTTGCCCGGCAGAGGAGATTGAACTCAACAGGGACACGGATTGCTGTGAAAATGAAAAACTTTATTTCTTCAACAAAGTAAGCTTCAACATTTGAGTGAAATCAAAAGACAGAAGATAGGACAGATGTCACTTAAGTATTAACAGGGGAGAAAGGGGTCGTGCTACACCGCAGCCTGCCGTGGGTCACGTGGCCGTTTCATCCTGGTTTCCTCTTAACCAGTGCAGCAGTTCCTGGAGCCGACTGATGAAATCCCAGACTTTCTGGGCTGGAAAAGCACACGCGGTAAACGGGCTGGACTGCGTTGGCCTGTGGTAGGGGGTTGATGTGTACGCTGGAGGTGGTGCTGTAGTGGGCACTTCTGCTGGCAGCAGTCCCACCTGCACCAGGATCCAGGGCCAGAAGTGCTGAGTGGAGGCACAGACTCCAGGCTGGTGCATTCTCCCGCAGCCCCTCCCCCAGCTGGTCGCGCCAACGAGCCAGAAGAAGTCAGCGAAGCAGGACAGCCCAGCGTCTGACCAGCAAGGAAATTGGGAGAATGGAACGCAGACACTGCTAACTTCTACCGCTTCAAGGCTCATTGCAAAATCTCAGCTAGAAAAAGCAGCACATCAGTGTATCCAAGAAAAAGAACCTTTCCTTTTGTTTTCTACCTTTGTATTTATTATTTTTTAATATACAATAAAACTACACATTTACACTGTCCGTCATCTCAGAGTTCCAGAAGGAGCTCATGCACATCCTGCTCACACTGCACCTGAACATCAAGTGCAGCAAGGGGTAGTGCTGCAGATGGAGTCATGCAGGAATTTTCACAGCATGTTGCTGCACTATGGAATCTCTGCCCCCACTTGATCGTCAGCATCCAGCAGGCGATCACAAAGCCCTGGATGCACAGTTATATCCAGGTCATCACCCTGCAATGAGTCTGCTTATGAAATTCTCCTAATATTCTCCAAGCTAGTTCTTTAGGGATTACCTCTCTTCCATCAGGTAATAACCATTTTCCGTCCTTTTCCTCAACCTCCATGTGTCGGAGCCTTTCTTTCTCTTGTATAGTAAAGCTTTTAGTCTTGCTTTCTTCTTTTCGGGGACTATCAGCCTGTATTTCCTTTAGGATCAATAAGGCCGCTCTTTTTGCTTCTTCATCAGCTAAGTTGTTTCCCGTTATTTGAGCTGACATCCCCCTCTGGTGCCTTTACGTGTACTACTGTGATTTTCTCTGGTTCCCTTCTCGCCCTCAGAGTTTGTCTTATTAACGATTTGTGAACTAACCCTTTCCCATGTGAGTTTACCAATCCTCTTACTTCTTGGGGCTTTTAAAGACAGAATCCCATTTATGCGTTCTGGATCTAATTTCTTATTTCCTGACACTGAGGATCCAGTTTCAATTTTATCAAGGGTTCTTTTCTTTCCTGGGTTCCCAGCACATAGAGCCCCTGACCCCCTCAGTCCTCCTTAATCACTTTCTCGTCCTGGATTCTCTTTCTACAGTCTTTCTTCATGTCTCCCTTTTTCTGACAGTAGGAGCATTCTACTGTCCTCATATCTCTGGGTCTGTTCTGGTTGGGTTGAAACACCTTCTCTGCCTGAGGAATATTCCCTCTTCTCCTTGCCTGGAGTGCCCCCTTCTGTCCTTCTCTTACCGCGGCTATCAGAATTCCAGCCTGCCTCTTCTGAGTCTCCTCCTCCCTCCTTACGTATACTTTCTGAGCCTCTCTCGGCAATTCATCTAATCCTCTCTCCTGCCAATCCTCCAACTTCTCTAGTTTCCTTCGAATATCTGCCCAGGACCTAGCACAAACTGTGTCTTTAGAAGAGCCTGTCCTAAGGGGGTAGCAGGATCGAAACCTGAATATAACTGTAAATTTCTGTGTAGTCTCTCTAACCACTCAGTAGGAGTTTCGTCTTTTTTCTGTTGTTCGGTAAAAGCCTTATTGATATTCTGTCCCCGAGGGACAGATTCTTTTATCCCTTGAAAAATAATAACTTGCAAATCTGCCATGTGAGTGAGATGTTCCTGGCTCTGATTATCCCAACTGGGCTGCTGTAAGGGTCACTTTATATATGCTCCTGGGCCATCCTGGTGTTGCTGATCCCAAATTCACGTACCTGCCCTCCTGATAATATCCCTTTCTTCTGCTGTAAATAGTATGCACAAAACTGCCTGTGTTTCATCCCAGGTATAAAGGCTGGGACCTAAAAAGTGATCTAGCCTCTCGGAGACACCTAAAGGATCCTCTAGCAAATTCCCCATCTCCTTCTTAAATTCCCTTACATCTGCTGAGTTTAAGGGAACTGAAACATATCCAACTCCAGGGTACACCCCAGTAGCTATGGGTATTTATCATAAAGGGAGAAGGTTTCTTCCTCGACCCTCTCCTGCCTAGTTTGCCTTCTAGTGATCCTTTTCTAAGGGAGGTCTAGGGGTTCAGATTCAGGTTCGTCTCCTGAATCAGATTCAGCTTGCTCCAGAGGAGCCGCTGGATTCTGTGCGGGAGGAGCATAAGGTGGGAGGGATGTGCTCCTCTGTTGTATTGCTTTTATTTATTTATTTTTAATTATGGGGAACAAAAAGGTTGGAATATCGAATTCTACCCATAATTTGGCATACTTGCTCTCTTCTAGATTAAAAGTCTGTTTTTCATTCACATAAGTATTTCGAGCCTGGCAGAACCTGTCCTCAAAGGATCCAAATACTGGCCAGAACAACTCATCTGCCCTTGTCTGCTTTCCTCCCCACACCTCCATACAATAATGTACCGTTTTCACCTCACTCTTTCCTCGTCTAGAGGGAGAATCGCCCCAATGTTTCAACATTAAACCTAGGGGGCTTTCTAGAGGTATGTCTGGTAGCTTTACCGGGGCTTACTCTGCCTCTGTCCCATCTTCCGGAGCACTCTCTCTCTCACACACACACACACACACACACACACACACACACACACACACACACACTCGCGCCCCTCGGTCGTGACCCACGCCCTCGCGGGCAATGGGAACTGCACTACAGAGGGTCCGCAATCGATTCGCCCCTACGGGACGTCTCAGTCAGGTGTGCTCCGGGATACCCACCCCGACTGAACAGATTCACGCAAATATTTACTCAATCCTGAGTCTTTGTTCGGGTCTTTGTGCACAAAAATTAAGGCGTACTGCTCATTTATTGAATTTAGAGTTTGGATTTCCCCCCATTTCAGGAGCGGACATGGTGATATAAAGAGGACGTGCAGTGATGCACACAGGAGGAGACGGGGACATGGCCATGGTGGCCTTGGACATCCCAGGACCCCCCCGGGGAGCCCAGAATCCCCTTGTGTGGTCATGGTGGTTTGAGGATCCCAGGACCAACAATGGGGATGCCGGGAGCTCCCCATGGGGACACCAGGACCCCTTGGTGTGGTTGAGGTGGCATTGGGGACACCAGAAACCCTCATGGGGCAACCGGGAAGCAACGTGGAAGGAACACAGAGGAAGTGACACAGAGGGGACGTGGAAGGGACTGTGTGTCAACAGCTTATGGGCCGGGCTGGCCCAGTTCGTTGACAAATGTGGAGGGGGACACACGGACCCACACCCCAGGAAAGGGGAAGGGGGAAAAGGGAAAAAAAGAGGAAGAACTGGCCTAAAAACAAAACAGCGGCAACGATCTGAGGGGGAAAACTAATTTATGAAATAAAATATTGGAACACAAAATAGCACAATATAAATGGAATCAAAGCTAAGAAATCAAATAAAATGAGAGAGAGAGAGTGTCCAAAACCAAAGGCCTTCCTCTGAAGCTGAAGGCGAGACAGCGAGAGAGCTCCCACCACCGATGAGCAGCACAAAGAAGTCTTGGAACCTGCGTGCAGTGTTATCTTTCCCTCTGTGTTCCTCTTTCCTTCCTTCAGGTGATCCTGCCCACTGTCACCTTAAAAGCACAGCTCGGTGTCATACCAGAGCCAATGGAGCAAATAAACTTTGTCCTGGCTGGAAAACTGGACATGGGGAATGGAAGGGATTACTTGAGTTCCTCTAGGAGTCCGCAGCCAATGCGGGAGCTCAGAGCCGGAGCAGTCCCCAGCTCACAGCTCTGTGTGTCCTGGGCACCCCATGCCCACCTCAGCGTGGGTAGGGTGTCCCCCGCCTTGTGCATGGGGCTTTGGTCTTCGGAGTCAGACGCGTGGGATACCCTGTGTCTTGGTGTATGGGTGGCAGCAATCCAGATCCGTTGGTGGAGGACTTGCAATGAGACGCTGATGCTGCCATCTCCTGAGGTTCTTCCCACACTGGCTTGGCCTTCTTAGCCCTCATCCTGAGCATTCTGACTGAGTCGCAAGCCAGAAGTGGGAGCATGGCTGGTCTGCCTTTGGGCTCCTTGGACAGCCTGGCCTCAGCCCTCAGTGAAGGTTCCTCATTGTGGAACCTCACGCATTGCGTTCCCGGTGCTTGGCCCAGGTCTTCTTGGCCTTCGGTTCCTGCTTGTCCCTGCAGCTGGCAGCTCACCGGCTGCTTGTGGGCTGCAGGCACTCCCCGCATCGCTGGCAGCAGCCTGAAAGGACAGAGCAGGAGGGGACTGCCTGAGTGGAAGAGCGATAGCTTTGGGACCGCATCCGGCAACCCTGAGCCAGGAGCCTTGGCTGCAACACAGCCTTCCCCTCAGACAGCTCACCGGCTGCCCCGTGGTCTCCTGAGATCCGGACAGGGACAAGCCCTGTGAGCTGGGGTGCTCCAGGTTTCCCCATCCCTCCACCCCGGGTGCTGCATTCAGCACTGTTGGGCGACCACAAACAAACCCTTTCGGGTTGGGGAATGGGCGCGTGTCCGGAATTGGAAGGCACAGGAGATTCACTGTGAATTCTCCCCTTGGCTCAGAGACAAGGGGCACTCAGGCCCAAGGCAGGGAGAGCTGACAGCACTACAGCACTGGTGGGCCACGTGCGGGCACAGCAAGTGTCATGGCACTGCCTGGGCCACAGAGAAACCAAAAACTCACCCTGGAAACAGCTTCTCTGAATGTCTTTTTCCCAGACAGCTTCTCAACAAAGTCATAGTAGAACTTCATTTGGCAGGTCAGCCTGCCAATGAAGAGCACTCCGATGCCCTTCAGGACAAAGGCAACGTTCTGCCCGTTCTGCAGACAGCTGGAGAGCAGGGACACGGTGTGTTAGACGCAGGCCTTCCCTCTCTGCCAGGTCACAGAGGCAATTGCGGCCACCTCGCTGTACTTCCGGGGCTCAAATTCCTTATGACAAATGCAAGGGACACAGTTGATCAGACAGTCGCTTTTCCACAGGTGCTTCCCTAGAGCTGCTTATTGTCGACATCACCCAGAACGGCCCCAGATTTGCATGGGCTCCTTGGAGAGCAGGGTTTGCTTCTGAGAACGGAGGCCACGGCCCTGTTTGCCCTGTCCACGAAGCCAGCAAGGGTTTAATCCCCCTTCCTACCTGGCAGGGATTTCTTCTTGGGCTTGAGGCGGTGCTTGGCTAGGAGGTTTCTAGCCAGGTGGAACACAGGCCAGCACAGAATCACGGTCCCGTCCTCTGTCTCAGTGTCTTTGGGGACGGTGTTGAACGAGCCAAAGGTGGGAATCCAGACCCCCTGCAAGTGGAAGAGAAAGGAAGGGCTGAAGAACTCTGAGCCGGCTGGAGGAAGAGCTGGAGGAGGTCCAATGTAGGGACAGAGCTCGGGAGTTCTCTCCGCTGTTCAGAGGCACAAGCCAGGGCAGTGGGAATGGCTTTGGGAAGGAGCTGCGCAGTCCTCTCCCTCCCCTTGCCCTGCTGAATGCAGCACAGCAGTCAGGGCAGATTTGATTTATCAGCTTCAATTCCAACTCGTCTATAATATGTTGCATCATTTTGCTTTCCAAAATCTTATTTAATGGATTAGTTTTCCTTCTCAGATATTTGTTGTTGTTTTGTTTATAGGTCCATCTCCCTACCGTCTCCCTTTTCCCCCTTCCCCATTACTGGGGCGTGGGGCCGTGGGTTCCCTGCCCCATTTGTCATGGAACAGGGCCAAACCAGCCCATATAGTATTGACTCTCCCTCTCCCCCTCACAGAAGCCCCATTCTCCATTTTCACCTTTCTCAACACCTCATGTTATCCCCCACAACCCTCTCTCTCTTCCCCCAGGCCCCTGTTCAACCCCATAGAACCCACCTACCCCACCACAGCTTCCCCCTTTTCACCCCTCCTCCTGGACCCCGAACTCCCGTCCACTCCGCAGAAGCCCCACTCACCTTGCCGATGTGACTCCCATCTACAAGAAGGGCCATAAGGTGTATCCGAGGAACTACAGGCCTAACAGCCTGAGCTCGGTGCCAAGGAAAGTTCTGGAGCAAATCATCTTGGGTGAGATCACACGGCATGTGCGTGGCATCCAGGGGATCAGGCCCAGCCAGCACGGGTTCATGAAGGGCAGGTCATGCTTGTCCAACCTCATCTCCTTCTACTCCTGGGGACCAGTCTGAGGGATGAGGGAAGGGCTGTAGATGCAGTCTACCTGGACTTCAGCAAAGCCTTTGACACGGCCTTGCAAAGTATTCTCCTGAGGAAACCAGCTTCCCGTGGGCTGGACAGGTATCCCCTCCTTTGGGTAAGGAGCTGGCTAGAGGGCTGTGCCCAGCAGGTAGCGGTTAATGGAGTGTGATGGTTTTATGATTTTTGGCATTGGTATTCCACATCATGACATCGTGTGGTGCATTAGGACCTGAAGAGTCAATGCTCCAGCTCCATGGATCATCGATAGTTCTGGGTATACCCGTCTCAGAAGGGAAGAAGAACTAGAAGAAGAAGACACTCTCTCTTTCCTTTGGGATCAACTCAGCAGTGGGTGCTTGCTGCCGTCTCGCCTCCAGCGTTAGCGTAAGGCCTTCGTTTTATCAGTCACTCTCTTTCGCTCTGGACTGCCCAGAGAAAATCCTCAACGAAAAAGAAATACTCCTACTCCTTCTGTTCCTCCATCAGTAGAGCCTGATGGTCCACTTCCTGATGCTCCTCCTCACTGCAGGAGCTCTCGTCATCACTGCTGCCTTCATCCACCCGATGTTTTTTTCGGACGATCAACACCAACCAAAGCAGAAGGGTGAAAAAATGAAGAACATTCAAAGTTACCCAGAACGGAGAAGAGAAGAGCAGGGCTTGCATGCCCACCCTGCTGTGGTCCAGGTTGCTCTGCTCCACCTCCTGCAGCAGCTTTGTCATCTGCTCATGCAGATACACCTCACGCTGCTGCATGCGGTTGAGCGTGTCCTCATCCAACTCGTCACCAACACATGGCAGTGTCTGCGCCAACAAGGCGAAGATAAATGCCAACGCCATGATCTGGAAGAAAAGAGAGAGTGGAGGTCAGTAAGACTGGCTTGGAGTTTGCTCGTGGCTGGGAGGACTGGGCCAGGAGCCACGGCCCCTGGGGGCAAGCAGGAGCAGGGCCAGGGAGCTGGGAGGCAGCAGGGGCTGAGGCCAGCGTTGGTGCTGTGCCCAGAGAGCCGCTCACAGGCTCCCTCCCCTGAGCGCTGGGCCACCAGCGCGGGCTCCAAGAAGCCCTCGCGGGTCGCTGCTTGCGCCTGGCCCAGCCCAGCCTTCCCCGTGCTGCCGCACTCACCGATGGCCCAGGCCAAAGTGGAGCAGTGCTTCCTGCTGACGGCCCCAGCAGCAGCCCCGCACTGTGACGCATTCTCTGTGATGTCACAGTCGCCCCAGCCCCACCCTGTGGCCCCACCCTGTGGCCCCACCCGGCTCAGTTCCTCTTGGCTGTCACGACCTGGCAGCGCCCGTGTTCAGTGGAACATGGCTGCACCGAGCTCCCAGGGAGCGAGCAAACTTTCCAGACAATGTCTGTCAAACCCCCTGGGAGCTCTCGAAGAACCACAGCCACCGCCACTGAACCAGAAGCTGATGCTTTAGTTTCTGCAGAATGAGATCACATCTAGCGCTGATTTTATGGTTTTTTTTTGCTGTTGTTTATTAACTCTTAATAAATAATATATTTATAAAAGCCAAGTTTTGTTCCTGATGTACATTTTCTGTGCAGCCCAAGACTACTCCTTTTCTCTCCACGTGGCCCAGGCAAGCCTGGAGGCCGGATTGTCATGGAACACATAGAAGAAATACCAGCAGCCACCAGGGTAGGAGCGCACAGCGTCAGGTATCCGACATACAAACTGTCATGTCAAGCGTGCCTGGCCATGTGCCTGAAGGGCTCTGCGGCCTCCTTGTGCCGGCTGTGAGGTCGGCCTCTGCCTCCTGGCTGCTCAGGAAGACGTTCGGGAACCTTTGCTGTACCCAAACTGCCTCCACAAGAGCAGTTCTGAAGGCATCCAGCAGCCGGACGGAGCTCGTCCTCAGAGCACTGCAGGAAGCACGGCATGTCTCCACCGGCAGCTCCCTCGTGCTCATGCACGTGCGCTGCAGCTCCGCAGAGGAGCGCGAGATCCTCGTTAGCATCTGGACAGGTGAGAGAAGGGGATTCCATGTGCATGGCTGCAGCAACCTCACGAGGAAGTCGTATGGGAGCAGGTACCGTGACCGTGGGGCATACAGCTGCCCCCGGGGCACCACTGCCACATCTGTGAATGTTTTTTTTCAGGACGATGCCTCTGAGAAAGCTGAGTTTATTCACAATTGCGATGGCGGGTGCACCATAAGCAGGGAGTGCACACAGACAAGAGCGTTCCATCTTTTATCCCCTACTGCCCTACACTTATCTCCTTCTCCCCTGGTTCCTCATTGGTTGAGTACTGCAGGCTCACACCCTTCTGTGACGCTTCGCTGGTCAGGCACTGGAATGAACTGCCCAGGGAGGCGGTGGAGTCGCCTACCCTGGGGGTGCGCAAGGAACAACTGGATTTTGTGTTGAGGGACATGGTTTAGTGGGAGCTATGGGTGATGGGTGAATGCTTGGACTGGTTGACCTTGTAGGTCTTTTCCAAACTTGGTGATTCGAAGATTCTATGATTCTATGATAGTATAGCCAAAAGAATTGTAGACAGATAGTTGTATGATTTGTAGGAAAGTAAATAAACAACAACTGAGGGGAAAAATACAGGGAGGAAGGGAATTGGCTGTGAGACCTTTTGCTAAAATGCAGATAGACTTCACAGATCTCCCAAAGGTTGGAAGATATAAATACTTTTTAGTAATAATAGACCATTTAACACATTTTGTGGAGGCCTACCCCACTGCTAGAGCAACAGCCCAGACAGTAATCAAGATATTGTTTGATCATATTATCCCCGGATATGGGAACATGGAAGTTATAGATTCAGATAGCGGCCCTCATTTTGTATCAAAAGTAGTGACAGAAGCTTTATCTCCTATGGGGACCAAATGGGAATATCACACCCCATGGCACCCACAGAGCTCTGGAAAAGTAGAAAGGATGAATGGGGAAATTAAAATCAGCTTACTATATGATTGAAACACAGATGTCTTGAATTAAGTGTTTGCCCCTGGCACTACTGAAGAACGCAGCCAAGAACAGAGACTGGAATGTCACCTTTTGAAATGCTGTATGGTATGCCATATGGTTTAGAACTCCCACCAGAACACCCCATGGTAGAAGAAATATCACTACGGGAATATTTAATCAAAATTAATTAGAGAAGGAATGAATTAAGAAAGAAAGGACTGGTGGTACAACGGCCCCCACTAGATATGGCAATACATCAAATCAGTCCAGGAGACAATCGTCTCTATCTCCTTGATGACAAGGAACTTTTCTTGTTTTATTAACAACAGAAACTGCGACCCGCACAGCTGAGCGCGGATGGACCCATGCGAGCCGAGTGGAAGGACCGATCTGTGACACTGGATCTTAGTGGGAAGTATCCAAGACTTCCGACTATCTAAAAATCACTCTAAGGAAATAGTAGAAATTGTGTTTTTTATTTTTTTTAATAACTGATGGGATATTTTTGTAATTATATTGTATATCCAACGATGAACACTAGTGAGCTCAATCGTCCTATGAATACCCCTTAGGATATTTAAAAAACAACGTACTAGATAAAAATCTCCTCTTAAGATTGCATGATCAGAACTGAGGAAGACTATGGCCATCACCACGTCAACCACCAGGAGGCAGAGAATGACCCCTAGTAACAACCAGCGCAGCCACAGAAAGAACAGAAGAACCTGAGTGATTCTGTGATTCAGTGATTCTACCCAGCCAGTAATAACACCATAGAAGACCACCAGGTTGGCTGAGCTCGACCTCCCCCTGGTGAACCCATGCCGAGTACTCCTGATAAATCTCTTCCAACTGCCTGGAGATAGCATCCAGAACAAACTGTTCCATCACCGTTCCAGGGACAGAGGTGAGGCTGACTGGCCTGTAGTTCCCCAGGTCCACCTTGCCCCTTTTGAAGATCACAGTGCCATTGGCAATCCTCCAGACTTCCAGCACCTCTTCCATTTTCCAAGACCTCTGGAAGATGATAGAGAGCAGTTCACCTCTGCCATCTCCCTCAGAACATGGATGCATCCCATAGGGGTTCATGGATTTACGTACATTGATGTTGCATAGACGCACTCGGACCATCTTCTCCCACACCAAATGGGAGCCTTCCATTCCCCAGACCCTCTCACTTTACCCCCAGAGTCCAGGAGTCCCAGGAGGTAAACACAAGGGAAATAAACTTTTCACAAATGTAGATAGAGACAGGTCAAGGGGGAAATGTTCTTAAGGTAGAAGAGGGAGGCTGTGGATCAGGTGTTAGGGGGAAGTTGTTTTTACTGAGGGAGTGGTGAGGTGCTTGAACAGGTTGCACAGATTGGCGGTGGATGCCCTGTCCCTGGAGGTGTTGAAGGCTGAGTTGGATGGGGCCCAGCACAATGTGATCTGGTACTTGATCTAGCAGTTAGCAGCCCTGCCTGTGGCAGGGGAGCTGGAACTTGATGATCCTTGAGATCCCTTCCGGCCCAACACATTCTATGATTCTATGGTGAAGAATAATCATCACTACTATGTTTTTTCCTTTTGTAGTTAATTTATTTTTTTAATTTCAACTCACAGATTTCTATTTTGTTTGGTGTTTTTCTCCAGTGCTCTTTTCCATCCCAGTGGGAGGGGGCACGGAGCAAATGGTTGTGTGGTGCTAAGATGCCTGACATCTTTTTGTATGTCATTCGAATAGAATCCTGTTCTAGAGGAAGATTTTTGTTGGTTCTGGATTGGTTTTCTTGAAAATATTCCCTGGACTGAGTAGGACTCTGTACCTTGTCTCACTGCATTACCGCCAAGGAGCTCAGAACTGCAAAACGTGAGTCATATCCATTCTTCACAGGATGTGGCTGAGGGAGCTGGGGTTTTTCACTGTGGAGAAGAGGAAGCTCAGGGGAGACCTTACTGCTCTCTATGTCTGCCCGTAGGGAGCTTGTAATGGAATGGTGGTCAGCCTCTTCTCTCACGTAACTAGTAATAGGACGAGAGAGAGTGTCCTCGAATTGCACCAGGGGAGATTCAGGCTGGACATGAGGTATAGAGAGAACTATTTTTGATAAGCTGACGGTTGGACTGGATGTATACGAAGCTCTGCCTCAACCACAGGAACATCCTCAATGTATCCTGCAGCCTCTTTCAGGACACACCTCCCTACTCAAGTGTGGGCTCCTGCACAGAGTGCAGCACGTGGTTACAGCATGCACTCCAAAAGTAGCTCCAGCATGATCCAAGGCCACAGACAACAGCGGAAATGCAGTCAGTCCTCCTGTCTGGAAGGGGCTTTCTCCTGGTACTGGACATGGCCTGGGCTCAAAAGCATCTCAGGGGATCAAGGTCGGAAGGAGAGCTGCAAAACAAGAAAAGGATTGAGGTGTGGCCAGGCCGCGTGGGCTGGGAGTACTTGTCAAGGTTTGGCCATGAACTGAGGGCAGGGGCTGCTCCATTTCCAGCTTCTTCAAGATCCCCAGCACAACCGAAGGCGAGCCCGGCAGTGACAGCGATGGCGCCACTGGGGAAAGGTGCGGTTGGCAGGCCGTGGACATGGCCGAGGGAAGCGGGAAGAAGGGAGCGGAACGGTGCCCTGCGAGCCATACCTTGATGCGAGTGGATGACTGCATGGAGTCTGCCAGGACAGGGCCATGGAGGGAGGTTCCATGGGAACCGCCTGGGCGTGTGATCCAAGACAGCCAGCGCAGCTTCACCAGGGGAAGGTCATCCTTAACCAGTCTGCTGGCCTTCATTGATGGAGTGACGACACCGCTGGACGCTGGTGGGCGACAAATGTCATTTACCTGGTCTTGAGCAAGGCCTGCGACATGGTCCCCCACCACATCCTTTTCTCCAAATCAGAGGGATGTGGGTTTGATGGGTGGACCACTTGATGGACAAGAAATTGGCTGAAAGGCCACAGACAGAGGGTGGTGATTCACGGTGCAGTGTCCAGGTGGAGGCTGCTAACGAGCAGCATCTCCCCGGGGTCTGTGTTGGGACCGGTGCTCTTTCACATCTTTATCAGTGACACTGATGACACAATTGAGCGCACCCTCAGCAAGTTTGCTGATGACACCAAGCTGAGTGGTGAGGGTGGCACGGTGGAAGAAAGGGATGCCATCCAGAGGGACCTCATCAGATTTGAAACATGGGCCTGAGTGAACATAATGAGGTTCAACACAGCAAAGTGCAAGGTTTTGCACTTGGGCCAGAGGAATCCCAGGCATCTACACAGACTGGAAAGAGCAGTCCTTCAGAGCAGCCCTGTAGAGAAGGACCTGGGGGTCCCGGTGGGCGAAAAAACTTCACATAAGCCTGCAGTGTGCTCCTGCAGCTCTGGAAGCAAATGGGATCTTGGGCTCCATCAGGAGAGGGGTGGCCGGCAGGGACGGGGAGGTGATTGTCCCTCTCTACTCTCCTCTTGTGAGGCCCCATCTCGAGTACCGCGTCCAGGTCTGGAGCCCCCAGTACAAGAAAGGCAGGGAGCTGTTGGAGAGGGTCCAGAGGAGGGCCACAAAGATGCTCAGAGGGCTGGAGCACCACCCCTACCAAGACAGGCTGAGGGAGCTGGGCTTGTTCAAGCCCAGAGAAAAGAAGGCTGCGGGGTGACCTCATTGCAGCCTTTCAGTGCCTAAAGGGAGCCTATAAACAGGAGGGGAGTCAACTCTTGGAAGGGCAGATAACAGCAGGACAAGGGGAATTTTCTTAGAAAACCAAAATCTCTTAGAAAAACAAAACCAGCAGTTCTGCAGACATCCTGTTCAAACAGTTCACACTCTGATCTCTAACTGGGAAAGTTACTGATCATAGGAAAAAATTCACATTGCCTCTTTTTCTAAAGACTCATCACTTGAGCTTATCCTGCCATTTGGTGATTTCTCCCTGCCATGCTTCCAGACTTTTCACTTCAGCACCCTTTTGCTCTAGAAATACCAAATTTCAAATGTGCTTAACCAGGATATTTCAGAAACAATTGCAAGGGAAGTTGTGTCTTAGTGGTAACACCATACGATCAGCTTGCATTTCCGTATTTCAGGTACTCTAAAGAAAGAAGCATTCAAGCTGGCAAACACACAGTGGCTTCAGATAACCACCACTGCGGCAGATTCAGGGTCCGAGTCGATTGCTCTCAGGCGGGGAAGCACGACAGCACTCACTACAAGTGATCAAGCTTCAAACTATTGTTAACAATACGTGACTTATATAGTTTTCTTTAGCTAACGTGCAAACTGACCATTGGCTGACAGCATTATAGCACGCAATCATTGGCTGAGAGCTGAAGCTGGCCTAGCGTCCTCGTGCAGAATTCCACTCCCTGCTTGGAAGAGAACAGTGGTGAGTGGATTAAACCCTCCCCTTCCTCTGTGGCCAGTCTGTTTGTCCTTCCTGTTCATGGGAACGTAGACCGAGTCGCACTGAATCTTGTAGCAGCAGAGACAAAGTCTGTGCTTTAACTGGACTTTGCATCTGCATATCTCAAAGAGCTTCAAAAATCACAGTTCTGCAGTGTAAACATGCCAGCACAGCCATCTTACAGACCATCCGTCTGTAATTAGGACTTGCCTCTATTGGCATTATTAGGATTATTTCCACCATGGACCAAAAGTGAAACTGTGTCTTATAAAAACATCTCTTCTACCCAGAACATGTATTTTCATAATGAGGATCAGGGACAGCATGAACACCAATTCATTTAAAGCATACAATTTAAATGTGTGTGTTAATTATAAAATGGTTTGGGAGACAAAGCCGGAAGATAAATATCCAATCAGTTATTTGTATGTTAAAATAACCTATGTTTATACTCAGCTTCGAAATCATGGGAGTGGTCAAATCAAATTGATAACAACATTCAACATAGAGATTATTTTTTTGGTGTAAGAGAATGAAGATTTTCCTTTGCCATGATACTTACCAAAAGAGTTGTCAGTGCCAGGGAACAGAATGTTCTGAGATTACTGCTTCCCATGATTGTCTCACAGATCTCTCCAATGTCTTTGTTTGTCTCTGCCTCTCTCTTGTCCTCTATTTAGGTACTGGGCTCCTTGGGAAGAATGAAACCCAAGAGTGTGATTTGCTGTTCAGTGTTGCATCTGTCATAATTCCAGAGGAGCCTTCAGTTTGGGAGTAAACAGTGATGGCCATAGAATCTGAATGTAAGTCACAAAGCAATCCAAACAGCTGAGTTTGGATTTCAAAACTCAACAGCATAAAAGCTTGATGAGAAAGCACAGGTTTTGTACAGTCGCATTTAGTTCCTCCTCTGTTTCCTGATGAATGCCAGCCATGCATTCCAGGAAAGAGGTAACCAGGCACATGGAGCAGAGTTTCCTCCTGGTGAAACCCGCATGAGCACCGAGTCATCCCCAGAGATGGCAAGAGAACCCTGGGTCCTGGGTTCATATTTCATGGGAATTTTGCTATGTATCGTATCTCTTGTCACCAGAGCATCTCGTCTCATTGCTGTCTTTCTGAGGAGTTAGTCTACTCATCACTCCCAAGTTTTTTTTTTCTTTGGTGCGCTTCTCTTTCCTTCCATCTGATATCAGTCCTCCCTTATCCCTTATTCCTTCTTTTGCCGGTACCAGGTATGGAAGTCTTTGCCCGGCAGAGGAGATTGAACTCAACAGGGACACGGATTGCTGTGAAAATGAAAAACTTTATTTCTTCAACAAAGTAAGCTTCAACATTTGAGTGAAATCAAAAGACAGAAGATAGGACAGATGTCACTTAAGTATTAACAGGGGAGAAAGGGGTCGTGCTACACCGCAGCCTGCCGTGGGTCACGTGGCTGTTTCATCCTGGTTTCCTCTTAACCAGTGCAGCAGTTCCTGGAGCCGACTGATGAAATCCCAGACTTTCTGGGCTGGAAAAGCACACGCGGTAAACGGGCTGGACTGCGTTGGCCTGTGGTAGGGGGTTGATGTGTACGCTGGAGGTGGTGCTGTAGTGGGCACTTCTGCTGGCAGCAGTCCCACCTGCACCAGGATCCAGGGCCAGAAGTGCTGAGTGGAGGCACAGACTCCAGGCTGGTGCATTCTCCCGCAGCCCCTCCCCCAGCTGGTCGCGCCAACGAGCCAGAAGAAGTCAGCGAAGCAGGACAGCCCAGCGTCTGACCAGCAAGGAAATTGGGAGAATGGAACGCAGACACTGCTAACTTCTACCGCTTCAAGGCTCATTGCAAAATCTCAGCTAGAAAAAGCAGCACATCAGTGTATCCAAGAAAAAGAACCTTTCCTTTTGTTTTCTACCTTTGTATTTATTATTTTTTAATATACAATAAAACTACACATTTACACTGTCCGTCATCTCAGAGTTCCAGAAGGAGCTCATGCACATCCTGCTCACACTGCACCTGAACATCAAGTGCAGCAAGGGGTAGTGCTGCAGATGGAGTCATGCAGGAATTTTCACAGCATGTTGCTGCACTATGGAATCTCTGCCCCCACTTGATCGTCAGCATCCAGCAGGCGATCACAAAGCCCTGGATGCACAGTTATATCCAGGTCATCACCCTGCAATGAGTCTGCTTATGAAATTCTCCTAATATTCTCCAAGCTAGTTCTTTAGGGATTACCTCTCTTCCATCAGGTAATAACCATTTTCCGTCCTTTTCCTCAACCTCCATGTGTCGGAGCCTTTCTTTCTCTTGTATAGTAAAGCTTTTAGTCTTGCTTTCTTCTTTTCGGGGACTATCAGCCTGTATTTCCTTTAGGATCAATAAGGCCGCTCTTTTTGCTTCTTCATCAGCTGTTTCCCGTTATTTGAGCTGACATCCCCCTCTGGTGCCTTTACGTGTACTACTGTGATTTTCTCTGGTTCCCTTCTCGCCCTCAGAGTTTGTCTTATTAACGATTTGTGAACTAACCCTTTCCCATGTGAGTTTACCAATCCTCTTACTTCTTGGGGCTTTTAAAGACAGAATCCCATTTATGCGTTCTGGATCTAATTTCTTATTTCCTGACACTGAGGATCCAGTTTCAATTTTATCAAGGGTTCTTTTCTTTCCTGGGTTCCCAGCACATAGAGCCCCTGACCCCCTCAGTCCTCCTTAATCACTTTCTCGTCCTGGATTCTCTTTCTACAGTCTTTCTTCATGTCTCCCTTTTTCTGACAGTAGGAGCATTCTACTGTCCTCATATCTCTGGGTCTGTTCTGGTTGGGTTGAAACACCTTCTCTGCCTGAGGAATATTCCCTCTTCTCCTTGCCTGGAGTGCCCCCTTCTGTCCTTCTCTTACCGCGGCTATCAGAATTCCAGCCTGCCTCTTCTGAGTCTCCTCCTCCCTCCTTACGTATACTTTCTGAGCCTCTCTCGGCAATTCATCTAATCCTCTCTCCTGCCAATCCTCCAACTTCTCTAGTTTCCTTCGAATATCTGCCCAGGACCTAGCACAAACTGTGTCTTTAGAAGAGCCTGTCCTAAGGGGGTAGCAGGATCGAAACCTGAATATAACTGTAAATTTCTGTGTAGTCTCTCTAACCACTCAGTAGGAGTTTCGTCTTTTTTCTGTTGTTCGGTAAAAGCCTTATTGATATTCTGTCCCCGAGGGACAGATTCTTTTATCCCTTGAAAAATAATAACTTGCAAATCTGCCATGTGAGTGAGATGTTCCTGGCTCTGATTATCCCAACTGGGCTGCTGTAAGGGTCACTTTATATATGCTCCTGGGCCATCCTGGTGTTGCTGATCCCAAATTCACGTACCTGCCCTCCTGATAATATCCCTTTCTTCTGCTGTAAATAGTATGCACAAAACTGCCTGTGTTTCATCCCAGGTATAAAGGCTGGGACCTAAAAAGTGATCTAGCCTCTCGGAGACACCTAAAGGATCCTCTAGCAAATTCCCCTTCTCCTTCTTAAATTCCCTTACATCTGCTGAGTTTAAGGGAACTGAAACATATCCAACTCCAGGGTACACCCCAGTAGCTATGGGTATTTATCATAAAGGGAGAAGGTTTCTTCCTCGACCCTCTCCTGCCTAGTTTGCCTTCTAGTGATCCTTTTCTAAGGGAGGTCTAGGGGTTCAGATTCAGGTTCGTCTCCTGAATCAGATTCAGCTTGCTCCAGAGGAGCCGCTGGATTCTGTGCGGGAGGAGCATAAGGTGGGAGGGATGTGCTCCTCTGTTGTATTGCTTTTATTTATTTATTTTTAATTATGGGGAACAAAAAGGTTCGAATATCGAATTCTACCCATAATTTGGCATACTTGCTCTCTTCTAGATTAAAAGTCTGTTTTTCATTCACATAAGTATTTCGAGCCTGGCAGAACCTGTCCTCAAAGGATCCAAATACTGGCCAGAACAACTCATCTGCCCTTGTCTGCTTTCCTCCCCACACCTCCATACAATAATGTACCGTTTTCACCTCACTCTTTCCTCGTCTAGAGGGAGAATCGCCCCAATGTTTCAACATTAAACCTAGGGGGCTTTCTAGAGGTATGTCTGGTAGCTTTACCGGGGCTTACTCTGCCTCTGTCCCATCTTCCGGAGCACTCTCTCTCACACACACACACACACACACACACACACACACACACACACACACACTCGCGCCCCTCGGTCGTGACCCACGCCCTCGCGGGCAATGGGAACTGCACTACAGAGGGTCCGCAATCGATTCGCCCCTACGGGACGTCTCAGTCAGGTGTGCTCCGGGATACCCACCCCGACTGAACAGATTCACGCAAATATTTACTCAATCCTGAGTCTTTGTTCGGGTCTTTGTGCACAAAAATTAAGGCGTACTGCAGTTTCTTTTGCTCATTTATTGAATTTAGAGTTTGGATTTCCCCCCATTTCAGGAGCGGACATGGTGATATAAAGAGGACGTGCAGTGATGCACACAGGAGGAGACGGGGACATGGCCATGGTGGCCTTGGACATCCCAGGACCCCCCCGGGGAGCCCAGAATCCCCTTGTGTGGTCATGGTGGTTTGAGGATCCCAGGACCAACAATGGGGATGCCGGGAGCTCCCCATGGGGACACCAGGACCCCTTGGTGTGGTTGAGGTGGCATTGGGGACACCAGAAACCCTCATGGGGCAACCGGGAAGCAACGTGGAAGGAACACAGAGGAAGTGACACAGAGGGGACGTGGAAGGGACTGTGTGTCAACAGCTTATGGGCCGGGCTGGCCCAGTTCGTTGACAAATGTGGAGGGGGACACACGGACCCACACCCCAGGAAAGGGGAAGGGGGAAAAGGGAAAAAAAGAGGAAGAACTGGCCTAAAAACAAAACAGCGGCAACGATCTGAGGGGGAAAACTAATTTATGAAATAAAATATTGGAACACAAAATAGCACAATATAAATGGAATCAAAGCTAAGAAATCAAATAAAATGAGAGAGAGAGAGTGTCCAAAACCAAAGGCCTTCCTCTGAAGCTGAAGGCGAGACAGCGAGAAAGCTCCCACCACCGATGAGCAGCACAAAGAAGTCTTGGAACCTGCGTGCAGTGTTATCTTTCCCTCTGTGTTCCTCTTTCCTTCCTTCAGGTGATCCTGCCCACTGTCACCTTAAAAGCACAGCTCGGTGTCATACCAGAGCCAATGGAGCAAATAAACTTTGTCCTGGCTGGAAAACTGGACATGGGGAATGGAAGGGATTACTTGAGTTCCTCTAGGAGTCCGCAGCCAATGCGGGAGCTCAGAGCCGGAGCAGTCCCCAGCTCACAGCTCTGTGTGTCCTGGGCACCCCATGCCCACCTCAGCGTGGGTAGGGTGTCCCCCGCCTTGTGCATGGGGCTTTGGTCTTCGGAGTCAGACGCGTGGGATACCCTGTGTCTTGGTGTATGGGTGGCAGCAATCCAGATCCGTTGGTGGAGGACTCGCAATGAGACGCTGATGCTGCCATCTCCTGAGGTTCTTCCCACACTGGCTTGGCCTTCTTAGCCCTCATCCTGAGCATTCTGACTGAGTCGCAAGCCAGAAGTGGGAGCATGGCTGGTCTGCCTTTGGGCTCCTTGGACAGCCTGGCCTCAGCCCTCAGTGAAGGTTCCTCATTGTGGAACCTCACGCATTGCGTTCCCGGTGCTTGGCCCAGGTCTTCTTGGCCTTCGGTTCCTGCTTGTCCCTGCAGCTGGCAGCTCACCGGCTGCTTGTGGGCTGCAGGCACTCCCCGCATCGCTGGCAGCAGCCTGAAAGGACAGAGCAGGAGGGGACTGCCTGAGTGGAAGAGCGATAGCTTTGGGACCGCATCCGGCAACCCTGAGCCAGGAGCCTTGGCTGCAACACAGCCTTCCCCTCAGACAGCTCACCGGCTGCCCCGTGGTCTCCTGAGATCCGGACAGGGACAAGCCCTGTGAGCTGGGGTGCTCCAGGTTTCCCCATCCCTCCACCCCGGGTGCTGCATTCAGCACTGTTGGGCGACCACAAACAAACCCTTTCGGGTTGGGGAATGGGCGCGTGTCCGGAATTGGAAGGCACAGGAGATTCACTGTGAATTCTCCCCTTGGCTCAGAGACAAGAGGCACTCAGGCCCAAGGCAGGGAGAGCTGACAGCACTACAGCACTGGTGGGCCACGTGCGGGCACAGCAAGTGTCATGGCACTGCCTGGGCCACAGAGAAACCAAAAACTCACCCTGGAAACAGCTTCTCTGAATGTCTTTTTCCCAGACAGCTTCTCAACAAAGTCATAGTAGAACTTCATTTGGCAGGTCAGCCTGCCAATGAAGAGCACTCCGATGCCCTTCAGGACAAAGGCAACGTTCTGCCCGTTCTGCAGACAGCTGGAGAGCAGGGAAACCGGTGTGTTAGACGCAGGCCTTCCCTCTCTGCCAGGTCACAGAGGCAATTGCGGCCACCTCGCTGTACTTCCGGGGCTCAAATTCCTTATGACAAATGCAAGGGACACAGTTGATCAGACAGTCGCTTTTCCACAGGTGCTTCCCTAGAGCTGCTTATTGTCGACATCACCCAGAACGGCCCCAGATTTGCATGGGCTCCTTGGAGAGCAGGGTTTGCTTCTGAGAACGGAGGCCATGGCCCTGTTTGCCCTGTCCACGAAGCCAGCAAGGGTTTAATCCCCCTTCCTACCTGGCAGGGATTTCTTCTTGGGCTTGAGGCGGTGCTTGGCTAGGAGGTTTCTAGCCAGGTGGAACACAGGCCAGCACAGAATCACGGTCCCGTCCTCTGTCTCAGTGTCTTTGGGGACGGTGTTGAACGAGCCAAAGGTGGGAATCCAGACCCCCTGCAAGTGGAAGAGAAAGGAAGGGCTGAAGAACTCTGAGCCGGCTGGAGGAAGAGCTGGAGGAGGTCCAATGTAGGGACAGAGCTCGGGAGTTCTCTCCGCTGTTCAGAGGCACAAGCCAGGGCAGTGGGAATGGCTTTGGGAAGGAGCTGCGCAGTCCTCTCCCTCCCCTTGCCCTGCTGAATGCAGCACAGCAGTCAGGGCAGATTTGATTTATCAGCTTCAATTCCAACTCGTCTATAATATGTTGCATCATTTTGCTTTCCAAAATCTTATTTAATGGATTAGTTTTCCTTCTCAGATATTTGTTGTTGTTTTGTTTATAGGTCCATCTCCCTACCGTCTCCCTTTTCCCCCTTCCCCATTACTGGGGCGTGGGGCCGTGGGTTCCCTGCCCCATTTGTCATGGAACAGGGCCAAACCAGCCCATATAGTATTGACTCTCCCTCTCCCCCTCACAGAAGCCCCATTCTCCATTTTCACCTTTCTCAACACCTCATGTTATCCCCCACAACCCTCTCTCTCTTCCCCCAGGCCCCTGTTCAACCCCATAGAACCCACCTACCCCACCACAGCTTCCCCCTTTTCACCCCTCCTCCTGGACCCCGAACTCCCGTCCACTCCGCAGAAGCCCCACTCACCTTGCCGATGTGACTCCCATCTACAAGAAGGGCCATAAGGTGTATCCGAGGAACTACAGGCCTAACAGCCTGAGCTCGGTGCCAAGGAAAGTTCTGGAGCAAATCATCTTGGGTGAGATCACACGGCATGTGCGTGGCATCCAGGGGATCAGGCCCAGCCAGCACGGGTTCATGAAGGGCAGGTCATGCTTGTCCAACCTCATCTCCTTCTACTCCTGGGGACCAGTCTGAGGGATGAGGGAAGGGCTGTAGATGCAGTCTACCTGGACTTCAGCAAAGCCTTTGACACGGCCTTGCAAAGTATTCTCCTGAGGAAACCAGCTTCCCGTGGGCTGGACAGGTATCCCCTCCTTTGGGTAAGGAGCTGGCTAGAGGGCTGTGCCCAGCAGGTAGCGGTTAATGGAGTGTGATGGTTTTATGATTTTTGGCATTGGTATTCCACATCATGACATCGTGTGGTGCATTAGGACCTGAAGAGTCAATGCTCCAGCTCCATGGATCATCGATAGTTCTGGGTATACCCGTCTCAGAAGGGAAGAAGAACTAGAAGAAGAAGACACTCTCTCTTTCCTTTGGGATCAACTCAGCAGTGGGTGCTTGCTGCCGTCTCGCCTCCAGCGTTAGCGTAAGGCCTTCGTTTTATCAGTCACTCTCTTTCGCTCTGGACTGCCCAGAGAAAATCCTCAACGAAAAAGAAATACTCCTACTCCTTCTGTTCCTCCATCAGTAGAGCCTGATGGTCCACTTCCTGATGCACCTCCTCACTGCAGGAGCTCTCGTCATCACTGCTGCCTTCATCCACCCGATGTTTTTTTCGGACGATCAACACCAACCAAAGCAGAAGGGTGAAAAAATGAAGAACATTCAAAGTTACCCAGAACGGAGAAGAGAAGAGCAGGGCTTGCATGCCCACCCTGCTGTGGTCCAGGTTGCTCTGCTCCACCTCCTGCAGCAGCTTTGTCATCTGCTCATGCAGATACACCTCACGCTGCTGCATGCGGTTGAGCGTGTCCTCATCCAACTCGTCACCAACACATGGCAGTGTCTGCGCCAACAAGGCGAAGATAAATGCCAACGCCATGATCTGGAAGAAAAGAGAGAGTGGAGGTCAGTAAGACTGGCTTGGAGTTTGCTCGTGGCTGGGAGGACTGGGCCAGGAGCCACGGCCCCTGGGGGCAAGCAGGAGCAGGGCCAGGGAGCTGGGAGGCAGCAGGGGCTGAGGCCAGCGCTGGTGCTGTGCCCAGAGAGCCGCTCACAGGCTCCCTCCCCTGAGCGCTGGGCCATCAGCGCGGGCTCCAAGAAGCCCTCGCGGGTCGCTGCTTGCGCCTGGCCCAGCCCAGCCTTCCCCGTGCTGCCGCACTCACCGATGGCCCAGGCCAAAGTGGAGCAGTGCTTCCTGCTTACGGCCCCAGCAGCAGCCCCGCACTGTGACGCATTCTCTGTGATGTCACAGTCGCCCCAGCCCCACCCTGTGGCCCCACCCTGTGGCCCCACCCGGCTCAGTTCCTCTTGGCTGTCACGACCTGGCAGCGCCCGTGTTCAGTGGAACATGGCTGCACCGAGCTCCCAGGGAGCGAGCAAACTTTCCAGACAATGTCTGTCAAACCCCCTGGGAGCTCTCGAAGAACCACAGCCACCGCCACTGAACCAGAAGCTGATGCTTTAGTTTCTGCAGAATGAGATCACATCTAGCGCTGATTTTATGGTTTTTTTTGCTGTTGTTTATTAACTCTTAATAAATAATATATTTATAAAAGCCAAGTTTTGTTCCTGATGTACATTTTCTGTGCAGCCCAAGACTACTCCTTTTCTCTCCACGTGGCCCAGGCAAGCCTGGAGGCCGGATTGTCATGGAACACATAGAAGAAATACCAGCAGCCACCAGGGTAGGAGCGCACAGCGTCAGGTATCCGACATACAAACTGTCATGTCAAGCGTGCCTGGCCATGTGCCTGAAGGGCTCTGCGGCCTCCTTGTGCCGGCTGTGAGGTCGGCCTCTGCCTCCTGGCTGCTCAGGAAGACGTTCGGGAACCTTTGCTGTACCCAAACTGCCTCCACAAGAGCAGTTCTGAAGGCATCCAGCAGCCGGACGGAGCTCGTCCTCAGAGCACTGCAGGAAGCACGGCATGTCTCCACCGGCAGCTCCCTCATGCTCATGCACCTGTGCTGCAGCTCCGCAGAGGAGCGCGAGATCCTCGTTAGCATCTGGACAGGTGAGAGAAGGGGATTCCATGTGCATGGCTGCAGCAACCTCACGAGGAAGTCGTATGGGAGCAGGTACCGTGACCGTGGGGCATACAGCTGCCCCCGGGGCACCACTGCCACATCTGTGAATGTTTTTTTTCAGGACGATGCCTCTGAGAAAGCTGAGTTTATTCACAATTGCGATGGCGGGTGCACCATAAGCAGGGAGTGCACACAGACAAGAGCGTTCCATCTTTTATCCCCTACTGCCCTACACTTATCTCCTTCTCCCCTGGTTCCTCATTGGTTGAGTACTGCAGGCTCACACCCTTCTGTGACGCTTCGCTGGTCAGGCACTGGAATGAACTGCCCAGGGAGGCGGTGGAGTCGCCTACCCTGGGGGTGCGCAAGGAACAACTGGATTTTGTGTTGAGGGACATGGTTTAGTGGGAGCTATGGGTGATGGGTGAATGCTTGGACTGGTTGACCTTGTAGGTCTTTTCCAAACTTGGTGATTCGAAGATTCTATGATTCTATGATAGTATAGCCAAAAGAATTGTAGACAGATAGTTGTATGATTTGTAGGAAAGTAAATAAACAACAACTGAGGGGAAAAATACAGGGAGGAAGGGAATTGGCTGTGAGACCTTTTGCTAAAATGCAGATAGACTTCACAGATCTCCCAAAGGTTGGAAGATATAAATACTTTTTAGTAATAATAGACCATTTAACACATTTTGTGGAGGCCTACCCCACTGCTAGAGCAACAGCCCAGACAGTAATCAAGATATTGTTTGATCATATTATCCCCGGATATGGGAACATGGAAGTTATAGATTCAGATAGCGGCCCTCATTTTGTATCAAAAGTAGTGACAGAAGCTTTATCTCCTATGGGGACCAAATGGGAATATCACACCCCATGGCACCCACAGAGCTCTGGAAAAGTAGAAAGGATGAATGAGGAAATTAAAATCAGCTTACTATATGATTGAAACACAGATGTCTTGAATTAAGTGTTTGCCCCTGGCACTACTGAAGAACGCAGCCAAGAACAGAGACTGGAATGTCACCTTTTGAAATGCTGTATGGTATGCCATATGGTTTAGAACTCCCACCAGAACACCCCATGGTAGAAGAAATATCACTACGGGAATATTTAATCAAAATTAATTAGAGAAGGAATGAATTAAGAAAGAAAGAACTGGTGGTACAACGGCCCCCACTAGATATGGCAATACATCAAATCAGTCCAGGAGACAATCGTCTCTATCTCCTTGATGACAAGGAACTTTTCTTGTTTTATTAACAACAGAAACTGCGACCCGCACAGCTGAGCGCGGATGGACCCATGCGAGCCGAGTGGAAGGACCGATCTGTGACACTGGATCTTAGTGGGAAGTATCCAAGACTTCCGACTATCTAAAAATCACTCTAAGGAAATAGTAGAAATTGTGTTTTTTATTTTTTTTAATAACTGATGGGATATTTTTGTAATTATATTGTATATCCAACGATGAACACTAGTGAGCTCAATCGTCCTATGAATACCCCTTAGGATATTTAAAAAACAACGTATTAGATAAAAATCTCCTCTTAAGATTGCATGATCAGAACTGAGGAAGACTATGGCCATCACCACGTCAACCACCAGGAGGCAGAGAATGACCCCTAGTAACAACCAGCGCAGCCACAGAAAGAACAGAAGAACCTGAGTGATTCTGTGATTCAGTGATTCTACCCAGCCAGTAATAACATCATAGAAGACCACCAGGTTGGCTGAGCTCGACCTCCCCCTGGTGAACCCATGCCGAGTACTCCTGATAAATCTCTTCCAACTGCCTGGAGATAGCATCCAGAACAAACTGTTCCATCACCGTTCCAGGGACAGAGGTGAGGCTGACTGGCCTGTAGTTCCCCAGGTCCACCTTGCCCCTTTTGAAGATCACAGTGCCATTGGCAATCCTCCAGACTTCCAGCACCTCTTCCATTTTCCAAGACCTCTGGAAGATGATAGAGAGCAGTTCACCTCTGCCATCTCCCTCAGAACATGGATGCATCCCATAGGGGTTCATGGATTTACGTACATTGATGTTGCATAGACGCACTCGGACCATCTTCTCCCACACCAAAGGGGAGCCTTCCATTCCCCAGACCCTCTCACTTTACCCCCAGAGTCCAGGAGTCCCAGGAGGTAAACACAAGGGAAATAAACTTTTCACAAATGTAGATAGAGACAGGTCAAGGGGGAAATGTTCTTAAGGTAGAAGAGGGAGGCTGTGGATCAGGTGTTAGGGGGAAGTTGTTTTTACTGAGGGAGTGGTGAGGTGCTTGAACAGGTTGCACAGATTGGCTGTGGATGCCCTGTCCCTGGAGGTGTTGAAGGCTGAGTTGGATGGGGCCCAGCACAATGTGGTCTGGTACTTGATCTAGCAGTTAGCAGCCCTGCCTGTGGCAGGGGAGCTGGAACTTGATGATCCTTGAGATCCCTTCCGGCCCAACACATTCTATGATTCTATGGTGAAGAATAATCATCACTACTATGTTTTTTCCTTTTGTAGTTAATTTATTTTTTTAATTTCAACTCACAGATTTCTATTTTGTTTGGTGTTTTTCTCCAGTGCTCTTTTCCATCCCAGTGGGAGGGGGCACGGAGCAAATGGTTGTGTGGTGCTAAGATGCCTGACATCTTTTTGTATGTCATTCGAATAGAATCCTGTTCTAGAGGAAGATTTTTGTTGGTTCTGGATTGGTTTTCTTGAAAATATTCCCTGGACTGAGTAGGACTCTGTACCTTGTCTCACTGCATTACCGCCAAGGAGCTCAGAACTGCAAAACGTGAGTCATATCCATTCTTCACAGGATGTGGCTGAGGGAGCTGGGGTTTTTCACTGTGGAGAAGAGGAAGCTCAGGGGAGACCTTACTGCTCTCTATGTCTGCCCGTAGGGAGCTTGTAATGGAATGGTGGTCAGCCTCTTCTCTCACGTAACTAGTAATAGGACGAGAGAGAGTGTCCTCGAATTGCACCAGGGGAGATTCAGGCTGGACATGAGGTATAGAGAGAACTATTTTTGATAAGCTGACGGTTGGACTGGATGTATACGAAGCTCTGCCTCAACCACAGGAACATCCTCAATGTATCCTGCAGCCTCTTTCAGGACACACCTCCCTACTCAAGTGTGGGCTCCTGCACAGAGTGCAGCACGTGGTTACAGCATGCACTCCAAAAGTAGCTCCAGCATGATCCAAGGCCACAGACAACAGCGGAAATGCAGTCAGTCCTCCTGTCTGGAAGGGGCTTTCTCCTGGTACTGGACATGACCTGGGCTCAAAAGCATCTCAGGGGATCAAGGTCGGAAGGAGAGCTGCAAAACAAGAAAAGGATTGAGGTGTGGCCAGGCCGTGTGGGCTGGGAGTACTTGTCAAGGTTTGGCCATGAACTGAGGGCAGGGGCTGCTCCATTTCCAGCTTCTTCAAGATCCCCAGCACAACCGAAGGCGAGCCCGGCAGTGACAGCGATGGCGCCACTGGGGAAAGGTGCGGTTGGCAGGCCGTGGACATGGCCGAGGGAAGCGGGAAGAAGGGAGCGGAACGGTGCCCTGCGAGCCATACCTTGATGCGAGTGGATGACTGCATAAAGTCTGCCAGGACAGGGCCATGGAGGGAGGTTCCATGGGAACCGCCTGGGCGTGTGATCCAAGACAGCCAGCGCAGCTTCACCAGGGGAAGGTCATCCTTAACCAGTCTGCTGGCCTTCATTGATGGAGTGACGACACCGCTGGACGCTGGTGGGCGACAAATGTCATTTACCTGGTCTTGAGCAAGGCCTGCGACATGGTCCCCCACCACATCCTTTTCTCCAAATCAGAGGGATGTGGGTTTGATGGGTGGACCACTTGATGGACAAGAAATTGGCTGAAAGGCCACAGACAGAGGGTGGTGATTCACGGTGCAGTGTCCAGGTGGAGGCTGCTAACGAGCAGCATCTCCCCGGGGTCTGTGTTGGGACCGGTGCTCTTTCACATCTTTATCAGTGACACTGATGACACAATTGAGCGCACCCTCAGCAAGTTTGCTGATGACACCAAGCTGAGTGGTGAGGGTGGCACGGTGGAAGAAAGGGATGCCATCCAGAGGGACCTCATCAGATTTGAAACATGGGCCTGAGTGAACATAATGAGGTTCAACACAGCAAAGTGCAAGGTTTTGCACTTGGGCCAGAGGAATCCCAGGCATCTACACAGACTGGAAAGAGCAGTCCTTCAGAGCAGCCCTGTAGAGAAGGACCTGGGGGTCCCGGTGGGCGAAAAAACTTCACATAAGCCTGCAGTGTGCTCCTGCAGCTCTGGAAGCAAATGGGATCTTGGGCTCCATCAGGAGAGGGGTGGCCGGCAGGGACGGGGAGGTGATTGTCCCTCTCTACTCTCCTCTTGTGAGGCCCCATCTCGAGTACCGCGTCCAGGTCTGGAGCCCCCAGTACAAGAAAGGCAGGGAGCTGTTGGAGAGGGTCCAGAGGAGGGCCACAAAGATGCTCAGAGGGCTGGAGCACCACCCCTACCAAGACAGGCTGAGGGAGCTGGGCTTGTTCAAGCCCAGAGAAAAGAAGGCTGCGGGGTGACCTCATTGCAGCCTTTCAGTGCCTAAAGGGAGCCTATAAACAGGAGGGGAGTCAACTCTTGGAAGGGCAGATAACAGCAGGACAAGGGGAATTTTCTTAGAAAACCAAAATCTCTTAGAAAAACAAAACCAGCAGTTCTGCAGACATCCTGTTCAAACAGTTCACACTCTGATCTCTAACTGGGAAAGTTACTGATCATAGGAAAAAATTCACATTGCCTCTTTTTCTAAAGACTCATCACTTGAGCTTATCCTGCCATTTGGTGATTTCTCCCTGCCATGCTTCCAGACTTTTCACTTCAGCACCCTTTTGCTCTAGAAATACCAAATTTCAAATGTGCTTAACCAGGATATTTCAGAAACAATTGCAAGGGAAGTTGTGTCTTAGTGGTAACACCATACGATCAGCTTGCATTTCCGTATTTCAGGTACTCTAAAGAAAGAAGCATTCAAGCTGGCAAACACACAGTGGCTTCAGATAACCACCACTGCGGCAGATTCAGGGCCCGAGTCGATTGCTCTCAGGCGGGGAAGCACGACAGCACTCACTACAAGTGATCAAGCTTCAAACTATTGTTAACAATACGTGACTTATATAGTTTTCTTTAGCTAACGTGCAAACTGACCATTGGCTGACAGCATTATAGCACGCAATCATTGGCTGAGAGCTGAAGCTGGCCTAGCGTCCTCGTGCAGAATTCCACTCCCTGCTTGGAAGAGAACAGTGGTGAGTGGATTAAACCCTCCCCTTCCTCTGTGGCCAGTCTGTTTGTCCTTCCTGTTCATGGGAACGTAGACCGAGTCGCACTGAATCTTGTAGCAGCAGAGACAAAGTCTGTGCTTTAACTGGACTTTGCATCTGCATATCTCAAAGAGCTTCAAAAATCACAGTTCTGCAGTGTAAACATGCCAGCACAGCCATCTTACAGACCATCCGTCTGTAATTAGGACTTGCCTCTATTGGCATTATTAGGATTATTTCCACCATGGACCAAAAGTGAAACTGTGTCTTATAAAAACATCTCTTCTACCCAGAACATGTATTTTCATAATGAGGATCAGGGACAGCATGAACACCAATTCATTTAAAGCATACAATTTAAATGTGTGTGTTAATTATAAAATGGTTTGGGAGACAAAGCCGGAAGATAAATATCCAATCAGTTATTTGTATGTTAAAATAACCTATGTTTATACTCAGCTTCGAAATCATGGGAGTGGTCAAATCAAATTGATAACAACATTCAACATAGAGATTATTTTTTTGGTGTAAGAGAATGAAGATTTTCCTTTGCCATGATACTTACCAAAAGAGTTGTCAGTGCCAGGGAACAGAATGTTCTGAGATTACTGCTTCCCATGATTGTCTCACAGATCTCTCCAATGTCTTTGTTTGTCTCTGCCTCTCTCTTGTCCTCTATTTAGGTACTGGGCTCCTTGGGAAGAATGAAACCCAAGAGTGTGATTTGCTGTTCAGTGTTGCATCTGTCATAATTCCAGAGGAGCCTTCAGTTTGGGAGTAAACAGTGATGGCCATAGAATCTGAATGTAAGTCACAAAGCAATCCAAACAGCTGAGTTTGGATTTCAAAACTCAACAGCATAAAAGCTTGATGAGAAAGCACAGGTTTTGTACAGTCGCATTTAGTTCCTCCTCTGTTTCCTGATGAATGCCAGCCATGCATTCCAGGAAAGAGGTAACCAGGCACATGGAGCAGAGTTTCCTCCTGGTGAAACCCGCATGAGCACCGAGTCATCCCCAGAGATGGCAAGAGAACCCTGGGTCCTGGGTTCATATTTCATGGGAATTTTGCTATGTATCGTATCTCTTGTCACCAGAGCATCTCGTCTCATTGCTGTCTTTCTGAGGAGTTAGTCTACTCATCACTCCCAAGTTTTTTTTTCTTTGGTGCGCTTCTCTTTCCTTCCATCTGATATCAGTCCTCCCTTATCCCTTATTCCTTCTTTTGCCGGTACCAGGTATGGAAGTCTTTGCCCAGCAGAGGAGATTGAACTCAACAGGGACACGGATTGCTGTGAAAATGAAAAACTTTATTTCTTCAACAAAGTAAGCTTCAACATTTGAGTGAAATCAAAAGACAGAAGATAGGACAGATGTCACTTAAGTATTAACAGGGGAGAAAGGGGTCGTGCTACACCGCAGCCTGCCGTGGGTCACGTGGCCGTTTCATCCTGGTTTCCTCTTAACCAGTGCAGCAGTTCCTGGAGCCGACTGATGAAATCCCAGACTTTCTGGGCTGGAAAAGCACACGCGGTAAACGGGCTGGACTGCGTTGGCCTGTGGTAGGGGGTTGATGTGTACGCTGGAGGTGGTGCTGTAGTGGGCACTTCTGCTGGCAGCAGTCCCACCTGCACCAGGATCCAGGGCCAGAAGTGCTGAGTGGAGGCACAGACTCCAGGCTGGTGCATTCTCCCGCAGCCCCTCCCCCATCTGGTCGCGCCAACGAGCCAGAAGAAGTCAGCGAAGCAGGACAGCCCAGCGTCGGACCAGCAAGGAAATTGGGAGAATGGAACGCAGACACTGCTAACTTCTACCGCTTCAAGGCTCATTGCAAAATCTCAGCTAGAAAAAGCAGCACATCAGTGTATCCAAGAAAAAGAACCTTTCCTTTTGTTTTCTACCTTTGTATTTATTATTTTTTAATATACAATAAAACTACACATTTACACTGTCCGTCATCTCGGAGTTCCAGAAGGAGCTCATGCACATCCTGCTCACACTGCACCTGAACATCAAGTGCAGCAAGGGGTAGTGCTGCAGATGGAGTCATGCAGGAATTTTCACAGCATGTTGCTGCACTATGGAATCTCTGCCCCCACTTGATCGTCAGCATCCAGCAGGCGATCACAAAGCCCTGGATGCACAGTTATATCCAGGTCATCACCCTGCAATGAGTCTGCTTATGAAATTCTCCTAATATTCTCCAAGCTAGTTCTTTAGGGATTACCTCTCTTCCATCAGGTAATAACCATTTTCCGTCCTTTTCCTCAACCTCCATGTGTCGGAGCCTTTCTTTCTCTTGTATAGTAAAGCTTTTAGTCTTGCTTTCTTCTTTTCGGGGACTATCAGCCTGTATTTCCTTTAGGATCAATAAGGCCGCTCTTTTTGCTTCTTCATCAGCTAAGTTGTTTCCCTTTATTTGAGCTGACATCCCCCTCTGGTGCCTTTACGTGTACTACTGTGATTTTCTCTGGTTCCCTTCTCGCCCTCAGAGTTTGTCTTATTAACGATTTGTGAACTAACCCTTTCCCATGTGAGTTTACCAATCCTCTTACTTCTTGGGGCTTTTAAAGACAGAATCCCATTTATGCGTTCTGGATCTAATTTCTTATTTCCTGACACTGAGGATCCAGTTTCAATTTTATCAAGGGTTCTTTTCTTTCCTGGGTTCCCAGCACATAGAGCCCCTGACCCCCTCAGTCCTCCTTAATCACTTTCTCGTCCTGGATTCTCTTTCTACAGTCTTTCTTCATGTCTCCCTTTTTCTGACAGTAGGAGCATTCTACTGTCCTCATATCTCTGGGTCTGTTCTGGTTGGGTTGAAACACCTTCTCTGCCTGAGGAATATTCCCTCTTCTCCTTGCCTGGAGTGCCCCCTTCTGTCCTTCTCTTACCGCGGCTATCAGAATTCCAGCCTGCCTCTTCTGAGTCTCCTCCTCCCTCCTTACGTATACTTTCTGAGCCTCTCTCGGCAATTCATCTAATCCTCTCTCCTGCCAATCCTCCAACTTCTCTAGTTTCCTTCGAATATCTGCCCAGGACCTAGCACAAACTGTGTCTTTAGAAGAGCCTGTCCTAAGGGGGTAGCAGGATCGAAACCTGAATATAACTGTAAATTTCTGTGTAGTCTCTCTAACCACTCAGTAGGAGTTTCGTCTTTTTTCTGTTGTTCGGTAAAAGCCTTATTGATATTCTGTCCCCGAGGGACAGATTCTTTTATCCCTTGAAAAATAATAACTTGCAAATCTGCCATGTGAGTGAGATGTTCCTGGCTCTGATTATCCCAACTGGGCTGCTGTAAGGGTCACTTTATATATGCTCCTGGGCCATCCTGGTGTTGCTGATCCCAAATTCACGTACCTGCCCTCCTGATAATATCCCTTTCTTCTGCTGTAAATAGTATGCACAAAACTGCCTGTGTTTCATCCCAGGTATAAAGGCTGGGACCTAAAAAGTGATCTAGCCTCTCGGAGACACCTAAAGGATCCTCTAGCAAATTCCCCATCTCCTTCTTAAATTCCCTTACATCTGCTGAGTTTAAGGGAACTGAAACATATCCAACTCCAGGGTACACCCCAGTAGCTATGGGTATTTATCATAAAGGGAGAAGGTTTCTTCCTCGACCCTCTCCTGCCTAGTTTGCCTTCTAGTGATCCTTTTCTAAGGGAGGTCTAGGGGTTCAGATTCAGGTTCGTCTCCTGAATCAGATTCAGCTTGCTCCAGAGGAGCCGCTGGATTCTGTGCGGGAGGAGCATAAGGTGGGAGGGATGTGCTCCTCTGTTGTATTGCTTTTATTTATTTATTTTTAATTATGGGGAACAAAAAGGTTCGAATATCGAATTCTACCCATAATTTGGCATACTTGCTCTCTTCTAGATTAAAAGTCTGTTTTTCATTCACATAAGTATTTCGAGCCTGGCAGAACCTGTCCTCAAAGGATCCAAATACTGGCCAGAACAACTCATCTGCCCTTGTCTGCTTTCCTCCCCACACCTCCATACAATAATGTACCGTTTTCACCTCACTCTTTCCTCGTCTAGAGGGAGAATCGCCCCAATGTTTCAACATTAAACCTAGGGGGCTTTCTAGAGGTATGTCTGGTAGCTTTACCGGGGCTTACTCTGCCTCTGTCCATCTTCCGGAGCACTCTCTCTCACACACACACACACACACACACACACACACACACACACTCGCGCCCCTCGGTCGTGACCCACGCCCTCGCGGGCAATGGGAACTGCACTACAGAGGGTCCGCAATCGATTCGCCCCTACGGGACGTCTCAGTCAGGTGTGCTCCGGGATACCCACCCCGACTGAACAGATTCACGCAAATATTTACTCAATCCTGAGTCTTTGTTCGGGTCTTTGTGCACAAAAATTAAGGCGTACTGCAGTTTCTTTTGCTCATTTATTGAATTTAGAGTTTGGATTTCCCCCCATTTCAGGAGCGGACATGGTGATATAAAGAGGACGTGCAGTGATGCACACAGGAGGAGACGGGGACATGGCCATGGTGGCCTTGGACATCCCAGGAACCCCCGGGGAGCCCAGAATCCCCTTGTGTGGTCATGGTGGTTTGAGGATCCCAGGACCAACAATGGGGATGCCGGGAGCTCCCCATGGGGACACCAGGACCCCTTGGTGTGGTTGAGGTGGCATTGGGGACACCAGAAACCCTCATGGGGCAACCGGGAAGCAACGTGGAAGGAACACAGAGGAAGTGACACAGAGGGGACGTGGAAGGGACTGTGTGTCAACAGCTTATGGGCCGGGCTGGCCCAGTTCGTTGACAAATGTGGAGGGGGACACACGGACCCACACCCCAGGAAAGGGGAAGGGGGAAAAGGGAAAAAAAGAGGAAGAACTGGCCTAAAAACAAAACAGCGGCAACGATCTGAGGGGGAAAACTAATTTATGAAATAAAATATTGGAACACAAAATAGCACAATATAAATGGAATCAAAGCTAAGAAATCAAATAAAATGAGAGAGAGAGAGTGTCCAAAACCAAAGGCCTTCCTCTGAAGCTGAAGGCGAGACAGCGAGAGAGCTCCCACCACCGATGAGCAGCACAAAGAAGTCTTGGAACCTGCGTGCAGTGTTATCTTTCCCTCTGTGTTCCTCTTTCCTTCCTTCAGGTGATCCTGCCCACTGTCACCTTAAAAGCACAGCTCGGTGTCATACCAGAGCCAATGGAGCAAATAAACTTTGTCCTGGCTGGAAAACTGGACATGGGGAATGGAAGGGATTACTTGAGTTCCTCTAGGAGTCCGCAGCCAATGCGGGAGCTCAGAGCCGGAGCAGTCCCCAGCTCACAGCTCTGTGTGTCCTGGGCACCCCATGCCCACCTCAGCGTGGGTAGGGTGTCCCCCGCCTTGTGCATGGGGCTTTGGTCTTCGGAGTCAGACGCGTGGGATACCCTGTGTCTTGGTGTATGGGTGGCAGCAATCCAGATCCGTTGGTGGAGGACTCGCAATGAGACGCTGATGCTGCCATCTCCTGAGGTTCTTCCCACACTGGCTTGGCCTTCTTAGCCCTCATCCTGAGCACTCTGACTGAGTCGCAAGCCAGAAGTGGGAGCATGGCTGGTCTGCCTTTGGGCTCCTTGGACAGCCTGGCCTCAGCCCTCAGTGAAGGTTCCTCATTGTGGAACCTCACGCATTGCGTTCCCGGTGCTTGGCCCAGGTCTTCTTGGCCTTCGGTTCCTGCTTGTCCCTGCAGCTGGCAGCTCACCGGCTGCTTGTGGGCTGCAGGCACTCCCCGCATCGCTGGCAGCAGCCTGAAAGGACAGAGCAGGAGGGGACTGCCTGAGTGGAAGAGCGATAGCTTTGGGACCGCATCCGGCAACCCTGAGCCAGGAGCCTTGGCTGCAACACAGCCTTCCCCTCAGACAGCTCACCGGCTGCCCCGTGGTCTCCTGAGATCCGGACAGGGACAAGCCCTGTGAGCTGGGGTGCTCCAGGTTTCCCCATCCCTCCACCCCGGGTGCTGCATTCAGCACTGTTGGGCGACCACAAACAAACCCTTTCGGGTTGGGGAATGGGCGCGTGTCCGGAATTGGAAGGCACAGGAGATTCACTGTGAATTCTCCCCTTGGCTCAGAGACAAGGGGCACTCAGGCCCAAGGCAGGGAGAGCTGACAGCACTACAGCACTGGTGGGCCACGTGCGGGCACAGCAAGTGTCATGGCACTGCCTGGGCCACAGAGAAACCAAAAACTCACCCTGGAAACAGCTTCTCTGAATGTCTTTTTCCCAGACAGCTTCTCAACAAAGTCATAGTAGAACTTCATTTGGCAGGTCAGCCTGCCAATGAAGAGCACTCCGATGCCCTTCAGGACAAAGGCAACGTTCTGCCCGTTCTGCAGACAGCTGGAGAGCAGGGACACGGTGTGTTAGACGCAGGCCTTCCCTCTCTGCCAGGTCACAGAGGCAATTGCGGCCACCTCGCTGTACTTCCGGGGCTCAAATTCCTTATGACAAATGCAAGGGACACAGTTGATCAGACAGTCGCTTTTCCACAGGTGCTTCCCTAGAGCTGCTTATTGTCGACATCACCCAGAACGGCCCCAGATTTGCATGGGCTCCTTGGAGAGCAGGGTTTGCTTCTGAGAACGGAGGCCACGGCCCTGTTTGCCCTGTCCACGAAGCCAGCAAGGGTTTAATCCCCCTTCCTACCTGGCAGGGATTTCTTCTTGGGCTTGAGGCGGTGCTTGGCTAGGAGGTTTCTAGCCAGGTGGAACACAGGCCAGCACAGAATCACGGTCCCGTCCTCTGTCTCAGTGTCTTTGGGGACGGTGTTGAACGAGCCAAAGGTGGGAATCCAGACCCCCTGCAAGTGGAAGAGAAAGGAAGGGCTGAAGAACTCTGAGCCGGCTGGAGGAAGAGCTGGAGGAGGTCCAATGTAGGGACAGAGCTCGGGAGTTCTCTCCGCTGTTCAGAGGCACAAGCCAGGGCAGTGGGAATGGCTTTGGGAAGGAGCTGCGCAGTCCTCTCCCTCCCCTTGCCCTGCTGAATGCAGCACAGCAGTCAGGGCAGATTTGATTTATCAGCTTCAATTCCAACTCGTCTATAATATGTTGCATCATTTTGCTTTCCAAAATCTTATTTAATGGATTAGTTTTCCTTCTCAGATATTTGTTGTTGTTTTGTTTATAGGTCCATCTCCCTACCATCTCCCTTTTCCCCCTTCCCCATTACTGGGGCGTGGGGCCGTGGGTTCCCTGCCCCATTTGTCATGGAACAGGGCCAAACCAGCCCATATAGTATTGACTCTCCCTCTCCCCCTCACAGAAGCCCCATTCTCCATTTTCACCTTTCTCAACACCTCATGTTATCCCCCACAACCCTCTCTCTCTTCCCCCAGGCCCCTGTTCAACCCCATAGAACCCACCTACCCCACCACAGCTTCCCCCTTTTCACCCCTCCTCCTGGACCCCGAACTCCCGTCCACTCCGCAGAAGCCCCACTCACCTTGCCGATGTGACTCCCATCTACAAGAAGGGCCATAAGGTGTATCCGAGGAACTACAGGCCTAACAGCCTGAGCTCGGTGCCAAGGAAAGTTCTGGAGCAAATCATCTTGGGTGAGATCACACGGCATGTGCGTGGCATCCAGGGGATCAGGCCCAGCCAGCACGGGTTCATGAAGGGCAGGTCATGCTTGTCCAACCTCATCTCCTTCTACTCCTGGGGACCAGTCTGAGGGATGAGGGAAGGGCTGTAGATGCAGTCTACCTGGACTTCAGCAATGCCTTTGACACGGCCTTGCAAAGTATTCTCCTGAGGAAACCAGCTTCCCGTGGGCTGGACAGGTATCCCCTCCTTTGCGTAAGGAGCTGGCTAGAGGGCTGTGCCCAGCAGGTAGCGGTTAATGGAGTGTGATGGTTTTATGATTTTTGGCATTGGTATTCCACATCATGACATCGTGTGGTGCATTAGGACCTGAAGAGTCAATGCTCCAGCTCCATGGATCATCGATAGTTCTGGGTATACCCGTCTCAGAAGGGAAGAAGAACTAGAAGAAGAAGACACTCTCTCTTTCCTTTGGGATCAACTCAGCAGTGGGTGCTTGCTGCCGTCTCGCCTCCAGCGTTAGCGTAAGGCCTTCGTTTTATCAGTCACTCTCTTTCGCTCTGGACTGCCCAGAGAAAATCCTCAACGAAAAAGAAATACTCCTACTCCTTCTGTTCCTCCATCAGTAGAGCCTGATGGTCCACTTCCTGATGCTCCTCCTCATTGCAGGAGCTCTCGTCATCACTGCTGCCTTCATCCACCCGATGTTTTTTTCGGACGATCAACACCAACCAAAGCAGAAGGGTGAAAAAATGAAGAACATTCAAAGTTACCCAGAACGGAGAAGAGAAGAGCAGGGCTTGCATGCCCACCCTGCTGTGGTCCAGGTTGCTCTGCTCCACCTCCTGCAGCAGCTTTGTCATCTGCTCATGCAGATACACCTCACGCTGCTGCATGCGGTTGAGCGTGTCCTCATCCAACTCGTCACCAACACATGGCAGTGTCTGCGCCAACAAGGCGAAGATAAATGCCAACGCCATGATCTGGAAGAAAAGAGAGAGTGGAGGTCAGTAAGACTGGCTTGGAGTTTGCTCGTGGCTGGGAGGACTGGGCCAGGAGCCACGGCCCCTGGGGGCAAGCAGGAGCAGGGCCAGGGAGCTGGGAGGCAGCAGGGGCTGAGGCCAGCGCTGGTGCTGTGCCCAGAGAGCCGCACACAGGCTCCCTCCCCTGAGCGCTGGGCCACCAGCGCGGGCTCCAAGAAGCCCTCGCGGGTCGCTGCTTGCGCCTGGCCCAGCCCAGCCTTCCCCGTGCTGCCGCACTCACCGATGGCCCAGGCCAAAGTGGAGCAGTGCTTCCTGCTGACGGCCCCAGCAGCAGCCCCGCACTGTGACGCATTCTCTGTGATGTCACAGTCGCCCCAGCCCCACCCTGTGGCCCCACCCTGTGGCCCCACCCGGCTCAGTTCCTCTTGGCTGTCACGACCTGGCAGCGCCCGTGTTCAGTGGAACATGGCTGCACCGAGCTCCCAGGGAGCGAGCAAACTTTCCAGACAATGTCTGTCAAACCCCCTGGGAGCTCTCGAAGAACCACAGCCACCGCCACTGAACCAGAAGCTGATGCTTTAGTTTCTGCAGAATGAGATCACATCTAGCGCTGATTTTATGGTTTTTTTTTGCTGTTGTTTATTAACTCTTAATAAATAATATATTTATAAAAGCCAAGTTTTGTTCCTGATGTACATTTTCTGTGCAGCCCAAGACTACTCCTTTTCTCTCCACGTGGCCCAGGCAAGCCTGGAGGCCGGATTGTCATGGAACACATAGAAGAAATACCAGCAGCCACCAGGGTAGGAGCGCACAGCGTCAGGTATCCGACATACAAACTGTCATGTCAAGCGTGCCTGGCCATGTGCCTGAAGGGCTCTGCGGCCTCCTTGTGCCGGCTGTGAGGTCGGCCTCTGCCTCCTGGCTGCTCAGGAAGACGTTCGGGAACCTTTGCTGTACCCAAACTGCCTCCACAAGAGCAGTTCTGAAGGCATCCAGCAGCCGGACGGAGCTCGTCCTCAGAGCACTGCAGGAAGCACGGCATGTCTCCACCGGCAGCTCCCTCGTGCTCATGCACGTGCGCTGCAGCTCCGCAGAGGAGCACGAGATCCTCGTTAGCATCTGGACAGGTGAGAGAAGGGGATTCCATGTGCATGGCTGCAGCAACCTCACGAGGAAGTCGTATGGGAGCAGGTACCGTGACCGTGGGGCATACAGCTGCCCCCGGGGCACCACTGCCACATCTGTGAATGTTTTTTTTCAGGACGATGCCTCTGAGAAAGCTGAGTTTATTCACAATTGCGATGGCGGGTGCACCATAAGCAGGGAGTGCACACAGACAAGAGCGTTCCATCTTTTATCCCCTACTGCCCTACACTTATCTCCTTCTCCCCTGGTTCCTCATTGGTTGAGTACTGCAGGCTCACACCCTTCTGTGACGCTTCGCTGGTCAGGCACTGGAATGAACTGCCCAGGGAGGCGGTGGAGTCGCCTACCCTGGGGGTGCGCAAGGAACAACTGGATTTTGTGTTGAGGGACATGGTTTAGTGGGAGCTATGGGTGATGGGTGAATGCTTGGACTGGTTGACCTTGTAGGTCTTTTCCAAACTTGGTGATTCGAAGATTCTATGATTCTATGATAGTATAGCCAAAAGAATTGTAGACAGATAGTTGTATGATTTGTAGGAAAGTAAATAAACAACAACTGAGGGGAAAAATACAGGGAGGAAGGGAATTGGCTGTGAGACCTTTTGCTAAAATGCAGATAGACTTCACAGATCTCCCAAAGGTTGGAAGATATAAATACTTTTTAGTAATAATAGACCATTTAACACATTTTGTGGAGGCCTACCCCACTGCTAGAGCAACAGCCCAGACAGTAATCAAGATATTGTTTGATCATATTATCCCCGGATATGGGAACATGGAAGTTATAGATTCAGATAGCGGCCCTCATTTTGTATCAAAAGTAGTGACAGAAGCTTTATCTCCTATGGGGACCAAATGGGAATATCACACCCCATGGCACCCACAGAGCTCTGGAAAAGTAGAAAGGATGAATGAGGAAATTAAAATCAGCTTACTATATGATTGAAACACAGATGTCTTGAATTAAGTGTTTGCCCCTGGCACTACTGAAGAACGCAGCCAAGAACAGAGACTGGAATGTCACCTTTTGAAATGCTGTATGGTATGCCATATGGTTTAGAACTCCCACCAGAACACCCCATGGTAGAAGAAATATCACTACGGGAATATTTAATCAAAATTAATTAGAGAAGGAATGAATTAAGAAAGAAAGGACTGGTGGTACAACGGCCCCCACTAGATATGGCAATACATCAAATCAGTCCAGGAGACAATCGTCTCTATCTCCTTGATGACAAGGAACTTTTCTTGTTTTATTAACAACAGAAACTGCGACCCGCACAGCTGAGCGCGGATGGACCCATGCGAGCCGAGTGGAAGGACCGATCTGTGACACTGGATCTTAGTGGGAAGTATCCAAGACTTCCGACTATCTAAAAATCACTCTAAGGAAATAGTAGAAATTGTGTTTTTTATTTTTTTTAATAACTGATGGGATATTTTTGTAATTATATTGTATATCCAACGATGAACACTAGTGAGCTCAATCGTCCTATGAATACCCCTTAGGATATTTAAAAAACAACGTATTAGATAAAAATCTCCTCTTAAGATTGCATGATCAGAACTGAGGAAGACTATGGCCATCACCACGTCAACCACCAGGAGGCAGAGAATGACCCCTAGTAACAACCAGCGCAGCCACAGAAAGAACAGAAGAACCTGAGTGATTCTGTGATTCAGTGATTCTACCCAGCCAGTAATAACATCATAGAAGACCACCAGGTTGGCTGAGCTCGACCTCCCCCTGGTGAACCCATGCCGAGTACTCCTGATAAATCTCTTCCAACTGCCTGGAGATAGCATCCAGAACAAACTGTTCCATCACCGTTCCAGGGACAGAGGTGAGGCTGACTGGCCTGTAGTTCCCCAGGTCCACCTTGCCCCTTTTGAAGATCACAGTGCCATTGGCAATCCTCCAGACTTCCAGCACCTCTTCCATTTTCCAAGACCTCTGGAAGATGATAGAGAGCAGTTCACCTCTGCCATCTCCCTCAGAACATGGATGCATCCCATAGGGGTTCATGGATTTACGTACATTGATGTTGCATAGACGCACTCGGACCATCTTCTCCCACACCAAAGGGGAGCCTTCCATTCCCCAGACCCTCTCACTTTACCCCCAGAGTCCAGGAGTCCCAGGAGGTAAACACAAGGGAAATAAACTTTTCACAAATGTAGATAGAGACAGGTCAAGGGGGAAATGTTCTTAAGGTAGAAGAGGGAGGCTGTGGATCAGGTGTTAGGGGGAAGTTGTTTTTACTGAGGGAGTGGTGAGGTGCTTGAACAGGTTGCACAGATTGGCTGTGGATGCCCTGTCCCTGGAGGTGTTGAAGGCTGAGTTGGATGGGGCCCAGCACAATGTGATCTGGTACTTGATCTAGCAGTTAGCAGCCCTGCCTGTGGCAGGGGAGCTGGAACTTGATGATCCTTGAGATCCCTTCCGGCCCAGCACATTCTATGATTCTATGGTGAAGAATAATCATCACTACTATGTTTTTTCCTTTTGTAGTTAATTTATTTTTTTAATTTCAACTCACAGATTTCTATTTTGTTTGGTGTTTTTCTCCAGTGCTCTTTTCCATCCCAGTGGGAGGGGGCACGGAGCAAATGGTTGTGTGGTGCTAAGATGCCTGACATCTTTTTGTATGTCATTCGAATAGAATCCTGTTCTAGAGGAAGATTTTTGTTGGTTCTGGATTGGTTTTCTTGAAAATATTCCCTGGACTGAGTAGGACTCTGTACCTTGTCTCACTGCATTACCGCCAAGGAGCTCAGAACTGCAAAACGTGAGTCATATCCATTCTTCACAGGATGTGGCTGAGGGAGCTGGGGTTTTTCACTGTGGAGAAGAGGAAGCTCAGGGGAGACCTTACTGCTCTCTATGTCTGCCCGTAGGGAGCTTGTAATGGAATGGTGGTCAGCCTCTTCTCTCACGTAACTAGTAATAGGACGAGAGAGAGTGTCCTCGAATTGCACCAGGAGAGATTCAGGCTGGACATGAGGTATAGAGAGAACTATTTTTGATAAGCTGACGGTTGGACTGGATGTATACGAAGCTCTGCCTCAACCACAGGAACATCCTCAATGTATCCTGCAGCCTCTTTCAGGACACACCTCCCTACTCAAGTGTGGGCTCCTGCACAGAGTGCAGCACGTGGTTACAGCATGCACTCCAAAAGTAGCTCCAGCATGATCCAAGGCCACAGACAACAGCGGAAATGCAGTCAGTCCTCCTGTCTGGAAGGGGCTTTCTCCTGGTACTGGACATGACCTGGGCTCAAAAGCATCTCAGGGGATCAAGGTCGGAAGGAGAGCTGCAAAACAAGAAAAGGATTGAGGTGTGGCCAGGCCGTGTGGGCTGGGAGTACTTGTCAAGGTTTGGCCATGAACTGAGGGCAGGGGCTGCTCCATTTCCAGCTTCTTCAAGATCCCCAGCACAACCGAAGGCGAGCCCGGCAGTGACAGCGATGGCGCCACTGGGGAAAGGTGCGGTTGGCAGGCCGTGGACATGGCCGAGGGAAGCGGGAAGAAGGGAGCGGAACGGTGCCCTGCGAGCCATACCTTGATGCGAGTGGATGACTGCATAAAGTCTGCCAGGACAGGGCCATGGAGGGAGGTTCCATGGGAACCGCCTGGGCGTGTGATCCAAGACAGCCAGCGCAGCTTCACCAGGGGAAGGTCATCCTTAACCAGTCTGCTGGCCTTCATTGATGGAGTGACGACACCGCTGGACGCTGGTGGGCGACAAATGTCATTTACCTGGTCTTGAGCAAGGCCTGCGACATGGTCCCCCACCACATCCTTTTCTCCAAATCAGAGGGATGTGGGTTTGATGGGTGGACCACTTGATGGACAAGAAATTGGCTGAAAGGCCACAGACAGAGGGTGGTGATTCACGGTGCAGTGTCCAGGTGGAGGCTGCTAACGAGCAGCATCTCCCCGGGGTCTGTGTTGGGACCGGTGCTCTTTCACATCTTTATCAGTGACACTGATGACACAATTGAGCGCACCCTCAGCAAGTTTGCTGATGACACCAAGCTGAGTGGTGAGGGTGGCACGGTGGAAGAAAGGGATGCCATCCAGAGGGACCTCATCAGATTTGAAACATGGGCCTGAGTGAACATAATGAGGTTCAACACAGCAAAGTGCAAGGTTTTGCACTTGGGCCAGAGGAATCCCAGGCATCTACACAGACTGGAAAGAGCAGTCCTTCAGAGCAGCCCTGTAGAGAAGGACCTGGGGGTCCCGGTGGGCGAAAAAACTTCACATAAGCCTGCAGTGTGCTCCTGCAGCTCTGGAAGCAAATGGGATCTTGGGCTCCATCAGGAGAGGGGTGGCCGGCAGGGACGGGGAGGTGATTGTCCCTCTCTACTCTCCTCTTGTGAGGCCCCATCTCGAGTACCGTGTCCAGGTCTGGAGCCCCCAGTACAAGAAAGGCAGGGAGCTGTTGGAGAGGGTCCAGAGGAGGGCCACAAAGATGCTCAGAGGGCTGGAGCACCACCCCTACCAAGACAGGCTGAGGGAGCTGGGCTTGTTCAAGCCCAGAGAAAAGAAGGCTGCGGGGTGACCTCATTGCAGCCTTTCAGTGCCTAAAGGGAGCCTATAAACAGGAGGGGAGTCAACTCTTGGAAGGGCAGATAACAGCAGGACAAGGGGAATTTTCTTAGAAAACCAAAATCTCTTAGAAAAACAAAACCAGCAGTTCTGCAGACATCCTGTTCAAACAGTTCACACTCTGATCTCTAACTGGGAAAGTTACTGATCATAGGAAAAAATTCACATTGCCTCTTTTTCTAAAGACTCATCACTTGAGCTTATCCTGCCATTTGGTGATTTCTCCCTGCCATGCTTCCAGACTTTTCACTTCAGCACCCTTTTGCTCTAGAAATACCAAATTTCAAATGTGCTTAACCAGGATATTTCAGAAACAATTGCAAGGGAAGTTGTGTCTTAGTGGTAACACCATACGATCAGCTTGCATTTCCGTATTTCAGGTACTCTAAAGAAAGAAGCATTCAAGCTGGCAAACACACAATGGCTTCAGATAACCACCACTGCGGCAGATTCAGGGCCCGAGTCGATTGCTCTCAGGCGGGGAAGCACGACAGCACTCACTACAAGTGATCAAGCTTCAAACTATTGTTAACAATACGTGACTTATATAGTTTTCTTTAGCTAACGTGCAAACTGACCATTGGCTGACAGCATTATAGCACGCAATCATTGGCTGAGAGCTGAAGCTGGCCTAGCGTCCTCGTGCAGAATTCCACTCCCTGCTTGGAAGAGAACAGTGGTGAGTGGATTAAACCCTCCCCTTCCTCTGTGGCCAGTCTGTTTGTCCTTCCTGTTCATGGGAACGTAGACCGAGTCGCACTGAATCTTGTAGCAGCAGAGACAAAGTCTGTGCTTTAACTGGACTTTGCATCTGCATATCTCAAAGAGCTTCAAAAATCACAGTTCTGCAGTGTAAACATGCCAGCACAGCCATCTTACAGACCATCCGTCTGTAATTAGGACTTGCCTCTATTGGCATTATTAGGATTATTTCCACCATGGACCAAAAGTGAAACTGTGTCTTATAAAAACATCTCTTCTACCCAGAACATGTATTTTCATAATGAGGATCAGGGACAGCATGAACACCAATTCATTTAAAGCATACAATTTAAATGTGTGTGTTAATTATAAAATGGTTTGGGAGACAAAGCCGGAAGATAAATATCCAATCAGTTATTTGTATGTTAAAATAACCTATGTTTATACTCAGCTTCGAAATCATGGGAGTGGTCAAATCAAATTGATAACAACATTCAACATAGAGATTATTTTTTTGGTGTAAGAGAATGAAGATTTTCCTTTGCCATGATACTTACCAAAAGAGTTGTCAGTGCCAGGGAACAGAATGTTCTGAGATTACTGCTTCCCATGATTGTCTCACAGATCTCTCCAATGTCTTTGTTTGTCTCTGCCTCTCTCTTGTCCTCTATTTAGGTACTGGGCTCCTTGGGAAGAATGAAACCCAAGAGTGTGATTTGCTGTTCAGTGTTGCATCTGTCATAATTCCAGAGGAGCCTTCAGTTTGGGAGTAAACAGTGATGGCCATAGAATCTGAATGTAAGTCACAAAGCAATCCAAACAGCTGAGTTTGGATTTCAAAACTCAACAGCATAAAAGCTTGATGAGAAAGCACAGGTTTTGTACAGTCGCATTTAGTTCCTCCTCTGTTTCCTGATGAATGCCAGCCATGCATTCCAGGACAGAGGTAATCAGGCACATGGAGCAGAGTTTCCTCCTGGTGAAACCCGCATGAGCACCGAGTCATCCCCAGAGATGGCAAGAGAACCCTGGGTCCTGGGTTCATATTTCATGGGAATTTTGCTATGTATCGTATCTCTTGTCACCAGAGCATCTCGTCTCATTGCTGTCTTTCTGAGGAGTTAGTCTACTCATCACTCCCAAGTTTTTTTTTCTTTGGTGCGCTTCTCTTTCCTTCCATCTGATATCAGTCCTCCCTTATCCCTTATTCCTTCTTTTGCCGGTACCAGGTATGGAAGTCTTTGCCCAGCAGAGGAGATTGAACTCAACAGGGACACGGATTGCTGTGAAAATGAAAAACTTTATTTCTTCAACAAAGTAAGCTTCAACATTTGAGTGAAATCAAAAGACAGAAGATAGGACAGATGTCACTTAAGTATTAACAGGGGAGAAAGGGGTCGTGCTACACCGCAGCCTGCCGTGGGTCACGTGGCCGTTTCATCCTGGTTTCCTCTTAACCAGTGCAGCAGTTCCTGGAGCCGACTGATGAAATCCCAGACTTTCTGGGCTGGAAAAGCACACGCGGTAAACGGGCTGGACTGCGTTGGCCTGTGGTAGGGGGTTGATGTGTACGCTGGAGGTGGTGCTGTAGTGGGCACTTCTGCTGGCAGCAGTCCCACCTGCACCAGGATCCAGGGCCAGAAGTGCTGAGTGGAGGCACAGACTCCAGGCTGGTGCATTCTCCCGCAGCCCCTCCCCCATCTGGTCGCGCCAACGAGCCAGAAGAAGTCAGCGAAGCAGGACAGCCCAGCGTCTGACCAGCAAGGAAATTGGGAGAATGGAACGTAGACACTGCTAACTTCTACCGCTTTGTGGAGAATCGTTTTGATTCTCCAAAGAAACATGTGCTGTTCAGTGCTAAGGAAACAGTGTAGATGCTATAATTATATGTAGCTGATTCATTTTCCAAATGCATGTGTCATTTCACCACATACAATTTTTGCCAGTCAAGCTTTTCATTGGAACTTCGATAATGCAAATTGTAAGAAGGTGCACATACTGGCACAAGCACTATGCACGAACCGCTGTTATCCGCGGATTCCGATTCAATCACATCAATCGCGTTTACTTCTGAGTTTGCCGCTAAGGAAGACGCGAGTCAGAAGACTGCCGAGCACTGTATAGCGGCTTCACTATTTAGCCTGCTGTCTTTCTCTCTTAACGAATCGTTACTTACAAGTGAAAGTGACTCAGTTTCAGGAGCTGTATGAGAATAACTACTGGAGTCCAGTGTTAGTGAGAGGGAAATTTTAAATCCCACATTGCTATGCGAATGAATGGAAAGTATGTCTTCATCGGTCATTCACCTGCAAGCACGATTTCAAACTTTTCTCTGACAAGTGTTCTTATCCATTTAAGTTCCTCTATGTAACACAGTCACTCCTCGTTTCCTTTCCATACAGAGTGATCTTTATGATTCTTCACAGAACCATGTGCTGTTCCGTGCTAAGGAAAAAGTGTAGATGCTATAATTACTTATAGCTGTTTTCTCTACCAAATGCATGTGTCATTTCAACACTTACTATTGTTTCCCAGTCAATCTTTTCTTTTAATAAAGAAATTTAAAATTTCCTTCTCAATAAGAATTTAAAATTTCCTTCTCAATAACATTGGTGTTTAGCATACATTCTCGTACAGCTTCTGAAACTGTGTCCCTTACATGCGTTAACCGCGATTTGTTATATAGGACAGTAGAGGGCTGAATAGAGAAGCCGCTATAGAGTTTAAGGCTGTCTTCTGACTCGCGTCTTCCTTAGCGGCAATCTCAGAAGTAAAGGCGATTGATGCGATTGAATCGGAATCCGCGGTTAACAGCGGTTTGTGCATAGAGCTTGTGCCGTTATGTGCACCTTCTAATAATCTGCATTATGGAAGCTCCAATGAAAAGGCATACTGGGAAACAACAGTAAGTTTTTAAATGACACATGCATTTGTTTGAGGAAACAAGTACTTTAAGTATCTACACAGTTTCCTTAGCACTGAGCAACGCATGGTTTTGTGAGGAATCAAAACGATCACTGTGTATGGTAGGGAAACGAGGAGTGATGTGTTACAATGAGGATCTAAAATGGATAACAACACTTGTCAGAGAAAAGTTTGAAATCGTGCTTGCAGGTGAATGACCGATGCAGAATTACTTTGCATTCAGTAGCAGTTAAGAGGGATTTAAAATTTCCCTCCCGCTAACACTGGGGTACAGTATACATTCTCATACAGCTCCTGAAACTGAGTCACTTTCACGTGAACGTCGCGATTCGAAATATAGCAAGACAGCCGCCTGAATAGAGAAGCCGAAAACAATGATCGGCAGTCTTCTGACTCGTGTCTTCCTTAGCGGCAATCTCAGAAGTAAACGTGATTGATGCGATTGAATCGGAATCCGCTGTTAACAGCGGTTCGTGCATAGTGCTTGTGCCGGTATGTGCACCTGCTTATAATTTGCATGAAAGAAGCTCCAATAAAAAGTTTATTGGGAAAGAATTGTAAGAGGTGGAAATTCAGATGCATTTGGTAGAGGAAACATCTATAATTACTTTAAGCATCTACACTGTTTCCATAGCACTAAACAGCATATGGTTCTGTGGAGAATCAAAACGATCACTGTGTAGAGTAAGGAAACGAGGAGTGTCTGTGTTACATAGAGGATCTAAAATGGATAAGAACACTTCTCAGAGAAAAGTTTGAAATCGTGCTTGCAGGTTAATGACCGATGCAGACATACTTTATATTCAGTTGCAGAGCAAAGTGGGATTTAAATTTTTCGTCTCACTAACATTGGGGTTCAGCATACATTCTCGTACATCTCCTGAAACTTAGTCCCTTACATGCGTTAAACGCGATTTGTTATATAGGACAGTAGACGGCTGAATAAGAAGCCGCTATAGAGTGATCGTCAGTCTTCTGACTCGCGTTTTCCTTAGCGGCAAACTCAGAAGTAAAGGCGATTGATGCGATTGAATCGGAATCCGCGGTTAACAGCGGTTCGTGCATAGTACTTGTGCCGTTATGTGCACCTTCTTATAATTTGCATTATACAGGTTCAAATGAAAAGATTATTGGGAAACAATTGTAAGAGGTGGAAATACAGATGCATTTGGTAGAGGAAATATCTATAAGTACTTTAAGCATCTACACTGTTTCCTTACCACTGAACAGCACATTGTTTTGTGAGGAATCATAAAGATGACTCTGTATGGAAAGGAAACGAGGAGTGACTGTGTTACCTAGAAGAACTAAAATGGATAACAACAGTTGTCAGAGAAAATTTTGAAATCGTGCTTGCAGGTGAATGACCGATGCTGAATTACTTTGCATTCAGTCGCAGAGCAAAGTGGGATTTAAATTTTCGCTCTCATTAACACTGGAGTCCAGTATATATTCTCATACAGCTCCTGAAACAGACTCATTTTCACGTGTTTTTCTAGATTCGTTAATATAGGAAGACAGCCGGCTGAATAGAGAAGCCGCTATACAGTGCTCGGCAGTCTTCTGACTCACGTCTTCCTTAGCGGCAAACTCAGAAGAAAACGCGATTGATGCGAATGAATCGGAATCCGCGGTTAACAGCGGTTCGTGCATAGTGCTTGTGCCGTTATGTGCACCTTCTTATAATTTGCATTATACAGGTTCAAATGAAAAGATTATTGGGAAACAATTTTAAGAGGTGGAAAAACAGATGCATTTGGTAGACGAAAAAACTCTAAGTATTTTAAGCATCTACATTGTTTCCTTAGCACTGAACAGCACATTGTTTCTGTGAGGAATCATAAAGATCACTCTGTATTGAAAGGAAACGAGGAGTGACTGTGTTACAGAGAGGAACTAAAATGGATAACAACAGTTGTCAGAGAAAAGTTTGAAATCGTGCTTGCAGGTGAATGACAGATGCAGACACACTTTGCATTCAGTTGAAGAGCAGAAATCGGATCTAAATTTTCCGTCTCACTAACATTGGACTTCAGCATGCATTCTCATACAGATCCTGAAACTGAGTCACATTCACGTGTAAGTCGCGATTCGCTAATAAAGAATGATAGCCAGTAGAATAGAGAAGCCGCTATAGAGTGATCGGCAGTCTTCTGACTCGCTTCTTCCCTAGCGGCAAAATCAGAAGTAAGCGCGATTGATGCGATTGAATCGGAATCCGCGGTTAACAGCGGTTCGTGCATAGTGCTTGTGCCGGTATGTGCACCTGCTTATAATATGCATTATAGAAGCTCCAATGAAACCGTAGACTTGGAAAGAATTGTAGGCGGTGGAATGACACAAGCATTTGGTAGAGGAAACAGCTTTAATAGCTTAAAGCATCTACACTGTTTCCTTAGCACTGAAAAGCACATGGTTCTGTGAGGAATCAAAACGATCACTGTGTATGGTAGGGAAACGAGGAGTGATGTGTTACAATGAGGATCTAAAATGGAGAACAACACTTGTCAGAGAAAAGTTTGAAATCGTGCTTGCAGGTGAATGACCGATGATACATACTTTGTGTTCAGTTGCAGAGCAAATTGGGATTTAAATTTTCCGTCTCACTAACATTGGTGTTCAGTATACATTCTCGTACAGCTTCTGAAACTGAGTCCCTTACATGCGTTAATCGTGATTTGTTATATAGGACAGTAGAGGGCTGAATAGAGAAGCCGCTATAGAGTGTAAGGCAGTCTTCTGACTCGCGTCTTCCTTAGCGGCAAACTCAGAAGTAAACGCGATTGATGCGATTGAATCAGAATCCGCGGTTAACAGCGGTTCGTGCATAGTGCTTTTAATAAACTTTTTATTGGAGCTTCTTTCATGCAAATTATAAGAAGGTGCACATACCAGCACAAGCACTATGCACGAACCGCTGTTAACCACGGATTCCGATTCAATCGCATCAATTGCCTTTACTTCTGAGTTTGCCGCTAAGGAAGACGCGAGACAGAAGACTGCCGATCATTGTTTTCGGCTTCTCTATTCAGGCGGCTGTCTTGCTATATTTCAAATCGCGACTTGCACGTGAAAGTGACTCAGTTTCATGAGCTGTATGTGAATGTATACTGTACACCAGTGTTAGCGAGAGGGAAATATTAAATCCCTCTTAACTCTGCTACCGAATGCAAAGTAATTCTGCATCGGTCATTCACCTGCAAGCACGATTTCAAACTTTTCTCTGACAAGTGTTGTTATCCATTTTAGATCCTCATTGTAACACATCACTCCTCGTTTCCCTACCATACACAGTGATCGTTTTGATTCCACACAAATCCTTGTGCTGTTCAGTGCTAAGGAAACATTGTAGATACTTAAAGTACTTAGACCTGTTTCCTCTAACAAATGCATGTGTCATTTCAACACTTACTATTGTTTCCCAGTAAGCCTTTTCATTGGAGCTTCTATAATGCAGATTATAAGAAGGTGCACATACCGGCACAAGCACTATGCACGAACCGCTGTTAACCGCGGATTCCGATTCAATCGCATCAATCGCGTTTACTTCTGAGATTGCCGGTAAGGAATACGCGAGTCAGAAGACTGCCTTACACTCTATAGCGGCTTCACTATTAAGCCCCCTGCTGTCCTATATAACAAATTACGGTTAGCGCATGTAAGGGACTCAGTTTCAGGAGATGTAGGAGAATGTATGCTAAACCCGAATGTTAGTGAGACGTAAAATTTAAATCCCACTTTGCTCTGCAACTGAATACAAAGTATGTCTGCACCGGTCATTCACCTGCAACACGATTTCAAACTTTTCGCTGACAACTGTTGTTATCCATTTTAGATCCTTTATGTAACTCAGTAACTCCTCGTTTCCTTACTCTGCACTTTGATCGTTTTGATTCCTCACAGAAACAGGTGCTGTTCAGTTCTAAGGAAACAGTGTAGATGCTATAATTACTTATAGCAGTTTCCACTACCAAATGCATGTGTCATTTCACCACATACAATTTTATCCCAGTCAACCTTTTCATTGGATCTTCTATAATGCAGATTATAAGAAGGTGCACATACCGGCACAAGCACTATGCACGAACCGCTGTTAACCGCGGATTCCGATTCAATCGCATCAATCGCCTTTATTTCTGAGTTTGCCGCTAAGGAAGACGTGAGTCAGAAGACTGCCGAGCACTATATATCGGCTTCACTATTTTTCCGGCTATCATTGTATCTTAACGAATCGCTACTTACAAGTGAATGTGACTCAGTTTCAGGAGCTGTATGAGAATATATACTGGACTCCAGTGTTAGCGAGAGGGAAAATTTAAATCCCTCTTAACTCTGCTACTGAATGCAAAGTAATTCTGCATCGGTCATTCACCTGCAAGCACGATTTCAAACTTTTCTCTGACAAGTGTTGTTATCCATTTGAGATCCTCTATGTTACACAGTCACTCCTCGTTTCCTTACTCTACACAGTGATCGTTTTGATTCTCCACAGAACCATGTGCTGTTCAGTGCTAAGGAAACAGTGTAGATGCTTTAAGCTATTAAAGCTGTTTCCTCTACCAAATGCATGTGTCATTCCACCGCCTACAATTGTTTGCCAGTCTATGTTTTCACTGAAGCTTCTTTCATGCAAATTATAAGAAGGTGCACATACCGGCGCAAGCACTATGCACGAACCGCTGTTAACCGCGGATTCCGATTCAACCGCATCAATCGCCTTTACTTCTGAGTTTGCCGCTAAGGAAGACGCGAGTCAGAAGACTGCCGATCATTGTTTTCGGCTTCTCTATTCAGGCGGCTGTCTTGCTATATTTCGAACCGCGACTTACACGTGAAAGTGACTCAGTTTCAGGAGCTGTATGAGAATGTATACTGTACCCCAGTGTTAGCGAGAGGGAAATTTTAAATCCCTCTTAACTCTGCTACCGAATGCAAAGTAATTCTGCATCGGTCATTCACCTGCAAGCACGATTTCAAACTTTTCTCTGACAGCTGTTTTTATCCATAAAGTGCCTCTATGTAACACAGTCACTCCTCGTTTCCTTTCCATACAGAGTGATCTTTATGATTCTTCACAGAACTATGTGCTGTTCAGTGCTAAGGAAACAGTGTAGATGCTATAATTACTTATAGCTGTTTCCTCTACCAAATGCATGTGTCATTTCAACACTTACTATTGTTTCCCAGTCAACCTTTTCGTTGGAGCTTCTATAATGCAGATTATAAGAAGGTGCACATAACGGCACAAGCACTATGCACGAACCGCAGTTAACCGCGGATTCCGATTCAATCGCATCAATCGCCTTTACTTCTGAGTTTGCCGCTAAGGAAGACGCGAGTCAGAAGACTGCCGATCATTGTTTTCGGCTTCTCTATTCAGGCGGCTGTCTTGCTATATTTCGAACCGCGACTTTCACGTGAAAGTGACTCAGTTTCAGGAGCTGTATGAGAATGTATACTGTACCCCAGTGTTAGCGAGAGGGTAATTTTAAATCCCTCTTAACTCTGCTACTGAATGCAAAGTTTTTCTGCATCGGTCATTCACCTGCAAGCACGATTTCAAACTTTTCTCTGACAAGTGTTGTTATCCATTTTAGATCCTCATTGTAACACATCACTCCTCGTTTCCCTACCATACACAGTGATCGTTTTGATTCCACACAAATCCATGTGCTGTTCAGTGCTAAGGAAACAGTGTAGATACTTAAAGTACTTAGACCTGTTTCCTCTAACAAATGCATGTGTCATTTCAACACTTACTATTGTTTCCCAGTAAGCCTTTTCATTGGAGCTTCTATAATGCAGATTATAAGAAGGTGCACATACCGGCACAAGCACTATGCACGAACCGCTGTTAACCGCGGATTCCGATTCAATCGCATCAATCGCGTTTACTTCTGAGATTGCCGCTAAGGAAGTTGCGAGTCAGAAGACTGCCTTACACTCTATAGCGGCTTCACTATTCAGCCCTCTGCTGTCCTATATAACAAATCGCGGTTAGCGCATGTAAGGGACTCAGTTTCAGGAGATGTACGAGAATGTATGCCAAACCCCAATGTTTTTGAGACGTAAAATTTAAATCCCACTTTGCTCTGCGAATGAATGCAAAGTATATCTGCATCGGTCATTCACCTGCAAGCACGATTTCAAACTTTTCTCTGACAACTGTTCTTATCCATTTTAGTTCCTCTAGGTAACACAGTCACCCCTCGTTTCCTATCCATACAGAGTGATCTTTATGATTCCTCACAGAAACCATGAGCTGTTCACTGCTAAGGAAACAGTGTAGATGCTTAAAGTACTTATAGATGTTTCCTCTACCAAATGCATCTGTATTTCCACCTCTTACAATTGTTTCCCAATAATCTTTTCATTTGAACCTGTAGAATGCAAATTATAAGAAGGTGCACATAACGGCACAAGCACTATGCACGAACCGCTGTTAACCGCGGATTCCGATTCAATCGCATGAATCGCGTTTACTTGTGAGTTTGCCGCTAAGGAAGACGCGAGTCAGAAGGCTGCCGATCACTTTATAGCGGCTTCTCTATTCACCCGGCTGTCTTTCTATATTAAGGAATCGCGAAATACACGTGAAAATGAGTCTGTTTCAGGAGCTGTATGAGAATGTATACTGGACACCAGTGTTAGTGAGAGGGAAATTTTAAATCCCACTATTTTTCTGCTACTGAATGCAAAGTATGTCTGCATCAGTCATTCACCTGCAAGCACGATTTCAAACTTTTCTCTGACAAGTGTTGTTATCCATTTTAGATCTGTTGCAAACTAAGTTTGCATCATTTGTCCAAGGTTAACCCAGAGTGACGTGGGGAAGCATACACACACTCAATATGAGTGAAGCTTCGTTTATTGTTGGTTACACATCTGATTATATAGACATTTTGTTGCTAAGATTAGGTTTGCGGCACACAATCTCAAGCCACGGGATTGGTTAAAGGAAGCTTACATAAAGCTATAGTGATTAATGACTGGATAGATTACATATTGTTTTATAGAGTTACCATTCTTCGTGGTTCCCATAGCATCCAGTTCTTCAGATAACGTCTAGTTCTATTGAAATCAGACCCAGTCGTTCTGGCTTCGATTACTAAGTATGGTGTCCCGTAAAACTTTGCATGCAGCACTTTGCACGCAACATTACTCCACATCTTAAGACCATTGTTCTTACCCACTAGGTTTGTTACATCCCTGACATTTCCCCTGTTTTTCTTTTAAAATAATATAGTCATGTCCTCCTTGTTCTATCATCCATTTTTGGAATATATCGGCTGAGGTGGCCAGGTTTACTTTAGGCGTAGTGAGCCGCATAGTACAGCTTACTACTAAGAGAGCTATGATTAAAATCAAAATAATAATTAACACCCATTTTATTCCTTCCTTCAACAAATCATAGAGCCAGGACGAAAGGCCTGGAAAAATTGATCGAAACCATTCGTCAATTGGGTTATGATCTTTGGTTACTTGACTTGTGTGATTGAGCAACCAGTGGATCTGATTTTGAATAGACTGACTATTATCTGACAGGTTAAAACAACACATACCCTCAAAATCTTTACACCCATGCCCCTCTGCTAATAGCAAGAAATCAATAGCAGCGCGGTTTTGGGAAGACACTTGTCCAACGCTGACCTAAGTAAGGACTATGAATTGTTAACAATTTTGGATTATTGTGCGCAAATTTCTCAAAGGTAGTGCCTGGTCCAAACAACAAACAAGTGGTCTTAGATCCATTCATGTTTTCAACCATACGGGACCCCAGTAAATCCAATTCTTGGGGGTCCCATGGCATGGAATTATTGAGGCCACGAATTAAACATGCACTTTGGGTCGCATGGTCTGAATAATTACAAGCAGAAATATTTCTGACATACGCTTTAAACTCCCGAGACTCATACCCAGGCCACCCAATTAAACAGGTACGAAAAGGCTCTCCTGCCGATTGTAAGCTAAGACAAAAATCTGGATTATGCGTAAGATTTGCCCATGTTACCCAAACATTCGAACTAGATGCCAATAGCGGTGGATGCCTGGTCGTTGCCACTGGGAGGATCAGCAGGAATGTCATGATGTTCCACAACAGCTCGTGTCCACTTCGTAGGGACCCATAGCGGACCTGTAATTGCTCCTGAACCAGCTGCGTAGCTTGATTCAGGCTTTCACGGTTCAACGGCCACTGCTCGATCCAAACAGGAGTGTCTGTCATCCACTTCAGGCGGATCGGGAAAGCCCATGCAGTAGCTGTTACTAAAAGGGTGAAAGTTCTCCGAAAATGACCGTTTCTCCCACACTTAAAACAGCGTTGAGAGCGCGGGGTCTATGAGGCTGCCTTATTCTCGGCTTGCTGTAACAACGGTCCAAAGGCAGCAAACACCCGATCCTGAGCTCCAACCAGTTTCTCACCTATATCCTGAACCACAGAGCTTAACATCGCTTGCGTGGGGGTAGGCACTCGGCTCATACGTTCTAGCATTTCTTCGACAGTGGCATTTAAGGGGAGAGTGGCAAGAATTGCTTTTGTTGCCTGATTACTATTTTCTAATAGACACTGGCGTAATAAGGACTGTTTCATCCAGTCAGGTACATCTGCATTTGACAACGCTTCAGTTATCTTATCAACAAAATTAGCAAAAGATTCTTCTCGACCTTGTCTAATTGACAAATAAGATGGAGTAGGTTTCGAAGATCGAACCATATTATATGCATCTCGCGCTAGATTCATACTTTCCATACAAACTTCAGGCCCCATCTGAACCTGCATTTCTGGTCGAGAAAACATATTACTACCCATCAATTGGTCAACAGTCACTTGATACAAAGGATCATGCATATCCCGTGGCGCACTAGCACTTAATTCACACAAACGACGCCAATGAGATTGCCACATCATTTGTTCTGACGGTTTCATAATCATTCTCATAATAGTCTTTATATCTTCTGGAACAAGCACACTGCTAGACCACAAGTAAGTTAATAATTGGCGAGCCGGTTCACTATGCAACCCATGTTCTGACACTGTAGAACGTAATTGAAATAACATTTTCCAACCAAGTGGAACATGAACCCCCTGAGCTCCACCGTTTGCTGTGGGCTCAAATCGAATGGGAAAAGCCTGGCCGATTATCTCAGCCACATCAGAATGACCCTGCTCCACAGCATGCCGAGCGATTTTTGCCCAACAGGGTCGAGGCAACGTACTCGTAGCAACTTTGCCTCTAACTGTCCCATTGTTAACATTGTCCAAAGACGATAATGGGGGCGGAGGCGGTGGGAGATCCCCATTTCCCTCCTCTGGGGGAAAAAGGTCAGGTTCTGTCTCCGGGTCCTCAGGCGCCGGTGCAGTAGGCAGCACCGCTGATACCCGTACAGGGACAGGAATTCCTAGGGATGGCTGAGGGGGATCCTCAATTCGACCAGTTGCAGCAGAAGCCCCACCATGCAGCTGAGCAACTGCTTGCCCTGCTACCTCCTGCTCAATCTTATGCTGCTTTATACAATTAATAATTTCCCGCCAGGGCTTCATCAGCTTTTTTGCCTCCTTTCTATCATCAATAACATGATCCCACAGCACGTCACCCAAGGTACGCCACTGATCGATATTAAATAATGTCCCTGCATGCAAGAAAACGCCCACCATCCGACCATAATCCAAAATATTTGGCACTGCTTTAAGGGTGCCAGCACTAATTCCCCGCTTTTCCAAAAAGCATGATAAAAGGTTTTGGGCTACCTCTCTCTCCATCCGTTCTGTCCGTCAACAACAAAGGCACTCTGTGGAGGAGAAATTGCGTCGGCCGAACGCAAAGCCCCTGGATCCCGTCCGGTCCCGCTGCGCGATGAACCGAAGCTACGCAGCTCTCCTACGCAGTTTTCCTGCTTCTCAGTTACCGGTCTCGGTTGACCAAAACTGCGTAGCTTCTCCGCTGCAAAGCAGCAGAGGCTCTAGTCCAAACACCACGTACTCGGGTCCCTGTTCGGGCGCCAGATGTTGCAAACTAAGTTTGCAGCATTTGTCCAAGGTTAACCCAGAGTGACGTGGGGAAGCATACACACACTCAATATGAGTGAAGCTTCGTTTATTGTTGGTTACACATCTGATTATATAGACATTTTGTTGCTAAGATTAGGTTTGCGGCACACAATCTCAAGCCACGGGATTGGTTAAAGGAAGCTTACATAAAGCTATAGTGATTAATGACTGGATAGATTACATATTGTTTTATAGAGTTACCATTCTTCGTGGTTCCCATAGCATCCAGTTCTTCAGAAAACGTCTAGTTCTATTGAAATCAGACCCAGTCGTTCTGGCTTCGATTACTAAGTATGGTGTCCCGTAAAACTTTGCATGCAGCACTTTGCACGCAACATTACTCCACATCTTAAGACCATTGTTCTTACCCACTAGGTTTGTTACATCCCTGACAAGATCCTTTATGTAACACAGTCACTCCTCGTTTCCTTACTCTACACAGTGATCGTTTTGATTCTCCAAAACCATATGCTGTTTAGTGCTAAGGAAACAGTGTAGATGCTTAAAGTAATTATAGATGTTTCCTCTACCAAATGCATCTGTATTTCCACCTCTTACAATTCTTTCCCAATAAACTTTTTATTGGAGCTTCTTTCATGCAAATTATAAGAAGGTGCACATATCGGCACAAGCACTATGCACGAACCGCTGTTAACCGTGGATTCCGATTCAATCGCATCAATTGCCTTTACTTCTGAGATTGCCGCTAAGGAAGATGTCACGGTGTTATCCGTGACAGTAACCCAAGGGGGAACCGAGAAGGGAAAAAAAAAAAACCGTCCCCGTCAGTGGCCGCGCAGCGCCTCAGCAGAGCCGCACGCTCCGGGGGGAGGGGAAAACAGAGCGAATAGAGGGTCTGTAAAGAAAAACACAATGGCACGATCTGAGAAGGAACGGTAACTTTACTAAATCTAATAGAATTGAACAATTGAGAGAGAGAGACAAAATTTCCAAACCAGAAAACTGGGAGCTTACTTTACACGTGCTGAACTCCTCACGGCAGCCCCGACCGCGCGCCACCAAAAAGCGCGGGCCTCCCGTCCGGTGCGGAGCTCCGCCCCTCCCCTGCTTCCACAGCATTAACTCCTTAACGGCCTGCATGATGTTCTGATGTGGAATACTGGCATCAAAACCACTAAACCACAACATTCCACCCCTTATTCCACATCATCACATCATGCTTAACATGTATCTATATAGAACCAAGAACAGCAATAACACAGATTACATACAAATAGATCTATACATATACATATACACATGGAATCACAGACTGCACTCCCCCAGCATCAAATTCCCTTGTGGTACACACTGGACATCCCCATTTTTATCCATTACCCACCAGGTGCACCCAGGTCCCTGTGCAAAAACTGTTCCATGGAGGGGTCTGCCCTTTCCAGAGGCTGGAAGGACCCACACCGCTTTTCCCAACATGCTCTCCACATGTACTACAGGGACCTTATCTCCCCCTGTAGGGAGCTGGATTGTGTAGGACCATCTCGGTTGACTGATCCCCTAGTGCTGACCAACCAGGTGGCTTCTGACAGATTTTTCTCCCAATGCTTAAATGTCCCGCCACCCAGTGGTCGCCTCCACCATGGTGAGCACATAACGCTTACCATTGCGAGATCGTGGCAAGGTGATATAATCAACCTGCCACGCCTCCCCATATTTATACTTCTGCCATCTCCCTTCCTGCCAGAGAGGTTTCATCCTCTTGGCCTGTTTAATTATGGCACATGTATCACAGTCATTGGGTAACCTGTGCGATGACATCCATAGTTAAGTCCACCCCTCGGTCTCTAGCCCACTTATAGGTCGCATCCCTTCCTTGATGGCCCGAGGTCTCATGGGCCCACCGAGCTAAGAATAACTCTCCTTTGTTCTGCCAATCCAAGTCTATTTGAGACACTTCAATTTTAGCAGCTTGATCTCTGCTGTAATTCTCTCACACGTGCTCGTAGTGCAGGGGTGGGTTTTTTATGCCACTTCTTCATGTCCTCTCCATTCTCTCGTAAGAAGCTCCACATGGACACACGCGACATGAAGTTACTGCTGTCATTTGCTCGAGCAGAGAGGCGGTTGCCTTTGATGGCTGAAACTTTTATCAGTTTGATCAGTTTCTCCATCAGATTCTTTGGATCATCCCCGTCTTCGTCCGGTGTTTCAGACACTGACACAGGTCCATCCCGGTTCATCAGTAAGGACAATTCCTCCAGTATCATTCTCAGTATCTTCTTTATGTCACTGACTTCTCCTGCTACCGATGATACAGCTGCAATGGAAACGTGTGATGGTGGAAGTTGCTGTTCAAAGTTTTGAAGTGTAGTAACCACTTCATGAAATGGGAGTCTTCTGTTTCGGCCCTCGAGTATATTGAATGTTGCTACCAGTGTACTTGCGTACCTTTCTGGTGCTGTTTTTGAGAGCTTCCGATATACATCAGCTTTACACCATGCTTTCTCAGGATCACGGTCCTGGTGTGGATTGTTAGGGACGAAAGTAGGATCGTACAGCATCTCTACTACAGCCATTTCTCTCAAAAATTGGACGCCCTTCCCCACAGTATTCCATCTTTCCACCTTAGGCTCCAGATCATCTTTGTAAGGAAATCTCTCCTTTACAGCTACTAGTACTCGTTCCCAGAGGGTAGCAACTCCACTCAGACATCTACTAATCCCTCTGTCGATAGCTGGGTCTCGAGCAATGCTTCCCAGTTGGCGGGCTTCGTTGCCATCAAGGGACACGCTACTGGCACCGTTGTCCCAACACCGCAGCAACCAGGTGACGATAGGTTCATCCGAGCGCTGTACAAACTCCTTTCTTGAACCCTGGATTTCAGTCATCTTTAGGGGCCGACGAATAGTAGTAATGGTGATTTCTTCATTATCACTGTCCTCTCCATGTCTCACACTTTTCTTAGTGGCCTTTCTAGGAGGTGGTGGTGGTGGTGGTGGTGGTGGTGAGGAGGGCCCCTCACCTGGATCTTCCTCTTCTTTCTCATCTCTGTCGTCTCCATGTCTCTCACCTTCCTTAGTGGCCTTTTTAGGTGGTGGTGGTGGTGTTGGTGCTGAAGGGGGCCCCTCACCTGGATCTTCCTTTTTTTTCTCTGCTTCTTCTTCTTTCCATTCTAGCCGAGAGGACACTCGTTTCCATTTCTGGCCTTCCACAGGGGCAACCGACACGGATGCCGGTGCTTCCTGTGATTGGTCAGGTTTAACCTCAAGGTTTTCACTTTTGCTCTGAACCTCGGTTTGGAAACCATTTCTCTCAAGAATATCAATTATAGCTCGATAAGCACAAGCCAAGCCCCAAACAATCCGTTCCTTCTCAGATCTGCCTGAGTCACATGACTCCTGACCTAAACACTCACTGAATTTCTCAGGATCCCGCAGGTGCTCAAGATCAAAATCACATTGCACCGGGGGTCCCCATGCTTCTAATTTCTTTCCTAATTTTTCCCACCTTCCCTGCCATTCAACACTCTCTGGTTCTGAGGAAGGCTTCCTACACAGGATGTAAATTACTGTTGCAAGGAGTACATTCAGAAAAACAGATAACACAATTGCCAGGCTGACATCTTGAACATAGGTAAAAGCCTGAAGAGAGTACCTGGAAACCAATCCAAATGCCTTATGATCTGTCATATTAACCAGGGCGTTTAGGCAGGAGGGGGGTAACCCCATCAGCACACTAAAGCAGCTGTATGCAGATATGACTCCGGTGCTGAACATGAGGAGCTTAAAAAGACGCCAACATGCTCCAAGGTACATGAAAACCCTCAGTCCACTCAGCACTAGTTTTACAGTGGGGTACAAATACTGCATTGCCAGCATTCTCCACCAATAATGTGTAACGGTGTTATCCGTGACAGTAACCCAAGGGGGAACCGAGAAGGGAAAAAAAAAAAACCGTCCCCGTCAGTGGCTGCGCAGCGCCTCAGCAGAGCCGCACGCTCCGGGGGGAGGGGAAAACAGAGCGAATAGAGGGTCTGTAAAGAAAAACACAATGGCACGATCTGAGAAGGAACGGTAACTTTACTAAATCTAATAGAATTGAACAATTGAGAGAGAGAGACAAAATTTCCAAACCAGAAAACTGGGAGCTTACTTTACACGTGCTGAACTCCTCACGGCAGCCCCGACCGCGTGCCACCAAAAAGTGCGGGCCTCCCGTCTGGTGCGGAGCTCCGCCCCTCCCCTGCTTCCACAGCATTAACTCCTTAACGGCCTGCATGATGTTCTGATGTGGAATACCGGCATCAAAACCACAAAACCACAACAGAAGACACGAGTAAGAAGACTGCCTTACACTCTATAGCGGCTTCTTATTCAGCCCTCTACTGTCCTATATAACGAATCGCGGTTAACGCATGTAAGGGACTCAGTTTCAGGAGCTGTACGAGAATGTATGCTGAACCCCAATGTTAGTGAGACGAAAAATTTAAATCCCATTTTGCTCTGCAACTGAATGCAAAGTATGTCTGCATCAGTCATTCACCTGCAAGCACGATTTCAAACTTTTCTCTGACAACTGTTCTTATCCATTTTAGATCCTTTATGTAACACAGTCACTCCTCGTTTCCTTACTCTACACAGTGATCGTTTTGATTCTCCACAGAACCATATGCTGTTTAGTGCTAAGGAAACAGTGTAGATGCTTAAAGTAATTATAGATGTTTCCTCTACCAAATGCATCAGTATTTCCACCTCTTACAATTCTTTCCCAATAAACTTTTTATTGGAGCTTCTTTCATGCAAATTATAAGAAGGTGCACATACTGGCACATGCTCTATGCACGAACCGCTGTTAACCGCGGATTCCGATTCAATCGCATCAATCGCGTTTACTTCTGAGATTGCCGGTAAGGAAGACGCGAGTAAGAAGACTGCCTTACACTCTATAGCGGCTTCTTATTCAGCCCTCTACTGTCCTATATAACGATTCGCGGTTAACGCATGTAAGGTACTCAGTTTCAGGAGATGTACGAGAATGTATGCTGAACCCCAATGTTAGTGAGACGAAAAATTTAAATCCCACTTTGCTCTGCAACTGAATACAAAGTATGTCTGCATCGGTCATTCACCTGCAAGCACGATTTCAAACTTTTCTCTGAGAAGTGTTCTTATCCATTTGACTATCTCCATGTTACACAGTCACTCCTCGTTTCCTTACTCTACACAGTGATCGTTTTGATTCCTCACAGAAACATGTGCTGTTCAGTGCTAAGGAAACAGTGTAGACGCTATAATTACTTATAGCTGGTTCCTCTACCAAATGCATGTGTCATTTCACCACATACAATTTTTGCCAGTCAACCTTTTCATTGGAAATTCAATAATGCAAATTGCAAGAAGGTGCACATACTGGCACAAGCTCTATGCACGAACCGCTGTTAACCGCGGATTCCGATTCAATCACAACAATCGCTTTTACTTCTGATTTTGCCGCTAAGGAAGAAACGAGTCAGAAGACTGCCGAGCACTATATATCGGCTTCACTATTTTTCCGGCAATCATTCTATCTTAACGAATCGCTACTTACAAGTGAAAGTGACTCAGATTCAGGAGCTGTATGAGAATATATACTGGACTCCAGTGTTAGGGAGAGGGAAATTTTAAATTCCAATTTACTCTGCGAATGAATGCAAAGTATGTCTGCAACGGTCATTCACCTGCAAGCACGATTTCAAACTTTTCTCTGACAACTGTTCTTATCCATTTAAGTTCCTCTATGTAACACAGTCACTCCTCGTTTCCTTTCCATACAGAGTGATCTTTATGATTCTTCACAGAACCATGTGCTGTTCAGTGCTAAGGAAACAGTGTAGATGCTATAATTACTTATAGCTGTTTCCTCTACCAAATGCATGTGTCATTTCAACACTTACTATTGTTTCCCAGTCAACCTTTTCGTTGGAGCTTCTATAATGCAGATTATAAGAAGGTGCACATAACGGCACAAGCAGTATGCACGAACCGCAGTTAACCGCGGATTCCGATTCAATCGCATCAATCGCCTTTACTTCTGAGTTTGCCGCTAAGGAAGACGCGAGTCAGAAGACTGCCGATCATTGTTTTCGGCTTCTCTATTCAGGCGGCTGTCTTGCTATATTTCGAATCGCGACTGTCACGTGAAAGTGACTCAGTTTCAGGAGCTGTATGAGAATGTATACTGTACCCCAGTGTTAGCGAGAGGGAAATTTTAAATCCCTCTTAACTCTGCTACTGAATGCAAAGTAATTCTGCATCGGTCATTCACCTGCAAGCACGATTTCAAACTTTTCTCTGACAAGTGTTGTTATCCATTTTAGATCCTCATTGTAACACATCACTCCTCGTTTCCCTACCATACACAGTGATCGTTTTGATTCCACACAAATCCATGTGCTGTTCAGTGCTAAGGAAACAGTGTAGATACTGAAAGTACTTAGACCTGTTTCCTCTAACAAATGCATGTGTCATTTCAACACTTACTATTGTTTCCCAGTAAGCCTTTTCATTAGAGCTTCTATAATGCAGATTATAAGAAGGTGCACATACCGGCACAAGCACTATGCACGAACCGCTGTTAACCGCGGATTCCGATTCAATCGCATCAATCGCCTTTACTTCTGAGATTGCCGCTAAGGAAGACGCGAGTCAGAAGACTGCCTTACACTCTATAGCGGCTTCACTATTCAGCCCTCTGCTGTCCTATATAACAAATCGCGGTAAGCGCATGTAAGGGACTCAGTTTCAGGAGATGTACGAGAATGTATGCTAAACCCCAATGTTAGTGAGACGAAAAATTTAAATCCCACTTTGCTCTGCAACTGAATACAAAGTATGTCTGCATCGGTCATTCACCTGCAAGCACGATTTCAAACATTTCTCTGACAGGTGTTGTTATCCATTTGAGATCCTTTATGTAACTCAGTCACTCCTCGTTTCCTTACTCTACACAGTGATCGTTTTGATTCCTCACAGAAACAGGTGATGTTCAGTGCTAAGGAAGCAGTGCAGATGCTATAATTACTTAAAGCTGTTTCCACTACCAAATGCATGTGTCATTTCACCACATACAATTTTTGCCAGTCAACCTTTTCATTGGAACTTCAATAATGCAAATTGTAAGAAGGTGCACATACCAGCACAAGCTCTATGCACGAACCGCTGTTAACCGTGGATTCCGATTCAATCGCAACAATCGCCTTTATTTCTGATTTTGCCGGTAAGGAAGAAGCGAGTCAGAAGACTGCCGAGCACTATATATCGGCTTCACTATTTTTCCGGCAATCATTCTATCTTAACGAATCGTTACTTAAAAGAGAATGTGACTCAGTTTCAGGAGCTGTATGAGAATATATACTGGACTCCAGTGTTAGTGAGGGAAATTTTAAATTCCAATTTACTCTGCGAATGAATGTAAAGTATGTCTGCATCGGTCATTCACCTGCAAGCACGATTTCAAACTTTTCTCTGACAACTGTTCTTATCCATTTAAGTTCCTCTATGTAACACAGTCACTCCTCGTTTCCTTTCCATACAGAGTGATCTTTATGATTCTTCACAGAACCATGTGCTGTTCAGTGCTAAGGAAACAGTGTAGATGCTTAAAGTACTTATAGATGTTTCCTCTACCAAATGCATCTGTATTTCCTCCTCTTACAATTGTTTCCCAATAATCTTTTCATTTGAACCTGTAGAATGCAAATTATAAGAAGGTGCACATAACGGCACAAGCACTATGCACAAACCGCTGTTAACCGCGGATTCCGATTCAATCGCATCAATCGCCTTTACTTCTGAGTTTGCCGCTAAGGAAGAAGCGAGTCAGAAGACTGCCGATCACTGTATAGCGGCTTCTCTATTCACCCGGCTGTCTTTCTATATTAAGGAGTCGCGAAAAACACGTGAAAATGAGTCTGTTTCAGGAGCTGTATGAGAATGTATACTGGACATCAGTGATAGTGAGAGGGAAATTTTAAATCCCACTACTTTTCTGCAACTGAATGCAAAGTATGTCTGCATCAGTCATTCACCTGCAAGCACGATTTCAAACATTTCTCTGATAACTGTTGTTATCCATCTTAGATCCATCATGTAACACAGTCACTCCTCTTTTCCTTACTCTACACAGTGATCGTTTTGATTCTCCACAGAACCATATGCTGTTTAGTGCTAAGGAAACAGTGTAGATGCTTAAAGTAATTATAGATGTTTCCTCTACCAAATGCATCTGTATTTCCACCTCTTACAATTCTTTCCCAATAAACTTTTTATTGGAGCTTCTTTCATGCAAATTATAAGAAGGTGCACATACCGGCACATGCTCTATGCACGAACCGCTGTTAACCGCGGATTCAGATTCAATCGCATCAATCGCCTTTACTTCTGAGTTTGCCGCTAAGGAAGACGCGAGTCAGAAGACTGCCTTACACTCTATAGCGGCTTCTTAGTCAGCCGTCTACAGTCCTATATAACGATTCGCGGTTAAAGCATGTAAAGGATTCAGTTTCAGGAGATGTACGAGAATGTATGCTGAACCCCAATGTTAGTGAGACGAAAAATTTAAATCCCACTTTGCTCTGCAACTGAATACAAAGTATGTCTGCATCGGTCATTCACCTGCATCACGATTTCAAACTTTTCTCTGAGAAGTGTTCTTATCCAATTGAGAATCTCCATGTTACACAGTCACTCCTCGTTTCCTTACTATTACAGTGATCGTATTGATTCCTCACAGAAACATGTGCTGTTCAGTGCTAAGGAAACAGTGTAGATACTTAAAGTATTTAGACCTGTTTCCTCTAACAAATGCATGTGTCATTTCAACACTTACTATTGTTTCCCAGTAAGCCTTTTCATTGGAGCTTCTATAATGCAGATTATAAGAAGGTGCACATACCGGCACATGCTCTATGCACGAACCGCTGTTAACCGCGGATTCCGATTCAATCGCATCAATCGCGTTTACTTCTGAGATTGCCGCTAAGGAAGACGCGAGTCAGAAGACTGCCTTACACTCTATAGCGGCTTCTTAGTCAGCCGTCTACTGTCCTATATAACAAATAGCGGTTAACGCATGTAAGGGACTCAGTTTCAGGAGCTGTACGAGAAAGTATGCTGAACCCCAATGTTAGTGAGACGAAAAATTTAAATCCCACTTTGCTCTGCAACTGAATACAAAGTATGTCTGCATCGGTCATTCACCTGCAAGCACGATTTCAAACTTTTCTCTGACAACTGTTCTTATCCATTTGAGATCCTTTATGTAACTCAGTCACTCCTCGTTTCCTTACTCTACACAGTGATCGTTTTGATTCCTCACAGAAACAGGTGCTGTTCAGTGCTAAGGAAGCAGTGCATATGCTATAATTACTTATAGCTGTTTCCACTACCAAATGCATGTGTCATTTCACCACATACAATTTTATCCCAGTCAACCTTTTCATTGGAACTTCAATAATGCAAATTGTAAGAAGGTGCACATACCAGCACAAGCTCTATGCACGAACCGCTGTTAACCGTGGATTCCGATTCAATCGCAACAATCGCCTTTACTTCTGATTTTCCGCTAAGGAAGAAGCGAGTCAGAAGACTGCCGAGCACTACATATCGGCTTCACTATTTTTCCGGCAATCATTCTATCTTAACGAATCGCTACTTACAATTGAAAGTGACTCAGTTTCAGGAGCTGTATGAGAATATATACTGGACACCAGTGTTAGTGAGAGGGAAATTTTAAATTCCAATTTACTCTGCGAATGAATGCAAAGTATGTCTGCATCGGTCATTCACCTGCAAGCACGATTTCAAACTTTTCTCTGACCACTGTTCTTATCCATTTAAGTTCCTCTATGTAACACAGTCACTCCTCGTTTCCTTTCCATACAGAGTGATCTTTATGATTCTTCACAGAACCATGTGCTGTTCAGTGCTAAGGAAACAGTGTAGATGCTTAAAGTACTTATAGATATTTCCTCTACCAAATGCATCTGTATTTCCTCCTCTTACAATTGTTTCCCAATAATCTTTTCATTTGAACCTGTAGAATGCAAATTATAAGAAGGTGCACATAACGGCACAAGCACTATGCACAAACCGCTGTTAACCGCGGATTCCGATTCAATCTCATCAATCGCCTTTACTTCTGAGTTTGCCGCTAAGGAAGAAGCGAGTCAGAAGACTGCCGATCACTGTATAGCGGCTTCTCTATTCACCCGGCTGTCTTTCTATATTAAGGAGTCGCGAAAAACACGTGAAAATGAGTCTGTTTCAGGAGCTGTATGAGAATGTATACTGGACACCAGTGATAGTGAGAGGGAAATTTTAAATCCCACTACTTTTCTGCTACTGAATGCAAAGTATGTCTGCATCAGTCATTCACCTGCAAGCACGAGTTCAAACTTTTCTCTGACAACTGTTGTTATCCATCTTAGATCCATCATGTAACACAGTCACTCCTCGTTTCCTTACTCTACACAGTGATCGTTTTGATTCTCCACAGAACCATATGCTGTTTAGTGCTAAGGAAACAGTGTAGATGCTTAAAGTAATTATAGATGTTTCCTCTACCAAATGCATCTGTATTTCCACCTCTTACAATTCTTTCCCAATAAACTTTTTATTGGAGCTTCTTTCATGCAAATTATAAGAAGGTGCACATACCGGCACATGCTCTATGCACGAACCGCTGTTAACCGCGGATTCCGATTCAATCGCATCAATCGCGTTTACTTCTGAGATTGCCGGTAAGGAAGACGCGAGTCAGAAGACTGCCTTACACTCTATAGTGGCTTCTTATTCAACCGTCTACAGTCCTATATAACGATTCGCGGTTAACGCATGTAAGGGATTCAGTTTCAGGAGATGTACGAGAACGTATGCTGAACTCCAATGTTAGTGAGACGAAAAATTTAAATCCCACTTTGCTCTGCAACTGAATACAAAGTATGTCTGCATCGGTCATTCACCTGCATCACGATTTCAAACTTTTCTCTGAGAAGTGTTCTTATCCAATTGAGAATCTCCATGTTACACAGTCACTCCTCGTTTCCTTACTATTACAGTGATCGTATAGATTCCTCACAGAAACATGTGCTGTTCAGTGCTAAGGAAACAGTGTAGATACTTATAGTATTTAGACCTGTTTCCTCTACCAAATGCATGTGTCATTTCAACACTTACTATTGTTTCCCAGTAAGCCTTTTCATTGGAGCTTCTATAACGCAGATTATAAGAAGGTGCACATACCGGCACATGCTGTATGCACGAACCGCTGTTATCCGCGGATTCCGATTCAATCGCATCAATCGCGTTTACTTCTGAGATTGCCGCTAAGGGAGACGCGAGTCAGAAGACTGCCGAGCACTACATATCGGCTTCACTACTTTTCCGGCAATCATTCTATCTTAACGAATCGCTACTTACAAGTGAAAGTGACTCAGTTTCAGGAGCTGTATGAGAATATATACTGGACTCCAGTGTTAGTGAGAGGGAAATTTTAAATTCCAATTTACTCTGCGAATGAATGCAAAGTATGTCTGCATCGGTCATTCACCTGCAAGCACGATTTCAAACTTTTCTCTGACCACTGTTCTTATCCATTTTAGTTCCTCTTTGTAACACAGTCAGTCCTCGTTTCCTTTCCATACACAGTGATCTTTATGATTCTTCACAGAACCATGTGCTGTTCAGTGCTAAGGAAACAGTGTAGATGCTTAAAGTACTTATAGATGTTTCCTCTACCAAATGCATCTGTATTTCCTCCTCTTACAATTGTTTCCCAATAATCTTTTCATTTGAACCTGTAGAATGCAAATTATAAGAAGGTGCACATAACGGCACAAGCACTATGCACGAACCGCTGTTAACCGCGGATTCCGATTCAATCGCATCAATCGCCTTTACTTCTGAGATTGCCGCTAAGGAAGACGCGAGTCAGAAGACTGCCGATCATTGTTTTCGGCTTCTCTATTCACCCGGCTGTCTTGCTATATTTCGAATCGCGACTTTCACGTGAAAGTGACTCAGTTTCAGGAGCTGTATGAGAATGTATTCTGTACCCCAGTGTTAGCGAGAGGGAAATATTAAATCCCTCTTAACTCTGCTACTGAATGCAAAGTATTTCTGCATCGGTCATTCACCTGCAAGCACGATTTCAAACTTTTCTCTGACAAGTGTTGTTATCCATTTTAGATCCTCATTGTAACACATCACTCCTCGTTTCCCTACCATACACAGAGATCGTTTTGATTCCACACAAATCCATGTGCTGTTCAGTGCTAAGGAAACAGTGTAGATACTTAAAGTACTTAGACCTGTTTCCTCTAACAAATGCATGTGTCATTTCAACACTTACTATTGTTTCCCAGTAAGACTTTTCATTGGAGCTTCTATAATGCAGATTATAAGAAGGTGCACATACCGGCACAAGAACTATGCACGAACCGCTGTTAACCGCGGATTCCGATTCAATCGCATCAATCGCGTTTACTTCTGAGATTGCCGCTAAGGAAGACGCGAGTCAGAAGACTGCCTTACACTCTATAGCGGCTTCACTATTCAGCCCTCTGCTGTCCAATATAACAAATCGCGGTTAGCGCATGTAAGGGACTCAGTTTCAGGAGATGTACGAGAATGTATGCTAAACCCAAAGTTTTTGAGACGTAAAATTTAAATCCCACTTTGCTCTGCAACTGAATACAAAGTATGTCTGCATCGGTCATTCACCTGCAAGCACGATTTCAAACTTTTCTCTGACAACTGTTCTTATCCATTTGAGATCCTTTATGTAACTCAGTCACTCCTCGTTTCCTTACTCTACACAGTGATCGTTCTGATTCCTCACAGAAACAGGTGCTGTTCAGTGCTAAGGAAGCAGTGCAGATGCTATAATTACTTATAGGTGTTTCCTCTACCAAATGCATGTGTCATTTCACCACATACAATTTTATCCCAGTCAACCTTTTCATTGGAACTTCAATAATGCAAATTGTAAGAAGGTGCACATACCAGCACAAGCTCTATGCACGAACCGCTGTTAACCGTGGATTCCGATTCAATCGCAACAATTGCCTTTACTTCTGATTTTCCGCTAAGGAAGAAGCGAGTCAGAAGACTGCCGAGCACTACATATTGGCTTCACTATTTTTCCGGCAATCATTCTATCTTAACGAATCGCTACTTACAAGTGAAAGTGACTCAGTTTCAGGAGCTGTATGAGAATATATACTGGACACCAGTGTTAGTGAGAGGGAAATTTTAAATACCAATTTACTCTGCGAATGAATGCAAAGTATGTCTGCATCGGTCATTCACCTGCAAGCACGATTTCAAACTTTTCTCTGACAACTGTTCTTATCCATTTAAGTTCCTCTATGTAACACAGTCACACCTCGTTTCCTTTCCATACAGAGTGATCTTTATGATTCTTCACAGAACCATATGCTGTTCAGTGCTGAGGAAACAGTGTAGATGCTTAAAGTACTTATAGATATTTCCTCTACCAAATGCATCTGTATTTCTACCTCTTACAATTGTTTACCAATAATCTTTTCATTTGAACCTGTTGAATGCAAATTATAAGAAGGTGCACATAACGGCGCAAGCACTATGCACAAACCGCTGTTAACCGCGGATTCCGATTCAATCGCATCAATCGCCTTTACTTCTGAGTTTGCCGCTAAGGAAGAAGCGAGTCAGAAGACTGCCGATCACTGTATAGCGGCTTCTCTATTCACCCGGCTGTGTTTCTATATTAAGGAGTCGCGAAATACACGTGAAAATGAGTCTGTTTCAGGAGATGTATGAGAATGTATACTAGACACCAGTGATAGTGAGAGGGAAATTTTAAATCCCACTACTTTTCTGCTACTGAATGCAAAGTATGTCTGCATCGGTCATTCACCTGCAAGCACGATTTCAAACATTTCTCTGATAACTGTTGTTATCCATTTTAGATCCTTTATGTAACACAGTCACTCCTCGTTTCCTTACTCTACACAGTGATCGTTTTGATTCCTCACAGAAACTTGTGCTGTTCAGTGCTAAGGAAACAGTGTAGATGCTATAATTACTTATAGCTGTTTCCTCTACCAAATGCATGTGTCATTTCACCACATACAATTTTTGCCAGTCAACCTTTTCATTGGAACTTCAATAATGCAAATTGTAAGAAGGTGCACATACCGGCACAAGCTCTATGCACGAACCGCTGTTAACCGCGGATTCCGATTCAATCGCATCAATCGCCTTTACTTCTGATTTTGCCGATAAGGAAGAAGCGAGTCAGAAGACTGCCGAGCACTATATATCGGCTTCACTACTTTTCCGGCAATCATTCTATCTTAACGAATCGCTACTTACAAGTGAAAGTGACTCAGATTCAGGAGCTGTATGAGAATATATACTGGACTCCAGTGTTATTGAGAGGGAAATTTTAAATTCCAATTTACTCTGCGAATGAATGCAAAGTATGTCTGCATCGGTCATTCACCTGCAAGCACGATTTCAAACATTTCTCTGACAACTGTTCTTATCCATTTAAGTTCCTCTATGTAACACAGTCACTCCTCGTTTCCTTTCCATACAGAGTGATCTTTATGATTCTTCACAGAACCATGTGCTGTTCAGTGCTAAGGAAACAGTGTAGATGCTTAAAGTACTTATAGATGTTTCCTCTACCAAATGCATCTGTATTTCCTCCTCTTACAATTTTTTCCTAATAATCTTTTCATTTGAACCTGTAGAATGCAAATTATAAGAAGGTGCACATAACGGCACAAGCAGTATGCACGAACCGCAGTTAACCGCGGATTCCGATTCAATCGCATCAATCGCCTTTACTTCTGAGTTTGCCGGTAAGGAAGACGCGAGTCAGAAGACTGCCGATCATTGTTTTCGGCTTCTCTATTCAGGCGGCTGTCTTGCTATATTTCGAATCGCGACTTTCACGTGACAGTGACTCAGTTTCAGGAGCTGTATGAGAATGTATACTGTACCCCAGTGTTAGCGAGAGGGAAATATTAAATCCCTCTTAACTCTGCTACTGAATGCAAAGTAATTCTGCATCCGTCATTCACCTGCAAGCACGATTTGAAACTTTTCTCTGACAACTGTTGTTATCCATTTGAGATCCTTTATGTAACTCAGTCACTCCTCGTTTCCTTACTCTGCACATTGATCGTTTTGAGTCCTCACAGAAACATATGCTGTTTAGTGCTAAGGAAACAGTGCAGATGCTATAATTACTTATAGCTGTTTCCACTACCAATGCCTGTGTCATTTCACCACATACAATTTTATCCCAGTCAACCTTTTCATTGGAGCTTCTATAATGCAGATTATAAGAATGTGCACATAACGGCACAAGCACTATGCACGAACCGCTGTTAACCGCGGATTCCGATTCAATCGCATCAATCGCCTTTACTTCTGAGTTTGCCGCTAAGGAAGACGCGAGTCAGAAGACTGCCGATCACTGTATAGCGGCTTCTCTATTCACCAGGATGTCTTTCTATATTAAGGAATTGCGAAAAACACGTGAAAATGAGTCTGTTTCAGGAGTTGTATGAGAATGTATACTGGACGCCAGTGTTAGTGAGAGGTAAATTTTAAATCCCACTACTTTTCTGCTACTGAATGCAAAGTATGTCTGCATCAGTCATTCACCTGCAAGCACGATTTCAAACTTTTCTCTGACAAGTGTTGTTATCCATTTTAGATCCTCATTGTAACACATCACTCCTCGTTTCCTTACTCTACACAGTGATCGTTTTGATTCTCCACAGAACCATATGCTGTTTAGTGCTAAGGAAACAGTGTAGATGCTTAAAGTAATTATAGATGTTTCCACTACCAAATGCATCTGAATTTAAAACTCTTACAATTCTTTCCCAATGAACTTTATATTGGAGCTTCTTCCGTGCAAATTATAAGAAGGTGCACATACCGACACATGCTCTATGCACGAACATCTGTTAAACGCGGATTCCGATTCAATCGCATCAATCGCCTTTAGTTCTGAGTTTGCTGCTAAGGAAGACGCGAGTCAGAAGACTGCCGATCACTGTATAGCGGCTTCTCTATTCAGGCGGCTGTCTTGCTATATTTCGAATCGCGACTTTCACGTGAAAGTGACTCAGTTTCAGGAGCTGTATGAGAATGTATACTGAACCCCAGTGTTAGCGAGAGGGAAATTTTAAATCCCTCTTAACTATGCTACTGAATGCAAAGTAATTCTGCATCGGTCATTCACCTGCAAGCACGATTTCAAACTTTTCTCTGACAAGTGTTGTTATCCATTTTAGATCCTCATTGTAACACATCACTCCTCGTTTCCCTACCATACACAGTGATCGTTTTGATTCCACACAAATCCATGTGCTGTTCAGTGCTAAGGAAACAGTGTAGATACTTAAACTACTTAGACCTGTTTCCTCTAACAAATGCATGTGTCATTTCAACACTTACTATTGTTTCCCAGTAAGCCTTTTCATTGGAGCTTCTATAATGCAGATTATAAGAAGGTGCACATACCGGCACAAGCACTATGCACGAACCGCTGTTATCCGCGGATTCCGATTCAATCATATCAATCGCATTTACTTCTGAGATTGCCGCTAAGGAAGACGCGAGTCAGAAGACTGCCGATCACTCTATAGCGGCTTCACTATTCAGCCCTCTGCTGTCCTATATAACGATTCGCGGTTAACGCATGTAAGGGACTCAGTTTCAGGAGCTGTACGAGAAAGTATGCTGAACCCCAATGTTGGTGAGACGAAAAATTTAAATCCCACTTTGCTCTGCAACTGAATACAAAGTATGTCTGCATCGGTCATTCACCTGCAAGCACGATTTCAAACTTTTCTCTGACATGTGTTGTTATCCTTTTTAGATCCTTTATGTAACTCAGTCACTCCTCGTTTCCTTACTCTACACAGTGATCGTTTTGATTCCTCACAGAAACATGTGCTGTTCAGTTCTAAGGAAACAGTGCAGATGCTATAATTACTTATAGCTGTTTCCACTACCAAATGCATGTGTCATTTCACCACATACAATTTTATCCCAGTCAACCTTTTCATTGGATCTTCTATAATGCAGATTATAAGAAGGTGCACATTCCGGCACAAGCACTATGCACGAACCGCTGTTAACCGCGGATTCCGATTCAATCGCATCAATCGCGTTTACTTCTGAGATTGCCGGTAAGGAAGACGCGAGTCAGAAGTCTGCCTTACACTCTATAGCGGCTTCTTAGTCAGCCGTCTACTGTCCTATATAACAAATCGCGGTTAACGCATGTAAGGGACTCAGTTTCAGGAGCTGTACGAGAACGTATGCTGAACCCAATTTTAGTGAGACGAAAAATTTAAATCCCACTTTGCTCTGCCACTGAATACAAAGTATGTCTACATCGGTCATTCACCTGCAAGCACGATTTCAAACATTTCTCTGACAACTGTTCTTATCCATTTGAGATCCTCTATGTTACGCAGTCACTCCTCGTTTCCTTACTCTACACAGTGATCGTTTTGATTCTCCACAGAACCATATGCTGTTTAGTGCTAAGGAAACAGTGTAGATGCTTAAAGTAATTATAGATGTTTCCTCTACCAAATGCATCTGTATTTCCACCTCTTACAATTCTTTCCCAATAAACTTTTTATTGGAGCTTCTTTCATGCAAATTATAAGAAGGTGCACATACCGACACATGCTCTATGCACGAACCGCTGTTAACCGCGGATTCCGATTCAATCGCATCAATCGCGTTTACTTCTGAGATTGCCGGTAAGGAAGACGCGAGTCAGAAGACTGCCTTACACTCTATAGCGGCTTCTTAGTCTGCCGTCTACTGTCCTATATAACGAATAGCGGTTAACGCATGTAAGGGACTCAGTTTCAGGAGCTGTACGAGAACGTATGCTGAACCCCAATTTTAGTGAGACGAAAAATTTAAATCCCACTTTGCTCTGCAACTGAATACAAAGTATGTCTGCATCGGTCATTCACCTGCATCACGATTTCAAACTTTTCTCTGAGAAGTGTTCTTATCCATTTGAGATCCTCTATGTTACACAGTCACTCCTCGTTTCCTTACTCTACACAGTGATCGTTTTGATTCCTCACAGAAACATGTGCTGTTCAGTGCTAAGGAAACAGTGTAGATGCTATAATTACTTACAGCTGTTTCCTCTACCAAATGCATGCGTCATTTCACCACATACAATTTTTGCCAGTCAACCTTTTCATTGGAACTTCAATAATGCAAATTGTAAGAAGGTGCACATAACGGCACAAGCACTATGCACGAACCGCTGTTAACCGTGGATTCCGATTCAATCGCATCAATCGCCTTTACTTCTGAGATTGCCGGTAAGGAAGACGCGAGTCAGAAGACTGCCGATCATTGTTTTCGGCTTCTCTATTCACCCGGCTGTCTTGCTATATTTCGAATCGCGACTTTCACGTGAAAGTGACTCAGTTTCAGGAGCTGTATGAGAATGTATACTGTACCCTAGTGTTAGCGAGAGGGAAATTTTAAATCCCACTACTGTTCTGCTACTGAATGCATAGTAATACTGCATCGGTCATTCACCTGCAAGCACGATTTCAAACTTTTCTCTGACAAGTGTTGTTATCCATTTTAGATCCTCATTGTAACACATCACTCCTCGTTTCCCTACCATACACAGTGACCGTTTTGATTCCACACAAATCCATGTGCTGTTCAGTGCTAAGGAAACAGTGTAGATACTTAAAGTACTTAGACCTGTTTCCTCTAACAAATGCATGTGTCATTTCAACACTTACTATTGTTTCCCAGTAAGCCTTTTCATTGGAGCTTCTTTCATGCAAATTATAAGAAGGTGCACATACCGGCACAAGCACTATGCACGAACCGCTGTTAACCGCGGATTCCGATTCATTCGCATCAATCGCGTTTACTTCTGAGATTGCCGGTAAGGAAGACGCGAGTCAGAATACTGCCTTACACTCTATAGCCGCTTCTTAGTCAGCCGTCTACTGTCCTATATAACAAATCGCGGTTAACGCATGTAAGGGACTCAGTTTCAGGAGCTGTACGAGAACGTATGCTGAACCCCAATGATAGTGAGACGAAAAATTTAAATCCCACTTTGCTCTGCAACTGAATACAAAGTATGTCTGCATCGGTCATTCACCTGCAAGCACGTTTCAAACTTTTCTCTGAGAAGTGTTCTTATCCATTTGAGATCCTCTATGTTACACAGTCACTCCTCGTTTCCTTACTCTACACAGTGATCGTTTTGATTCCTCACAGAAACATGTGCGTTTCAGTGCTAAGGAAACAGTGTAGATGCTATAATTACTTATAGCTGGTTCCTCTACCAAATGCATGTGTCATTTCACCACATACAATTTTTGCCAGTCAACCTTTTCATTGGAACTTCAATAATGCAATTTGTAAGATGGTGCACATACCGGCACAAGCTCTATGCACGAACCGCTGTTGTCCGTGAATTCCGATTCAATCGCATCAATCGCCTTTACTTCTGATTTTGCCGCTAAGGAAGAAGCGAGTCAGAAGACTGCCGAGCACTATATATCGGCTTCAGTATTTGTCCTTCAATCATTCTATCTTAAGGAATCGCTACTTACAAGTGAAAGTGACTCAGTTTCAGGAGCTGTATGAGAATATATACTGGACTCCAGTGTTAGTGAGAGGGAAATTTTAAATTCCAATTTACTCTGCGAATGAATGCAAAGTATGTCTGCCTCGGTCATTCACCTGCAAGCACGATTTCAAACTTTTTTCTGACAACTGTTCTTATCCATTTTAGTTCCTCTATGTAACACAGTCACTCCTCGTTTCCTTTCCATACAGAGTGATCTTTATGATTCTTCACAGAACCATGTGCTGTTCAGTGCTAAGGAAACAGTGTAGATGCTTACTTATAGATGTTTCCTCTACCAAATGCATCTGTGATTCCTCCTCTTACAATTGTTTCCCAATAATATTTTCATTTGAACCTGTAGAATGCAAATTATAAGAAGGTGCACATAACGGCACAAGCACTATGCACGAACCGCAGTTAACCACGGATTCCGATTCAATCGCAACAATCGCCTTTACTTCTGAGATTGCTGGTAAGGAAGACGCGAGTCAGAAGACTGCCGATCATTGTTTTCGGCTTCTCTATTCACCCGGCTGTCTTTCTATATTTCGAATCGCGACTTTCACGTGAAAGTGACTCAGTTTCAGGAGCTGTATGAGAATGTATACTGTACCCCAGTGTTAGCGAGAGGGAAATTTTAAATCCCTCTTAACTCTGCTACTGAATGCAAAGTAATTCTGCATCGGTCATTCACCTGCATCACGATTTCAAACCTTTCTCTGACAAGTGTTGTTATCCATTTGAGATCCTTTATGTAACTCAGTCACTCCTCGTTTCCTTACTCTGCACAGTGATCGTTTTGATTCCTCACAGAAACAGGTGCTGTTCAGTTCTAAGGAAAAAGTGCAGATGCTATAATTACTTATAGCTGTTTCCACTACCAAATGCATGTGTCATTTCACCACATACAATTTTATCCCAGTCAACATTTTCATTGGAGCTTCTATAATGCAGATTATAAGAAGGTGCACATAACGGCACAAGCACTATGCACGAACCGCTGTTAACCGCGGATTCCGATTCAATCGCATCAATCGCCTTTACTTCTGAGTTTGGCGCTAAGGAAGACGCGAGTCAGAAGACTGCCGATCACTGTATAGCGGCTTCTCTATTCACCCGGCTGTCTTTCTATATTAAGTAATCGAGAAAAACACGTGAAAATGAGTCTGTTTCAGGAGCTGTATGAGAATGTATACTGGACACCAGTGTTAGTGAGAGGGAAATTTTAAATCCCACTACTTTTCTGCTACTGAATGCAAAGTATGTCTGCATCAGTCATTCACCTGCAAGCACGATTTCAAACTTTTCTCTGACAACTGTTGTTATCCATTTTAGATCCTTTATGTAACACAGTCACTCCTCGTTTCCTTACTCTACACAGTGATCGTTTTAATTCTCCACAGAACCATATGCTGTTTAGTGCTAAGGAAACAGTGTAGATGCTTAAAGTAATTACAGATCTTTCCTCTACCAAATGCATCTGTATTTCCACCTCATACAATTCTTTCCCAATAAACTTTTTATTGGAGCTTCTTTCATGCAAATTATAAGAAGGTGCACATACCGGCACATGCTCTATGCACGAACCGCTGTTAACCGCGGATTCCGATTCAATCGCATCAATCGCCTTTACTTCTGAGATTGCCGGTAAGGAAGACGCGAGTCAGAAGACTTCCTTACACTCTATAGCGGCTTCTTATTCAGCCCTCTACTGTCCTATATAACAAATCGCGGTTAACGCATGTAAGGGACTCAGTTTCAGGAGCTGTACGAGAACGTATGCTGAACCCCAATGTTAGTGAGACGAAAAATTTAAATCCCACTTTGCTCTGCAACTGAATACAAAGTATGTCTGCATCGGTCATTCACCTGCAAGCACGATTTCAAACTTTTCTCTGAGAAGTGTTCTTATACATTTGAGATCCTCTATGTTACACAGTCACTCCTCGTTTCCTTACTCTACACAGTGATCGTTTTGATTCCTCACAGAAACATGTGCTGTTCAGTGCTAAGGAAACAGTGTAGATGCTATAATTACTTATAGCTGTTTCCTCTACCAAATGCATGTGTCATTTCACCACATACAATTTTTGCCAGTCAACCTTTTCATTGGAACTTCAATAATGCAAATTGTAAGAAGGTGCACATACCGGCACAAGCTCTTTGCATGAACCGCTGTTAACCGCGGATTCCGATTCAATCGCAACAATCGCGTTTACTTCTGAGATTACCGGTAAGGAAGAAGCGAGTCAGAAGACTGCCGAGCACTATATATCGGCTTCACTATTTTTCCGGCAATCATTCTATCTTAACGAAACGCTACTTACAAGTGAAAGTGACTCAGTTTCAGGAGCTGTATGAGAATATATACTGGACTCCAGTGTTATTGAGAGGGAAATTTTAAATTCCAATTTACTCTGCGAATGAATGCAAAGTATGTCTGCATCGGTCATTCACCTGCAAGCACGATTTCAAACTTTTCTCTGACAACTGTTCTTATCCATTTAAGTTCCTCTATGTAACACAGTCACTCCTCGTTTCCTTTCCATACACAGTGATCAATATGATTCTTCACAGAACCATGTGCTGTTCAGTGCTAAGGAAACAGTGTAGATGCTTAAAGTACTTATAGATGTTTCCTCTACCAAATGTATCTGTATTTCCTCCTCTTACAATTGTTTCCCAATAATCTTTTCATTTGAACCTGTAGAATGCGAATTATAAGAAGGTGCACATAACGGCACAAGCACTATGCACGAACCGCTGTTAACCGCGGATTCCGATTCAATCGCATCAATCGCCTTTACTTCTGAGATTGCCGGTAAGGAAGACGCGAGTCAGAAGACTGCCGATCAATGTTTTCGGCTTCTCTATTCACCTGGCTGTCTTGATATATTTCGAATCGCGACTTTCACGTGAAAGGGACTCAGTTTCAGGAGCTGTATGAGAATGTATACTGTACCCAAGTGTTAGCGAGAGGGAAATTTTAAATCCCTCTTAACTCTGCTACTGAATGCAAAGTAATTCTGCATCGGTCATTCACCTGCAAGCACGATTTCAAACTTTTCTCTGACAAGTGTTGTTATCCATTTTAGATCCTCATTGTAACACATCACTCCTCGTTTCCCTACCATACACAGTGATCGTTTTGATTCCACACAAATCCATGTGCTGTTCAGTGCTAAGGAAACAGTGTAGATACTTAAAGTACTTAGACCTGTTTCCTCTAACAAATGCATGTGTCATTTCAACACTTACTATTGTTTCCCAGTAAGCCTTTTCATTGGAGTTTCTATAATGCAGATTATAAGAAGGTGCACATACCGGCACAAGCACTATGCACGAACCGCTGTTAACCACGGATTCCGATTCAATCGCATCAATCGCGTTTACTTCTGAGATTGCCGGTAAGGAAGACGCGAGTCAGAAGACTGCCTTACACTCTATAGCGGGTTCACTATTCAGCCCTCTGCTGTCCTATATAAAAAATCGCGGTTAGCGCATGTAAGGGACTGAGTTTCAGGAGATGTACGAGAATGTATGCTGAACCCCAAAGTTTTTGAGACGTAAAATTTAAATCCCACTTTGCTCTGCAACTGAATACAAAGTATGTCTGCATCGGTCATTCACCTGCAAGCACGATTTCAAACTTTTCTCTGACAACTGTTCTTATCCATTTGAGATCCTTTATGTAACACAGTCACTCCTCGTTTCCTTACTCTACACAGTGATCATTTTAATTCTCCACAGAACCATATGCTGTCTAATGCTAAGGAAACAGTGTAGATGCTTAAAGTAATTATAGAACTTTCCTCTACCAAATGCATCTGAATTTCCACCTCTTACAATTCTTTCCCAATAAACATTATATTGGAGCTTCTTTCATGCAAATTATAAGAAGGTGCACATACCGGCACAAGCACTATGCACGAACCTCTGTTAACCGCGGATTCCGATTCAATCGCATCAATCGCCTTTACTTCTGAGATTGCCGGTAAGGAAGACGCGAGTCAGAAGACTGCCTTACACTCTATAGCGGCTTCTTAGTCAGCCGTCTACTGTCCTATATAACAAATCGCGGTTAACACATGTAAGGGACTCAGTTTCAGGAGCTGTACGAGAACGTATGCTGAACCCCAATGTTAGTGAGACGAAAAATTTAAATCCCACTTTGCTCTGCAACTGAATACAAAGTATGTCTGCATCGGTCATTCACCTGCAAGCACGATTTCAAACTTTTCTCTGAGAAGTGTTCTTATCCATTTGAGATCCTCTATGTTACACAGTCACTCCTCGTTTCCTTACTCTACACAGTGATCGTTTTGATTCCTCACAGAAACATGTGCTGTTCAGTGCTAAGGAAACAGTGTAGATGCTATAATTACTTATAGCTGGTTCCTCTACCAAATGCATGTGTCATTTCACCACATACAATTTTTGCCAGTCAACCTTTTCATTGGAACTTCAATAATGCAAATTGTAAGAAGGTGCACATACCGGCACAAGCTCTTTGCATGAACCGCTGTTAACCGCGGATTCCGATTCAATCGCAACAATCGCGTTTACTTCTGAGATTACCGGTAAGGAAGAAGCGAGTCAGAAGACTGCCGAGCACTATATATCGGCTTCACTATTTTTCCGGCAATCATTCTATCTTAACGAAACGCTACTTACAAGTGAAAGTGACTCAGTTTCAGGAGCTGTATGAGAATATATACTGGACTCCAGTGTTATTGAGAGGGAAATTTTAAATTCCAATTTACTCTGCGAATGAATGCAAAGTATGTCTGCATCGGTCATTCACCTGCAAGCACGATTTCAAACTTTTCTCTGACAACTGTTCTTATCCATTTAAGTTCCTCTATGTAACACAGTCACTCCTCGTTTCCTTTCCATACATAGTGAACAATATGATTCTTCACAGAACCATGTGCTGTTCAGTGCTAAGGAAACAGTGTAGATACTTAACGTACTTAGACCTGTTTCCTCTAACAAATGCATGTGTCATTTCAACACTTACTATTGTTTCCCAGTAAGCCTTTTCATTGGAGTTTCTATAATGCAGATTATAAGAAGGTGCACATACCGGCACAAGCACTATGCAAGAACCGCTGTTAACCGCGGATTCCGATTCAATCGCATCAATCGCGTTTACTTCTGAGATTGCCGCTAAGGAAGACGCGAGTCAGAAGACTGCCGATCATTGTTTTCGGCTTCTCTATTCAGGCGGCTGTCTTGCTATATTTCGAATCGCGACTTTCACGTGAAAGTGACTCAGTTTCAGGAGCTGTATGAGAATGTATACTGTACCCCAGTGTTAGCGAGAGGGAAATTTTAAATCCCTCTTAACTCTGCTACTGAATGCAAAGTAATTCTGCATCGGTCATTCACCTGCAAGCACGATTTCAAAATTTTCTCTGACAAGTGTTGTTATCCATTTTAGATCCTCATTGTAACACATCACTCCTCGTTTCCCTACCATACACAGTGATCGTTTTGATTCCACACAAATCCATGTGCTGTTCAGTGCTAAGGAAACAGTGTAGATACTTAAAGTACTTAGACCTCTTTCCTCTAACAAATGCATGTGTCATTTCAACACTTACTATTGTTTCCCAGTAAGCCTTTTCATTGGAGTTTCTATAATGCAGATTATAAGAAGGTGCACATAACGGCACAAGCACTATGCACGAACCGCTGTTAACCACGGATTCCGATTCAATCGCATCAATCGCGTTTACTTCTGAGATTGCCGGTAAGGAAGACGCGAGTCAGAAGACTGCCTTACACTCTATAGCGGGTTCACTATTAAGCCCTCTGCTGTCCTATATAACAAATCGCGGTTAGCGCATGTAAGGGACTGAGTTTCAGGAGATGTACGAGAATGTATGCTGAACCCCAAAGTTTTTGAGACGTAAAATTTAAATCCCACTTTGCTCTGCAACTGAATACAAAGTATGTCTGCATCGGTCATTATCCTGCAAGCACGATTTCAAACATTTCTCTGAGAAGTGTTCTTATCCATTTGAGATCCTTTATGTAACAGAGTCACTCCTCGTTTCCTTACTCTACAAAGTGATCATTTTAATTCTCCACAGAACCATATGCTGTCTAGTGCTAAGGAAACAGTGTAGATGCTTAAAGTAATTATAGAACTTTCCTCTACCAAATGCATCTGAATTTCCACCTCTTACAATTCTTTCCCAATAAACATTATATTGGAGCTTCTTTCATGCAAATTATAAGAAGGTGCACATACCGGCACAAGCACTATGCACGAACCTCTGTTAACCGCGGATTCCGATTCAATCGCATCAATCGCCTTTACTTCTGAGATTGCCGGTAAGGAAGACGCGAGTCAGAAGACTGCCTTACACTCTATAGCGGCTTCACTATTCAGCCCGCTGCTGTCCTATATAACAAATAGCGGTTAACGCATGTAAGGGACTCAGTTTCAGGAGCTGTACGAGAACGTATGCTGAACCCCAATGATAGTGAGACGAAAAATTTAAATCCCACTTTGCTCTGCAACTGAATACAAAGTATGTCTGCATCGGTCATTCACCTGCATCACGATTTCAAACTTTTCTCTGAGAAGTGTTCTTATCCATTTGAGATCCTCTATGTTACACAGTCACTCCTCGTTTCCTTACTCTACACAGTGATCGTTTTGATTCCTCACAGAAACATGTGCTGTTCAGTGCTAAGGAAACAGTGTAGATGCTATAATTACTTATAGCTGTTTCCTCTACCAAATGCATGTGTCATTTCACCACATACAATTTTTGCCAGTCAACCTTTTCATTGGAACTTCAATAATGCAAATTGTAAGAAGGTGCACATACCGACACATGCTCTATGCACGAACATCTGTTAACCGCGGATTCCGATTCAATCGCAACAATCGCGTTTACCTCTGAGATTACCGGTAAGGAAGAAGCGAGTCAGAAGACTGCCGAGCACTATATATCGGCTTCACTATTTTTCCGGCAATCATTCTATCTTAACGAAACGCTACTTACAAGTGAAAGTGACTCAGTTTCAGGAGCTGTATGAGAATATATACTGGACTCCAGTGTTAGTGAGAGGGAAATTTTAAATTCCAATTTACTCTGCGAATGAATGCAAAGTATGTCTGCATCGGTCATTCACCTGCAAGCACGATTTCAAACTTTTCTCTGACAACTGTTCTTATCCATTTAAGTTCCTCTATGTAACACAGTCACTCCTCGTTTCCTTTCCATACATAGTGAACAATATGATTCTTCACAGAACCATGTGCTGTTCAGTGCTAAGGAAACAGTGTAGATACTTAACGTACTTAGACCTGTTTCCTCTAACAAATGCATGTGTCATTTCAACACTTACTATTGTTTCCCAGTAAGCCTTTTCATTGGAGTTTCTATAATGCAGATTATAAGAAGGTGCACATACCGGCACAAGCACTATGCAAGAACCGCTGTTAACCGCGGATTCCGATTCAATCGCATCAATCGCCTTTACTTCTGAGATTGCCGGTAAGGAAGACGCGAGTCAGAAGACTGCCTTACACTCTATAGCGGCTTCACTATTCAGCCCTCTGCTGTCCTATATAACAAATCGCAGTTAGCGCATGTAAGGGACTCAGTTTCAGGAGATGTACGAGAATGTATGCTAAACCCCAAAGTTTTTGAGACGTAAAATTTAAATCCCACTTTGCTCTGCAACTGAATACAAAGTATGTCTGCATCGGTCATTCACCTGCAAGCACGATTTCAAACATTTCTCTGACAAGTGTTGTTATCCGTTTGAGATCCTTTATGTAACACAGTCACTCCTCGTTTCCTTACTCTACACAGTGATCGTTTTGATTCCTCACAGAAACAGGTGCTGTTCAGTTCTAATAAACATTGTAGATGCTATAATTACTTATAGATGTTTCCACTACCAAATGCATGTGTCATTTCACCACATACAATTTTATCCCAGTCAGCCTTTTCTTTGGAGTTTCTATAATGCAGATTATAAGAAGGTGCACATAACGGCACAAGCACTATGCACGAACCGCTGTTAACCGCGGATTCCGATTCAATCGCATCAATCGCCTTTACTTCTGAGATTGCCGCTAAGGAAGACGCGAGTCAGAAGACTGCCAATCACTGTATAGCGGCTTCTCTATTCACCATGATGTCTTTCTATATTAAGGAATCGCGAAAAACACGTGAAAATGAGTCTGTTTCAGGAGCTGTATGAGAATGTATACTGGACGCCAGTGTTAGTGAGAGGTAAATTTTAAATCCCACTACTTTTCTGCTACAGAATGCAAAGTATGTCTGCATCAGTCATTCACCTACAAGCACGATTTCAAACTTTTCTCTGACAACTGTTGTTATCCATTTTAGATCCTCATTGTAACACATCACTCCTCGTTTCCTTACTCTACACAGTGATCGTTTTGATTCTCCACAGAACCATATGCTGTTTAGTGCTAAGGAAACAGTGTAGATGCTTACTTATAGATGTTTCCTCTACCAAATGCATCTGTATTTCCTCCTCTTACAATTGTTTCCCAATAATCTTTTCATTTGAACCTGTAGAATGCAAATTATAAGAAGGTGCACATAACGGCACAAGCACTATGCACGAAACGCAGTTAACCACGGATTCCGATTCAATCGCATCAATCGCCTTTACTTCTGAGATTGCTGGTAAGGAAGACGCGAGTCAGAAGACTGCCGATCATTGTTTTCGGCTTCTCTATTCACCGGGCTGTCTTGCTATATTTCGAATCGCGACTTTCACGTGAAAGTGACTCAGTTTCAGGAGCTGTATGAGAATGTATACTGTACCCCAGTGTTAGCGAGAGGGAAATTTTAAATCCCTCTTAACTCTGCTACTGAATGCAAAGTAATTCTGCATCGGTCATTCACCTGCATCACGATTTCAAACTTTTCTCTGACAAGTGTTGTTATCCATTTGAGATCCTTTATGTAACTCAGTCACTCCTCGTTACCTTACTCTACACAGTGATCGTTTTGATTCCTCACAGAAACATGTGCTGTTCAGTTCTAAGGAAACAGTGCAGATGCTAGAATTACATATAGCAGTTTCCACTAGCAAATGCATGTGTCATTTCACCACATACAATTTTATCCCAGTCAACATTTTCATTGGAGCTTCCTCCATGCAAATTATAAGAAGGTGCACATACCGGCACAAGCACTATGCACGAACCGCTGTTAACCGCGGATTCCGATTCAATCGCATCAATCGCCTTTACTTCTGAGTTTGCCGCTAAGGAAGAAGCGAGTCAGAAGACTGCCGATCACTGTATAGCGGCTTCTCTATTCACCCGGCCGTCTTCCTATATTAAGGAATCGCGAAAAACACGTGAAAATGAGTCTGTTTCAGGAGCTGTATGAGAATGTATACTGGACATCAGTGTTAGTGAGAGGGAAATTTTAAATCCCACTACTTTTCTGCTACTGAATGCAAAGTATGTCTGCATCAGTCATTCTCCTGCAAGCACGATTTCAAACTTTTCTCTGACAACTGTTGTTATCCATTTTAGATCCTTTATGTAACACAGTCACTCCTCGTTTCCTTACTCTACACAATGATCGTTTTGATTCTCCACAGAACCATATGCTGTTTAGTGCTAAGGAAACAGTGGAGATGCTTAAAGTAATTATAGATCTTTCCTCTACCAAATGCATCTGTATTTCCACCTCTTACAATTCTTTCCCAATAAACTTTTTATTGGAGATTCTTTCATGCAAATTATAAGAAGGTGCACATACCGACACATGCTGTATGCACGAACCGCTGTTAACCGCGGATTCCGATTCAATCGCATCAATCGCGTTTACTTCTGAGATTGCCACTAATGAAGACGCGAGTCAGAAGACTTCCTTACACTCTATAGCGGCTTCTTATTCAGACGTCTACTGTCCTATATAACGATTCGCTGTTAACGCATGTAAGGGACTCAGTTTCAGGAGCTGTACGAGAACGTATGCTGAACCCCAATGTTAGTGAGACGAAAAATTTAAATCCCACTTTGCTCTGCAACTGAATACAAAGTATGTCTGCATCGGTCATTCACCTGCAAGCACGATTTCAAACTTTTCTCTGAGAAGTGTTCTTATCCAATTGAGAATCTCCATGTTACACAGTCACTCCTCGTTTCCTTACTCTACACAGTGATCGTTTTGATTCCTCACAGAAACATGTGCTGTTCAGTGCTAAGGAAACAGTGTAGATGCTATAATTACTTATAGATGTTTCCACTACCAAATGCATGTGTCATTTCACGACATACAATTTTGCCAGTCAAACTTTTCAGTGGAACTTCAATAATGCAAATTGTAAGAAGGTGCACATACCGGCACAAGCTCTATGCACGAACCACTGTTATCCGCGGATTCCGATTCAATCGCATCAATCGCCTTTACTTCTGATTTTGCCGCTAAGGAAGAAGCGAGTCAGAAGACTGCCGAGCACTATATATCGGCTTCACTATTTTTCCGGCAATCATTCTATCTTAACGAATCGCTACTTACAAGTGAAAGTGACTCAGTTTCAGGAGCTGTATGAGAATATATACTGGACTCCAGTGTTAGTGAGAGGGAAATTTTAAATTCCAATTTACTCTGCGAATGAATGCAAAGTATGTCTGCATCGGTCATTCACCTGCAAGCACGATTTCAAACTTTTCTCTGACAACTGTTCTTATCCATTTAAGTTCCTCTATGTAACACAGTCACTCCTCGTTTCCTTTTCCATACACAGTGATCAATATGATTCTTCACAGAACCATGTGCTGTTCAGTGCTAAGGAAACAGTGTAGATGCTTAAAGTACTTATAGATGTTTCCTCTACCAAATGCATCTGTATTTCCTCCTCTTACAATTGTTTCCCAATAATCTTTTCATTTGAACCTGTAGAATGCGAATTATAAGAAGGTGCACATAACGGCACATGCCCTATGCACGAACCGCTGTTAACCGCGGATTCCGATTCAATCGCATCAATCGCCTTTACTTCTGAGATTGCCGGTAAGGAAGACGCGAGTCAGAAGACTGCCGATCATTGTTTTCGGCTTCTCTATTCACCCGGCTGTCTTGCTATATTTCGAATCGCGACTTTCACGTGAAAGTGACTGAGTTTCAGGAGCTGTATGAGAATGTATACTGTACCCCAGTGTTAGCGAGAGGGAAATTTTAAATCCCACTACTTTTCTGCTACTGAATGCAAAGTATTTCTGCATCGGTCATTCACCTGCAAGCACGATTTCAAACTTTTCTCTGACAAGTGTTGTTATCCATTTTAGATCCTCATTGTAACACATCACTCCTCGTTTCCCTACCAAACACAGTGATCGTTTTGATTCCACACAAATCCATGTGCTGTTCAGTGCTAAGGAAACAGTGTAGATACTTAAAGTACTTAGACCAGTTTTCTCTAACAAATGCATGTGTCATTTCAACACTTACTATTGTTTCCCAGTAAGCCTTTTCATTGGAGCTTCTATAATGCAGATTATAAGAAGGCGCACATACCGGCACAAGCACTATGCACGAACCGCTGTTAACCGCGGATTCCGATTCAATCGCATCAATCGCGTTTACTTCTGAGATTGCCGGTAAGGAAGACGCGAGTCAGAAGACTGCCTTACACTCTATAGCGGCTTCACTATTCAGCCCTCTGCTGTCCTATATAACAAATCGCGGTTAGCGCATGTAAGGGACTGAGTTTCAGGAGATGTACGAGAATGTATGCTGAACCCCAATGTTTTGAGACGTAAAATTTAAATCCCACTTTGCTCTGCAACTGAATACAAAGTATGTCTGCATCGGTCATTCACCTGCAAGCACGATTTCAAACTTTTCTCTGAGAAGTGTTCTTATCCACTTGAGATCCTTTATGTAACTCAGTCACTCCTCGTTTCCTTACTCTACACAGTGATCGTTTTGATTCTCCACAGAACCATATGCTGTCTAGTGCTAAGGAAACAGTGTAGATGCTTAAAGTAATTATAGATGTTTCCTCTACCAAATGCATCTGAATTTCCACCTCTTACAATTCTTTCCCAATAAACTTTTCATTGGAGCTTCTTTCATGCAAATTATAAGAAGGTGCACATACCGGCACATGCTCTATGCACGAACCGCTGTTAACCGCGGATTCCGATTCAATCGCATCAATCGCGTTTACTTCTGAGATTGCCGCTAAGGAAGACGGGAGTAAGAAGACTGCCTTACACTCTATAGCGGCTTCACTATTCAGCCCTCTGCTGTCCTATATAAGAAATCGCGGTTAACGCATGTAAGGGACTCAGTTTCAGGAGCTGTACGAGAACGTATGCTGAAACCCAATGTTAGTGAGACGAAAAATTTAAATCCCACTTTGCTCTGCAACTGAATACAAAGTATGTCTGCATCGGTCATTCACCTGCAAGCACGATTTCAAACTTTTCTCTGAGAACTGTTCTTATCCATTTGAGATCCTCTATGTTACACAGTCACTCCTCGTTTCCTTACTCTACACAGTGATCGTTTTGATTCCTCACAGAAACATGTGCTGTTCAGTGCTAAGGAAACAGTGTAGATGCTATAATTACTTATAGATGTTTCCACTACCAAATGCATGTGTCATTTCACGACATACAATTTTGCCAGTCAAACTTTTCAGTGGAACTTCAATAATGCAAATTGTAAGAAGGTGCACATACCGGCACAAGCTCTATGCACGAACCACTGTTATCCGCGGATTCCGATTCAATCGCATCAATCGCCTTTACTTCTGATTTTGCCGCTAAGGAAGAAGCGAGTCAGAAGACTGCCGAGCACTATATATCGGCTTCACTATTTTTCCGGCAATCATTCTATCTTAACGAATCGCTACTTACAAGTGAAAGTGACTCAGTTTCAGGAGCTGTATGAGAATATATACTGGACTCCAGTGTTAGTGAGAGGGAAATTTTAAATTCCAATTTACTCTGCGAATGAATGCAAAGTATGTCTGCATCGGTCATTCACCTGCAAGCACGATTTCAAACTTTTCTCTGACAACTGTTCTTATCCATTTAAGTTCCTCTATGTAACACAGTCACTCCTCGTTTCCTTTTCCATACACAGTGATCAATATGATTCTTCACAGAACCATGTGCTGTTCAGTGCTAAGGAAACAGTGTAGATGCTTAAAGTACTTATAGATGTTTCCTCTACCAAATGCATCTGTATTTCCTCCTCTTACAATTGTTTCCCAATAATCTTTTCATTTGAACCTGTAGAATGCAAATTATAAGAAGGTGCACATAACGGCACAAGCCCTATGCACGAACCGCTGTTAACCGCGGATTCCGATTCAATCGCATCAATCGCCTTTACTTCTGAGATTGCCGGTAAGGAAGACGCGAGTCAGAAGACTGCCGATCATTGTTTTCGGCTTCTCTATTCACCCGGCTGTCTTGCTATATTTCGAATCGCGACTTTCACGTGAAAGTGACTGAGTTTCAGGAGCTGTATGAGAATGTATACTGTACCCCAGTGTTAGCGAGAGGGAAATTTTAAATCCCACTACTTTTCTGCTACTGAATGCAAAGTATTTCTGCATCGGTCATTCACCTGCAAGCACGATTTCAAACTTTTCTCTGACAAGTGTTGTTATCCATTTTAGATCCTCATTGTAACACATCACTCCTCGTTTCCCTACCAAACACAGTGATCGTTTTGATTCCACACAAATCCATGTGCTGTTCAGTGCTAAGGAAACAGTGTAGATACTTAAAGTACTTAGACCAGTTTTCTCTAACAAATGCATGTGTCATTTCAACACTTACTATTGTTTCCCAGTAAGCCTTTTCATTGGAGCTTCTATAATGCAGATTATAAGAAGGCGCACATACCGGCACAAGCACTATGCACGAACCGCTGTTAACCGCGGATTCCGATTCAATCGCATCAATCGCGTTTACTTCTGAGATTGCCGGTAAGGAAGACGCGAGTCAGAAGACTGCCTTACACTCTATAGCGGCTTCACTATTCAGCCCTCTGCTGTCCTATATAACAAATCGCGGTTAGCGCATGTAAGGGACTCAGTTTCAGGAGATGTACGAGAATGTATGCTGAACCCCAATGTTTTGAGACGTAAAATTTAAATCCCACTTTGCTCTGCAACTGAATACAAAGTATGTCTGCATCGGTCATTCACCTGCAAGCACGATTTCAAACTTTTCTCTGACAACTGTACTTATCCATTTTAGATCCTTTATGTAACTCAGTCACTCCTCGTTTCCTTACTCTACACAGTGATCGTTTTGATTCTCCACAGAACCATACGCTGTCTAGTGCTAAGGAAACAGTGTAGATGCTATAATTACTTATAGCTGTTTCCTCTACCAAATGCATGTGTCATTTCAACACATAAAATTTTTGCCAATCAACCTTTTCATTGGAACTTCAATAATGCAAATTGTAAGAAGGTGCACATACCGACCCATGTTCTATACACGAACCGCTGTTAACCGCGGATTCCGATTCAATCGCATCAATCGCGTTTACTTCTGAGATTGCCGCTAATGAAGATGCGAGTCAGAATACTTCCTTACACTCTATAGCGGCTTCTTAGTCAGCCGTCTACTGTCCTATATAACAAATCGCGGTTAACGCATGTAAGGGACTCAGTTTCAGGAGCTGTACGAGAACGTATGCTGAACCCCAATGTTAGTGAGACGAAAAATTTAAATCCCACTTTGCTCTGCAACTGAATGCAAAATATGTCTGCATCGGTCATTCACCTGCAAGCACGATTTCAAACTTTTCTCTGAGAACTGTTCTTATCCATTTGAGATCCTCTATGTTACACAGTCACTCCTCGTTTCCTTACTCTACACAGTGATCGTTTTGATTCCTCACAGAAACATGTGCTGTTCAGTGCTAAGGAAACAGTGTAGATGCTATAATTACTTATAGATGTTTCCACTACCAAATGCATGTGTCATTTCACGACATACAATTTTTGCCAGTCAACCTTTTCACTGGAACTTCAATAATGCAAATTGTAAGAAGGTGCACATACCGGCACAAGCTCTATGCACGAACCACTGTTATCCGCGGATTCCGATTCAATCGCATCAATCGCCTTTACTTCTGATTTTGCCGCTAAGGAAGAAGCGAGTCAGAAGACTGCCGAGCACTATATATCGGCTTCACTATTTTTCCGGCAATCATTCTATCTTAACGAATCGCTACTTAAAAGAGAATGTGACTCAGTTTCAGGAGCTGTATGAGAATATATACTGGACTCCAGTGTTAGTGAGAGGGAAATTTTAAATTCCAATTTACTCTGCAAATGAATGCAAAGTATGTCTGCATCGGTCATTCACCTGCAAGCACGATTTCAAACTTTTCTCTGACAACTGTTCTTATCCATTTAAGTTCCTCTATGTAACACAGTCACTCCTCGTTTCCTTTCCATACAGAGTGATCTTTATGATTCTTCACAGAACCATGTGCTGTTCAGTGCTAAGGAAACAGTGTAGATGCTTAAAGTACTTACAGATGTTTCCTCTACCAAATGCATCTGTATTTCCTCCTCTTACAATTGTTTCCCAATAATCTTTTCATTTGAACCTGTAGAATGCAAATTATAAGAAGGTGCACATAACGGCACAAGCACTATGCACGAACCGCCGTTAACCGCGGATTCCGATTCAATCGCATCAATCGCCTTTACTTCTGAGATTGCCGGTAAGGAAGACGCGAGTCAGAAGACTGCCGATCATTGTTTTCGGCTTCTCTATTCACCCGGCTGTCTTGCTATATTTCGAATCGCGACTTTCACGTGAAAGTGACTCAGTTTCAGGAGATGTATGAGAATGTATACTGTACCCCAGTGTTAGCGAGAGGGAAATTTTAAATCCCACTACTTTTCTGCTACTGAATGCAAAGTAATTCTGCATCGGTCATTCACCTGCAAGCACGATTTCAAACTTTTCTCTGACAAGTGTTGTTATCCATTTTAGATCCTCATTGTAACACATCACTCCTCGTTTCCCTACCATACTCAGTGATCGTTTTGATTCCACACAAATCCATGTGCTGTTCAGTGCTAAGGAAACAGTGTAGATACTTAAAGTACTTAGACCTGTTTCCTCTAACAAATGCATGTGTCATTTCACCACATACAATTTTTGCCAGTCAACCTTTTCATTGGAGCTTCTATAATGCAAATGATAAGAAGGTGCACATACCGGCACAAGCACTATGCACGAACCGCTGTTAACCGCGGATTCCGATTCAATCGCATCAATCGCCTTTACTTCTGAGTTTGCCGCTAAGGAAGAAGCGAGTCAGAAGACTGCCGATCACTGTATAGCGGCTTCTCTATTCACCCGGCTGTCTTTCTATATTAAGGAATTGCGAAAAACACGTGAAAATGAGTCTGTTTAAGGAGCTGTATGAGAATGTATACTGGACATCAGTGTTAGTGAGAGGGAAATTTTAAATCCCACTACTTTTCTGCTACTGAATGCAAAGTATGTCTGCATCAGTCATTCACCTGCAAGCACGATTTCAAATTTTTCTCTGACAACTGTTGTTATACATTTTAGATCCTCATTGTAACACAGTCACTCCTCGTTTCCTTACTCTACACAGTGATCGTTTTGATTCTCCACAGAACCATATGCTGTCTAGTGCTAAGGAAACAGTGTAGATGCTTAAAGTACTTATAGATGTTTCCTCTACCAAATGCATCTGTATTTCCACCTCTTACAATTCTTACCCAATAAACTTTTTATTGGAGCTTCCTTCATGTAAATTATTAGAAGGTGCACATACCGGCACAAGCACTATGCACGAACCGCTGTTAACCGCGGATTCCGATTCAATCGCATCAATCGCCTTTACTTCTGAGATTGCCGGTAAGGAAGACGCGAGTCAGAAGACTGCCTTACACTCTATAGCGGCTTCACTATTCAGCCCTCTGCTGTCCTATATAACAAATCGCGGTTAGCGCATGTAAGGGACTCAGTTTCAGGAGATGTACGAGAATGTATGCTGAACCCCAAAGTTTTTGAGACGTAAAATTTAAATCCCACTTTGCTCTGCAACTGAATACAAAGTATGTCTGCATCGGTCATTCACCTGCAAGCACGATTTCAAACTTTTCTCTGAGAAGTGTTCTTATCCATTTGAGATCCTCTATGTTACACAGTCACTCCTCGTTTCCTTACTCTAAACAGTGATCGTTTTGATTCTCCACAGAACCATATGCTGTATAGTGCTATGGAAACAGTGTAGATGCTTAAAGTACTTATAGATGTTTCCTCTACCAAATGCATCTGTATTTCCTCCTCTTAAAATTGTTTCCCAATAATCTTTTCATTTGAACCTGTAGAATGCAAATTATAAGAAGGTGCACATAACGGCACAAGCACTATGCACGAACCGCTGTTAACCGCGGATTCCTATTCAATCGCATCAATCGCCTTTACTTCTGAGATTGCCGGTAAGGAAGACGCGAGTCAGAAGACTGCCTTACACTCTATAGCGGCTTCACTATTCAGCCCTCTGCTGTCCTATATAAGAAATCGCGGTTAACGCATGTAAGGGACTCAGTTTCAGGAGCTGTACGAGAACGTATGCTGAACCCCAAAGTTTTTGAGACGTAAAATTTAAATCCCACTTTGCTCTGCAACTGAATACAAAGTATGTCTGCATCGGTCATTCACCTGCAAGCACGATTTCAAACTTTTCTCTGACAACTGTTATTATACATTTTAGATCCTTTATGTAACACAGTCACTCCTCGTTTCCTTACTCTACACAGTGATCCTTTTGATTCACCACAGAACCATATGCTGTATAGTGCTAAGGAAACAGTGTAGATGCTTAAAGTACTTATAGATGTTTCCTCTACCAAATGCATCTGTATTTCCACCTCTTACAATTCTTTCCCAATAAACTTTTTATTGGAGCTTCCTTCATGCAAATTATTAGAAGGTGCACATACCGGCACATGCTCTATGCACGAACCGCTGTTAACCGCGGATTCCGATTCAATCGCATCAATCGCCTTTACTTCTGAGTTTGCCGCTAAGGAAGACGCGAGTCAGAAGACTGCCGATCATTGTTTTCGGCTTCTCTATTCACCCGGCTGTCTTTCTATATTAAGGAATCGCGACTTTCACGTGAAAGTGACTCAGTTTCAGGAGCTGTATGAGAATGTATACTGTACCCCAGTGTTAGCGAGAGGGAAATTTTAAATCCCTCTTAACTCTGCTACAGATTGCAAAGTAATTCTGCATCGGTCATTCACCTGCAAGCACGATTTCAAACTTTTCTCTGAGAAGTGTTGTTATCCTATTTAGATCCTCATTGTAACACATCACTCCTCGTTTCCCTACCATACACAGTGATCGTTTTGATTCCACACAAATCCATGTGCTGTTCAGTGCTAAGGAAACAGTGTAGATACTTAAAGTACTTAGACCTGTTTCCTCTAACAAATGCATGTGTCATTTCAACACTTACTATTGTTTCCCAGTAAGCCTTTTCATTGGAGCTTCTATAATGCAGATTATAAGAAGGTGCACATACCGGCACAAGCACTATGCACGAACCGCTGTTAACCGCGGATTCCGATTCAATCGCATCAATCGCCTTTACTTCTGAGATTGCCGGTAAGGAAGACGCGAGTCAGAAGACTGCCTTACACTCTATAGCGGCTTCACTATTCAGCCCTCTGCTGTCCTATATAACAAATCGCGGTTAGCGCATTTAAGGGACTCAGTTTCAGGAGATGTACGAGAATGTATGCTGAACCCCAAAGTTTTTGAGACGTAAAATTTAAATCCCACTTTGCTCTGCAACTGAATACAAAGTATGTCTGCATCGGTCATTCACCTGCAAGCACGATTTCAAACTTTTCTCTGAGAAGTGTTCTTATCCATTTGAGATCCTCTATGTTACACAGTCACTCCTCGTTTCCTTACTCTACACAGTGATCGTTTTGATTCTCCACAGAACCATATGCTGTATAGTGCTATGGAAACAGTGTAGATGCTTAAAGTACTTATAGATGTTTCCTCTACCAAATGCATCTGTATTTCCTCCTCTTAAAATTGTTTCCCAATAATCTTTTCATTTGAACCTGTAGAATGCAAATTATAAGAAGGTGCACATAACGGCACAAGCACTATGCACGAAGCGCTGTTAACCGCGGATTCCTATTCAATCGCATCAATCGCCTTTACTTCTGAGATTGCCGGTAAGGAAGACGCGAGTCAGAAGACTGCCTTACACTCTATAGCGGCTTCACTATTCAGCCCTCTGCTGTCCTATATAAGAAATCGCGGTTAACGCATGTAAGGGACTCAGTTTCAGGAGCTGTACGAGAACGTATGCTGAACCCCAATGTTAGTGAGACGAAAAATTTAAATCCCACTTTGCTCTGCAACTGAATACAAAGTATGTCTGCATCGGTCATTCACCTGCAAGCACGTTTCAAACTTTTCTCTGAGAAGTGTTCCTATCCATTTGAGATCCTCTATGTTACACAGTCACTCCTCGTTTCCATTCCATACAGAGTGATCTTTATGATTCTTCACAGAACCATGTGCTGTTCAGTGCTAAGGAAACAGTGTAGATGCTTAAAGTAATTAGAGATGTTTCCTCTATCAAATGCATCTGAATTTCCACCTCTTACAATTCTTTCCCAAGAAACTTTTTATTGGAGCTTCCTCCATGCAAATTATAAGAAGGTGCACATACCGGCACAAGCACTATGCACGAACCGCTGTTAACCGCGGATTCCGATTCAATCGCATCAATCGCCTTTACTTCTGAGTTTGCCGCTAAGGAAGAAGCGAGTCAGAAGACTGCCGATCACTGTATAGCGGCTTCTCTATTCACCCGTCTGTCTTTCTATATTAAGGAATCGCGAAAAACACGTGAAAATGAGTCTGTTTCAGGAGCTGTATGAGAATGTATACTGGACATCAGTGTTAGTGAGAGGGAAATTTTAAATCCCACTACTTTTCTGCTACTGAATGCAAAGTATGTCTGCATCAGTCATTCACCTGCATCACGATTTCATACTTTTCTCTGACAACTGTTGTTATCCATTTTAGATCCTCATTGTAACACAGTCACTCCTCGTTTCCTCACTCTACACAGTGATCGTTTTGATTCTCCACAGAACCATATGCTGTCTAGTGCTAAGGAAACAGTGTAGATGCTTAAAGTACATATAGACGTTTCCTCTACCGAATGCATCTGTATTTCCACCTCTTACAATTCTTTCCCAATAATCTTTTTATTGGAGCTTCCTCCATGGAAATTATAGAAGGTGCACATACCGGCACATGATCTATGCACGAACCTCTGTTAACCGCGGATTCCGATTCAATCGCATCAATCGCCTTTACTTCTGAGATTGCCGCTAAGGAAGACGCGAGTCAGAAGACTGCCTTACACTCTATAGCGGCTTCTTATTCAGCCGTCTACTGTCCTATATAAAGATTCGCAGTTAGAGCATGTAAGGGACTCAGTTTCAGGAGCTGTACGAAAACGTATGCTGAACCCCAAAGTTTTTGAGACGTAAAATTATATCCCACTTTGCTCTGCAACTGAATACAAAGTATGTCTACATCGGTCATTCACCTGCAAGCACGATTTCAAACTTTTCTCTGACAACTGTTATTATACATTTTAGATCCTTTATGTAACACAGTCACTCCTCGTTTCCTTACTCTACACAGTGATCGTTTTGATTCTCCACAGAACCATATGCTGTCTAGTGCTAAGGAAACAGTGTAGATGCTTAAAGTACTTATGGATGTTTCCCCTACCAAATGCATCTGAATTTAAACCTCTTACAATTCTTTCCCAATAATCTTTTTATTGGAGCTTCTTTCATGCAAATTATAAGAAGGTGCACATACCGGCACAAGCTCTATGCACGAACCGCTGTTAACCGCGGATTCCGATTCAATCGCATCAATCGCCTTTACTTCTGAGATTGCCGCTAAGGAAGACGCGAGTCAGAAGACTGCCTTACACTCTATACGCGGCTTCTTATTCAGCCGTCTACTGTCCTATATAACGATTCGCGGTTAACGCATGTAAGGGACTCAGTTTCAGGAGATGTACGAGAATGTATGCTGAACCCCAAAGTATTTGAGACGTAAAATTTAAATCCCACTTTGCTCTGCAAATGAATGCAAAGCATGTCTGCATCGGTCATTCACCTGCAAGCACGATTTCAAACTTTTCTCTGACAACTGTTATTATACATTTTAGATCCTTTATGTAACACAGTCACTCCTCAATTCCTTACTCTACACAGTGATCGTTTTGATTCTCCACAGAACCATACGCTGTTTAGTGCTAAGGAAACAGTGTAGATGCTTAAAGTACTTATAGATGTTTCCCCTACCAAATGCATCTGAATTTAAACCTCTTACAATTCTTTCCCAATAAACTTTTTATTGGAGCTTCTTTCATGCAAATTATAAGAAGGTGCACATACCGGCACAAGCTCTATGCACGAACCGCTGTTAACCGCGGATTCCGATTCAATCGCATCAATCGCCTTTACTTCTGAGATTGCCGCTAAGGAAGACGCGAGTCAGAGGACTGCCTTACACTCTATACGCGGCTTCTTATTCAGCCGTCTACTGTCCTATATAACGATTCGCGTTTAACGCATGTAAGGGACTCAGTTTCAGGAGCTGTACGAGAACGTATGCTGAACCCCAATGTTAGTGAGACGAAAAATTTAAATCCCACTTTGCTCTGCGAATGAATGCAAAGTATGTCTGCATCGGTCATTCACCTGCAAGCACGATTTCAAACATTTCTCTGACAACTGTTGTTATCCATTTGAGATCCTCTATGTTACACAGTCACTCCTCGTTTCCTTACTCTACACAGTGATCGTTTTGATTCCTCACAGAAACATGTGCTGTTCAGTGCTAAGGAAACAGTGTAGATGCTTAAAGTACTTTCAGATGTTTCCTCTACCAAATGCATGTGTCATTTCACCACATACAATTTTTGCCAGTCAACATTTTCATTGGAACTTCAATAATGCAAATTGTAAGAAGGTGCACATACCGGCACAAGCTCTATGCATGAACCGCTGTTAACCGCGGATTCCGATTCAATCGCATCAATCGCCTTTACATCTGATTTTGCCGCTAAGGAAGAAGCGAGTCAGAAGACTGCCGAGCACTATATATATGCTTCACTACTTTTCCGGCAATCATTCTATCCTAACGAATCGCTACTAACAAGTGAAAGTGACTCAGTTTCAGGAGTTGTATGAGAATATATACTGGACTCCAGTGTTAGTGAGAGGGAAATTTTAAATTCCAATTTACTCTGCGAATGAATGCAAAGTATGTCTGCATCGGTCATTCACCTGCAAGCACGATTTCAAACTTTTCTCTGACAACTGTTCTTATCCATTTTAGTTCCTCTATGTAACACAGTCACTCCTCGTTTCCTTTCCATACAGAGTGATCTTTATGATTCTCCACAGGACCATGTGCTGTTCAATGCTAAGGAAACAGTGTAGATGCTTAAAGTACTTATAGATGTTTCCTCTACCAAATGCATCTGTATTTCCTCCTCTTACATTGTTTCCCAATAATCTTTTCATTTGAACCTGTAGAATGCAAATTATAAGAATGTGCACATACCGGCACATGCTCTATGCACGAACCGCTGTTAACCGCGGATTCCGATTCAATCGCATCAATCGCCTTTACTTCTGAGTTTGCCGCTAAGGAAGAAGCGAGTCAGAAGACTGCCTTACACTCTATAGCGGCTTCTTAGTCAGCCGTCTACTGTCCTATATAAAGATTCGCGGTTAGAGCATGTAAGGGACTCAGTTTCAGGAGCTGTACGAGAACGTATGCTGAACCCCAAAGTTTTTGAGACGTAAAATTTAAATCCCACTTTGCTCTGCAACTGAATACAAAGTATGTCTGCATCGGTCATTCACCTGCATGCACGATTTCAAACTTTTCTCTGAGAAGTGTTCTTATCCATTTGAGATCCTCTATGTTACACAGTCACTCCTCGTTTCCTTACTCTACACAGTGATCGTTTTGATTCCTCACAGAAACATGTGCTGTTCAGTGCAAAGGAAACAGTGTAGATGCTATAATTACTTAAAGCTGTTTCCTCTACCAAATGCATGTGTCATTTCACCACATACATTTTTATCCCAGTCAACCTTTTCATTGGAACTTCAATAATGCAAATTGTACGAAGGTGCACATACCGGCACAAGCTCTATGCACGAACCGCTGTTAACCGCGGATTCCGATTCTTTCGCATCAATCGCCTTTACTTCTGAGATTGCCGCTAAGGAAGAAGCGAGTCAGAAGACTGCCGAGCATTATATATCGGCTTCACTACTTTTCCGGCAATCATTCTATCTTAATGAATCGCTACTAACAAGTGAAAGTGACTCAGTTTCAGGAGCTGTATGAGAATATATACTGGACTCCAGAGTTAGTGAGAGGGAAATTTTAAATTCCAATTTACTCTGTGAATGAATGCAAAGTATGTCTGCATCGGTCATTCACCTGCAAGCACGATTTCAAACTTTTCTCTGACAACTGTTCTTATCCATTTTAGTTCCTCTATGTAACACAGTCACTCCTCGTTTCCATTCCATACAGAGGGATCTTTATGATTCTCCACAGAACCATGTGCTGTTCAGTGCTAAGGAAACAGTGTAGATGCTTAAAGTACTTATAGATGTTTCCTCTACCAAATGCATCTGTATTTCCTCCTCTTACAATTGTTTCCCAATAATCTTTTCATTTGAACCTGTAGAATGTAAATTATAAGAAGGTGCACATAACGGCACAAGAACAATGCACGAACCGCTGTTAACCGCGGATTCCGATTCAATCGCATCAATCGCCTTTACTTCTGAGATTGCCGGTAAGGAAGACGCGAGTCAGAAGACTGCCTTACACTCTATAGCGGCTTCACTATTCAGCCCTCTGCTGTCCTATATAAGAAATCGCGGTTAACGCATGTTAGGGACTCAGTTTCAGGAGCTGTACGAGAACGTATGCTGAACCCCAATGTTAGTGAGACGAAAAATTTAAATCCCACTTTGCTCTGCAACTGAATACAAAGTATGTCTGCATCGGTCATTCACCTGCAAGCACGTTTCAAACTTTTCTCTGAGAAGTGTTCTTATCCATTTGAGATACTCTATGTTACACAGTCACTCCTCGTTTCCTTTCCATACAGAGTGATCTTTATGATTCTTCACAGAACCATGTGCTGTTCAGTGCTAAGGAAACAGTGTAGACGCTTAAATAATTAGAAATGTTTCCTCTATCAAATGCATCTGAATTTCCACCTCTTACAATTCTGTCCCAAGAAACTTTTTATTGGAGCTTCCTCCATGCAAATTATAAGAAGGTGCATATACCGGCACAAGCACTATGCATGAACCGCTGTTAACCGCGGATTCCGATTCAATCGCATCAATCGCCTTTACTTCTGAGTTTTCCGCTAAGGAAGAAGCGAGTCAGAAGACTGCCGATCACTGTATAGCGGCTTCTCTATTCACCCGTCTGTCTTTCTATATTAAGGAATCGCGAAAAACACGTGAAAATGAGTCTGTTTCAGGAGCTGTATGAGAATGTATACTGGACATCAGTGTTAGTGAGAGGGAAATTTTAAATCCCACTACTTTTCTGCTACTGAATGAAAAGTATGTCTGCATCAGTCATTCACCTGCATCACGATTTCAAACTTTTCTCTGACAACTGTTGTTATTCATTTTAGATCCTCATTGTAACACAGTCACTCCTCGTTTCCTTACTCTACACAGTGATCCTTTTGATTCTCCACAGAACCATATGCTGTCTAGTGCTAAGGAAACAGTGTAGATTCTTAAAGTACTTATAGATGTTTCCTCTACCAAATGCATCTGTATTTCCACCTCTTACAATTCTTTCCCAATAAACTTTTTATTGGAGCTTCTTTCATGCAAATTATTAGAACGTGCACATACCGGCACATGTTCTATGCACGAACCGCCGTTAACCGCGGATTCCGATTCAATCGCATCAATCGCCTTTACTTCTGAGTTTGCCGCTAAGGAAGACGCGAGTCAGAAGACTGCCGATCATTGTTTTCGGCTTCTCTATTCACCCGGCTGTCTTTCTATATTAAGGAATCGCGACTTTCACGTGAAAGTGACTCAGTTTCAGGAGCTGTATGAGAATGTATACTGTACCCCAGTGTTAGCGAGAGGGAAATTTTAAATCCCTCTTAACTCTGCTACTGAATGCAAAGTAATTCTGCATCGGTCATTAACCTGCAAGCACGATTTCAAACTTTTCTCTGACAACTGTTATTATACATTTTAGATCCTTTAAGTAACACAGTCACTCCTCGTTTCCTTACTCTACACAGTGATCCTTTTGATTCTCCACAGAACCATATGCTGTATAGTGCTAAGGAAACAGTGTAGATGCTTAAAGTACTTATAGATGGTTCCCCTACCAAATGCATCTGAATTTAAACCTCTTACAATTCTTTCCCAATAAACTTTTTATTGGAGCTTATTTCATGCAATTTATAAGAAGGTGCACATACCGGCACAAGCTCTATGCACGAACCGCTGTTAACCGCGGATTCCGATTCAATCGCATCAATCGCCTTTACTTCTGAGATTGCCGCTAAGGAAGACGCGAGTCAGAGGACTGCCTTACACTCTATAGTGGCTTCTTATTCAGCCGTCTACTGTCCTATATAACGATTCGCGGTTAACGCATGTAAGGGACTCAGTTTCAGGAGCTGTACGAGAACGTATGCTGAACCCCAATGTTAGTGAGACGAAAAATTTAAATCCCACTTTGCTCTGCAACTGAATACAAAGTATGTCTGCATCGGTCATTCGCCTGCATCACGATTTCAAACTTTTCTCTTAGAAGTGTTCTTATCCATTTGAGATCCTCTATGTTACACAGTCACTCCTCGTTTCCTTACTCTACACAGTGATCGTTTTGATTCCTCACAGAAACATGTGCTGTTCAGTGCTAAGGAAACAGTGTAGATGCTATAATTACTTATAGCTGTTTCCTCTACCAAATGCATGTGTCATTTCACCACATACACTTTTATCCCAGTCAACCTTTTCATTGGAACTTCAATAATGCAAATTGTAAGAAGGTGCACATACCGGCACAAGCTCTATGCACGAACCGCTGTTAACCGCGGATTCCGATTCAATCGCATCAATCGCCTTTACTTCTGAGATTGCCGGTAAGGAAGACGCGAGTCAGAAGACTGCCTTACACTCTATAGCGGCTTCACTATTCAGCCCTCTGCTGTCCTATATAACAAATCGCGAATAGCTCATGTAAGGGACTCAGTTTCAGTAGATGTACGAGAATGTATGCTGAACCCCAAAGTTTTTGAGACGTAAAATTTAAATCCCACTTTGCTCTGAAACTGAATACAAAGTATGACTGCATCGGTCATTCACCTGCAAGCACGATTTCAAACTTTTCTCTGAGAAGTGTTCTTATCCATTTGAGATCCTTTATGTAACACAGTCACTCCTCGTTTCCTTTCCATACAGAGTGATCTTTATGATTCTTCACAGAACCATGTGCTGTTCAGTGCTAAGGAAACAGTGTAGATGCTTAAAGTACTTATAGATGTTTCCTCTACCAAATGCATCTGTATTTCCACCTCTTACAATTCTTTCCCAATAAACTTTTTATTGGAGCTTCCTTCATGCAAATTATTAGAAGGTGCACATACCGGCACAAGCACTATGCACGAACCGCTGTTAACCGCGGATTCCGATTCAATCGCATCAATCGCCTTTACTTCTGAGATTGCCGCTAAGGAAGACGCGAGTCAGAAGACTGCCTTACACTCTATAGCGGCTTCTTAGTCTGCCGTCTACTGTCCTATATAACGATTCGCGGTTAACGCATGTAAGGGACTCAGTTTCAGGAGCTGTACGAGAACGTATGCTGAACCCCAATGTTAGTGAGACGAAAAATTTAAATCCCACTTTGCTCTGCAACTGAATACAAAGTATGTCTACATCGGTCATTCACCTGCATCACGATTTCAAACTTTTCTCTGAGAAGTGTTCTTATCCATTTGAGATCCTCTATGTTACACAGTCACTCCTCGTTTCCTTACTCTACACAGTGATCGTTTTGATTCCTCACCGAAACATGTGCTGTTCAGTGCTAAGGAAACAGTGTAGATGCTTAAAGTACTTATAGATGTTTCCTCTACCAAATGCATCTGTATTTCCTCCTCTTACAATTGTTTCCCAATAATCTTTTCATTTGAACCTGTAGAATGCAAATTATAAGAGGGTGCACATAACGGCACAAGCACTATGCACGAACCGTAGTTAACCGTGGATTCTGATTCAATCGCATCAATCGCCTTTACTTCTGAGATTGCCGGTAAGGAAGACGTGAGTCAGAAGACTGCCGATCATTGTTTTCGGCTTCTCTATTCACCCGGCTGTCTTGCTATATTTCGAATCGCGACTTTCACGTGAATGTGACTCAGTTTCAGGAGCTGTATGAGAATGTATACTGTACCCCAGTATTAGCGAGAGGGAAATTTTAAATCCCACAACTTTTCTGCTATTGAATGTAAAGTAATTTTGCATCGGTCATTCACCTGCAAGCACGATTTCAAACTTTTATCTGACAAGTGTTGTTATCCATTTTAGATCCTCATTGTAACACATCACTCCTCGTTTCCCTACCATACACAGTGATCTTTTTGATTCCACACAAATCCATGTGCTGTTCAGTGCTAAGGAAACAGTGTAGATACTTAAAGTACTTAGACCTGTTTCCTCTAATAAATGCATGTGTCATTTCAACACTTACTGTTGTTTCCCAGAAAGCCTTTTTATTGGAGCTTCTATAATGCAGATTAGAAGAAGGTGCACATACCGGCACAAGCACTATGCACGAACCGCAGTTAACCGCGGATTCCGATTCAATCGCATCAATCGCCTTTACTTCTGAGATTGCCGCTAAGAAAGACGGGAGTCAGAAGACTGCCTTACACTCTATAGCGGCTTCTTATTCAGCCGTCTACTGTCCTATATAACGTTTCGCGGTTAACGCATGTAAGGGACTCAGTTTCAAGAGCTGTACGAGAACGTATGCTGAACCCCAATGTTAGTGAGACGAAAAATTTAAATCCCACTTTGCTCTGCAACTGAATACAAAGTATGTCTGCATCGGTCATTCACCTGCAAGCACGATTTCAAACATTTCTCTGACAACTGTTGTTATCCATTTTAGATCCTCATTGTAACACATCACTCCTCGTTTCCTTACTCTACACAGTGATCGTTTTGATTCCTCACAGAAACATGTGCTGTTCAGTGCTAAGGAAACAGTGTAGATGCTATAATTACTTATAGCTGTTTCCTCTAACAAATGCATGTGTCATTTCACCACATACAATTTTTGCCAGTCAACCTTTTCATTGGAACTTCAATAATGCAAATTGTAAGAAGGTGCACATACCGGCACAAGCTCTATGCACGAAGCGCTGTTAACCGCGGATTCCGATTCAATCGCATCAATCGCCTTTACTTCTGAGATTGCCGCTAAGGAAGACGCGAGTCAGAAGACTGCCTTACACTCTATAGCGGCTTCTTATTCAGCTGTCTACTGTCCTATATAACGATTCGCGGTTAACGCATGTAAGGGACTCAGTTTCAGGAGCTGTACGAGAACGTATGCTGAACCCCAATGTTAGTGAGACGTAAAATTTAAATCCCACTTTGCTCTGCAACTGAATACAAAGTATGTCTGCATCGGTCATTCACCTGTATGTACGATTTCAAACTTTTCTCTGAGAAGTGTTCTTATCCATTTGAGATCCTCTATGTTACACAGTCACTCCTCGTTTCCTTACTCTACACAGTGATCGTTTTGATTCCTCACAGAAACATGTGCTGTTCAGTGCTAAGGAAACAGTGTAGATGCTATAATTACTTATAGCTGTTTCCTCTACCAAATGCATGTGTCATTTCACCACATACATTTTTATCCCAGTCAAACTTTTCATTGGAACTTCAATAATGCAAATTGTACGAAGGTGCACATACCGGCACAAGCTCTATGCACGAACCGCTGTTAACCGCGGATTCCGATTCTTTCGCATCAATCGCCTTTACTTCTGAGATTGCCGCTAAGGAAGAAGCGAGTCAGAAGACTGCCGAGCATTATATATCTGCTTCACTACTTTTCCGGCAATCATTCTATCTTAATGAATCGCTACTAACAAGTGAAAGTGACTCAGTTTCAGGAGCTGTATGAGAATATATACTGGACTCCAGTGTTAGTGAGAGGGAAATTTTAAATTCCAATTTACTCTGTGAATGAATGCAAAGTATGTCTGCATCGGTCATTCACCTGCAAGCACGATTTCAAACTTTTCTCTGACAACTGTTCTTATCCATTTTAGTTCCTCTATGTAACACAGTCACTCCTCGTTTCCTTTCCATACAGAGTGATCTTTATGATTCTCCACAGGACCATGTGCTGTTCAATGCTAAGGAAACAGTGTAGATGCTTAAAGTACTTATAGATGTTTCCTCTACCAAATGCATCTGTATTTCCTCCTCTAACATTGTTTCCCAATAATCTTTTCATTTGAACCTGTAGAATGCAAATTATAAGAAGGTGCACATAACGGCACAAGCACTATGCACGAACCGCTGTTAACCGCGGATTCCGATTCAATCGCATCAATCGCCTTTACTTCTGAGATTGCCGGTAAGGAAGACGCGAGTCAGAAGACTGCCTTACACTCTATAGCGGCTTCACTATTCAGCCCTCTGCTGTCCTATATAAGAAATCGCGGTTAACGCATGTAAGGGACTCAGTTTCAGGAGCTGTACGAGAACGTATGCTGAACCCCAATGTTAGTGAGACGAAAAATTTAAATCCCACTTTGCTCTGCAACTGAATACAAAGTATGTCTGCATCGGTCATTCACCTGCAAGCACGTTTCAAACTTTTCTCTGAGAAGTGTTCTTATCCATTTGAGATCCTCTATGTTACACAGTCACTCCTCGTTTCCTTTCCATACAGAGTGATCTTTATGATTCTTCACAGAACCATACGCTTTTCAGTGCTTAGGAAACAGTGTAGATGCTTAAAGTAATTAGAGATGTTTCCTCTATCAAATGCATCTGAATTTCCACATCTTACAATTCTTTCCCAAGAAACTTTTTATTGGAGCTTCCTCCATGCAAATTATAAGAAGGTGCACATACCGGCACAAGCACTATGCACGAACCGCTGTTAACCGCGGATTCCGATTCAATCGCATCAATCGCCTTTACTTCTGAGTTTGCCGCTAAGGAAGAAGCGAGTCAGAAGACTGCCGATCACTGTATAGCGGCTTCTCTATTCACCCGTCTGTCTTTCTATATTAAGGAATCGCGAAAAACACGTGAAAATGAGTCTGTTTCAGGAGCTGTATGAGAATGTATACTGGACATCAGTGTTAGTGAGAGGGAAATTTTAAATCCCACTACTTTTCTGCTACTGAATGCAAAGTATGTCTGCATCAGTCATTCACCTGCATCACGATTTCAAACTTTTCTCTGACAACTGTTGTTATCCATTTTAGATCCTCATTGTAACACAGTCACTCCTCGTTTCCTTACTCTACACAGTGATCGTTTTGATTCTCCACAGAACCATATGCTGTCTAGTGCTAAGGAAACAGTGTAGATGCTTAAAGTACATATAGACGTTTCCTCTACCAAATGCATCTGTATTTCGACCTCTTACAATTCTTTCCCAATAAACTTTTTATTGGAGCTTCCTTCATGCAAATTATAGAAGGTACACATACCGGCACATGATCTATGCACGAACCGCTGTTAACCGCGGATTCCGATTCAATCGCATAAATCGCCTTTACTTCTGAGATTGCCGCTAAGGAAGACGCGAGTCAGAAGACTGCCGATCACTCTATAGCGGCTTCTTATTCAGCCCTCTACTGTCCTATATAAAGATTCGCAGTTAGAGCATGTAAGGGACTCAGTTTCAGGAGCTGTACGAGAACGTATGCTGAACCCCAAAGTTTTTGAGACGTAAAATTTAAATCCCACTTTGCTCTGCAACTGAATACAAAGTATGTCTACATCGGTCATTCACCTGCAAGCACGATTTCAAACTTTTCTCTGAGAAGTGTTCTTATACATTTGAGATCCTTTATGTAACACAGTCACTCCTCGTTTCCTTACTCTACACAGTGATCCTTTTGATTCTCCACAGAACCATATGCTGTCTAGTGCTAAGGAAACAGTGTAGATGCTTAAAGTACTTATAGATGTTTCCTCTACCAAATGCATCTGTATTTCCACCTCTTACAATTCTTTCCCAATAAACTTTTTATTGTAGCTTCTTTCATGCAAATTATTAGAAGGTGCACATACCGGCACATGCTCTATGCACGAACCGCTGTTAACCGCGGATTCCGATTCAATCGCATCAATCGCCTTTACTTCTGAGATTGCCGCTAAGGAAGACGCGAGTTAGAAGACTGCCTTACACTCTATACGCGGCTTCTTATTCAGCCGTCTACTGTCCTATATAACGATTCGCGGTTAACGCATGTAAGGGACTCAGTTTCAGGAGATGTACGAGAATGTATGCTGAACACCAAAGTTTTGAGACGTAAAATTTAAATCCCACTTTGCTCTGCAACTGAATGCAAAGCATGTCTGCATCGGTCATTCACCTGCAAGCACGATTTCAAAATTTTCTCTGACAACTGTTATTATACATTTTAGATCCTTTATGTAACACAGTCACTCCTCAATTCCTTACTCTACACAGTGATCGTTTTGATTCACCACAGAACCATACGCTGTTTAGTGCTAAGGAAACAGTGTAGATGCTTAAAGTACTTATAGATTTTTCCCCTACCAAATGCATCTGTATTTCCACCTCTTACAATTCTTTCCCAATAAACTTTTTATTGGAGCTTCTTTCATGCAAATTATAAGAAGGTGCACATACCGGCACAAGCTCTATGCACGAACCGCTGTTAACCGCGGATTCCGATTCAATCGCATCAATCGCCTTTACTTCTGAGATTGCCGCTAAGGAAGACGCGAGTCAGAGGACTGCCTTACACTCTATAGCGGCTTCTTATTCAGCCGTCTACTGTCCTATATAACGATTCGCGGTTAACGCATGTAAGGGACTCAGTTTCAGGAGCTGTACGAGAACGTATGCTGAACCCCAATGTTAGTGAGACGAAAAATTTAAATCCCACTTTGCTCTGCAACTGAATACAAAGTATGTCTGCATCGGTCATTCACCTGCAAGCACGATTTCAAACATTTCTCTGACAACTGTTCTTATCCATTTGAGATCCTCTATGTTACACAGTCACTCCTCGTTTCCTTACTCTACACAGTGATCGTTTTGATTCCTCACAGAAACATGTGCTGTTCAGTGCTAAGGAAACAGTGTAGATGCTATAATTACTTATAGCTGTTTCCTCTACCAAATGCATGTGTCATTTCACCACATACAATTTTTGCCAGTCAACCTTTTCATTGGAACTTCAATAATGCAAATTGTAAGAAGGTGCACATACCGGCACAAGCTCTATGCACGAACCGCTGTTAACCGCGGATTCCGATTCAATCGCATCAATCGCCTTTACTTCTGATTTTGCCGCTAAGGAAGAAGCGAGTCAGAAGACTGCCGAGCACTATATATATGCTTCACGACGTTTCCGGCAATCATTCTATCTTAACGAATCGCTACTTACAAGTGAAAGTGACTCAGTTTCAGGAGCTGTATGAGAATATATACTGGACTCCAGTGTTAGTGAGAGGGAAATTTTAAATTCCAATTTACTCTGCAAATGAATGCAAAGTATGTCTGCATCGGTCATTCACCTGCAAGCACGATTTCAAACTTTTCTCTGACCACTGTTCTTATCCATTTTATTTCCTCATTGTAACACAGTCACTCCTCGTTTCCTTACTCTACACAGTGATCGTTTTGATTCTCCACAGAACCCTATGCTGTCTAGTGCTAAGGAAACAGTGTAGATGCTTAAAGTACTTATAGATGTTTCCTCTACCAAATGCATCTGAATTTAAACCTCTTACAATTCTTTCCCAATAATCTTTTCATTTGAACCTGTAGAATGCAAATTATAAGAAGGTGCACATAACGGCACAAGCACTATGCACGAACCGCCGTTAACCGCGGATTCCGATTCAATCGCATCAATCGCCTTTACTTCTGAGTTTGCCGCTAAGGAAGACGCGAGTCAGAAGACTGCCGATCATTGTTTTCGGCTTCTCTATTCACCCGGCTGTCTTTCTATATTAAGGAATCGCGACTTTCACGTGAAAGTGACTCAGTTTCAGGAGCTGTATGAGAATGTATACTGTACCCCAGTGTTAGCGAGAGGGAAATTTTAAATTCCAATATACTCTGCGAATGAATGCAAAGTATGTCTGCATCGGTCATTCACCTACAAGCACGATTTAAAACTTTTCTCTGACAAGTGTTGTTATCCATTTTAGATCCTCATTGTAACACATCACTCCTCGTTTCCCTACCATACACAGTGATCGTTTTGATTCCACACAAATCCATGTGCTGTTCAGTGCTAAGGAAACAGTGTAGATACTTAAAGTACTTAGACCTGTTTCCTCTAACAAATGCATGTGTCATTTCAACACTTACTATTGTTTCCCAGTAAGCCTTTTCATTGGAGCTTCTATAATGCAGATTATAAGAAGGTGCACATACCGGCACAAGCACTATGCACGAACCGCTGTTAACCGCGGATTCCGATTCAATCGCATCAATCGCGTTTACTTCTGAGTTTGCCGGTAAGGAAGACGTGAGTCAGAAGACTGCCTTACACTCTATAGCGGCTTCACTATTCAGCCCTCTGCTGTCCTATATAACAAATCGCGGTTAGCGCATGTAAGGGACTGAGTTTCAGGAGATGTACGAGAATGTATGCTGAACCCCAAAGTTTTTGAGACGTAAAATTTAAATCCCACTTTGCTCTGCAACTGAATACAAAGTATGTCTGCATCGGTCATTCACCTGCAAGCACGATTTCAAACTTTTCTCTGAGAAGTGTTCTTATCCATTTGAGATCCTTTATGTAACACAGTCACTCCTCGTTTCCTTTCCATACAGAGTGATCTTTATGATTCTTCACAGAACCATGTGCTGTTCAGTGCTAAGGAAACAGTATAGATGCTAAAAGTACTTATAGATGTTTCCTCTACCAAATGCATCTGAATTTCCACCTCTTACAATTCTTTCCCATAAACTTTTTATTGGAGCTTCTTTCATGCAAAATATTAGAAGGTGCACATACCGGCACATCACTATGCACGAACCGCTGTTAAACGCGGATTCCGATTCAATCGCATCAATCGCCTTTACTTCTGAGATTGCCGCTAAGGAAGAAGCGAGTCAGAAGACTGCCGATCACTGTATAGCGGCTTCTCTATTCAGCCGGCTGTCTTTCTATATTAAGGAATCGCAAAAAACACGTGAAAATGAGTCTGTTTCAGGAGCTGTATGAGAATGTATACTGGACATCAGTGTTAGTGAGAGGGAAATTTTAAATCCCACTACTTTTCTGCTACTGAATGCAAAGTATGTCTGCATCGGTCATTCACCTGCAAGCACGATTTCAAACTTTTCTCTGAGAAGTGTTCTTATCCATTTGAGATCCTTTATGTAACACAGTCACTCCTCAATTCCTTACTCTACACAGTGATCGTTTTGATTCTCCACAGAACCATACGCTGTTTAGTGCTAAGGAAACAGTGTAGATGCTTAAAGTACTTATAGATGTTTCCCCTACCAAATGCATCTGAATTTAAACCTCTTACAATTCTTTCCCAATAAACCTTTTATTGGAGCTTCTTTCATGCAAATTACTAGAAGGTGCACATACCGGCACAAGCTCTATGCACGAACCGCTGTTAACCGCGGATTCCGATTCAATCGCATCAATCGCCTTTACTTCTGAGATTGCCGCTAAGGAAGACGCGAGTCAGAAGACTGCCTTACACTCTATACGCGGCTTCTTATTCAGCCGTCTACTGTCCTATATAACGATTCGCGGTTAACGCATGTAAGGGACTCAGTTTCAGGAGATGTATGAGAATGTATGCTGAACACCAAAGTTTTTGAGACGTAAAATTTAAATCCCACTTTGCTCTGCAACTGAATGCAAAGCATGTCTGCATCGGTCATTCACCTGCAAGCACGATTTCAAACTTTTCTCTGACAACTGTTGTTATACATTTTAGATCCTTTATGTAACACAGTCACTCCTCAATTCCTTACTCTACACAGTGATCGTTTTGAATCTCCACAGAACCATACGCTGTTTAGTGCTAAGGAAACAGTGTAGATGCTTAAAGTACTTATGGATGTTTCCCCTACCAAATGCATCTGAATTTAAACCTCTTACAATTCTTTCCCAATAATCTTTTTATTGGAGCTTCTTTCATGCAAATTATAAGAAGGTGCACATACCGGCACAAGCTCTATGCACGAACCGCTGTTAACCGCGGATTCCGATTCAATCGCATCAATCGCCTTTACTTCTGAGATTGCCGCTAAGGAAGACGCGAGTCAGAGGACTGCCTTACACTCAATAGCGGCTTCTTATTCAGCCGTCTACTGTCCTATAAAACGATTCGCGGTTAACGCATGTAAGGGACTCAGTTTCAGGAGCTGTACGAGAACGTATGCTGAACCCCAATGTTAGTGAGACGAAAAATTTAAATCCCACTTTGCTCTGCAACTGAATACAAAGTATGTCTGCATCGTTCATTCGCCTGCATCACGATTTCAAACTTTTCTCTGACAACTGTTCTTATCCATTTGAGATCCTCTATGTTACACAGTCACTCCTCGTTTCCTTACTCTACACAGTGATCGTTTTGATTCCTCACAGAAACATGTGCTGTTCAGTGCTAAGGAAACAGTGTAGATTCTTAAAGTACTTATAGATGTTTCCTCTACCAAATGCATCTGTATTTCCTCCTCTTACAATTGTTTCCCAATAATCTTTTCATTTGAACCTGTAGAATGCAAATTATAAGAGGGTGCAAATAACGGCACAAGCACTATGCACGAACCGCCGTTAACCGTGGATTCCGATTCAATCGCATCAATCGCCTTTACTTCTGAGTTTGCCGCTAAGGAAGACGCGAGTCAGAAGACTGCCGATCATTGTTTTCGGCTTCTCTATTCAGGCGGCTGTCTTTCTATATTAAGGAATCGCGACTTTCACGTGAAAGTGACTCAGTTTCAGAAGATGTATGAGAATGTATACTGTACCCCAGTGTTAGCAAGAGGGAAATTTTAAATCCCTCTTAACTCTGCTACTGAATGCAAAGTAATTTTGCATCGGTCATTCACCTGCAAGCACGATTTCAAACTTTTCTCTGACAAGTGTTGTTATCCATTTTAGATCCTCATTGTAACACATCACTCCTCGTTTCCCTACCATACACAGTGATCGTTTTGATTCCACACAAATCCATGTGCTGTTCAGTGCTAAGGAAACAGTGTAGATACTTAAAGTACTTAGACCTGTTTCCTCTAACAAATGCATGTGTCACTTCAAAACTTACTATTGTTTCCCAGTAAGCCTTTTCATTGGAGCTTCTATAATGCAGATTATAAGAAGGTGCACATACCGGCACAAGCTCTATGCACGAACCGCTGTTAACCGCGGATTCCGATTCAATCGCATCAATCGCCTTTACTTCTGAGTTTGCCGGTAAGGAAGACGCGAGTCAGAGGACTGCCTTACACTCTATAGCGGCTTCTTATTCAGCCGTCTACTGTCCTATATAACGATTCGCGTTTAACGCATGTAAGGGACTCAGTTTCAGGAGCTGTACGAGAACGTATGCTGAACCCCAATGTTAGTGAGACGAAAAATTTAAATCCCACTTTGCTCTGATACTGAATACAAAGTATGTCTGCATCGGTCATTCACCTGCATCACGATTTCAAACTTTTCTCTGAGAAGTGTTCTTATCCATTTGAGATCCTCTATGTTACACAGTCACTCCTCGTTTCCTTACTCTACACAGTGATCGTTTTGATTCCTCACAGAAACATGTGCTGTTCAGGGCTAAGGAAACAGTGTAGATGCTATAATTACTTATAGCTGTTTCCTCTACCAAATGTATGTGTCATTTCACCACATACAATTTTTGCCAGTTAAAATTTTCATTGGAACTTCAATAATGCAAATTGTAAGAAGGTGCACATACCGGCACAAGCTCTATGCACGAACCGCTGTTAACCGCGGATTCCGATTCAATCGCATCAATCGCCTTTACTTCTGATTTTGCCGCTAAGGAAGAAGCGAGTCAGAAGACTGCCGAGCACTATATATCGGCTTCACTACTTTTCCAGCAATCATTCTATCTTAACGAATCGCTACTTACAAGTGAAATTGACTCAGTTTCAGGAGCTGTATGAGAATATATACTGGACTCCAGTGTTAGTGAGAGGGAAATTTTAAATTCCAATTTACTCTGCGAATGAATGCAAAGTATGTCTGCATCGGTCATTCACCTGCAAGCACGATTTCAAACTTTTCTCTGACCACTGTTCTTATCCATTTTATTTCCTCATTGTAACACAGTCACTCCTCTTTTCCTTACTCTACACAGTGATCGTTTTGATTCTCCACAGAACCCTATGCTGTCTAGTGCTAAGGAAACAGTGTAGATGCTTAAAGTACTTATAGATGTTTCCTCTACCAAATGCATCTGTATTTCCTCCTCTTACAATTGTTTCCCAATAATCTTTTCATTTGAACCAGTAGAATGCAAATTATAAGAAGGTGCACATAACGGCACAAGCACTATGCACGAACCGCCGTTAACCGCGGATTCCGATTCAATCGCATCAATCGCCTTTACTTCTGAGTTTGCCGCTAAGGAAGACGCGAGTCAGAAGACTGCCGATCATTGTTTTCGGCTTCTCTATTCACCCGGCTGTCTTTCTATATTAAGGAATCGCGACTTTCACGTGAAAGTGACTCAGTTTCAGGAGCTGTATGAGAATGTATACTGTACCCCAGTGTTAGCGAGAGGGAAATGTTAAATCCCTCTTAACTCTGCTACTGAATGCAAAGTAATTCTGCATCGGTCATTCACCTGCAAGCACGATTTCAAACTTTTCTCTGACAAGTGTTGTTATCCATTTTAGATCCTCATTGTAACACATCACTCCTCGTTTCCCTACCATACACAGTGATCGTTTTGATTCCACACAAATCCATGTGCTGTTCAGTGCTAAGGAAACAGTGTAGATACTTAAAGTACTTAGACCTGTTTCCTCTAACAAATGCATGTGTCATTTCAACACTTACTATTGTTTCCCAGTAAGCCTTTTCATTGGAGTTTCTATAATGCACATTATAAGAAGGTGCACATACCGGCACAAGCACTATGCACGAACCGCTGTTAACCGCGGATTCCGATTCAATCGCATCAATCGCCTTTACTTCTGAGATTGCCGGTAAGGAAGACGCGAGTCAGAAGACTGCCTTACACTCTATAGCGGCTTCACTATTCAGCCCTCTGCTGTCCTATATAACAAATCGCGATTAGCGCATGGAAGGGACTCAGTTTCAGGAGATGTACGAGAATGTATGCTGAACCCCAATGTTAGTGAGACGAAAAATTTAAATCCCACTTTGCTCTGCAACTGAATACAAAGTATGTCTGCATCGGTCATTCACCTGCAAGCACGATTTCAAACTTTTCTCTGAGAAGTGTTCTTATCCATTTGAGATCCTTTATGTAACACAGTCACTCCTCGTTTCCTTTCCATACAGAGTGATCTTTATGATTCTTCACAGAACCATGTGCTGTTCAGTGCTAAGGAAACAGTATAGATGCTAAAAGTACTTTGAGATGTTTCCTCTACCAAATGCATCTGAATTTCCACCTCTTACAATTCTTTCCCATAAACATTTTATTGGAGCTTCTTTCATGCAAAATATTAGAAGGTGCACATACCGGCACAAGCACTATGCACGAACCGCTGTTAAACGCGGATTCCGATTCAATCGCATCAATCGCCTTTACTTCTGATTTTGCCGCTAAGGAAGAAGCGAGTCAGAAGACTGCCGATCACTGTATAGCGGCTTCTCTATTCAGCCGGCTGTCTTTCTATATTAAGGAATCGCAAAAAACACGTGAAAATGAGTCTGTTTCAGGAGCTGTATGAGAATGTATACTGGACATCAGTGTTAGTGAGAGGGAAATTTTAAATCCCACTACTTTTCTGCTACTGAATGCAAAGTATGTCTGCATCGGTCATCCACCTGCAAGCACGATTTCAAACTTTTCTCTGACAACTGTTATTATACATTTTAGATCCTTTATGTAACACAGTCACTCCTCAATTCCTTACTCTACACAGTGATCGTTTTGAATCTCCACAGAACCATACGCTGTTTAGTGCTAAGGAAACAGTGTAGATGCTTAAAGTACTTATGGATGTTTCCCCTACCAAATGCATCTGAATTTAAACCTCTTACAATTCTTTCCCAATAAACTTTTTATTGGAGCTTCTTTCATGCAAATTATAAGAAGGTGCACATACCGGCACAAGCTCTATGCACGAACCGCTGTTAACCGCGGATTCCGATTCAATCGCATCAATCGCCTTTACTTCTGAGATTGCCGCTAAGGAAGACGCGAGTCAGAGGACTGCCTTACACTCAATAGCGGCTTCTTATTCAGCCGTCTACTGTCCTATATAACGATTCGCGGTTAACGCATGTAAGGGACTCAGTTTCAGGAGCTGTACGAGAACGTATGCTGAACCCCAATGTTAGTGAGACGAAAAATTTAAATCCCACTTTGCTCTGCAACTGAATACAAAGTATGTCTGCTTCGGTCATTCGCCTGCATCACGATTTCAAACTTTTCTCTGAGAAGTGTTCTTATCCATTTGAGATCCTCTATGTTACACAGTCACTCCTCATTTCCTTACTCTACACAGTGATCGTTTTGATTCCTCACAGAAACATGTGCTGTTCAGTGCTAAGGAAACAGTGTAGATGCTATAATTACTTATAGCTGTTTCCTCTACCAAATGCACGTGTCATTTCACCACATACATTTTTATCCCAGTCAACCTTTTCATTGGAACTTCAATAATGCAAATTGTAAGAAGGTGCACATACCGGCAAAGGCACTATGCACAAACCGCTATTAACCGCGGATTCCGATTCAATCGCATCAATCGCCTTTACTACTGAGATTGCCGCTAAGGATGAAGCGAGTCAGAAGACTGCCGATCACTGTATAGCGGCTTCTCTATTCACCCGGCTGTCTTTCTATATTAAGGAATCGCGAAAAACACTTGAAAATGAGTCTGTTTCAGGAGCTGTATGAGAATGTATACTGGACATCAGTGTTAGTGAGAGGGAAATTTTAAATCCCACTACATTTCTGCTACTGAATGCAAAGTATGTCTGCATCAGTCATTCACCTGCAAGCACGATTTCAAACTTTTCTCTGAGAAGTGTTGTAATCCATTTTATTTCCTCAATGTAACACAGTCACTCCTCTTTTCCTTACTCTACACAGTGATCGTTTTGATTCTCCACAGAACCATATGCTGTTTAGTGCTAAGGAAACAGTGTAGATGCTTAAAGTACTTATAGACGTTTCCTTTACCAAATGCATCTGTATTTCCACCTCTTACAATTCTTTCCCAATAAACTTTTTATTGGAGCTTCCTCCATGCAAATTATAGAAGGTGCACATACCGGCACATGCTCTATGCACGAACCGCTGTTAACCGCGGATTCCGATTCAATCGCATCAATCGCCTTTACTTCTGAGATTGCCGCTAAGGAAGACGCGAGTCAGAAGACTGCCTTACACTCTATAGCAGCTTCTTATTCAGCCTTCTACTGTCCTATATAAAGATTGGCAGTTAGAGCTTGTAAGGGACTCAGTTTCAGGAGCTGTACGAGAACGTATGCTGAACCCCAAAGTATTTGAGACGTAAAATTTAAATCCCACTTTGCTCTGCTACTGAATGCAAAGCATGTCTGCATCGGTCATTCACCTGCAAGCACGATTTCAAACTTTTCTCTGAGAAGTGTTCTTATCCATTTGAGATCCTTTATGTAACACAGTCACTCCTCAATTCCTTACTCTACACAGTGATCGTTTTGATTCTCCACAGAACCATACGCTGTTTAGTGCTAAGGAAACAGTGTAGATGCTTAAAGTACTTATAGATGTTTCCCCTACCAAATGCATCTGAATTTAAACCTCTTACAATTCTTTCCCAATAAACTTTTTTTGGAGCTTCTTTCATGCAAATTATAAGAAGGTGCACATACCGGCACAAGCTCTATGCACGAACCGCTGTTAACCGCGGATTCCGATTCAATCGCATCAATCGCCTTTACTTCTGAGATTGCCGCTAAGGAAGACGCGAGTCAGAAGACTGCCTTACACTCTATAGCGGCTTCTTATTCAGCCGTCTACTGTCCTATATAACGATTCGCGGTTAACGCATGTAAGGGACTCAGTTTCAGGAGCTGTACGAGAAAGTATGCTGAACCCCAATGTTAGTGAGACGAAAAATTTAAATCCCACTTTGCTCTGATACTGAATACAAAGGATGTCTGCATCGGTCATTCGCCTGCATCACGATTTCAAACTTTTCTCTGACAACTGTTCTTATCCATTTGAGATCCTCTATGTTACACAGTCACTCCTCGTTTCCTTACTCTACACAGTGATCGTTTTGATTCCTCACAGAAACATGTGCTGTTCAGTGCTAAGGAAACAGTGTAGATTCTTAAAGTACTTATAGATGTTTCCTCTACCAAATGCATCTGTATTTCCTCCTCTTACAATTGTTTCCCAATAATCTTTTCATTTGAACCTGTAGAACGCAAATTATAAGAGGGTGCACATAACGGCACAAGCACTATGCACGAACCGCCGTTAACCGTGGATTCCGATTCAATCGCATCAATCGCCTTTACTTCTGAGTTTGCCGCTAAGGAAGACGCGAGTCAGAAGACTGCCGATCATTGTTTTCGGCTTCTCTATTCAGGCGGCTGTCTTTCTATATTAAGGAATCGCGAATTTCACGTGAAAGTGACTCAGTTTCAGAAGATGTATGAGAATGTATACTGTACCCCAGTGTTAGCAAGAGGGAAATATTAAATCCCTCTTAACTCTGCTACTGAATGCAAAGTAATTTTGCATCGGTCATTCACCTGCAAGCACGATTTCAAACATTTCTCTGACAAGTGTTGTTATCCATTTTAGATCCTCATTGTAACACATCACTCCTCGTTTCCCTACCATACACAGTGATCGTTTTGATTCCACACAAATCCATGTGCTGTTCAGTGCTAAGGAAACAGTGTAGATACTTAAAGTACTTAGACCTGTTTCCTCTAACAAATGCATGTGTCATTTCAACACTTACTATTGTTTCCCAGTAAGCCTTTTCATTGGAGCTTCTACAATGCAGATTATAAGAAGGTGCACATACCGGCACAAGCACTATGCACGAACCGCTGTTAACCGCGGATTCCGATTCAATCGCATCAATCGCCTTTACTTCTGAGTTTGCCGGTAAGGAAGACGCGAGTCAGAGGACTGCCTTACACTCTATAGCGGCTTCTTATTCAGCCGTCTACTGTCCTATATAACGATTCGCGTTTAACGCATGTAAGGGACTCAGTTTCAGGAGCTGTACGAGAACATATGCTGAACCCCAATGTTAGTGAGACGAAAAATTTAAATCCCACTTTGCTCTGCAACTGAATACAAAGTATGTCTGCATCGGTCATTCACCTGCATCACGATTTCAAACATTTCTCTGAGAAGTGTTCTTATCCATTTGAGATCCTCTATGTTACACAGTCACTCCTCGTTTCCTTACTCTACACAGTGATCGTTTTGATTCCTCACAGAAACATGTGCTGTTCAGTGCTAAGGAAACAGTGTAGATGCTATAATTACTTATAGCTGTTTCCTCTACCAAATGTATGTGTCATTTCACCACTTACAATTTTTGCCAGTCAACATTTTCATTGGAACTTCAATAATGCAAATTGTAAGAAGGTGCACATACCGGCACAAGCTCTATGCACGAACCGCAGTTAACCGCGGATTCCGATTCAATCGCATCAATCGCCTTTACTTCTGAGATTGCCGCTAAGGAAGAAGCGAGTCAGAAGACTGCCGAGCACTATATATCGGCTTCACTACTTTTCCAGCAATCATTCTATCTTAACGAATCGCTACTTACAAGTGAAATTGACTCAGTTTCAGGAGCTGTATGAGAATATATACTGGACTCCAGTGTTAGTGAGAGGGAAATTTTAAATTCCAATTTACTCTGCGAATGAATGCAAAGTATGTCTGCATCGGTCATTCACCTGCAAGCACGATTTCAAACTTTTCTCTGACCACTGTTCTTATCCATTTTATTTCCTCATTGTAACACAGTCACTCCTCTTTTCCTTACTCTACACAGTGATCGTTTTGATTCTCCACAGAACCCTATGCTGTCTAGTGCTAAGGAAACAGTGTAGATGCTTAAAGTACTTATAGATGTTTCCTCTACCAAATGCATCTGTATTTCCTCCTCTTACAATTGTTTCCCAATAATCTTTTCATTTGAACCTGTAGAATGCAAATTATAAGAAGGTGCACATAACGGCACAAGCACTATGCACGAACCACCGTTAACCGCGGATTCCGATTCAATCGCATCAATCGCCTTTACTTCTGAGTTTGCCGCTAAGGAAGACGCGAGTCAGAAGACTGCCGATCATTGTTTTCGGCTTCTCTATTCACCCGGCTGTCTTTCTATATTAAGGAATCGCGACTTTCACGTGAAAGTGACTCAGTTTCAGGAGCTGTATGAGAATGTATACTGTACCCCAGTGTTAGCGAGAGGGAAATTTTAAATCCCTCTTAACTCTGCTACTGAATGCAAAGTAATTCTGCATCGGTCATTCACCTGCAAGCACGATTTCAAACTTTTCTCTGACAAGTGTTGTTATCCTTTTAAGATCCTCATTGTAACACATCACTCCTCGTTTCCCTACCATACACAGTGATCGTTTTGATTCCACACAAATCCATGTGCTGTTCAGTGCTAAGGAAACAGTGTAGATACTGAAAGTACTTAGACCTGTTTCCTCTAACAAATGCATGTGTCATTTCAACACTTACTATTGTTTCCCAGTAAGCCTTTTCATTAGAGCTTCTATAATGCAGATTATAAGAAGGTGCACATACCGGCACAAGCACTATGCACGAACCGCTGTTAACCGCGGATTCCGATTCAATCGCATCAATCGCCTTTACTTCTGAGATTGCCGCTAAGGAAGACGCGAGTCAGAAGACTGCCTTACACTCTATAGCGGCTTCACTATTCAGCCCTCTGCTGTCCTATATAACAAATCGCGGTAAGCGGATGTAAGGGACTCAGTTTCAGGAGATGTACGAGAATGTATGCTAAACCCCAATGTTAGTGAGACGAAAAATTTAAATCCCACTTTGCTCTGCAACTGAATACAAAGTATGTCTGCATCGGTCATTCACCTGCAAGCACGATTTCAGACATTTCTCTGACAAGTGTTGTTATCCATTTGAGATCCTTTATGTAACTCAGTCACTCCTCGTTTCCTTACTCTACACAGTGATCGTTTTGATTCCTCACAGAAACAGGTGATGTTCAGTGCTAAGGAAGCAGTGCAGATGCTATAATTACTTATAGCTGTTTCCACTACCAAATGCATGTGTCATTTCACCACATACAATTTTTGCCAGTCAACCTTTTCATTGGAACTTCAATAATGCAAATTTTAAGAAGGTGCACATACCAGCACAAGCTCTATGCACGAACCGCTGTTAACCGTGGATTCCGATTCAATCGCAACAATCGCCTTTACTTCTGATTTTGCCGGTAAGGAAGAAGCGAGTCAGAAGACTGCCGAGCACTATATATCGGCTTCACTATTTTTCCGGCAATCATTCTATCTTAACGAATCGTTACTTAAAAGAGAATGTGACTCAGTTTCAGGAGCTGTATGAGAATATATACTGGACTCCAGTGTTAGTGAGGGAAATTTTAAATTCCAATTTACTCTGCGAATGAATGTAAAGTATGTCTGCATCGGTCATTCACCTGCAAGCACGATTTCAAACTTTTCTCTGACAACTGTTCTTATCCATTTAAGTTCCTCTATGTAACACAGTCACTCCTCGTTTCCTTTCCATACAGAGTGATCTTTATGATTCTTTACAGAACCATGTGCTGTTCAGTGCTAAGGAAACAGTGTAGATGCTTAAAGTACGTATAGATGTTTCCTCTACCAAATGCATCTGTATTTCCTCCTCTTACAATTGTTTCCCAATAATCTTTTCATTTGAACCTGTAGAATGCAAATTATAAGAAGGTGCACATAACGGCACAAGCACTATGCACAAACCGCTGTTAACCGCGGATTCCGATTCAATCGCATCAATCGCCTTTACTTCTGAGTTTGCCGCTAAGGAAGAAGCGAGTCAGAAGACTGCCGATCACTGTATAGCGGCTTCTCTATTCACCCGGCTGTCTTTCTATATTAAGGAGTCGCGAAAAACACGTGAAAATGAGTCTGTTTCAGGAGCTGTATGAGAATGTATACTGGATATCAGTGATAGTGAGAGGGAAATTTTAAATCCCACTACTTTTCTGCAACTGAATGCAAAGTATGTCTGCATCAGTCATTCACCTGCAAGCACGATTTCAAACTTTTCTCTGATAACTGTTGTTATCCATCTTAGATCCATCATGTAACACAGTCACTCCTCGTTTCCTTACTCTACACAGTGATCGTTTTGATTCTCCACAGAACCATATGCTGTTTAGTGCTAAGGAAACAGTGTAGATGCTTAAAGTAATTATAGATGTTTCCTCTACCAAATGCATCTGTATTTCCACCTCTTACAATTCTTTCCCAATAAACTTTTTATTGGAGCTTCTTTCATGCAAATTATAAGAAGGTGCACATACCGGCACATGCTCTATGCACGAACCGCTGTTAACCGCGGATTCCGATTCAATCGCATCAATCGCCTTTACTTCTGAGTTTGCCGCTAAGGAAGACGCGAGTCAGAAGACTGCCTTACACTCTATAGCGGCTTCTTAGTCAGCCGTCTACAGTCCTATATAACGATTCGCGGTTAAAGCATGTAAGGGATTCAGTTTCAGGAGATGTACGAGAATGTATGCTGAACCCCAATGTTAGTGAGACGAAATATTTAAATCCCACTTTGCTCTGCAACTGAATACAAAGTATGTCTGCATCGGTCATTCACCTGCATCACGATTTCAAACTTTTCTCTGAGAAGTGTTCTTATCCAATTGAGAATCTCCATGTTACACAGTCACTCCTCGTTTCCTTACTCTACACAGTGATCGTTTTGATTCCTCACAGAAACATGTGCTGTTCAGTGCTAAGGAAACAGTGTAGATACCTAAAGTATTTAGACCTGTTTCCTCTAACAAATGCATGTGTCATTTCAACACTTACTATTGTTTCCCAGTAAGCCTTTTCATTGGAGCTTCTATAATGCAGATTATAAGAAGGTGCACATACCGGCACATGCTCTATGCACGAACCGCTGTTAACCGCGGATTCCGATTCAATCGCATCAATCGCGTTTACTTCTGAGATTGCCGCTAAGGAAGACGCGAGTCAGAAGACTGCCGATCATTGTTTTCGGCTTCTCTATTCAGGCGGCTGTCTTGCTATATTTCGAATCGCGACTTTCACGTGAAAGTGACTCAGTTTCAGGAGCTGTATGAGAATGTATACTGTACCCCAGAGTTAGCGAGAGGGAAATTTTAAATCCCTCTTAACTCTGCTACTGAATGCAAAGTAATTCTGCATCGGTCATTCACCTGCAAGCACGATTTCAAACTTTTCTCTGACAAGTGTTGTTATCCACTTTAGATCCTCATTGTAACACATCACTCATCGTTTCCCTACCATACACAGTGATCGTTTTGATTCCACACAAATCCATGTGCTGTTCAGTGCTAAGGAAAGAGTGTAGATACTTAACGTACTTAGACCTGTTTCCTCTAACAAATGCATGTTTCATTTCATCACTTACTATTGTTTCCCAGTAAGCCTTTTCATTGGAGTTTCTATAATGCAGATTATAAGAAGGTGCACATACCAGCACAAGCACTATGCACGAACCGCTGTTAACCGCGGATTACGATTCAATCGCATCAATCGCGTTTACTTCTGAGATTGCCGGTAAGGAAGACGCGAGTCAGAAGACTGCCTTACACTCTATAGCGGCTTCTTAGTCAGCCGTCTACTGTCCTATATAACAAATCGCGGTTAACGCATGTAAGGGACTCAGTTTCAGGAGCTGTACGAGAAAGTATGCTGAACCCCAATGTTAGTGAGACGGAAAATTTAAAACCCACTTTGCTCTGCAACTGAATACAAAGTATGTCTGCATCGGTCATTCACCTGCAAGCACGATTTCAAACTTTTCTCTGACAACTGTTCTTATCCATTTGAGATCCTTTATGTAACTCAGTCACTCCTCGTTTCCTTACTCTACACAGTGATCGTTTTGATTCCTCACAGAAACAGGTGCTGTTCAGTGCTAAGGAAGCAGTGCAGATGCTATAATTACTTATAGCTGTTTCCACTACCAAATGCATGTGTCATTTCACCACATACAATTTTATCCCAGTCAACCTTTTCATTGGAACTTCAATAATGCAAATTGTAAGAAGGTGCACATACCAGCACAAGCTCTATGCACGAACCGCTGTTAACCGTGGATTCCGATTCAATCGCAACAATCGCCTTTACTTCTGATTTTCCGCTAAGGAAGAAGCGAGTCAGAAGACTGCCGAGCACTACATATCGGCTTCACTATTTTTCCGGCAATCATTCTATCTTAACGAAACGCTACTTACAAGTGAAAGTGACTCAGTTTCAGGAGCTGTATGAGAATATATACTGGACACCAGTGTTAGTGAGAGGGAAATTTTAAATTCCAATTTACTCTGCGAATGAATGCAAAGTATGTCTGCATCGGTCATTCACCTGCAAGCACGATTTCAAACTTTTCTCTGACAACTGTTCTTATCCATTTAAGTTCCTCTATGTAACACAGTCACTCCTCGTTTCCTTTCCATACAGAGTGATCTTTATGATTCTTCACAGAACCATGTGCTGTTCAGTGCTAAGGAAACAGTGTAGATGCTTAAAGTACTTATAGATATTTCCTCTACCAAATGCATCTGTATTTCCTCCTCTTACAATTGTTTCCCAATAATATTTTCATTTGAACCTGTAGAATGCAAATTATAAGAAGGTGCACATAACGGCACAAGCACTATGCACAAACCGCTGTTAACCGCGGATTCCGATTCAATCGCATCAATCGCCTTTACTTCTGAGTTTGCCGCTAAGGAAGAAGCGAGTCAGAAGACTGCCGATCACTGTATAGCGGCTTCTCTATTCACCCGGCTGTCTTTCTATATTAAGGAGTCGCGAAAAACACGTGAAAATGAGTCTGTTTCAGGAGCTGTATGAGAATGTATACTGGACACCAGTGATAGTGAGAGGGAAATTTTAAATCCCACTACTTTTCTGCTACTGAATGCAAAGTATGTCTGCATCAGTCATTCACCTGCAAGCACGAGTTGAAACATTTCTCTGATAACTGTTGTTATCCTTCTTAGATCCATCATGTAACACAGTCACTCCTCGTTTCCTTACTCTACACAGTGATCGTTTTGATTCTCCACAGAACCATATGCTGTTTAGTGCTAAGGAAACAGTGTAGATGCTTAAAGTAATTATAGATGTTTGCTCTACCAAATGCATCTGTATTTCCACCTCTTACAATTCTTTCCCAATAAACTTTTTATTGGAGCTTCTTTCATGCAAATTATAAGAAGGTGCACATACCGGCACATGCTCTATGCACGAACCGCTGTTAACCGCGGATTCCGATTCAATCGCATCAATCGCCTTTACTTCTGAGATTGCCGGTAAGGAAGACGCGAGTCAGAAGACTGCCTTACACTCTATAGTGGCTTCTTATTCAACCGTCTACAGTCCTATATAACGATTCGCGGTTAACGCATGTAAGGGATTCAGTTTCAGGAGATGTACGAGAACGTATGCTGAACTCCAATGTTAGTGAGACGAAAAATTTAAATCCCACTTTGCTCTGCAACTGAATACAAAGTATGTCTGCATCGGTCATTCACCTGCATCACGATTTCAAACTTTTCTCTGAGAAGTGTTCTTATCCAATTGAGAATCTCCATGTTACACAGTCACTCCTCGTTTCCTTACTATTACAGTGATCGTATTGATTCCTCACAGAAACATGTGCTGTTCAGTGCTAAGGAAACAGTGTAGATACTTAAAGTTTTTAGACCTGTTTCCTCTACCAAATGCATGTGTCATTTCAACACTTACTATTGTTTCCCAGTTAGCCTTTTCATTGGAGCTTCTATAACGCAGATTATAAGAAGGTGCACATACCGGCACATGCTGTATGCACGAACCGCTGTTATCCGCGGATTCCGATTCAATCGCATCAATCGCGTTTACTTCTGAGATTGCCGCTAAGGGAGACGCGAGTCAGAAGACTGCCGAGCACTACATATCGGCTTCACTACTTTTCCGGCAATCATTCTATCTTAACGAATCGCTACTTACAAGTGAAAGTGACACAGTTTCAGGAGCTGTAAGAGAATATATACTGGACTCCAGTGTTAGTGAGAGGGAAATTTTAAATTCCAATTTACTCTGCGAATGAATGCAAAGTATGTCTGCATCGGTCATTCACCTGCAAGCACGATTTCAAACTTTTCTCTGACCACTGTTCTTATCCATTTTAGTTCCTCTTTGTAACACAGTCACTCCTCGTTTCCTTTCCATACAGAGTGATCTTTATGATTCTTCACAGAACCATGTGCAGTTCAGTGCTAAGGAAACAGTGTAGATGCTTAAAGTACTTATAGATGTTTCCTCTACCAAATGCAACTGTATTTCCTCCTCTTACAATTGTTTCCCAATAATCTTTTCATTTGAACCTGTAGAATGCAAATTATAAGAAGGTGCACATAACGGCACAAGCACTATGCACGAACCGCTGTTAACCGCGGATTCCGATTCAATCGCATCAATCGCCTTTACTTCTGAGATTGCCGGTAGGAAGACGCGAGTCAGAAGACTGCCGATCATTGTTTTCGGCTTCTCTATTCACCCGGCTGTCTTGCTATATTTCGAATCGCGACTTTCACGTGAAAGTGACTCAGTTTCAGGAGCTGTATGAGAATGTATTCTGTACCCCAGTGTTAGCGAGAGGGAAATATTAAATCCCTCTTAACTCTGCTACTGAATGCAAAGTATTTCTGCATCGGTCATTCACCTGCAAGCACGATTTCAAACTTTTCTCTGACAAGTGTTGTTATCCATTTTAGATCCTCATTGTAACACATCACTCCTCGTTTCCCTACCATACACAGTGATCGTTTTGATTCCACACAAATCCATGTGCTGTTCAGTGCTAAGGAAACAGTGTAGATACTTAAAGTACTTAGACCTGTTTCCTCTAACAAATGCATGTGTCATTTCAACACTTACTATTGTTTCCCAGTAAGACTTTTCATTGGAGCTTCTATAATGCAGATTATAAGAAGGTGCACATACCGGCACAAGCACTATGCACGAACCGCTGTTAACCGCGGATTCCGATTCAATCGCATCAATCGCGTTTACTTCTGAGATTGCCGCTAAGGAAGACGCGAGTCAGAAGACTGCCTTACACTCTATAGCGGCTTCACTATTCAGCCCTCTGCTGTCCAATATAACAAATCGCGGTTAGCGCATGTAAGGGACTCAGTTTCAGGAGATGTACGAGAATGTATGCTAAACCCAAAGTTTTTGAGACGTAAAATTTAAATCCCACTTTGCTCTGCTACTGAATACAAAGTATGTCTGCATCGGTCATTCACCTGCAAGCACGATTTCAAACTTTTCTCTGACAACTGTTCTTATCCATTTGAGATCCTTTATGTAACTCAGTCACTCCTCGTTTCCTTACTCTACACAGTGATCGTTCTGATTCCTCACAGAAACAGGTGCTGTTCAGTGCTAAGGAAGCAGTGCAGATGCTATAATTACTTATAGCTGTTTCCTCTACCAAATGCATGTGTCATTTCACCACATACAATTTTATCCCAGTCAACCTTTTCATTGGAACTTCAATAATGCAAATTGTAAGAAGGTGCACATACCAGCACAAGCTCTATGCACGAACCGCTGTTAACCGTGGATTCCGATTCAATCGCAACAATTGCCTTTACTTCTGATTTTGCCGCTAAGGAAGAAGCGAGTCAGAAGACTGCCGAGCACTACATATCGGCTTCACTATTTTTCCGGCAATCATTCTATCTTAACGAATCGCTACTTACAAGTGAAAGTGACTCAGTTTCAGGAGCTGTATGAGAATATATACTGGACACCAGTGTTAGTGAGAGGGAAATTTTAAATACCAATTTACTCTGCGAATGAATGCAAAGTATGTCTGCATCGGTCATTCACCTGCAAGCACGATTTCAAACTTTTCTCTGACAACTGTTCTTATCCATTTAAGTTCCTCTATGTAACACAGTCACTCCTCGTTTCCTTTCCATACAGAGTGATCTTTATGATTCTTCACAGAACCATGTGCTGTTCAGTGCTAAGGAAACAGTGTAGATGCTTAAAGTACTTATAGATATTTCCTCTACCAAATGCATCTGTATTTCCTCCTCTTACAATTGTTTCCCAATAATCTTTTCATTTGAACCTGTAGAATGCAAATTATAAGAAGGTGCACATAACGGCACAAGCACTATGCACAAACCGCTGTTAACCGCGGATTCCGATTCAATCGCATCAATCGCCTTTACTTCTGAGTTTGCCGCTAAGGAAGAAGCGAGTCAGAAGACTGCCGATCACTGTATAGCGGCTTCTCTATTCACCCGGCTGTCTTTCTATATTAAGGAGTCGCGAAAAACACGTGAAAATGAGTCTGTTTCAGGAGCTGTATGAGAATGTATACTGGACACCAGTGATAGTGAGAGGGAAATTTTAAATCCCACTACTTTTCTGCTACTGAATGCAAAGTATGTCTGCATCAGTCATTCACCTGCAAGCACGAGTTCAAACATTTCTCTGATAACTGTTGTTATCCATCTTAGAGACATCATGTAACACAGTCACTCCTCGTTTCCTTACTCTACACAGTGATCGTTTTGATTCTCCACAGAACCATATGCTGTTTAGTGCTAAGGAAACAGTGTAGATGCTTAAAGTAATTATAGATGTTTGCTCTACCAAATGCATCTGTATTTCCACCTCTTACAATTCTTTCCCAATAAACTTTTTATTGGAGCTTCTTTCATGCAAATTATAAGAAGGTGCACATACCGGCACATGCTCTATGCACGAACCGCTGTTAACCGCGGATTCCGATTCAATCGCATCAATCGCCTTTACTTCTGAGATTGCCGGTAAGGAAGACGCGAGTCAGAAGACTGCCTTACACTCTATAGTGGCTTCTTATTCAACCGTCTACAGTCCTATATAACGATTCGCGGTTAACGCATGTAAGGGACTCAGTTTCAGGAGATGTACGAGAACGTATGCTGAACTCCAATGTTAGTGAGACGAAAAATTTAAATCCCACTTTGCTCTGCAACTGAATACAAAGTATGTCTGCATCGGTCATTCACCTGCATCACGATTTCAAACTTTTCTCTGAGAAGTGTTCTTATCCAATTGAGAATCTCCATGTTACACAGTCACTCCTCGTTTCCTTACTATTACAGTGATCGTATTGATTCCTCACAGAAACATGTGCTGTTCAGTGCTAAGGAAACAGTGTAGATACTTAAAGTTTTTAGACCTGTTTCCTCTACCAAATGCATGTGTCATTTCAACACTTACTATTGTTTCCCAGTAAGCCTTTTCATTGGAGCTTCTATAACGCAGATTATAAGAAGGTGCACATACCGGCACATGCTGTATGCACGAACCGCTGTTATCCGCGGATTCCGATTCAATCGCATCAATCGCCTTTACTTCTGAGATTGCCGCTAAGGGAGACGCGAGTCAGAAGACTGCCGAGCACTACATATCGGCTTCACTACTTTTCCGGCAATCATTCTATCTTAACGAATCGCTACTTACAAGTGAAAGTGACTCAGTTTCAGGAGCTGTATGAGAATATATACTGGACTCCAGTGTTAGTGAGAGGGAAATTTTAAATTCCAATTTACTCTGCGAATGAATGCAAAGTATGTCTGCATCGGTCATTCACCTGCAAGCACGATTTCAAACTTTTCTCTGACCACTGTTCTTATCCATTTTAGTTCCTCTTTGTAACACAGTCACTCCTCGTTTCCTTTCCATACAGAGTGATCTTTATGATTCTTCACAGAACCATGTGCAGTTCAGTGCTAAGGAAACAGTGTAGATGCTTAAAGTACTTATAGATGTTTCCTCTACCAAATGCAACTGTATTTCCTCCTCTTACAATTGTTTCCCAATAATCTTTTCATTTGAACCTGTAGAATGCAAATTATAAGAAGGTGCACATACCGGCACAAGCACTATGCACGAACCGCTGTTAACCGCGGATTCCGATTCAATCGCATCAATCGCCTTTACTTCTGAGATTGCCGGTAGGAAGACGCGAGTCAGAAGACTGCCGATCATTGTTTTCGGCTTCTCTATTCACCCGGCTGTCTTGCTATATTTCGAATCGCGACTTTCACGTGAAAGTGACTCAGTTTCAGGAGCTGTATGAGAATGTATTCTGTACCCCAGTGTTAGCGAGAGGGAAATATTAAATCCCTCTTAACTCTGCTACTGAATGCAAAGTATTTCTGCATCGGTCATTCACCTGCAAGCACGATTTCAAACTTTTCTCTGACAAGTGTTGTTATCCATTTTAGATCCTCATTGTAACACATCACTCCTCGTTTCCCTACCATACACAGTGATCGTTTTGATTCCACACAAATCCATGTGCTGTTCAGTGCTAAGGAAACAGTGTAGATACTTAAAGTACTTAGACCTGTTTCCTCTAACAAATGCATGTGTCATTTCAACACTTACTATTGTTTCCCAGTAAGACTTTTCATTGGAGCTTCTATAATGCAGATTATAAGAAGGTGCACATAACGGCACAAGCACTATGCACGAACCGCTGTTAACCGCGGATTCCGATTCAATCGCATCAATCGCGTTTACTTCTGAGATTGCCGCTAAGGAAGACGCGAGTCAGAAGACTGCCTTACACTCTATAGCGGCTTCACTATTCAGCCCTCTGCTGTCCAATATAACAAATCGCGGTTAGCGCATGTAAGGGACTCAGTTTCAGGAGATGTACGAGAATGTATGCTAAACCCAAAGTTTTTGAGACGTAAAATTTAAATCCCACTTTGCTCTGCTACTGAATACAAAGTATGTCTGCATCGGTCATTCACCTGCAAGCACGATTTCAAACTTTTCTCTGAGAAGTGTTCTTATCCATTTGAGATCCTTTATGTAACTCAGTCACTCCTCGTTTCCTTACTCTACACAGTGATCGTTCTGATTCCTCACAGAAACAGGTGCTGTTCAGTGCTAAGGAAGCAGTGCAGATGCTATAATTACTTATAGCTGTTTCCTCTACCAAATGCATGTGTCATTTCACCACATACAATTTTATCCCAGTCAACCTTTTCATTGGAACTTCAATAATGCAAATTGTAAGAAGGTGCACATACCAGCACAAGCTCTATGCACGAACCGCTGTTAACCGTGGATTCCGATTCAATCGCAACAATTGCCTTTACTTCTGATTTTCCGCTAAGGAAGAAGCGAGTCAGAAGACTGCCGAGCACTACATATCGGCTTCACTATTTTTCCGGCAATCATTCTATCTTAACGAATCGCTACTTACAAGTGAAAGTGACTCAGTTTCAGGAGCTGTATGAGAATATATACTGGACACCAGTGTTAGTGAGAGGGAAATTTTAAATACCAATTTACTCTGCGAATGAATGCAAAGTATGTCTGCATCGGTCATTCACCTGCAAGCACGATTTCAAACTTTTCTCTGACAACTGTTCTTATCCATTTAAGTTCCTCTATGTAACACAGTCACTCCTCGTTTCCTTTCCATACAGAGTGATCTTTATGATTCTTCACAGAACCATGTGCTGTTCAGTGCTGAGGAAACAGTGTAGATGCTTAAAGTACTTATAGATATTTCCTCTACCAAATGCATCTGTATTTCTACCTCTTACAATTGTTTCCCAATAATCTTTTCATTTGAACCTGTAGAATGCAAATTATAAGAAGGTGCACATAACGGCACAAGCACTATGCACAAACCGCTGTTAACCGCGGATTCCGATTCAATCGCATCAATCGCCTTTACTTCTGAGTTTGCCGCTAAGGAAGAAGCGAGTCAGAAGACTGCCGATCACTGTATAGCGGCTTCTCTATTCACCAGGCTGTGTTTCTATATTAAGGAGTCGCGAAAAACACGTGAAAATGAGTCTGTTTCAGGAGATGTATGAGAATGTATACTAGACACCAGTGATAGTGAGAGGGAAATTTTAAATCCCACTACTTTTCTGCTACTGAATGCAAAGTATGTCTGCATAAGTCATTCACCTGCAAGCACGATTTCAAACATTTCTCTGATAACTGTTGTTATCCATTTTAGATCCTTTATGTAACACAGTCACTCCTCGTTTCCTTACTCTACACAGTGATCGTTTTGATTCTCCACAGAACCATATGCTGTTTAGTGCTAAGGAAACAGTGTAGATGCTTAAAGTAATTATAGATGTTTCCTCTACCAAATGCATCTGTATTTCAACCTCTTACAATTCTTTCCCAATAAATTTTTTATAGGAGCTTCTTTCATGAAAATTTTAAGAAGGTGCACATACCGGCACATGCTCTATGCACGAACCGCTGTTAACCGCGGATTCCGATTCAATCGCATCAATCGCGTTTACTTCTGAGATTGCCACTAATGAAGACGCGAGTAAGAAGACTGCCTTACACTCTATAGAGGCTTCTTAGTCAGCCGTCTACTGTCTTATATAACAAATCGCGGTTAACGCATGTAAGGGACTCAGTTTCAGGAGCTGTACGAGAACGTATGCTGAACCCCAATGTTAGTGAGACGAAAAAATTTAAATCCCACTTTGCTCTGCAACTGAATACAAAGTATGTCTGCATCGGTCATTCACCTGCAAGCGCGATTTCAAACTTTTCTCTGAGAAGTGTTCTTATCCATTTGAGATCCTCTATGTTACACAGTCACTCCTCGTTTCCTTACTCTACACAGTGATCGTTTTGATTCCTCACAGAAACTTGTGCTGTTCAGTGCTAAGGAAACAGTGTAGATGCTATAATTACTTATAGCTGTTTCCTCTACCAAATGCATGTGTCATTTCACCACATACAATTTTTGCCAGTCAACCTTTTCATTGGAACTTCAATAATGCAAATTGTAAGAAGGTGCACATACCGGCACAAGCTCTATGCACGAACCGCTGTTAACCGCGGATTCCGATTCAATCGCATCAATCGCCTTTACTTCTGATTTTGCCGATAAGGAAGAAGCGAGTCAGAAGACTGCCGAGCACTATATATCGGCTTCACTACTTTTCCGGCAATCATTCTATCTTAACGAATCGCTACTTACAAGTGAAAGTGACTCAGATTCAGGAGCTGTATGAGAATATATACTGGACTCCAGTGTTATTGAGAGGGAAATTTTAAATTCCAATTTACTCTGCGAATGAATGCAAAGTATGTCTGCATCGGTCATTCACCTGCAAGCACGATTTCAAACTTTTCTCTGACAACTGTTCTTATCCATTTAAGTTCCTCTATGTAACACAGTCACTCCTCGTTTCCTTTCCATACAGAGTGATCTTTATGATTCTTCACAGAACCATGTGCTGTTCAGTGCTAAGGAAACAGTGTAGATGCTTAAAGTACTTATAGATGTTTCCTCTACCAAATGCATCTGTATTTCCTCCTCTTACAATTTTTTCCTAATAATCTTTTCATTTGAACCTGTAGAATGCAAATTATAAGAAGGTGCACATAACGGCACAAGCACTATGCACGAACCGCTGTTAACCGCGGATTCCGATTCAATCGCATCAATCGCCTTTACTTCTGAGTTTGCCGGTAAGGAAGACGCGAGTCAGAAGACTGCCGATCATTGTTTTCGGCTTCTCTATTCAGGCGGCTGTCTTGCTATATTTCGAATCGCGACTTTCACGTGAGAGTGACTCAGTTTCAGGAGCTGTATGAGAATGTATACTGTACCCCAGTGTTAGCGAGAGGGAAATATTAAATCCCTCTTAACTCTGCTACTGAATGCAAAGTAATTCTGCATCCGTCATTCACCTGCAAGCACGATTTCAAACTTTTCTCTGACAAGTGTTCTTATCCATTTGAGATCCTTTATGTAACTCAGTCACTCCTCGTTTCCTTACTCTGCACATTGATCGTTTTGAGTCCTCACAGAAACATATGCTGTTTAGTGCTAAGGAAACAGTGCAGATGCTATAATTACTTATAGCTGTTTCCTCTACCAATGCCTGTGTCATTTCACCACATACAATTTTATCCCAGTCAACCTTTTCATTGGAGCTTCTATAATGCAGATTATAAGAAGGTGCACATAACGGCACAAGCACTATGCACAAACCGCTGTTAACCACGGATTCCGATTCAATCGCATCAATTGCCTTTACTTCTGAGTTTGCCGCTAAGGAAGACGCGAGACAGAAGACTGCCGATCATTGTTTTCGGCTTCTCTATTCAGGCGGCTGTCTTGCTATATTTCAAATCGCGACTTGCACGTGAAAGTGACTCAGTTTCAGGAGCTGTATTTGAATGTATACTGTACACCAGTGTTAGCGAGAGGGAAATATTAAATCCCTCTTAACTCTGCTACCGAATGCAAAGTAATTCTGCATCGGTCATTCACCTGCATGCACGATTTCAAACTTTTCTCTGACAAGTGTTGTTATCCATTTTAGATCCTCATTGTAACACATCACTCCTCGTTTCCCTACCATACACAGTGATCGTTTTGATTCCACACAAATCCTTGTGCTGTTCAGTGCTAAGGAAACAGTGTAGATACTTAAAGTACTTAGACCTGTTTCCTCTAACAAATGCATGTGTCATTTCAACACTTACTATTGTTTCCCAGTAAGCCTTTTCATTGGAGCTTCTATAATGCAGATTATAAGAAGGTGCACATACCGGCACAAGCACTATGCACGAACCACTGTTAACCGCGGATTCCGATTCAATCGCATCAATCGCGTTTACTTCTGAGATTGCCGGTAAGGAAGACGCGAGTCAGAAGACTGCCTTACACTCTATAGCGGCTTCACTATTCAGCCCTCTGCTGTCCTATATAATAAATCGCGGTTAGCGCATGTAGGGAACTCAGTTTCAGGAGATGTACGAGAATGTAAGCTAAACCCCAAAGTTTTTGAGACGTAAAATTTAAATCCCACTTTGCTCTGCAACTGAATACAAAGAATGTCTGCATCGGTCATTCACCTGCAAGCACGATTTCAAACTTTTCTCTGACAAGGGTTGTTATCCGTTTGAGATCCTTTATGTAACTCAGTCACTCCTCGTTTCCTTACTCTACACAGTGATCGTTTTGATTCCTCACAGAAACAGGTGCTGTTCAATGCTAAGGAAGCAGTGCAGATGCTATAATTACTTATAGCTGTTTCCACTACCAAATGCATGTGTCATTTCACCACATACAATTTTATCCCAGTCAGCCTTTTCATTGGAGCTTCTATAATGCAGATTATAAGAAGGTGCACATAACGGCACAAGCACTATGCACAAACCGCTGTTAACCACGGATTCCGATTCAATCGCATCAATCGCCTTTACTTCTGAGTTTGCTGCTAAGGAAGACGCGAGTCAGAAGACTGCCGATCACTGTATAGCGGCTTCTCTATTCAGGCGGCTGTCTTGCTATATTTCGAATCGCGACTTTCACGTGAAAGTGACTCAGTTTCAGGAGCTGTATGAGAATGTATACTGAACCCCAGTGTTAGCGAGAGGGAAATTTTAAATCCCTCTTAACTATGCTACTGAATGCAAAGTAATTCTGCATCGGTCATTCACCTGCAAGCACGATTTCAAACTTTTCTCTGACAAGTGTTGTTATCCATTTTAGATCCTCATTGTAACACATCACTCCTCGTTTCCCTACCATACACAGTGATCTTTTTGATTCCACACAAATCCATGTGCTGTTCAGTGCTAAGGAAACAGTGTAGATACTTAAACTACTTAGACCTGTTTCCTCTAACAAATGCATGTGTCATTTCAACACTTACTATTGTTTCCCAGTAAGCCTTTTCATTGGAGCTTCTATAATGCAGATTATAAGAAGGTGCACATACCGGCACAAGCACTATGCACGAACCGCTGTTATCCGCGGATTCCGATTCAATCATATCAATCGCATTTACTTCTGAGATTGCCGCTAAGGAAGACGCGAGTCAGAAGACTGCCGATCACTCTATAGCGGCTTCACTATTCAGCCCTCTGCTGTCCTATATAACGATTCGCGGTTAACGCATGTAAGGGACTCAGTTTCAGGAGCTGTACGAGAACGTATGCTGAACCCCAATGTTAGTGAGACGAAAAATTTAAATCCCACTTTGCTCTGCAACTGAATACAAAGTATGTCTGCATCGGTCATTCACCTGCAAGCACGATTTCAAACTTTTCTCTGACATGTGTTGTTATCCTTTTTAGATCCTTTATGTAACTCAGTCACTCCTCGTTTCCTTACTCTACACAGTGATCGTTTTGATTCCTCACAGAAACATGTGCTGTTCAGTTCTAAGGAAACAGTGCAGATGCCATAATTACTTATAGCTGTTTCCACTACCAAATGCATGTGTCATTTCACCACATACAATTTTATCCCAGTCAACCTTTTCATTGGATCTTCTATAATGCAGATTATAAGAAGGTGCACATTCCGGCACAAGCACTATGCACGAACCGCTGTTAACCGCGGATTCCGATTCAATCGCATCAATCGCGTTTACTTCTGAGATTGCCGGTAAGGAAGACGCGAGTCAGAAGTCTGCCTTACACTCTATAGCGGCTTCTTAGTCAGCCGTCTACTGTCCTATATAACAAATCGCGGTTAACGCATGTAAGGGACTCAGTTTCAGGAGCTGTACGAGAACGTATGCTGAACCCAATGTTAGTGAGACGAAAAATTTAAATCCCACTTTGCTCTGCCACTGAATACAAAGTATGTCTACATCGGTCATTCACCTGCAAGCACGATTTCAAACATTTCTCTGACAACTGTTCTTATCCATTTGAGATCCTCTATGTTACACAGTCACTCCTCGTTTCCTTACTCTACACAGTGATCGTTTTGATTCTCCACAGTACCATATGCTGTTTAGTGCTAAGGAAACAGTGTAGATGCTTAAAGTAATTATAGATGTTTCCTCTAACAAATGCATCTGTATTTCCACCTCTTACAGTTCTTTCCCAATAAACTTTTTATTGGAGCTTCTTTCATGCAAATTATAAGAAGGTGCACATACCGACACATGCTCTATGCACGAACCGCTGTTAACCGCGGATTCCGATTCAATCGCATCAATCGCGTTTACTTCTGAGATTGCCGCTAAGGAAGACGCGAGTCAGAAGACTGCCTTACACTCTATAGCGGCTTCTTAGTCTGCCGTCTACTGTCCTATATAACAAATCGCGGTTAACGCATGTAAGAGACTCAGTTTCAGGAGCTGTACGAGAACGTATGCTGAACCCCAATATTAGTGAGACGAAAAATTTAAATCCCACTTTGCTCTGCAACTGAATACAAAGTATGTCTGCATCGGTCATTCACCTGCAAGCACGATTTCAAACTTTTTTCTGACAACTGTTCTTATCCATTTGAGATCCTCTATGTTACACAGTCACTCTTCGCTTCCTTACTCTACACAGTGATCGTTTTGATTCCTCACAGAAACATGTGCTGTTCAGTGCTAAGGAAACAGTGTAGATGCTATAATTACTTATAGCTGTTTCCTCTACCATATGCATGTGTCATTTCACCACATAAAATTTTTGCCAGTCAACCTTTTCATTGGAACTTCAATTATGCAAATTGTAAGAAGGTGCACATAACGGCACAAGCTCTATGCACGAACCGCTGTTAACCGCGGATTCCGATTCAATCGCATCAATCGCCTTTACTTCTGAGATTGCCGCTAAGGAAGAAGCGAGTCAGAAGACTTCCTTACACTCTATAGCGGCTTCTTATTCAGCCCTCTACTGTCCTATATAACGATTCGCGGTTAACGCATGTAAGGGACTCAGTTTCAGGAGCTGTACGAGAACGTATGCTGAACCCCAATTTTAGTGAGACGAAAAATTTAAATCCCACTTTGCTCTGCAACTGAATACAAAGTATGTCTGCATCGGTCATTCACCTGCATCACGATTTCAAACTTTTCTCTGAGAAGTGTTCTTATCCATTTGAGATCCTCTATGTTACACAGTCACTCCTCGTTTCCTTACTCTACACAGTGATCGTTTTGATTCCTCACAGAAACATGTGCTGTTCAGTGCTAAGGAAACAGTGTAGATGCTATAATTACTTACAGCTGTTTCCTCTACCAAATCCATGCGTCATTTCACCACATACAATTTTTGCCAGTAAACCTTTTCATTTGAACTTCAATAATGCAAATTGTAAGAAGGTGCACATAACGGCACAAGCACTATGCACGAACCGCTGTTAACCGTGGATTCCGATTCAATCGCATCAATCGCCTTTACTTCTGAGATTGCCGGTAAGGAAGACGCGAGTCAGAAGACTGCCGATCATTGTTTTCGGCTTCTCTATTCAGGCGGCTGTCTTGCTATATTTCGAATCGCGACTTTCACGTGAAAGTGACTCAGTTTCAGGAGCTGTATGAGAATGTATACTGTACCCTAGTGTTATCGAGAGGGAAATTTTAAATCCCACTACTGTTCTGCTACTGAATGCATAGTAATACTGCATCGGTCATTCACCTGCAAGCACGATTTCAAACTTTTCTCTGACAAGTGTTGTTATCCATTTTAGATCCTCATTGTAACACATCACTCCTCGTTTCCCTACCATACACAGTGACCGTTTTGATTCCACACAAATCCATGTGCTGATCAGTGCTAAGGAAACAGTGTAGATACTTAAAGTACTTAGACCTGTTTCCTCTAACAAATGCATGTGTCATTTCAACACTTACTATTGTTTCCCAGTAAGCCTTTTCATTGGAGCTTCTTTCATGCAAATTATAAGAAGGTGCACATACCGGCACAAGCACCATGCACGAACCGCTGTTAACCGCGGATTCCGATTCATTCGCATCAATCGCGTTTACTTCTGAGATTGCCGGTAAGGAAGACGCGAGTCAGAATACTGCCTTACACTCTATAGCCGCTTCTTAGTCAGCCGTCTACTGTCCTATATAACAAATCGCGGTTAACGCATGTAAGGGACTCAGTTTCAGGAGCTGTACGAGAACGTATGCTGAACCCCAATGATAGTGAGACGAAAAATTTAAATCCCACTTTGCTCTGCAACTGAATACAAAGTATGTCTGCATCGGTCATTCACCTGCAAGCACGTTTCAAACTTTTCTCTGAGAAGTGTTCTTATCCATTTGAGATCCTCTATGTTACACAGTCACTCCTCGTTTCCTTACTCTACACAGTGATCGTTTTGATTCCTCACAGAAACATGTGCTGTTCAGTGCTAAGGAAACAGTGTAGATGCTATAATTACTTATAGCTGGTTCCTCTACCAAATGCATGTGTCATTTCACCACATACAATTTTTGCCAGTCAACCTTTTCATTGGAACTTCAATAATGCAATTTGTAAGAAGGTGCACATACCGGCACAAGCTCTATGCACGAACCGCTGTTATCCGTGAATTCCGATTCAATCGCATCAATCGCCTTTACTTCTGATTTTGCCGCTAAGGAAGAAGCGAGTCAGAAGACTGCCGAGCACTATATATCGGCTTCAGTATTTGTCCTTCAATCATTCTATCTTAACGAATCGCTACTTACAAGTGAAAGTGACTCAGTTTCAGGAGCTGTATGAGAATATATACTGGACTCCAGTGTTAGTGAGAGGGAAATTTTAAATTCCAATTTACTCTGCGAATGAATGCAAAGTATGTCTGCCTCGGTCATTCACATGCAAGCACGATTTCAAACTTTTTTCTGACAACTGTTCTTATCCATTTTAGTTCCTCTATGTAACACAGTCACTCCTCGTTTCCTTTCCATACAGAGTGATCTTTATGATTCTTCACAGAACCATGTGCTGTTCAGTGCTAAGGAAACAGTGTAGATGCTTACTTATAGATGTTTCCTCTACCAAATGCATCTGTGATTCCTCCTCTTACAATTGTTTCCCAATAATATTTTCATTTGAACCTGTAGAATGCAAATTATAAGAAGGTGCACATAACGGCACAAGCACTATGCACGAACCGCAGTTAACCACGGATTCCGATTCAATCGCATCAATCGCCTTTACTTCTGAGATTGCTGGTAAGGAAGACGCGAGTCAGAAGACTGCCGATCATTGTTTTCGGCTTCTCAATTCACCGGGCTGTCTTGCTATATTTCGAATCGCGACTTTCACGTGAAAGTGACTCAGTTTCAGGAGCTGTATGAGAATGTATACTGTACCCCAGTGTTAGCGAGAGGGAAATTTTAAATCCCTCTTAACTCTGCTACTGAATGCAAAGTAATTCTGCATCGGTCATTCACCTGCATCACGATTTCAAACTTTTCTCTGACAAGTGTTGTTATCCATTTGAGATCCTTTATGTAACTCAGTCACTCCTCGTTTCCTTACTCTGCACAGTGATCGTTTTGATTCCTCACAGAAACAGGTGCTGTTCAGTTCTAAGGAAACAGTGCAGATGCTATAATTACTTATAGCTGTTTCCACTACCAAATGCATGTGTCATTTCACCACATACAATTTTATCCCAGTCAACATTTTCATTGGAGCTTCTATAATGCAGATTATAAGAAGGTGCACATAACGGCACAAGCACTATGCACGAACCGCTGTTAACCGCGGATTCCGATTCAATCGCATCAATCGCCTTTACTTCTGAGTTTGGCGCTAAGGAAGACGCGAGTCAGAAGACTGCCGATCACTGTATAGCGGCTTCTCTATTCACCCGGCTGTCTTTCTATATTAAGGAATCGAGAAAAGCACGTGAAAATGAGTCTGTTTCAGGAGCTGTATGAGAATGTATACTGGACACCAGTGTTAGTGAGAGGGAAATTTTAAATCCCACTACTTTTCTGCTACTGAATGCAAAGTATGTCTGCATCAGTCATTCACCTGCAAGCACGATTTCAAACTTTTCTCTGACAACTGTTCTTATCCATTTGAGATCCTCTATGTTACACAGTCACTCCTCGTTTCCTTACTCTACACGGTGATCGTTTTGATTCCTCACAGAACCACGTGCTGTTCAGTGCTAAGGAAACAGTGTAGATACTTAAAGTACTTAGACCTCTTTCCTCTAACAAATGCATGTGTCATTTCAACACTTACTATTGTTTCCCAGTAAGCCTTTTCATTGGAGCTTCTATAATGCAGATTATAAGAAGGTGCACATACCGGCACATGCTCTATGCACGGACCGCTGTTAACCGCGGATTCCGATTCAATCGCATCAATCGCCTTTACTTCTGAGATTGCCGGTAAGGAAGACGCGAGTCAGAAGACTGCCTTACACTCTATAGCGGCTTCACTATTCAGCCCTCTGCTGTCCTATATAACAAATCGCGAATAACGCATGTAAGGAACTCAGTTTCAGGAGATGTACGAGAACGTATGCTGAACCCCAAAGTTTTGAGACGAAAAATATAAATCCCAGTTTGCTCTGCAACTGAATACAAAGTATGTCTGCATCGGTCATTCACCTGCAAGCAGGATTTCAAACTTTTCTCTGAGAAGTGTTCTTATCCATTTGAGATCCTTTATGTAACACAGTCACTCCTCGTTTCCTTTCCATACAGAGTGATCTTTATGATTCTTCACAGAACCATGTGCTGTTCAGTGCTAAGGAAACAGTGTAGATGCTTAAAATAATTAGAGATGTTTCCTCTATCAAATGCATCTGAATTTCCACCTCTTACAATTCTTTCCCAAGAAACTTTTTATTGGAGCTTCCTCCATGCAAATTATAAGAAGGTGCACATACCGGCACAAGCACTATGCACGAACCGCCGTTAACCGCTTATTCCGATTCAATCGCATCAATCGCCTTTACTTCTGAGTTTGCCGCTAAGGAAGACGCGAGTCAGAAGACTGCCGATCATTGTTTTCGGCTTCTCTATTCACCCGGCTGTCTTTCTATATTAAGGAATCGCGACTTTCACGTGAAAGTGACTCAGTTTCAGGAGCTGTATGAGAATGTATACTGTACCCCAGTGTTAGCGAGAGGGAAATTTTAAATTCCAATATACTCTGCGAATGAATGCAAAGTATGTCTGCATCGGTCATTCACCTGCAAGCACGATTTCAAACTTTTCTCTGACAAGTGTTGTTATCCATTTTAGATCCTCATTGTAACACATCACTCCTCGTTTTCCTACCATACACAGTGATCGTTTTGATTCCACACAAATCCATGTGCTGTTCAGTGCTAAGGAAAAAGTGTAGATGCTTAAAGTACTTAGACCTGTTTCCTCTAACAAATGCATGTGTCATTTCCACCTCTTACTATTGTTTCCCAGTAAGCCTTTTCATTGGAGCTTCTATAATGCAGATTATAAGAAGGTGCACATACCGGCACAAGCACTATGCACGAACCGCTGTTAACCGCGGATTCCGATTCAATCGCATCAATCGCCTTTACTTCTGAGATTGCCGCTAAGGAAGACGCGAGTCAGAAGACTGCCTTACACTCTATAGCGGCTTCTTATTCAGCCCTCTGCTGTCCTATATAACAAATCGCGGTTAGCGCATGTAAGGGACTCAGTTTCAGGAGATGTACGAGAATGTATGCTGAACCCCAAAGTTTTTGAGACGTAAAATTTAAATCCCACTTTGCTCTGCAACTGAATACAAAGTATGTCTGCATCGGTCATTCACCTGCAAGCACGATTTCAAACTTTTCTCTGAGAAGTGTTCTTATCCATTTGAGATCCTTTATGTAACACAGTCACTCCTCGTTTCCTTACTCTACACAGTGATCGTTTTGATTCTCCACAGAACCATATGCTGTATAGTGCTAAGGAAACAGCGTAGATGCTTAAAGTACTTATAGACGTTTCCTCTACCAAATGCATCTGTATTTCCACCTCTTACAATTCTTTCCCAATAAACTTTTTATTGGAGCTTCTTTCATTCGAATTATAGAAGGTGCACATACCGGCACATGATCTATGCACGAACCGCTGTTAACCGCGGATTCCGATTAAATCGCATCAATCGCCTTTACTTCTGAGATTGCCGCTAAGGAAGACGCGAGTCAGAAGACTGCCTTACACTCTATAGCGGCTTCTTATTCAGCCGTCTACTGTCCTATATAAAGATTCGCAGTTAGAGCATGTAAGGGACTCAGTTTCAGGAGCTGTACGAGAACATATGCTGAACCCCAAAGTTTTTGAGACGTAAAATTTAAATCCCACTTTACTCTGCAAGTGAATACAAAGTATGTCTGCATCGGTCATTCACCTGCAAGCACGATTTCAAACTTTTCTCTGACAACTGTTATTATACATTTTAGATCCTTTATGTAACACAGTCACTCCTCGTTTCTTTACTCTACACAGTGATCCTTTTGATTCTCCACAGAACCATGTTCTGTCTAGTGCTAAGGAAACAGTGTAGATGCTTAAAGTACTTATAGATGTTTCCTCTACCAAATGCATCTGTATTTCCACCTCTTACAATTGTTTCCCAATAATCTTTTCATTTGAACCTGTAGAATGCAAATTATAAGAGGGTGCACATAACGGCACAAGCACTATGCACGAACCGCCGTTAACCGTGGATTCCGATTCAATCACATCAATCGCCTTTACTTCTGAGATTGCCGGTAAGGAAGACGCGAGTCAGAAGACTGCCGATCATTGTTTTCGGCTTCTCTATTCATGCGGCTGTCTTGCTATATTCGAATCGCGACTTTCACGTGAAAGTGACTCAGTTTCAGGAGCTGTATGAGAATGTATACTGTACCCCAGTGTTAGCGAGGTGCAAATTTTAATTCCCACTACTTTTCTGCTCTTGAATGTAAAGTAATTTTCCATCGGTCATTCACCTGCAAGCACGATTTCAAACATTTATCTGAGAAGTGTTCTTATCCATTTGAGATCCTTTATGTAACACAGTCACTCCTCGTTTCCTTTCCATACAGAGTGATCTTTATGATTCTCCACAGAACCATACGCTGTTTATTGCTAAGGAAACAGTGTAGATGCTTAAAGCACTTTGAGATGTTTCCCCTACCAAATGCTTCTGAATTTAAACCTCTTACAATTCTTTCCCAATAAACTTTTTTTTGGAGCTTCTTTCATGCAAATTATAAGAAGATGCACATACCGGCACAAGCTCTATGCACGAACCGCTGTTAACCGCGGATTCCGATTCATTCGCATCAATCGCCTTTACTTCTGATTTTGCCGCTAAGGAAGACGCGAGTCAGAAGACTGCCGAGCACTATATATCGGCTTCACTACTTTTCCGGCTATCATTCTATCTTAACGAATCGCTACTTACAAGTGAAAGTGACTCAGTTTCAGGAGTTGTATGAGAATATATACTGGACTCCAGTGTTAGTGAGAGGGAAATTTTAAATTCCAATTTACTCTGCGAATGAATGCAAAGTATGTCTGCATCGGTCATTCACCTGCAAGCACGATTTCACACTTTTCTCTGACCACTGTTCTTATCCATTTTAGTTCCTCTATGTAACACAGTCACTCCTCGTTTCCTTTCCATACAGAGTGATCTTTATGATTCTCCACAGAACCATGTGCTGTTCAGTGCTAAGGAAACAGTATAGATGCTTAAAGTACTTATAGATATTTCCTCTACCAAATGCATCTGTATTTCCTCCTCTTACAATTGTTTCCCAATAATCTTTTCATTTGAACCTGTAGAATGTAAATTATAAGAAGGTGCACATAACGGCACAAGCACTATGCACGAACCGCTGTTAACCGCGGATTCCGATTCAATCGCATCAATCGCCTTTACTTCTGAGATTGCCGCTAAGGAAGACGCGAGTCAGAAGACTGCCTTACACTCTATAGCGGCTTCTTATTCAGCCGTCTACTGTCCTATATAACGATTCGCGTTTAACGCATGTAAGGGACTCAGTTTCAGGAGCTGTACGAGAACGTATGCTGAACCCCAATGTTAGTGAGACGAAAAATTTAAATCCCACTTTGCTCTGCAACTGAATACAAAGTATGTCTGCATCGGTCATTCACCTGCAAGCACGATTTCAAACATTTCTCTGACAAGTGTTGTTATCCATTTTATTTCCTCATTGTAACACAGTCACTCCTCTTTTCCTTACTCTACACAGTGATCGTTTTGATTCTCCACAGAACCCTATGCTGTCTAGTGCTAAGGAAACAGTGTAGATGCTTAAAGTACTTATAGATGTTTCCTCTACCAAATGCATCTGTATTTCCTCCTCTTACAATTGTTTCCCAATAATCTTTTCATTTGAACCTGTAGAATGCAAATTATAAGAAGGTGCACATAACGGCACAAGCACTATGCACGAACCGCCGTTAACCGTGGATTCCGATTCAATCGCATCAATCGCCTTTACTTCTGAGATTGCCGGTAAGGAAGACGCGAGTCAGAAGACTGCCGATCATTGTTTTCGCTTTCTCTATTCAGGCGGCTGTCTTGCTATATTTCGAATCGTGACTTTCACGTGAAAGTGACTCAGTTTCAGGAGCTGTATGAGAATGTATACTGTACCCCAGTGTTAGCGAGAGGGAAATTTTAAATCCCACTACTTTTCTGCTACTGAATGTAAAGTAATTTTGCATCGGTCATTCACCTGCAAGCACGATTTCAAACTTTTCTCTGACAAGTGTTGTTATCCATTTTAGATCCTCATTGTAACACATCACTCCTCGTTTCCCTACCATACACAGTGATCGTTTTGATTCCACACAAATCCATGTGCTGTTCAGTGCTAAGGAAACAGTGTAGATACTTAAAGTACTTAGACCTGTTTCCTCTAACAAATGCATGTGTCATTTCAACACTTACTATTGTTTCCCAGTAAGCCTTTTCATTGGAGCTTCCTCCATGCAAATTATAAGAAGGTGCACATACCGGCACAAGCACTATGCACGAACCGCTGTTAACCGCGGATTCCGATTCAATCGCATCAATCGCCTTTACTTCTGAGTTTGCCGGTAAGGAAGACGCGAGTCAGAAGACTGCCTTACACTCTATAGCGGCTTCTTATTCAGCCGTCTACTGTCCTATATAACGATTCGCGTTTAACGCATGTAAGGGACTCAGTTTCAGGAGCTGTACGAGAACGTATGCTGAACCCCAATGTTAGTGAGACGAAAAATTTAAATCCCACTTTGCTCTGCAACTGAATACAAAGTATGTCTGCATCGGTCATTCACCTGCAAGCACGATTTCAAACTTTTCTCTGAGAAGTGTTCTTATCCATTTGAGATCCTTTATGTAACACAGTCACTCCTCGTTTCCTTTCCATACAGAGTGATCTTTATGATTCTTCACAGAACCATGTGCTGTTCAGTGCTAAGGAAACAGTGTAGATGCTTAAAGTAATTAGAGATGTTTCCTCTATCAAATGCATCTGAATTTCCACCTCTTACAATTCTTTCCCAAGAAACTTTTTATTGGAGCTTCCTTCATGCAAATTATTAGAAGGTGCACATACCGGCACATGCTCTATGCACGAACCGCTGTTAACCGCGGATTCCGATTCAATCGCATCAATCGCCTTTACTTCTGAGATTGCTGCTAAGGAAGACGCGAGTCAGAAGACTGCCTTACACTCTATAGCGGCTTCTTATTCAGCCGTCTACTGTCCTATATAACGATTCGCGTTTAACGCATGTAAGGGACTCAGTTTCGGGAGCTGTACGAGAACGTATGCTGAACCCCAATGTTAGTGAGACGAAAAATTTAAATCCCACTGTCACGGTGTTATCCGTGACAGTAACCCAAGGGGGAACCGAGAAGGGAAAAAGAAAACGAGAGGAAAAAAAAACTGCCGCGCGGCCGCCTCAGCAGAGCCCCGCGCTCCAGGGGGAGGGGAAACAGAGGGAATAGAGGGTCTGTAAAGAAAAACACAACGGCACGATCTGAGAAGGAACGGTAACTTTACTAAATCTAATAAAATTGAACAATTGAGAGAGAGAGACAAAATTTCCAAACCAGAAAACTGGGAGCTTACGTCGCACGTGCTGAACTCCTCACAGCCGCTCGGAGAGCGCGCGCCACCCCAAAAAGCGCGGGCCTCCCGTCTGGTGCGGAGCTCCGCCCCTCCCCTGCTCCCACAGCATTAACTCCTTAACGGCCTGCATGATGTTCTGATGTGGAATACCGGCATCAAAACCACTAAACCATAACATTCCACCCCTTATTCCACATCATCACATCATGCTTAACATGTATCTATATAGAACCAAGAACAGCAATAACACAGATTACATACAAATAGATCTATACATATACATATACACATGGAATCACAGACTGCACTCACCCAGCATCAAATTCCCTTGTGGTACACACTGGACATCCCCATTTTTATCCATTACCCACCAGGTGCACCCAGGTCCCTGTGCAAAAACTGTTCCACGGAGGGGTCTGCCCTTTCCAGAGGCTGGAAGGACCCACACTGCTTTTCCCAACATGCTCTTCACATGTACTACAGGGACCTTATCTCCCTCTATGGTCTGTAGGGAGCTGGACTGTGTAGGACCATCTCGGTTTACTGATCCCCTAGTGTTGACCAACCAGGTGGCTTCTGACAGATTTTTCTCCCAATGCTTAAATGTCCCGCCACCCAGTGCTTTCAGTGTGGTTTTTAACAACCCGTTATAGCGCTCGATCTTACCAGCAGCTGGTGCATGGTAGGGAATATGATAGACCCATTCAATGCCATGTTCCTTGGCCCAAGTATCCACAAGTGAATTTTTGAAATGAGTCCCATTATCGGACTCAATTCTTTCTGGGGTTCCATGTCGCCATAGGATTTGCTTCTCTAAGCCTAAGATGGTGTTACGGGCAGTAGCATGGGGTACTGCATATGTTTCAAGCCACCCAGTGGTCGCCTCCACCATGGTGAGCACATAACGCTTACCATTGCGAGATCGCGGCAAGGTGATATAATCAACCTGCCACGCCTCCCCATATTTATACTTCTGCCATCGCCCTTCCTGCCAGAGGGGTTTCATCCTCTTGGCCTGTTTAATTATGGCACATGTATCACAGTCATGGATCACCTGTGCGATGGCATCCATAGTTAAGTCCACCCCTCGGTCTCTAGCCCACTTATAGGTTGCGTCCCTTCCTTGATGGCCTGAGGTCTCATGGGCCAACCGAGCTAAGAATAACTCTCCTTTGTTCTGCCAATCCAAGTCTATTTGAGACACCTCAATTTTGGCAGCTTGATCTACCTGATGGTTATTTTTCTGTTCCTCAGTAGCTCGATTCTTGGGCACATGAGCATCTACATGACGCACCTTTACACCCAACCTTTTTGTTCGGACAGCAATGTCTTTCCACAGTTCCGCAGCCCAGATAGGTTTACCCTTTCTTTGCCAGTTGTTTTGTTCCCACGTCTGCAACCACCCCCATAAAGCGTTTGCCACCATCCAAGAGTCAGTATAGAGATACAGCATTGGCCACCTCTCCCGTTCAGCCACATCTAAGGCCAGTTGGACAGCCTTTACCTCTGCAAATTGGCTTGACTCTCCTTCTCCTTCCGTGGCCTCTGCTACTCGTCGTGTGGGGCTCCACACAGCAGCCTTCCATCTGCGATGTTTCCCAACAATCCGACACGATCCGTCAGTGAAGAGGGCATATGTCTTTTCATTTTCTGATAGTTCATTATATGGTGGGGCCTCTTTTGCACGTGGTACCTCCTCTGCTGGTGATGTTCCAAATTTCTTGCCTTCAGGCCAGTCCATGATCACCTCTAACATCCCTGGACAGCTGAGGTTCCCCATCCGAGCTCGCTGTGTAATCAGTGCAATACACTTACTCCAGGTGGCATCGGTAGCATGATGGGTGGAGGGAACCTTTCCTCTGAACATCCAGTTCAGCACTGGCAATCGAGGTGCCAGGAGCAGCTGCGTCTCAGTGCCAGTTACTTCAGAGGCAGCCCGAACTCCCTCGTATGCTGCCAAGATCTCCTTCTCAGTTGGAGTGTAGCACTCCTCCGAACCCCTGTATGCTCTGCTCCAAAATCCCAGGGGTCGGCCTCGGGTCTCCCCAGAAGCTCTTTGCCACAAACTCCAAGTGGGACCTTTCTCTCCAGCAGCAGTGTATAGGATGTTCTTTACGTCCTGTCCCATCCGTACTGGCCCCAGGGCAACAGCACGGGCTATCTCCTGTTTAATCTGCTCAAAGGCCTGCTGCTGTTCAGGACCCCATGCAAAATTATTCTTCTTTCGGGTCACCTGATAGAGGGGGCTTACTATGAGGCTGTAGTTTGGGACATGCATCCTCCAAAAACCTACTACACCGAGAAAAGACTGTGTCTCCTTTTTGCTAGTGGGTGGTGACATGCTGGTGATTTTGTCAACCACATCTCCTGGGATGTGACGACGCCCATCTTGCCATTTTACTCCTAGAAACTGAATTTCTTGGGCAGGTCCCTTCACTTTGTTTCGTTTGATAGCAAAACCAGCACTCAGAAGAATTTGGATTATTCGCTCTCCCTTTTTAAAAACTTCTTCTGCTGTATCACCCCACACAACAATGTCATCAATGTACTGGAGGTGCTCAGGTGCCCCACCCTGTTCCAGTGTGGTCTGAATCAACCCATGGCAAATGGTTGGGCTGTGTTTCCACCCCTGGGGCAAACGGTTCCAAGTGTACTGAATGCCCCTCCACGTGAAAGCAAACTGTGGTCTGCACTCTGTGGCCAAAGGAATAGAGAAGAACGCATTGGCAATGTCAATGGTAGCGTACCACTTGGCTGCTTTTGACTCCAGTTCATATTGCAGCTCCAACATATCTGGCACAGCAGCGCTCAGTGGGGGTGTGACTTCATTCAGACCACGGTAATCTACTGTCAGCCTCCATTCTCCATTGGATTTACGTACCGGCCATATGGGGCTGTTAAACGGTGAGTGGGTTTTGCTGATCACTCCCTGGCCCTCTAACTGACGGATCAAATTATGAATGGGGAGCAAGGAATCCCTGTTGGTACGGTATTGCCGTCTGTGTACTGTTTTTGTTGCAATTGGTACCTGCTGCTCTTTTACTTTCAGTACCCCCACAACAGACAGATCTTCTGATAGGCCAGGTAAAACAGACAGCTGCTGAATGTTGTCAGCATCTACAGCAGCTATTCCAAAAGCCCATCGGTATCCCTTGGGATCCTTGAAATGTCCCCTTCTAAGATAATCAATACCGAGTATGCATGGAGCCCCCTGTCCAGTCACTATACGATGTTTCTGCCAGTCTTTACCAGTGAGGCTTATTTCTGCCTCCAACACAGACAATTCCTGAGAGCCCCCAGTCACTCCAGAAATATAAATCAATTCTGTCCCTTTATAACTCGAAGGCATTAGAGTGCACTGTGCACCAGTGTCCACCAGTGCCTTATATTTTTGTGGCTCTGATGTGCCAGGCCATCGAATCCACACAGTCCAATACACTCTATTATCCCTTTCCCTCCCCTGGCTGAGGGCAGGGCCCCTCTATTGGTTACCTGTGGTGACCGGAGCTATTTCATTGGTGGCTGATCTCTGCTGTAATTCTCTCACACGTGCTCGTAGTGCAGGGGTGGGTTTTTTATGCCACTTCTTCATGTCCTCTCCATTTTCTCGTAAGAAGCTCCACATGGACACACGCGACATGAAGTTACTGCTGTCATCTACTCGAGCAGAGAGGCGGTTGCCTTTGATGGCTGAGACTTTTATCAGTTTGATCAGTTTCTCCATCAGATTCTTTGGATCATCCCCGTCTTCATCCGGTGTTTCTGATACTGACACAGGTCCATCCCGGTTCATCAGTAAGGACAATTCCTCCAGTATCATTTTCACTATCTTCTTTATGTCACTGACTTCTCCTGCTACCGATGATACAGCTGCAATGGAAACGTGTGATGGTGGAAGTTGTTGTTCAAAGTTTTGAAGTGTAGTAACCACTTCATGAAATGGGAGTCTTCTGTTTCGGCCCTCAAGTATATTGAATGTTGCTACCAGTGTACTTGCGTACCTTTCTGGTGCTGTTTTTGAGAGCTTCCGATATACATCAGCTTTACACCATGCTTTCTCAGGATCACGGTCCTGGTGTGGATTGTTAGGGACGAAAGTAGGATCGTACAGCATCTCTACTACAGCCATTTCTCTCAGAAATTGGACGCCCTTCTCCACAGTATTCCATCTTTCCACCTTAGGCTCCAGATCGTCTTTGTAAGGAAATCTCTCCTTTACAGCTACTAGTACTCGTTCCCAGAGGGTAGCAACTCCACTCAGACATCTACTAATCCCTCTGTCAATAGCTGAGTCTCGAGCAATGCTTCCCAGTTGGCGGGCTTCGTTGCCATCAAGGGACACGCTGCTGGCACCGTTGTCCCAACACCGCAGCAACCAGGTGACAATAGCTTCATCTGAGCGCCGTACAAACTCCTTTCTTGAACCCTGGATTTCAGTCATCTTTAGGGGCCGACGAATAGTAGTAATGGTGATTTCTTCATTATCACTGTCCTCTCCATGCCTCACACTTTTCTTAGTGGCCTTTCTAGGTGGTGGTGGTGGTGGTGGTGGTGAGGAGGGCCCCTCACCTGGATCTTCCTCTTCTTTCTCATCTCTGTCGTCTCCACGTTTCTCACCTTCCTTAGTGGCCTTTTTAGGTGGTGGTGGTGGTGTTGGTGCTGAAGAGGGCCCCTCACCTGGATCTTCCTTTTTTTTCTCTGCTTCTTCTTTCCGTTCTAGCCGAGAGGACACAAGTTTCCATTTCTGGCCTTCCACAGGGGCAACCGACACGGGTGCCGGTGCTTCCTGTGACTGGTCAGGTTTAACCTCAAGGTTTTCATTTTTGTTCTGAACCTCGGTTTGGAAACCATTTCTCTCAAGAATATCAATTATAGCTCGATAAGCACAAGCCAAGCCCCAAACAATCCGTTCCTTCTCAGATCTTCCTGAGTCACATGACTCCTGACCTAAACACTCACTGAATTTCTCAGGATCCCGCAGGTGCTCAAGATCAAAATCACATTGCACCGGGGGTCCCCACGCTTCTAATTTCTTTCCTAATTTTTCCCACCTTCCCTGCCATTCAACACTCTCTGGAGTGTTCTCAGCTTTCTCTGAGGAAAGCTTCCTACACAGGATGTAAATTACTGTTGCAAAGAGTAGATTCAGAAAAACAGATAACACAATTGCCAGGCTGACATCTTGAACATAGGTAAAAACCTGAAGAGAGTACCTGGAAACCAATCCAAATGCCGTATAATCTGTCATATTAACCAGGGCGTTTAGGCAGGAGGGGGGTAACCCCATCAGCACACTAAAGCAGCTGTATGCATATATGACTCCAGTGCTGAACATGAGGAGCTTAAAAAGACGCCAACATGCTCCAAGGTACATGAAAACACTTAGTCCACTTAGCACCAGTTTTACAGTGGAGTACAAATACTGCATTGCCCGCATCCTCCACCAATAATGTGTCACGGTGTTATCCGTGACAGTAACCCAAGGGGGAACCGAGAAGGGAAAAAGAAAGGGAGAGGAAAAAAAAACTGCCGCGCGGCCGCCTCAGCAGAGCCCCGCGCTCCAGGGGGAGGGGAAACAGAGGGAATAGAGGGTCTGTAAAGAAAAACACAACGGCACGATCTGAGAAGGAACGGTAACTTTACTAAATCTAATAAAATTGAACAATTGAGAGAGAGAGACAAAATTTCCAAACCAGAAAACTGGGAGCTTACGTCGCACGTGCTGAACTCCTCACAGCCGCTCGGAGAGCGCGCGCCACCCCAAAAAGCGCGGGCCTCCCGTCTGGTGCGGAGCTCCGTCCCTCCCCTGCTCCCACAGCATTAACTCCTTAACGGCCTGCATGATGTTCTGATGTGGAATACCGGCATCAAAACCACTAAACCATAACACCCACTTTGCTCTGCAACTGAATACAAAGTATGTCTGCATCGGTCATTCACCTGCATCACGATTTCAAACTTTTCTCTGAGAAGTGTTCTTATCCATTTGAGATCCTCTATGTTACACAGTCACTCCTCGTTTCCTTACTCTACACAGTGATCGTTTTGATTCCTCACAAAAACATGTGCTGTTCAGTGCTAAGGAAACAGTGTAGATGCTATAATTACTTATAGCTGTTTCCTCTACCAAATGCATGTGTCATTTCACCACATACATTTTTATCCCAGTCAACCTTTTCATTGGAACTTCAATAATGCAAATTGTAAGAAGGTGCACATACCGGCACAAGCTCTATGCACGAACCGCTGTTAACCGCGGATTCCGATTCATTCGCATCAATCGCCTTTACTTCTGATTTTGCCGCTAAGGAAGAAGCGAGTCAGAAGACTGCCGAGCACTATATATCGGCTTCACTACTTTTCCGGCAATCATTCTATCTTAACGAATCGCTACTAACAAGTGAAAGTGACTCAGTTTCAGGAGCTGTATGAGAATATATACTGGACTCCAGTGTTAGTGAGAGGGAAATTTTAAATTCCAATTTACTCTGCGAATGAATGCAAAGTATGTCTGCATCGGTCATTCACCTGCAAGCACGATTTCAAACTTTTCTCTGACAACTGTTCTTATCCATTTTAGTTCCTCTATGTAACACAGTCACTCCTCGTTTCCTTTCCATACAGAGTGATCTTTATGATTCTCCACAGAACCATGTGCTGTTCAGTGCTAAGGAAACAGTGTAGATGCTTAAAGTACTTATAGATGTTTCCTCTACCAAATGCATCTGTATTTCCTCCTCTTACAATTGTTTCCCAATAATCTTTTCATTTGAACCTGTAGAATGCAAAATATAAGTAGGTGCACATAACAGCACAAGCACTATGCACGAACCGCTGTTAACCGCGGATTCCGATTCAATCGCATCAATCGCCTTTACTTCTGAGATTGCCGCTAAGGAAGACGCGAGTCAGAGGACTGCCTTACACTCTATAGCGGCTTCTTATTCAGCCGTCTACTGTCCTATATAACGATTCGCGTTTAACGCATGTAAGGGACTCAGTTTCAGGAGCTGTACGAGAACGTATGCTGAACCCCAATGTTAGTGAGACGAAAAATTTAAATCCCACTTTGCTCTGCAACTGAATACAAAGTATGTCTGCATCGGTCATTCACCTGCAAGCACGATTTCAAACTTTTCTCTGAGAAGTGTTCTTATCCATTTGAGATCCTCTATGTTACACAGTCACTCCTCGTTTCCTTACTCTACACAGTGATCGTTTTGATTCCTCACAGAAACATGTGCTGTTCAGTGCTAAGGAAACAGTGTAGATGCTTAAAGTACTTATAGATGTTTCCTCTACCAAATGCATCTGTATTTCCTCCTCTTACAATTGTTTCCCAATAATCTTTTCATTTGAACCTGTAGAATGCAAATTATAAGAAGGTGCACATAACGGCACAAGCACTATGCACGAACCGCCGTTAACCGTGGATTCCGATTCAATCGCATCAATCGCCTTTACTTCTGAGATTGCCGGTAAGGAAGACGCGAGTCAGAAGACTGCCGATCATTGTTTTCGCTTTCTCTATTCAGGCGGCTGTCTTGCTATATTTCGAATCGTGACTTTCACGTGAAAGTGACTCAGTTTCAGGAGCTGTATGAGAATGTATACTGTACCCCAGTGTTAGCGAGAGGGAAATTTTAAATCCCACTACTTTTCTGCTACTGAATGTAAAGTAATTTTGCATCGGTCATTCACCTGCAAGCACGATTTCAAACTTTTCTCTGACAAGTGTTGTTATCCATTTTAGATCCTCATTGTAACACATCACTCCTCGTTTCCCTACCATACACAGTGATCGTTTTGATTCCACACAAATCCATGTGCTGTTCAGTGCTAAGGAAACAGTGTAGATACTTAAAGTACTTAGACCTGTTTCCTCTAACAAATGCATGTGTCATTTCAACACTTACTATTGTTTCCCAGTAAGCCTTTTCATTGGAGCTTCCTCCATGCAAATTATAAGAAGGTGCACATACCGGCACAAGCACTATGCACGAACCGCTGTTAACCGCGGATTCCGATTCAATCGCATCAATCGCCTTTACTTCTGAGTTTGCCGGTAAGGAAGACGCGAGTCAGAGGACTGCCTTACACTCTATAGCGGCTTCTTATTCAGCCGTCTACTGTCCTATATAACGATTCGCGTTTAACGCATGTAAGGGACTCAGTTTCAGGAGCTGTACGAGAACATATGCTGAACCCCAATGTTAGTGAGACGAAAAATTTAAATCCCACTTTGCTCTGCAACTGAATACAAAGTATGTCTGCATCGGTCATTCACCTGCATCACGATTTCAAACTTTTCTCTGAGAAGTGTTCTTATCCATTTGAGATCCTCTATGTTACACAGTCACTCCTCGTTTCCTTACTCTACACAGTGATCGTTTTGATTCCTCACAAAAACATGTGCTGTTCAGTGCTAAGGAAACAGTGTAGATGCTATAATTACTTATAGCTGTTTCCTCTACCAAATGCATGTGTCATTTCACCACATACATTTTTATCCCAGTCAACCTTTTCATTGGAACTTCAATAATGCAAATTGTAAGAAGGTGCACATACCGGCACAAGCTCTATGCACGAACCGCTGTTAACCGCGGATTCCGATTCATTCGCATCAATCGCCTTTACTTCTGATTTTGCCGCTAAGGAAGAAGCGAGTCAGAAGACTGCCGAGCACTATATATCGGCTTCACTACTTTTCCGGCAATCATTCTATCTTAACGAATCGCTACTAACAAGTGAAAGTGACTCAGTTTCAGGAGCTGTATGAGAATATATACTGGACTCCAGTGTTAGTGAGAGGGAAATTTTAAATTCCAATTTACTCTGCGAATGAATGCAAAGTATGTCTGCATCGGTCATTCACCTGCAAGCACGATTTCAAACTTTTCTCTGACAACTGTTCTTATCCATTTTAGTTCCTCTATGTAACACAGTCACTCCTCGTTTCCTTTCCATACAGAGTGATCTTTATGATTCTCCACAGAACCATGTGCTGTTCAGTGCTAAGGAAACAGTGTAGATGCTTAAAGTACTTATAGATGTTTCCTCTACCAAATGCATCTGTATTTCCTCCTCTTACAATTGTTTCCCAATAATCTTTTCATTTGAACCTGTAGAATGCAAAATATAAGTAGGTGCACATAACAGCACAAGCACTATGCACGAACCGCTGTTAACCGCGGATTCCGATTCAATCGCATCAATCGCCTTTACTTCTGAGATTGCCGCTAAGGAAGACGCGAGTCAGAGGACTGCCTTACACTCTATAGCGGCTTCTTATTCAGCCGTCTACTGTCCTATATAACGATTCGCGTTTAACGCATGTAAGGGACTCAGTTTCAGGAGCTGTACGAGAACGTATGCTGAACCCCAATGTTAGTGAGACGAAAAATTTAAATCCCACTTTGCTCTGCAACTGAATACAAAGTATGTCTGCATCGGTCATTCACCTGCAAGCACGATTTCAAACTTTTCTCTGAGAAGTGTTCTTATCCATTTGAGATCCTCTATGTTACACAGTCACTCCTCGTTTCCTTACTCTACACAGTGATCGTTTTGATTCCTCACAGAAACATGTGCTGTTCAGTGCTAAGGAAACAGTGTAGATGCTTAAAGTACTTATAGATGTTTCCTCTACCAAATGCATCTGTATTTCCTCCTCTTACAATTGTTTCCCAATAATCTTTTCATTTGAACCTGTAGAATGCAAATTATAAGAAGGTGCACATAACGGCACAAGCACTATGCACGAACCGCCGTTAACCGTGGATTCCGATTCAATCGCATCAATCGCCTTTACTTCTGAGATTGCCGGTAAGGAAGACGCGAGTCAGAAGACTGCCGATCATTGTTTTCGCTTTCTCTATTCAGGCGGCTGTCTTGCTATATTTCGAATCGTGACTTTCACGTGAAAGTGACTCAGTTTCAGGAGCTGTATGAGAATGTATACTGTACCCCAGTGTTAGCGAGAGGGAAATTTTAAATCCCACTACTTTTCTGCTACTGAATGTAAAGTAATTTTGCATCGGTCATTCACCTGCAAGCACGATTTCAAACTTTTCTCTGACAAGTGTTGTTATCCATTTTAGATCCTCATTGTAACACATCACTCCTCGTTTCCCTACCATACACAGTGATCGTTTTGATTCCACACAAATCCATGTGCTGTTCAGTGCTAAGGAAACAGTGTAGATACTTAAAGTACTTAGACCTGTTTCCTCTAACAAATGCATGTGTCATTTCAACACTTATTATTGTTTCCCAGTAAGCCTTTTCATTGGAGCTTCCTCCATGCAAATTATAAGAAGGTGCACATACCGGCACAAGCACTATGCACGAACCGCTGTTAACCGCGGATTCCGATTCAATCGCATCAATCGCCTTTACTTCTGAGTTTGCCGGTAAGGAAGACGCGAGTCAGAAGACTGCCTTACACTCTATAGCGGCTTCTTATTCAGCCGTCTACTGTCCTATATAACGATTCGCGTTTAACGCATGTAAGGGACTCAGTTTCAGGAGCTGTACGAGAACGTATGCTGAACCCCAATGTTAGTGAGACGAAAAATTTAAATCCCACTTTGCTCTGCAACTGAATACAAAGTATGTCTGCATCGGTCATTCACCTGCAAGCACGATTTCAAACTTTTCTCTGAGAAGTGTTCTTATCCATTTGAGATCCTTTATGTAACACAGTCACTCCTCGTTTCCTTTCCATACAGAGTGATCTTTATGATTCTTCACAGAACCATGTGCTGTTCAGTGCTAAGGAAACAGTGTAGATGCTTAAAATAATTAGAGATGTTTCCTCTATCAAATGCATCTGAATTTCCACCTCTTACAATTCTTTCCCAATAAACTTTTTATTGGAGCTTCCTTCATGCAAATTATTAGAAGGTGCACATACCGGCACATGCTCTATGCACGAACCGCTGTTAACCGCGGATTCCGATTCAATCGCATCAATCGCCTTTACTTCTGAGATTGCCGCTAAGGAAGACGCGAGTCAGAAGACTGCCTTACACTCTATAGCGGCTTCTTATTCAGCCGTCTACTGTCCTATATAACGATTCGCGTTTAACGCATGTAAGGGACTCAGTTTCGGGAGCTGTACGAGAACGTATGCTGAACCCCAATGTTAGTGAGACGAAAAATTTAAATCCCACTGTCACGGTGTTATCCGTGACAGTAACCCAAGGGGGAACCGAGAAGGGAAAAAGAAAGGGAGAGGAAAAAAAACTGCCGCGCGGCCGCCTCAGCAGAGCCCCGCGCTCCAGGGGGAGGGGAAACAGAGGGAATAGAGGGTCTGTAAAGAAAAACACAACGGCACGATCTGAGAAGGAACGGTAACTTTACTAAATCTAATAAAATTGAACAATTGAGAGAGAGAGACAAAATTTCCAAACCAGAAAACTGGGAGCTTACGTCGCACGTGCTGAACTCCTCACAGCCGCTCGGAGAGCGCGCGCCACCCCAAAAAGCGCGGGCCTCCCGTCTGGTGCGGAGCTCCGCCCCTCCCCTGCTCCCACAGCATTAACTCCTTAACGGCCTGCATGATGTTCTGATGTGGAATACCGGCATCAAAACCACTAAACCATAACATTCCACCCCTTATTCCACATCATCACATCATGCTTAACATGTATCTATATAGAACCAAGAACAGCAATAACACAGATTACATACAAATAGATCTATACATATACATATACACATGGAATCACAGACTGCACTCACCCAGCATCAAATTCCCTTGTGGTACACACTGGACATCCCCATTTTTATCCATTACCCACCAGGTGCACCCAGGTCCCTGTGCAAAAACTGTTCCACGGAGGGGTCTGCCCTTTCCAGAGGCTGGAAGGACCCACACTGCTTTTCCCAACATGCTCTTCACATGTACTACAGGGACCTTATCTCCCTCTATGGTCTGTAGGGAGCTGGACTGTGTAGGACCATCTCGGTTTACTGATCCCCTAGTGTTGACCAACCAGGTGGCTTCTGACAGATTTTTCTCCCAATGCTTAAATGTCCCGCCACCCAGTGCTTTCAGTGTGGTTTTTAACAACCCGTTATAGCGCTCGATCTTACCAGCAGCTGGTGCATGGTAGGGAATATGATAGACCCATTCAATGCCATGTTCCTTGGCCCAAGTATCCACAAGTGAATTTTTGAAATGAGTCCCATTATCGGACTCAATTCTTTCTGGGGTTCCATGTCGCCATAGGATTTGCTTCTCTAAGCCTAAGATGGTGTTACGGGCAGTAGCATGGGGTACTGCATATGTTTCAAGCCACCCAGTGGTCGCCTCCACCATGGTGAGCACATAACGCTTACCATTGCGAGATCGCGGCAAGGTGATATAATCAACCTGCCACGCCTCCCCATATTTATACTTCTGCCATCGCCCTTCCTGCCAGAGGGGTTTCATCCTCTTGGCCTGTTTAATTATGGCACATGTATCACAGTCATGGATCACCTGTGCGATGGCATCCATAGTTAAGTCCACCCCTCGGTCTCTAGCCCACTTATAGGTTGCGTCCCTTCCTTGATGGCCTGAGGTCTCATGGGCCAACCGAGCTAAGAATAACTCTCCTTTGTTCTGCCAATCCAAGTCTATTTGAGACACCTCAATTTTGGCAGCTTGATCTACCTGATGGTTATTTTTCTGTTCCTCAGTAGCTCGATTCTTGGGCACATGAGCATCTACATGACGCACCTTTACACCCAACCTTTTTGTTCGGACAGCAATGTCTTTCCACAGTTCCGCAGCCCAGATAGGTTTACCCTTTCTTTGCCAGTTGTTTTGTTCCCACGTCTGCAACCACCCCCATAAAGCGTTTGCCACCATCCAAGAGTCAGTATAGAGATACAGCATTGGCCACCTCTCCCGTTCAGCCACATCTAAGGCCAGTTGGACAGCCTTTACCTCTGCAAATTGGCTTGACTCTCCTTCTCCTTCTGTGGCCTCTGCTACTCGTCGTGTGGGGCTCCACACAGCAGCCTTCCATCTGCGATGTTTCCCAACAATCCGACACGATCCGTCAGTGAAGAGGGCATATGTCTTTTCATTTTCTGATAGTTCATTATATGGTGGGGCCTCTTTTGCACGTGGTACCTCCTCTGCTGGTGATGTTCCAAATTTCTTGCCTTCAGGCCAGTCCATGATCACCTCTAACATCCCTGGACGGCTGAGGTTCCCCATCCGAGCTCGCTGTGTAATCAGTGCAATACACTTACTCCAGGTGGCATCGGTAGCATGATGGGTGGAGGGAACCTTTCCTCTGAACATCCAGTTCAGCACTGGCAATCGAGGTGCCAGGAGCAGCTGCGTCTCAGTGCCAATTACTTCAGAGGCAGCCCGAACTCCCTCGTATGCTGCCAAGATCTCCTTCTCAGTTGGAGTGTAGCACTCCTCCGAACCCCTGTATGCTCTGCTCCAAAATCCCAGGGGTCGGCCTCGGGTCTCCCCAGAAGCTCTTTGCCACAAACTCCAAGTGGGACCTTTCTCTCCAGCAGCAGTGTATAGGATGTTCTTTACGTCCTGTCCCATCCGTACTGGCCCCAGGGCAACAGCACGGGCTATCTCCTGTTTAATCTGCTCAAAGGCCTGCTGCTGTTCAGGACCCCATGCAAAATTATTCTTCTTTCGGGTCACCTGATAGAGGGGGCTTACTATGAGGCTGTAGTTTGGGACATGCATCCTCCAAAAACCTACTACACCGAGAAAAGACTGTGTCTCCTTTTTGCTAGTGGGTGGTGACATGCTGGTGATTTTGTCAACCACATCTCCTGGGATGTGACGACGCCCATCTTGCCATTTTACTCCTAGAAACTGAATTTCTTGGGCAGGTCCCTTCACTTTGTTTCGTTTGATAGCAAAACCAGCACTCAGAAGAATTTGGATTATTCGCTCTCCCTTTTTAAAAACTTCTTCTGCTGTATCACCCCACACAACAATGTCATCAATGTACTGGAGGTGCTCAGGTGCCCCACCCTGTTCCAGTGTGGTCTGAATCAACCCATGGCAAATGGTTGGGCTGTGTTTCCACCCCTGGGGCAAACGGTTCCAAGTGTACTGAATGCCCCTCCACGTGAAAGCAAACTGTGGTCTGCACTCTGTGGCCAAAGGAATAGAGAAGAACGCATTGGCAATGTCAATGGTAGCGTACCACTTGGCTGCTTTTGACTCCAGTTCATATTGCAGCTCCAACATATCTGGCACAGCAGCGCTCAGTGGGGGTGTGACTTCATTCAGACCACGGTAATCTACTGTCAGCCTCCATTCTCCATTGGATTTACGTACCGGCCATATGGGGCTGTTAAACGGTGAGTGGGTTTTGCTGATCACTCCCTGGCCCTCTAACTGACGGATCAAATTATGAATGGGGAGCAAGGAATCCCTGTTGGTACGGTATTGCCGTCTGTGTACTGTTTTTGTTGCAATTGGTACCTGCTGCTCTTTTACTTTCAGTACCCCCACAACAGACAGATCTTCTGATAGGCCAGGTAAAACAGACAGCTGCTGAATGTTGTCAGCATCTACAGCAGCTATTCCAAAAGCCCATCGGTATCCCTTGGGATCCTTGAAATGTCCCCTTCTAAGATAATCAATACCGAGTATGCATGGAGCCCCCTGTCCAGTCACTATACGATGTTTCTGCCAGTCTTTACCAGTGAGGCTTATTTCTGCCTCCAACACAGACAATTCCTGAGAGCCCCCAGTCACTCCAGAAATATAAATCAATTCTGTCCCTTTATAACTCGAAGGCATTAGAGTGCACTGTGCACCAGTGTCCACCAGTGCCTTATATTTTTGTGGCTCTGATGTGCCAGGCCATCGAATCCACACAGTCCAATACACTCTATTATCCCTTTCCCTCCCCTGGCTGAGGGCAGGGCCCCTCTATTGGTTACCTGTGGTGACCGGAGCTATTTCATTGGTGGCTGATCTCTGCTGTAATTCTCTCACACGTGCTCGTAGTGCAGGGGTGGGTTTTTTATGCCACTTCTTCATGTCCTCTCCATTTTCTCGTAAGAAGCTCCACATGGACACACGCGACATGAAGTTACTGCTGTCATCTACTCGAGCAGAGAGGCGGTTGCCTTTGATGGCTGAGACTTTTATCAGTTTGATCAGTTTCTCCATCAGATTCTTTGGATCATCCCCGTCTTCATCCGGTGTTTCTGATACTGACACAGGTCCATCCCGGTTCATCAGTAAGGACAATTCCTCCAGTATCATTTTCACTATCTTCTTTATGTCACTGACTTCTCCTGCTACCGATGATACAGCTGCAATGGAAACGTGTGATGGTGGAAGTTGTTGTTCAAAGTTTTGAAGTGTAGTAACCACTTCATGAAATGGGAGTCTTCTGTTTCGGCCCTCAAGTATATTGAATGTTGCTACCAGTGTACTTGCGTACCTTTCTGGTGCTGTTTTTGAGAGCTTCCGATATACATCAGCTTTACACCATGCTTTCTCAGGATCACGGTCCTGGTGTGGATTGTTAGGGACGAAAGTAGGATCGTACAGCATCTCTACTACAGCCATTTCTCTCAGAAATTGGACGCCCTTCTCCACAGTATTCCATCTTTCCACCTTAGGCTCCAGATCGTCTTTGTAAGGAAATCTCTCCTTTACAGCTACTAGTACTCGTTCCCAGAGGGTAGCAACTCCACTCAGACATCTACTAATCCCTCTGTCAATAGCTGAGTCTCGAGCAATGCTTCCCAGTTGGCGGGCTTCGTTGCCATCAAGGGACACGCTGCTGGCACCGTTGTCCCAACACCGCAGCAACCAGGTGACAATAGCTTCATCTGAGCGCCGTACAAACTCCTTTCTTGAACCCTGGATTTCAGTCATCTTTAGGGGCCGACGAATAGTAGTAATGGTGATTTCTTCATTATCACTGTCCTCTCCATGCCTCACACTTTTCTTAGTGGCCTTTCTAGGTGGTGGTGGTGGTGGTGGTGGTGAGGAGGGCCCCTCACCTGGATCTTCCTCTTCTTTCTCATCTCTGTCGTCTCCACGTTTCTCACCTTCCTTAGTGGCCTTTTTAGGTGGTGGTGGTGGTGTTGGTGCTGAAGAGGGCCCCTCACCTGGATCTTCCTTTTTTTTCTCTGCTTCTTCTTTCCGTTCTAGCCGAGAGGACACAAGTTTCCATTTCTGGCCTTCCACAGGGGCAACCGACACGGGTGCCGGTGCTTCCTGTGACTGGTCAGGTTTAACCTCAAGGTTTTCATTTTTGTTCTGAACCTCGGTTTGGAAACCATTTCTCTCAAGAATATCAATTATAGCTCGATAAGCACAAGCCAAGCCCCAAACAATCCGTTCCTTCTCAGATCTTCCTGAGTCACATGACTCCTGACCTAAACACTCACTGAATTTCTCAGGATCCCGCAGGTGCTCAAGATCAAAATCACATTGCACCGGGGGTCCCCACGCTTCTAATTTCTTTCCTAATTTTTCCCACCTTCCCTGCCATTCAACACTCTCTGGAGTGTTCTCAGCTTTCTCTGAGGAAAGCTTCCTACACAGGATGTAAATTACTGTTGCAAAGAGTAGATTCAGAAAAACAGATAACACAATTGCCAGGCTGACATCTTGAACATAGGTAAAAACCTGAAGAGAGTACCTGGAAACCAATCCAAATGCCGTATAATCTGTCATATTAACCAGGGCGTTTAGGCAGGAGGGGGGTAACCCCATCAGCACACTAAAGCAGCTGTATGCATATATGACTCCAGTGCTGAACATGAGGAGCTTAAAAAGACGCCAACATGCTCCAAGGTACATGAAAACACTTAGTCCACTTAGCACCAGTTTTACAGTGGAGTACAAATACTGCATTGCCCGCATCCTCCACCAATAATGTGTCACGGTGTTATCCGTGACAGTAACCCAAGGGGGAACCGAGAAGGGAAAAAGAAAGGGAGAGGAAAAAAAAACTGCCGCGCGGCCGCCTCAGCAGAGCCCCGCGCTCCAGGGGGAGGGGAAACAGAGGGAATAGAGGGTCTGTAAAGAAAAACACAACGGCACGATCTGAGAAGGAACGGTAACTTTACTAAATCTAATAAAATTGAACAATTGAGAGAGAGAGACAAAATTTCCAAACCAGAAAACTGGGAGCTTACGTCGCACGTGCTGAACTCCTCACAGCCGCTCGGAGAGCGCGCGCCACCCCAAAAAGCGCGGGCCTCCCGTCTGGTGCGGAGCTCCGTCCCTCCCCTGCTCCCACAGCATTAACTCCTTAACGGCCTGCATGATGTTCTGATGTGGAATACCGGCATCAAAACCACTAAACCATAACACCCACTTTGCTCTGCAACTGAATACAAAGTATGTCTGCATCGGTCATTCACCTGCATCACGATTTCAAACTTTTCTCTGAGAAGTGTTCTTATCCATTTGAGATCCTCTATGTTACACAGTCACTCCTCGTTTCCTTTCCATACAGAGTGATCTTTATGATTCTTCACAGAACCATGTGCTGTTCAGTGCTAAGGAAACAGTGTAGATGCTATAATTACTTATAGCTGTTTCCTCTACCAAATGCATGTGTCATTTCACCACATACATTTTTATCCCAGTCAACCTTTTCATTGGAACTTCAATAATGCAAATTGTAAGAAGGTGCACATACCGGCACAAGCTCTATGCACGAACCGCTGTTAACCGCGGATTCCGATTCATTCGCATCAATCGCCTTTACTTCTGATTTTGCCGCTAAGGAAGAAGCGAGTCAGAAGACTGCCGAGCACTATATATCGGCTTCACTACTTTTCCGGCAATCATTCTATCTTAATGAATCGCTACTAACAAGTGAAAGTGACTCAGTTTCAGGAGCTGTATGAGAATATATACTGGACTCCAGTGTTATTGAGAGGGAAATTTTAAATTCCAATTTACTCTGCGAATGAATGCAAAGTATGTCTGCATCGGTCATTCACCTGCAAGCACGATTTCAAACTTTTCTCTGACAACTGTTCTTATCCATTTTAGTTCCTCTATGTAACACAGTCACTCCTCGTTTCCTTACTCTACACAGTGATCGTTTTGATTCTCCACAGAACCATATGCTGTCTAGTGCTAAGGAAACAGTGTAGATGCTTAAAGTACTTATAGATGTTTCCTCTACCAAATGCATCTGTATTTCCACCTCTTACAATTCTTTCCCAATAAACTTTTTATTGGAGCTTCCTTCATGCAAATTATTAGAAGGTGCACATACCGGCACATGCTTTATGCACGAACCGCTGTTAACCGCGGATTCCGATTCAATCGCATCAATCGCCTTTACTTCTGAGATTGCCGCTAAGGAAGACGCGAGTCAGAAGACTGCCTTACACTCTATAGCGGCTTCTTATTCAGCCGTCTACTGTCCTATATAACGATTCGCGTTTAACGCATGTAAGGGACTCAGTTTCAGGAGCTGTACGAGAACGTATGCTGAACCCCAATGTTAGTGAGACGAAAAATTTAAATCCCACTTTGCTCTGCAACTGAATACAAAGTATGTCTGCATCGGTCATTCACCTGCATCACGATTTCAAACTTTTCTCTGAGAAGTGTTCTTATCCATTTGAGATCCTCTATGTTACACAGTCACTCCTCGTTTCCTTACTCTACACAGTGATCGTTTTGATTCCTCACAGAAACATGTGCTGTTCAGTGCTAAGGAAACAGTGTAGATGCTATAATTACTTATAGCTGTTTCCTCTACCAAATGCATGTGTCATTTCACCACATACATTTTTATCCCAGTCAACCTTTTCATTGGAACTTCAATAATGCAAATTGTAAGAAGGTGCACATACCGGCACAAGCTCTATGCACGAACCGCTGTAAACCGCGGATTCCGATTCATTCGCATCAATCGCCTTTACTTCTGAGATTGCCGCTAAGGAAGAAGCGAGTCAGAAGACTGCCGAGCACTATATATCGGCTTCACTACTTTTCCGGCAATCATTCTATCTTAACGAATCGCTACTTACAAGTGAAAGTGACTCAGTTTCAGGAGCTGTATGAGAATATATACTGGACTCCAGTGTTAGTGAGAGGGAAATTTTAAATTCCAATTTACTCTGCTACTGAATGCAAAGTATGTCTGCATCAGTCATTCACCTGCAAGCACGATTTGAATCTTTTCTCTGACAACTGTTGTTATACTTTTTAGATCCTCATTGTAACACAGTCACTCCTCGTTTCCTTTCCATACAGAGTGATCTTTATGATTCTCCACAGAACCATGTGCTGTTCAGTGCTAAGGAAACAGTGTAGATGCTTAAAGTACTTATAGATGTTTCCTCTACCAAATGCATGTGTATTTCCTCCTCTTACAATTGTTTCCCAATAATCTTTTCATTAGAACCAGTAGAATGCAAATCATAAGAAGGTGCACATACCGGCACATGCTCTATGCACGAACCGCTGTTAACCGCGGATTCCGATTCAATCGCATCAATCGCCTTTACTTCTGAGATTGCCGGTAAGGAAGACGCGAGTCAGAAGACTGCCTTACACTCTATAGCGGCTTCACTATTCAGCCCTCTGCTGTCCTATATAACAAATCGCGAATAACGCATGTAAGGAACTCAGTTTCAGGAGATGTACGAGAATGTATGCTGAACCCTAAAGTTTTTGAGACGAAAAATTTAAATCCCACTTTGCTCTGCAACTGAATACAAAGTATGTCTGCATCGGTCATTCACCTGCAAGCACGATTTCAAACTTTTCTCTGAGAAGTGTTCTTATCCATTTGATATCCTTTATGTAACACAGTCACTCCTCGTTTCCTTTCCATACAGAGTGATCTTTATGATTCTCCACAGAACCATGTGCTGTTCAGTGCTAAGGAAACAGTGTAGATGCTTAAAGTACTTATAGATGTTTCCTCTACCAAATGCATCTGTATTTCCACCTCTTACAATTCTTTCCCAATAAACTTTTTATTGGAGCTTCCTTCATGCAAATTATTAGAAGGTGCACATACCGGCACATGCTCTATGCACGAACCGCTGTTAACCGCGGATTCCGATTCAGTCGCATCAATCGCCTTTACTTCTGAGATTGCCGCTAAGGAAGACGCGAGTCAGAAGACTGCCTTACACTCTATAGCGGCTTCTTATTCAGCCGTCTACTGTCCTATATAACGATTCGCGGTTAACGCATGTAAGGGACTCAGTTTCAGGAGCTGTACGAGAACGTATGCTGAACCCCAATGTTAGTGAGACGAAAAATTTAAATCCCACTTTGCTCTGCAACTGAATACAAAGTATGTCTGCATCGGTCATTCACCTGCAAGCACGATTTCAAACTTTTCTCTGACAAGTGTTCTTATCCATTTGAGATCCTCTATGTTACACAGTCACTCCTCGTTTCCTTACTCTACACAGTGATCGTTTTGATTCCTCACAGAAACATGTGCTGTTCAGTGCTAAGGAAACAGTGTAGATGCTTAAAGTACTTATAGATGTTTCCTCTACCAAATGCATCTGTATTTCCTCCTCTTACAATTGTTTCCCAATAATCTTTTCATTTGAACCTGTAGAATGCAAATTATAAGAAGGTGCACATAACGGCACAAGCACTATGCACGAACCGCCGTTAACCGTGGATTCCGATTCAATCGCATCAATCGCCTTTACTTCTGAGATTGCCGGTAAGGAAGACGCGAGTCAGAAGACTGCCGATCATTGTTTTCGGCTTCTCTATTCAGGCGGCTGTCTTGCTATATTTCGAATCGTGACTTTCACGTGAAAGTGACTCAGTTTCAGGAGCTGTATGAGAATGTATACTGTACCCCAGTGTTAGTGAGAGGGAAATTTTAAATCCCACTACTTTTCTGCTACTGAATGTAAAGTAATTTTGCATCGGTAATTCACCTGCAAGCACGATTTCAAACTTTTCTCTGACAACTGTTCTTATCCATTTTAGATCCTCATTGTAACACATCACTCCTCGTTTCCCTACCATACACAGTGATCGTTTTGATTCCACACAAATCCATGTGCTGTTCAGTGCTAAGGAAACAGTGTAGATACTTAAAGTACTTAGACCTGTTTCCTCTAACAAATGCATGTGTCATTTCAACACTTACTATTGTTTCCCAGTAAGACTTTTCATTGGAACTTCAATAATGCAAATTGTAAGAAGGTGCACATACCGGCACAAGCACTATGCACGAACCGCTGTTAACCGCGGATTCCGATTCATTCGCATCAATCGCCTTTACTTCTGATTTTGCCGCTAAGGAAGAAGCGAGTCAGAAAACTGCCGAGCACTATATATCGGCTTCACTACTTTTCCGGCAATCATTCTATCTTAACGAATCGCTACTAACAAGTGAAAGTGACTCAGTTTCAGGAGCTGTATGAGAATATATACTGGACTCCAGTGTTAGTGAGAGGGAAATTTTAAATTCCAATTTACTCTGCGAATGAATGCAAAGTATGTCTGCATCGGTCATTCACCTGCAAGCACGATTTCAAACTTTTCTCTGACAACTGTTCTTATCCATTTTAGTTCCTCTATGTAACACAGTCACTCCTCGTTTCCTTTCCATACAGAGTGATCTTTATGATTCTCCACAGAACCATGTGCTGTTCAGTGCTAAGGAAACAGTGTAGATGCTTAAAGTACTTATAGATGTTTCCTCTACCAAATGCATGTGTATTTCCTCCTCTTACAATTGTTTCCCAACAATCTTTTCATTTGAACCTGTAGAATGCAAATTATAAGAAGGTGCACATACCGGCACAAGCACTATGCACGAACCGCTGTTAACCGCGGATTCCGATTCAATCGCATCAATCGCCTTTACTTCTGAGATTGCCGCTAAGGAAGACGCGAGTCAGAAGACTGCCTTACACTCTATAGCGGCTTCACTATTCAGCCCTCTCCTGTCCTATATAACAAATCGCGGTTAACGTATGTAAGGGACTCAGTTTCAGGAGCTGTATGAGAATATATACTGGACTCCAGTGTTAGTGAGACGAAAAATTTAAATCCCACTTTGCTCTGCAACTGAATACAAAGTATGTCTGCATCGGTCATTCACCTGCAAGCACGATTTCAAACTTTTCTCTGAGAAGTGTTCTTATCCATTTGAGATCCTCTATGTTACAGTCACTCCTCGTTTCCTTACTCTACACAGTGATCGTTTTGATTCCTCACAGAAACATGTGCTGTTCAGTGCTAAGGAAACAGTGTAGATACTTAAAGTACGTAGACCTGTTTCCTCTAACAAATGCTCTGTATTTCCTCCTCTTACAATTGTTTCCCAATAATCTTTTCATTTGAACCTGTAGAATGCAAATTATAAGAAGGTGCACATAACGGCACAAGCACTATGCACGAACCGCCGTTAACCGTGGATTCCGATTCAATCGCATCAATCGCCTTTACTTCTGAGATTGCCGGTAAGGAAGACGCGAGTCAGAAGACTGCCGATCATTGTTTTCGGCTTCTCTATTCAGGCGGCTCTCTTGCTATATTTCGAATCGTGACTTTCACGTGAAAGTGACTCAGTTTCAGGAGCTGTATGAGAATGTATACTGTACCCCAGTGTTAGCGAGAGGGAAATTTTAAATCCCACTACTTTTCTGCTACTGAATGTAAAGTAATTTTGCATAGGTCATTCACCTGCAAGCACGATTTCAAACTTTTCTCTGACAAGTGTTGTTATCCATTTTAGATCCTCATTGTAACACATCACTCCTCGTTTCCCTACCATACACAGTGATCGTTTTGATTCCACACAAATCCATGTGCTGTTCAGTGCTAAGGAAACAGTGTAGATACTTAAAGTACTTAGACCTCTTTCCTCTAACAAATGCATGTGTCATTTCAACACTTACTATTGTTTCCCAGTAAGCCTTTTCATTGGAGCTTCCTCCATGCAAATTATAAGAAGGTGCACATACCGGCACAAGCACTATGCACGAACCGCTGTTAACCGCGGATTCCGATTCAATCGCATCAATCGCCTTTACTACTCAGTTTGCCGGTAAGGAAGACGCGAGTCAGAAGACTGCCTTACACTCTATAGCGGCTTCACTATTCAGCCCTCTGCTGTCCTATATAACAAATCGCGAATAACGCATGTAAGGAACTCAGTATCAGGAGATGTACGAGAACGTATGCTGAACACCAAAGTTTTTGAGACGAAAAATTTAAATCCCACTTTGCTCTGCAACTGAATACAAAGTATGTCTGCATCGGTCATTCACCTGCAAGCACGATTTCAAACTTTTCTCTGACAAGTGTTCTTATCCATTTGAGATCCTCTATGTTACACAGTCACTCCTCGTTTCCTTACTCTACACAGTGATCGTTTTGATTCCTCACAGAACCATGTGCTGTTCAGTGCTAAGGAAACAGTGTAGATGCTTAAAGTACTTATAGATGTTTCCTCTATCAAATGCATCTGAATTTCCACCTCTTACAATTCTTTCCCAAGAAACTTTTTTTGGAGCTTCCTTCATGCAAATTATTAGAAGGTGCACATACCGGCACATGCTCTATGCACGAACCGCTGTTAACCGCGGATTCCGATTCAATCGCATCAATCGCCTTTACTTCTGAGATTGCCGCTAAGGAAGACGCGAGTCAGAAGACTGCCTTACACTCTATAGCGGCTTCTTATTCAGCCGTCTACTGTCCTATATAACGATTCGCGTTTAACGCATGTAAGGGTCTCAGTTTCGGGAGCTGTACGAGAACGTATGCTGAACCCCAATGTTAGTGAGACGAAAAATTTAAATCCCACTGTCACGGTGTTATCCGTGACAGTAACCCAAGGGGGAACCGAGAAGGGAAAAAGAAAGGGAGAGGAAAAAAAAACTGCCGCGCGGCCGCCTCAGCAGAGCCCCGCGCTCCAGGGGGAGGGGAAACAGAGGGAATAGAGGGTCTGTAAAGAAAAACACAACGGCACGATCTGAGAAGGAACGGTAACTTTACTAAATCTAATAAAATTGAACAATTGAGAGAGAGAGACAAAATTTCCAAACCAGAAAACTGGGAGCTTTCGTCGCACGTGCTGAACTCCTCACAGCCGCTCGGAGAGCGCGCGCCACCCCAAAAAGCGCGGGCCTCCCGTCTGGTGCGGAGCTCCGCCCCTCCCCTGCTCCCACAGCATTAACTCCTTAACGGCCTGCATGATGTTCTGATGTGGAATACCGGCATCAAAACCACTAAACCATAACATTCCACCCCTTATTCCACATCATCACATCATGCTTAACATGTATCTATATAGAACCAAGAACAGCAATAACACAGATTACATACAAATAGATCTATACATATACATATACACATGGAATCACAGACTGCACTCACCCAGCATCAAATTCCCTTGTGGTACACACTGGACATCCCCATTTTTATCCATTACCCACCAGGTGCACCCAGGTCCCTGTGCAAAAACTGTTCCACGGAGGGGTCTGCCCTTTCCAGAGGCTGGAAGGACCCACACTGCTTTTCCCAACATGCTCTTCACATGTACTACAGGGACCTTATCTCCCTCTATGGTCTGTAGGGAGCTGGACTGTGTAGGACCATCTCGGTTTACTGATCCCCTAGTGTTGACCAACCAGGTGGCTTCTGACAGATTTTTCTCCCAATGCTTAAATGTCCCGCCACCCAGTGCTTTCAGTGTGGTTTTTAACAACCCGTTATAGCGCTCGATCTTACCAGCAGCTGGTGCATGGTAGGGAATATGATAGACCCATTCAATGCCATGTTCCTTGGCCCAAGTATCCACAAGTGAATTTTTGAAATGAGTCCCATTATCGGACTCAATTCTTTCTGGGGTTCCATGTCGCCATAGGATTTGCTTCTCTAAGCCTAAGATGGTGTTACGGGCAGTAGCATGGGGTACTGCATATGTTTCAAGCCACCCAGTGGTCGCCTCCACCATGGTGAGCACATAACGCTTACCATTGCGAGATCGCGGCAAGGTGATATAATCAACCTGCCACGCCTCCCCATATTTATACTTCTGCCATCGCCCTTCCTGCCAGAGGGGTTTCATCCTCTTGGCCTGTTTAATTATGGCACATGTATCACAGTCATGGATCACCTGTGCGATGGCATCCATAGTTAAGTCCACCCCTCGGTCTCTAGCCCACTTATAGGTTGCGTCCCTTCCTTGATGGCCTGAGGTCTCATGGGCCCACCGAGCTAAGAATAACTCTCCTTTGTTCTGCCAATCCAAGTCTATTTGAGACACCTCAATTTTGGCAGCTTGATCTACCTGATGGTTATTTTTCTGTTCCTCAGTAGCTCGATTCTTGGGCACATGAGCATCTACATGACGCACCTTTACACCCAACCTTTTTGTTCGGACAGCAATGTCTTTCCACAGTTCCGCAGCCCAGATAGGTTTACCCTTTCTTTGCCAGTTGTTTTGTTCCCACTGCTGCAACCACCCCCATAAAGCGTTTGCCACCATCCAAGAGTCAGTATAGAGATACAGCATTGGCCACCTCTCCCGTTCAGCCACATCTAAGGCCAGTTGGACAGCCTTTACCTCTGCAAATTGGCTTGACTCTCCTTCTCCTTCCGTGGCCTCTGCTACTCGTCGTGTGGGGCTCCACACAGCAGCCTTCCATCTGCGATGTTTCCCAACAATCCGACACGATCCGTCAGTGAAGAGGGCATATGTCTTTTCATTTTCTGATAGTTCATTATATGGTGGGGCCTCTTTTGCACGTGGTACCTCCTCTGCTGGTGATGTTCCAAATTTCTTGCCTTCAGGCCAGTCCATGATCACCTCTAACATCCCTGGACGGCTGAGGTTCCCCATCCGAGCTCGCTGTGTAATCAGTGCAATACACTTACTCCAGGTGGCATCGGTAGCATGATGGGTGGAGGGAACCTTTCCTCTGAACATCCAGTTCAGCACTGGCAATCGAGGTGCCAGGAGCAGCTGCGTCTCAGTGCCAATTACTTCAGAGGCAGCCCGAACTCCCTCGTATGCTGCCAAGATCTCCTTCTCAGTTGGAGTGTAGCACTCCTCCGAACCCCTGTATGCTCTGCTCCAAAATCCCAGGGGTCGGCCTCGGGTCTCCCCAGAAGCTCTTTGCCACAAACTCCAAGTGGGACCTTTCTCTCCAGCAGCAGTGTATAGGATGTTCTTTACGTCCTGTCCCATCCGTACTGGCCCCAGGGCAACAGCACGGGCTATCTCCTGTTTAATCTGCTCAAAGGCCTGCTGCTGTTCAGGACCCCATGCAAAATTATTCTTCTTTCGGGTCACCTGATAGAGGGGGCTTACTATGAGGCTGTAGTTTGGGACATGCATCCTCCAAAAACCTACTACACCGAGAAAAGACTGTGTCTCCTTTTTGCTAGTGGGTGGTGACATGCTGGTGATTTTGTCAACCACATCTCCTGGGATGTGACGACGCCCATCTTGCCATTTTACTCCTAGAAACTGAATTTCTTGGGCAGGTCCCTTCACTTTGTTTCGTTTGATAGCAAAACCAGCACTCAGAAGAATTTGGATTATTCGCTCTCCCTTTTTAAAAACTTCTTCTGCTGTATCACCCCACACAACAATGTCATCAATGTACTGGAGGTGCTCAGGTGCCCCACCCTGTTCCAGTGTGGTCTGAATCAACCCATGGCAAATGGTTGGGCTGTGTTTCCACCCCTGGGGCAAACGGTTCCAAGTGTACTGAATGCCCCTCCACGTGAAAGCAAACTGTGGTCTGCACTCTGTGGCCAAAGGAATAGAGAAGAACGCATTGGCAATGTCAATGGTAGCGTACCACTTGGCTGCTTTTGACTCCAGTTCATATTGCAGCTCCAACATATCTGGCACAGCAGCGCTCAGTGGGGGTGTGACTTCATTCAGACCACGGTAATCTACTGTCAGCCTCCATTCTCCATTGGATTTACGTACCGGCCATATGGGGCTGTTAAACGGTGAGTGGGTTTTGCTGATCACTCCCTGGCCCTCTAACTGACGGATCAAATTATGAATGGGGAGCAAGGAATCCCTGTTGGTACGGTATTGCCGTCTGTGTACTGTTTTTGTTGCAATTGGTACCTGCTGCTCTTTTACTTTCAGTACCCCCACAACAGACAGATCTTCTGATAGGCCAGGTAAAACAGACAGCTGCTGAATGTTGTCAGCATCTACAGCAGCTATTCCAAAAGCCCATCGGTATCCCTTGGGATCCTTGAAATGTCCCCTTCTAAGATAATCAATACCGAGTATGCATGGAGCCCCCTGTCCAGTCACTATACGATGTTTCTGCCAGTCTTTACCAGTGAGGCTTATTTCTGCCTCCAACACAGACAATTCCTGAGAGCCCCCAGTCACTCCAGAAATATAAATCAATTCTGTCCCTTTATAACTCGAAGGCATTAGAGTGCACTGTGCACCAGTGTCCACCAGTGCCTTATATTTTTGTGGCTCTGATGTGCCAGGCCATCGAATCCACACAGTCCAATACACTCTATTATCCCTTTCCCTCCCCTGGCTGAGGGCAGGGCCCCTCTATTGGTTACCTGTGGTGACCGGAGCTATTTCATTGGTGGCTGATCTCTGCTGTAATTCTCTCACACGTGCTCGTAGTGCAGGGGTGGGTTTTTTATGCCACTTCTTCATGTCCTCTCCATTTTCTCGTAAGAAGCTCCACATGGACACACGCGACATGAAGTTACTGCTGTCATCTACTCGAGCAGAGAGGCGGTTGCCTTTGATGGCTGAGACTTTTATCAGTTTGATCAGTTTCTCCATCAGATTCTTTGGATCATCCCCGTCTTCATCCGGTGTTTCTGATACTGACACAGGTCCATCCCGGTTCATCAGTAAGGACAATTCCTCCAGTATCATTTTCACTATCTTCTTTATGTCACTGACTTCTCCTGCTACCGATGATACAGCTGCAATGGAAACGTGTGATGGTGGAAGTTGCTGTTCAAAGTTTTGAAGTGTAGTAACCACTTCATGAAATGGGAGTCTTCTGTTTCGGCCCTCAAGTATATTGAATGTTGCTACCAGTGTACTTGCGTACCTTTCTGGTGCTGTTTTTGAGAGCTTCCGATATACATCAGCTTTACACCATGCTTTCTCAGGATCACGGTCCTGGTGTGGATTGTTAGGGACGAAAGTAGGATCGTACAGCATCTCTACTACAGCCATTTCTCTCAGAAATTGGACGCCCTTCTCCACAGTATTCCATCTTTCCACCTTAGGCTCCAGATCGTCTTTGTAAGGAAATCTCTCCTTTACAGCTACTAGTACTCGTTCCCAGAGGGTAGCAACTCCACTCAGACATCTACTAATCCCTCTGTCAATAGCTGAGTCTCGAGCAATGCTTCCCAGTTGGCGGGCTTCGTTGCCATCAAGGGACACGCTGCTGGCACCGTTGTCCCAACACCGCAGCAACCAGGTGACAATAGCTTCATCTGAGCGCCGTACAAACTCCTTTCTTGAACCCTGGATTTCAGTCATCTTTAGGGGCCGACGAATAGTAGTAATGGTGATTTCTTCATTATCACTGTCCTCTCCATGCCTCACACTTTTCTTAGTGGCCTTTCTAGGTGGTGGTGGTGGTGGTGGTGGTGAGGAGGGCCCCTCACCTGGATCTTCCTCTTCTTTCTCATCTCTGTCGTCTCCACGTTTCTCACCTTCCTTAGTGGCCTTTTTAGGTGGTGGTGGTGGTGTTGGTGCTGAAGAGGGCCCCTCACCTGGATCTTCCTTTTTTTTCTCTGCTTCTTCTTTCCGTTCTAGCCGAGAGGACACAAGTTTCCATTTCTGGCCTTCCACAGGGGCAACCGACACGGGTGCCGGTGCTTCCTGTGACTGGTCAGGTTTAACCTCAAGGTTTTCATTTTTGTTCTGAACCTCGGTTTGGAAACCATTTCTCTCAAGAATATCAATTATAGCTCGATAAGCACAAGCCAAGCCCCAAACAATCCGTTCCTTCTCAGATCTTCCTGAGTCACATGACTCCTGACCTAAACACTCACTGAATTTCTCAGGATCCCGCAGGTGCTCAAGATCAAAATCACATTGCACCGGGGGTCCCCACGCTTCTAATTTCTTTCCTAATTTTTCCCACCTTCCCTGCCATTCAACACTCTCTGGAGTGTTCTCAGCTTTCTCTGAGGAAAGCTTCCTACACAGGATGTAAATTACTGTTGCAAAGAGTACATTCAGAAAAACAGATAACACAATTGCCAGGCTGACATCTTGAACATAGGTAAAAACCTGAAGAGAGTACCTGGAAACCAATCCAAATGCCGTATAATCTGTCATATTAACCAGGGCGTTTAGGCAGGAGGGGGGTAACCCCATCAGCACACTAAAGCAGCTGTATGCATATATGACTCCAGTGCTGAACATGAGGAGCTTAAAAAGACGCCAACATGCTCCAAGGTACATGAAAACACTTAGTCCACTTAGCACCAGTTTTACAGTGGAGTACAAATACTGCATTGCCCGCATCCTCCACCAATAATGTGTCACGGTGTTATCCGTGACAGTAACCCAAGGGGGAACCGAGAAGGGAAAAAGAAAGGGAGAGGAAAAAAAAAACTGCCGCGCGGCCGCCTCAGCAGAGCCCCGCGCTCCAGGGGGAGGGGAAACAGAGGGAATAGAGGGTCTGTAAAGAAAAACACAACGGCACGATCTGAGAAGGAACGGTAACTTTACTAAATCTAATAAAATTGAACAATTGAGAGAGAGAGACAAAATTTCCAAACCAGAAAACTGGGAGCTTACGTCGCACGTGCTGAACTCCTCACAGCCGCTCGGAGAGCGCGCGCCACCCCAAAAAGCGCGGGCCTCCCGTCTGGTGCGGAGCTCCGTCCCTCCCCTGCTCCCACAGCATTAACTCCTTAACGGCCTGCATGATGTTCTGATGTGGAATACCGGCATCAAAACCACTAAACCATAACACCCACTTTGCTCTGCAACTGAATACAAAGTATGTCTGCATCGGTCATTCACCTGCATCACGATTTCAAACTTTTCTCTGAGAAGTGTTCTTATCCATTTGAGATCCTCTATGTTACACAGTCACTCCTCGTTTCCTTACTCTACACAGTGATCGTTTTGATTCCTCACAAAAACATGTGCTGTTCAGTGCTAAGGAAACAGTGTAGATGCTATAATTACTTATAGCTGTTTCCTCTACCAAATGCATGTGTCATTTCACCACATACATTTTTATCCCAGTCAACCTTTTCATTGGAACTTCAATAATGCAAATTGTAAGAAGGTGCACATACCGGCACAAGCTCTATGCACGAACCGCTGTTAACCGCGGATTCCGATTCATTCGCATCAATCGCCTTTACTTCTGATTTTGCCGCTAAGGAAGAAGCGAGTCAGAAGACTGCCGAGCACTATATATCGGCTTCACTACTTTTCCGGCAATCATTCTATCTTAATGAATCGTTACTAACAAGTGAAAGTGACTCAGTTTCAGGAGCTGTATGAGAATATATACTGGACTCCAGTGTTATTGAGAGGGAAATTTTAAATTCCAATTTACTCTGCGAATGAATGCAAAGTATGTCTGCATCGGTCATTCACCTGCAAGCACGATTTCAAACTTTTCTCTGACAACTGTTCTTATCCATTTTAGTTCCTCTATGTAACACAGTCACTCCTCGTTTCCTTACTCTACACAGTGATCGTTTTGATTCTCCACAGAACCATATGCTGTCTAGTGCTAAGGAAACAGTGTAGATGCTTAAAGTACTTATAGATGTTTCCTCTACCAAATGCATCTGTATTTCCACCTCTTACAATTCTTTCCCAATAAACTTTTTATTGGAGCTTCCTTCATGCAAATTATTAGAAGGTGCACATACCGGCACATGCTCTATGCACGAACCGCTGTTAACCGCGGATTCCGATTCAATCGCATCAATCGCCTTTACTTCTGAGATTGCCGCTAAGGAAGACGCGAGTCAGAAGACTGCCTTACACTCTATAGCGGCTTCTTATTCAGCCGTCTACTGTCCTATATAACGATTCGCGTTTAACGCATGTAAGGGACTCAGTTTCAGGAGCTGTACGAGAACGTATGCTGAACCCCAATGTTAGTGAGACGAAAAATTTAAATCCCACTTTGCTCTGCAACTGAATACAAAGTATGTCTGCATCGGTCATTCACCTGCATCACGATTTCAAACTTTTCTCTGAGAAGTGTTCTTATCCATTTGAGATCCTCTATGTTACACAGTCACTCCTCGTTTCCTTACTCTACACAGTGATCGTTTTGATTCCTCACAGAAACATGTGCTGTTCAGTGCTAAGGAAACAGTGTAGATGCTATAATTACTTATAGCTGTTTCCTCTACCAAATGCATGTGTCATTTCACCACATACATTTTTATCCCAGTCAACCTTTTCATTGGAACTTCAATAATGCAAATTGTAAGAAGGTGCACATACCGGCACAAGCTCTATGCACGAACCGCTGTAAACCGCGGATTCCGATTCATTCGCATCAATCGCCTTTACTTCTGAGATTGCCGCTAAGGAAGAAGCGAGTCAGAAGACTGCCGAGCACTATATATCGGCTTCACTACTTTTCCGGCAATCATTCTATCTTAACGAATCGCTACTTACAAGTGAAAGTGACTCAGTTTCAGGAGCTGTATGAGAATATATACTGGACTCCAGTGTTAGTGAGAGGGAAATTTTAAATTCCAATTTACTCTGCTACTGAATGCAAAGTATGTCTGCATCAGTCATTCACCTGCAAGCACGATTTGAATCTTTTCTCTGACAACTGTTGTTATACTTTTTAGATCCTCATTGTAACACAGTCACTCCTCGTTTCCTTTCCATACAGAGTGATCTTTATGATTCTCCACAGAACCATGTGCTGTTCAGTGCTAAGGAAACAGTGTAGATTCTTAAAGTACTTATAGATGTTTCCTCTACCAAATGCATCTGTATTTCCTCCTCTTACAATTGTTTCCCAATAATCTTTTCATTTGAACCTGTAGAATGCAAAATATAAGAAGGTGCACACACTGGCACACGCACTATGCACGAACCGCTGTTAACCGCGGATTCCGATTCAATCGCATCAATCGCCTTTACTTCTGAGATTGCCGCTAAGGAAGACGCGAGTCAGAGGACTGCCTTACACTCTATAGCGGCTTCTTATTCAGCCGTCTACTGTCCTATATAACGATTCGCGTTTAACGCATGTAAGGGACTCAGTTTCAGGAGCTGTACGAGAACGTATGCTGAACCCCAATGTTAGTGAGACGAAAAATTTAAATCCCACTTTGCTCTGCAACTGAATACAAAGTATGTCTGCATCGGTCATTCACCTGCAAGCACGATTTCAAACTTTTCTCTGACAAGTGTTCTTATCCATTTGAGATCCTCTATGTTACACAGTCACTCCTCGTTTCCTTACTCTACACAGTGATCGTTTTGATTCCTCACAGAAACATGTGCTGTTCAGTGCTAAGGAAACAGTGTAGATGCTTAAAGTACTTATAGATGTTTCCTCTACCAAATGCATCTGTATTTCCTCCTCTTACAATTGTTTCCCAATAATCTTTTCATTTGAACCTGTAGAATGCAAATTATAAGAAGGTGCACATAACGGCACAAGCACTATGCACGAACCGCCGTTAACCGCGGATTCCGATTCAATCGCATCAATCGCCTTTACTTCTGAGATTGCCGGTAAGGAAGACGCGAGTCAGAAGACTGCCGATCATTGTTTTCGCTTTCTCTATTCAGGCGGCTGTCTTGCTATATTTCGAATCGTGACTTTCACGTGAAAGTGACTCAGTTTCAGGAGCTGTATGAGAATGTATACTGTACCCCAGTGTTAGCGAGAGGGAAATTTTAAATCCCACTACTTTTCTGCTACTGAATGTAAAGTAATTTTGCATCGGTCATTCACCTGCAAGCACGATTTCAAACTTTTCTCTGACAAGTGTTGTTATCCATTTTAGATCCTCATTGTAACACATCACTCCTCGTTTCCCTACCATACACAGTGATCGTTTTGATTCCACACAAATCCATGTGCTGTTCAGTGCTAAGGAAACAGTGTAGATACTTAAAGTACTTAGACCTCTTTCCTCTAACAAATGCATGTGTCATTTCAACACTTACTATTGTTTCCCAGTAAGCCTTTTCATTGGAGCTTCCTCCATGCAAATTATAAGAAGGTGCACATACCGGCACAAGCACTATGCACGAACCGCTGTTAACCGCGGATTCCGATTCAATCGCATCAATCGCCTTTACTTCTGAGTTTGCCGGTAAGGAAGACGCGAGTCAGAAGACTGCCTTACACTCTATAGCGGCTTCTTATTCAGCCGTCTACTGTCCTATATAACGATTCGCGTTTAACGCATGTAAGGGACTCAGTTTCAGGAGCTGTACGAGAACGTATGCTGAACCCCAATGTTAGTGAGACGAAAAATTTAAATCCCACTTTGCTCTGCAACTGAATACAAAGTATGTCTGCATCGGTCATTCACCTGCAAGCACGATTTCAAACTTTTCTCTGAGAAGTGTTCTTATCCATTTGAGATCCTTTATGTAACACAGTCACTCCTCGTTTCCTTTCCATACAGTTTGATCTTTATGATTCTTCACAGAACCATGTGCTGTTCAGTGCTAAGGAAACAGTGTAGATGCTTAAAGTACTTATAGATGTTTCCTCTATCAAATGCATCTGAATTTCCACCTCTTACAATTCTTTCCCAAGAAACTTTTTTTGGAGCTTCCTTCATGCAAATTATTAGAAGGTGCACATACCGGCACATGCTCTATGCACGAACCGCTGTTAACCGCGGATTCCGATTCAATCGCATCAATCGCCTTTACTTCTGAGATTGCCGCTAAGGAAGACGCGAGTCAGAAGACTGCCTTACACTCTATAGCGGCTTCTTATTCAGCCGTCTACTGTCCTATATAACGATTCGCGTTTAACGCATGTAAGGGACTCAGTTTCGGGAGCTGTACGAGAACGTATGCTGAACCCCAATGTTAGTGAGACGAAAAATTTAAATCCCACTGTCACGGTGTTATCCGTGACAGTAACCCAAGGGGGAACCGAGAAGGGAAAAAGAAAGGGAGAGGAAAAAAAAACTGCCGCGCGGCCGCCTCAGCAGAGCCCCGCGCTCCAGGGGGAGGGGAAACAGAGGGAATAGAGGGTCTGTAAAGAAAAACACAACGGCACGATCTGAGAAGGAACGGTAACTTTACTAAATCTAATAAAATTGAACAATTGAGAGAGAGAGACAAAATTTCCAAACCAGAAAACTGGGAGCTTACGTCGCACGTGCTGAACTCCTCACAGCCGCTCGGAGAGCGCGCGCCACCCCAAAAAGCGCGGGCCTCCCGTCTGGTGCGGAGCTCCGCCCCTCCCCTGCTCCCACAGCATTAACTCCTTAACGGCCTGCATGATGTTCTGATGTGGAATACCGGCATCAAAACCACTAAACCATAACATTCCACCCCTTATTCCACATCATCACATCATGCTTAACATGTATCTATATAGAACCAAGAACAGCAATAACACAGATTACATACAAATAAATCTATACATATACATATACACATGGAATCACAGACTGCACTCACCCAGCATCAAATTCCCTTGTGGTACACACTGGACATCCCCATTTTTATCCATTACCCACCAGGTGCACCCAGGTCCCTGTGCAAAAACTGTTCCACGGAGGGGTCTGCCCTTTCCAGAGGCTGGAAGGACCCACACTGCTTTTCCCAACATGCTCTTCACATGTACTACAGGGACCTTATCTCCCTCTATGGTCTGTAGGGAGCTGGACTGTGTAGGACCATCTCGGTTTACTGATCCCCTAGTGTTGACCAACCAGGTGGCTTCTGACAGATTTTTCTCCCAATGCTTAAATGTCCCGCCACCCAGTGCTTTCAGTGTGGTTTTTAACAACCCGTTATAGCGCTCGATCTTACCAGCAGCTGGTGCATGGTAGGGAATATGATAGACCCATTCAATGCCATGTTCCTTGGCCCAAGTATCCACAAGTGAATTTTTGAAATGAGTCCCATTATCGGACTCAATTCTTTCTGGGGTTCCATGTCGCCATAGGATTTGCTTCTCTAAGCCTAAGATGGTGTTACGGGCAGTAGCATGGGGTACTGCATATGTTTCAAGCCACCCAGTGGTCGCCTCCACCATGGTGAGCACATAACGCTTACCATTGCGAGATCGCGGCAAGGTGATATAATCAACCTGCCACGCCTCCCCATATTTATACTTCTGCCATCGCCCTTCCTGCCAGAGGGGTTTCATCCTCTTGGCCTGTTTAATTATGGCACATGTATCACAGTCATGGATCACCTGTGCGATGGCATCCATAGTTAAGTCCACCCCTCGGTCTCTAGCCCACTTATAGGTTGCGTCCCATCCTTGATGGCCTGAGGTCTCATGGGCCAACCGAGCTAAGAATAACTCTCCTTTGTTCTGCCAATCCAAGTCTATTTGAGACACCTCAATTTTGGCAGCTTGATCTACCTGATGGTTATTTTTCTGTTCCTCAGTAGCTCGATTCTTGGGCACATGAGCATCTACATGACGCACCTTTACACCCAACCTTTTTGTTCGGACAGCAATGTCTTTCCACAGTTCCGCAGCCCAGATAGGTTTACCCTTTCTTTGCCAGTTGTTTTGTTCCCACTTCTGCAACCACCCCCATAAAGCGTTTGCCACCATCCAAGAGTCAGTATAGAGATACAGCATTGGCCACCTCTCCCGTTCAGCCACATCTAAGGCCAGTTGGACAGCCTTTACCTCTGCAAATTGGCTTGACTCTCCTTCTCCTTCTGTGGCCTCTGCTACTCGTCGTGTGGGGCTCCACACAGCAGCCTTCCATCTGCGATGTTTCCCAACAATCCGACACGATCCGTCAGTGAAGAGGGCATATGTCTTTTCATTTTCTGATAGTTCATTATATGGTGGGGCCTCTTTTGCACGTGGTACCTCCTCTGCTGGTGATGTTCCAAATTTCTTGCCTTCAGGCCAGTCCATGATCACCTCTAACATCCCTGGACGGCTGAGGTTCCCCATCCGAGCTCGCTGTGTAATCAGTGCAATACACTTACTCCAGGTGGCATCGGTAGCATGATGGGTGGAGGGAACCTTTCCTCTGAACATCCAGTTCAGCACTGGCAATCGAGGTGCCAGGAGCAGCTGCGTCTCAGTGCCAATTACTTCAGAGGCAGCCCGAACTCCCTCGTATGCTGCCAAGATCTCCTTCTCAGTTGGAGTGTAGCACTCCTCCGAACCCCTGTATGCTCTGCTCCAAAATCCCAGGGGTCGGCCTCGGGTCTCCCCAGAAGCTCTTTGCCACAAACTCCAAGTGGGACCTTTCTCTCCAGCAGCAGTGTATAGGATGTTCTTTACGTCCTGTCCCATCCGTACTGGCCCCAGGGCAACAGCACGGGCTATCTCCTGTTTAATCTGCTCAAAGGCCTGCTGCTGTTCAGGACCCCATGCAAAATTATTCTTCTTTCGGGTCACCTGATAGAGGGGGCTTACTATGAGGCTGTAGTTTGGGACATGCATCCTCCAAAAACCTACTACACCGAGAAAAGACTGTGTCTCCTTTTTGCTAGTGGGTGGTGACATGCTGGTGATTTTGTCAACCACATCTCCTGGGATGTGACGACGCCCATCTTGCCATTTTACTCCTAGAAACTGAATTTCTTGGGCAGGTCCCTTCACTTTGTTTCGTTTGATAGCAAAACCAGCACTCAGAAGAATTTGGATTATTCGCTCTCCCTTTTTAAAAACTTCTTCTGCTGTATCACCCCACTCAACAATGTCATCAATGTACTGGAGGTGCTCAGGTGCCCCACCCTGTTCCAGTGTGGTCTGAATCAACCCATGGCAAATGGTTGGGCTGTGTTTCCACCCCTGGGGCAAACGGTTCCAAGTGTACTGAATGCCCCTCCACGTGAAAGCAAACTGTGGTCTGCACTCTGTGGCCAAAGGAATAGAGAAGAACGCATTGGCAATGTCAATGGTAGCGTACCACTTGGCTGCTTTTGACTCCAGTTCATATTGCAGCTCCAACATATCTGGCACAGCAGCGCTCAGTGGGGGTGTGACTTCATTCAGACCACGGTAATCTACTGTCAGCCTCCATTCTCCATTGGATTTACGTACCGGCCATATGGGGCTGTTAAACGGTGAGTGGGTTTTGCTGATCACTCCCTGGCCCTCTAACTGACGGATCAAATTATGAATGGGGAGCAAGGAATCCCTGTTGGTACGGTATTGCCGTCTGTGTACTGTTTTTGTTGCAATTGGTACCTGCTGCTCTTTTACTTTCAGTACCCCCACAACAGACAGATCTTCTGATAGGCCAGGTAAAACAGACAGCTGCTGAATGTTGTCAGCATCTACAGCAGCTATTCCAAAAGCCCATCGGTATCCCTTGGGATCCTTGAAATGTCCCCTTCTAAGATAATCAATACCGAGTATGCATGGAGCCCCCTGTCCAGTCACTATACGATGTTTCTGCCAGTCTTTACCAGTGAGGCTTATTTCTGCCTCCAACACAGACAATTCCTGAGAGCCCCCAGTCACTCCAGAAATATAAATCAATTCTGTCCCTTTATAACTCGAAGGCATTAGAGTGCACTGTGCACCAGTGTCCACCAGTGCCTTATATTTTTGTGGCTCTGATGTGCCAGGCCATCGAATCCACACAGTCCAATACACTCTATTATCCCTTTCCCTCCCCTGGCTGAGGGCAGGGCCCCTCTATTGGTTACCTGTGGTGACCGGAGCTATTTCATTGGTGGCTGATCTCTGCTGTAATTCTCTCACACGTGCTCGTAGTGCAGGGGTGGGTTTTTTATGCCACTTCTTCATGTCCTCTCCATTTTCTCGTAAGAAGCTCCACATGGACACACGCGACATGAAGTTACTGCTGTCATCTACTCGAGCAGAGAGGCGGTTGCCTTTGATGGCTGAGACTTTTATCAGTTTGATCAGTTTCTCCATCAGATTCTTTGGATCATCCCCGTCTTCATCCGGTGTTTCTGATACTGACACAGGTCCATCCCGGTTCATCAGTAAGGACAATTCCTCCAGTATCATTTTCACTATCTTCTTTATGTCACTGACTTCTCCTGCTACCGATGATACAGCTGCAATGGAAACGTGTGATGGTGGAAGTTGCTGTTCAAAGTTTTGAAGTGTAGTAACCACTTCATGAAATGGGAGTCTTCTGTTTCGGCCCTCAAGTATATTGAATGTTGCTACCAGTGTACTTGCGTACCTTTCTGGTGCTGTTTTTGAGAGCTTCCGATATACATCAGCTTTACACCATGCTTTCTCAGGATCACGGTCCTGGTGTGGATTGTTAGGGACGAAAGTAGGATCGTACAGCATCTCTACTACAGCCATTTCTCTCAGAAATTGGACGCCCTTCTCCACAGTATTCCATCTTTCCACCTTAGGCTCCAGATCGTCTTTGTAAGGAAATCTCTCCTTTACAGCTACTAGTACTCGTTCCCAGAGGGTAGCAACTCCACTCAGACATCTACTAATCCCTCTGTCAATAGCTGAGTCTCGAGCAATGCTTCCCAGTTGGCGGGCTTCGTTGCCATCAAGGGACACGCTGCTGGCACCGTTGTCCCAACACCGCAGCAACCAGGTGACAATAGCTTCATCTGAGCGCCGTACAAACTCCTTTCTTGAACCCTGGATTTCAGTCATCTTTAGGGGCCGACGAATAGTAGTAATGGTGATTTCTTCATTATCACTGTCCTCTCCATGCCTCACACTTTTCTTAGTGGCCTTTCTAGGTGGTGGTGGTGGTGGTGGTGGTGAGGAGGGCCCCTCACCTGGATCTTCCTCTTCTTTCTCATCTCTGTCGTCTCCACGTTTCTCACCTTCCTTAGTGGCCTTTTTAGGTGGTGGTGGTGGTGTTGGTGCTGAAGAGGGCCCCTCACCTGGATCTTCCTTTTTTTTCTCTGCTTCTTCTTTCCGTTCTAGCCGAGAGGACACAAGTTTCCATTTCTGGCCTTCCACAGGGGCAACCGACACGGGTGCCGGTGCTTCCTGTGACTGGTCAGGTTTAACCTCAAGGTTTTCATTTTTGTTCTGAACCTCGGTTTGGAAACCATTTCTCTCAAGAATATCAATTATAGCTCGATAAGCACAAGCCAAGCCCCAAACAATCCGTTCCTTCTCAGATCTTCCTGAGTCACATGACTCCTGACCTAAACACTCACTGAATTTCTCAGGATCCCGCAGGTGCTCAAGATCAAAATCACATTGCACCGGGGGTCCCCACGCTTCTAATTTCTTTCCTAATTTTTCCCACCTTCCCTGCCATTCAACACTCTCTGGAGTGTTCTCAGCTTTCTCTGAGGAAAGCTTCCTACACAGGATGTAAATTACTGTTGCAAAGAGTACATTCAGAAAAACAGATAACACAATTGCCAGGCTGACATCTTGAACATAGGTAAAAACCTGAAGAGAGTACCTGGAAACCAATCCAAATGCCGTATAATCTGTCATATTAACCAGGGCGTTTAGGCAGGAGGGGGGTAACCCCATCAGCACACTAAAGCAGCTGTATGCATATATGACTCCAGTGCTGAACATGAGGAGCTTAAAAAGACGCCAACATGCTCCAAGGTACATGAAAACACTTAGTCCACTTAGCACCAGTTTTACAGTGGAGTACAAATACTGCATTGCCCGCATCCTCCACCAATAATGTGTCACGGTGTTATCCGTGACAGTAACCCAAGGGGGAACCGAGAAGGGAAAAAGAAAGGGAGAGGAAAAAAAAACTGCCGCGCGGCCGCCTCAGCAGAGCCCCGCGCTCCAGGGGGAGGGGAAACAGAGGGAATAGAGGGTCTGTAAAGAAAAACACAACGGCACGATCTGAGAAGGAACGGTAACTTTACTAAATCTAATAAAATTGAACAATTGAGAGAGAGAGACAAAATTTCCAAACCAGAAAACTGGGAGCTTACGTCGCACGTGCTGAACTCCTCACAGCCGCTCGGAGAGCGCGTGCCACCCCAAAAAGCGCGGGCCTCCCGTCTGGTGCGGAGCTCCGTCCCTCCCCTGCTCCCACAGCATTAACTCCTTAACGGCCTGCATGATGTTCTGATGTGGAATACCGGCATCAAAACCACTAAACCATAACACCCACTTTGCTCTGCAACTGAATACAAAGTATGTCTGCATCGGTCATTCACCTGCATCACGATTTCAAACTTTTCTCTGAGAAGTGTTCTTATCCATTTGAGATCCTCTATGTTACACAGTCACTCCTCGTTTCCTTACTCTACACAGTGATCGTTTTGATTCCTCACAAAAACATGTGCTGTTCAGTGCTAAGGAAACAGTGTAGATGCTATAATTACTTATAGCTGTTTCCTCTACCAAATGCATGTGTCATTTCACCACATACATTTTTATCCCAGTCAACCTTTTCATTGGAACTTCAATAATGCAAATTGTAAGAAGGTGCACATACCGGCACAAGCTCTATGCACGAACCGCTGTTAACCGCGGATTCCGATTCATTCGCATCAATCGCCTTTACTTCTGATTTTGCCGCTAAGGAAGAAGCGAGTCAGAAGACTGCCGAGCACTATATATCGGCTTCACTACTTTTCCGGCAATCATTCTATCTTAATGAATCGCTACTAACAAGTGAAAGTGACTCAGTTTCAGGAGCTGTATGAGAATGTATACTGTACCCCAGTGTTAGCGAGAGGGAAATTTTAAATTCCAATTTACTCTGCGAATGAATGCAAAGTATGTCTGCATCGGTCATTCACCTGCAAGCACGATTTCAAACTTTTCTCTGACAGCTGTTCTTATCCATTTTAGTTCCTCTATGTAACACAGTCACTCCTCGTTTCCTTACTCTACACAGTGATCGTTTTGATTCTCCACAGAACCATATGCTGTCTAGTGCTAAGGAAACAGTGTAGATGCTTAAAGTACTTATAGATGTTTCCTCTACCAAATGCATCTGTATTTCCACCTCTTACAATTCTTTCCCAATAAACTTTTTATTGGAGCTTCCTTCATGCAAATTATTAGAAGGTGCACATACTGGCACATGCTCTATGCACGAACCGCTGTTAACCGCGGATTCCGATTCAATCGCATCAATCGCCTTTACTTCTGAGATTGCCGCTAAGGAAGAAGCGAGTCAGAAGACTGCCGAGCACTATATATCGGCTTCACTACTTTTCCGGCAATCATTCTATCTTAACGAATCGCTACTTACAAGTGAAAGTGACTCAGTTTCAGGAGCTGTATGAGAATATATACTGGACTCCAGTGTTAGTGAGAGGGAAATTTTAAATTCCAATTTACTCTGCGAATGAATGCAAAGTATGTCTGCATCGGTCATTCACCTGCAAGCACGATTTCAAACTTTTCTCTGACAACTGTTCTTATCCATTTTAGTTCCTCTATGTAACACAGTCACTCCTCGTTTCCTTTCCATACAGAGTGATCTTTATGATTCTCCACAGAACCATGTGCTGTTCAGTGCTAAGGAAACAGTGTAGATGCTTAAAGTACTTATAGATGTTTCCTCTACCAAATGCATGTGTATTTCCTCCCCTTACAATTGTTTCCCAATAATCTTTTCATTAGAACCAGTAGAATGCAAATCATAAGAAGGTGCACATACCGGCACATGCTCTATGCACGAACCGCTGTTAACCGCGGATTCCGATTCAATCGCATCAATCGCCTTTACTTCTGAGATTGCCGGTAAGGAAGACGCGAGTCAGAAGACTGCCTTACACTCTATAGCGGCTTCACTATTCAGCCCTCTGCTGTCCTATATAACAAATCGCGAATAACGCATGTAAGGAACTCAGTTTCAGGAGATGTACGAGAATGTATGCTGAATCCTAAAGTTTTTGAGACGAAAAATTTAAATCCCACTTTGCTCTGCAACTGAATACAAAGTATGTCTGCATCGGTCATTCACCTGCAAGCACGATTTCAAACTTTTCTCTGAGAAGTGTTCTTATCCATTTGATATCCTTTATGTAACACAGTCACTCCTCGTTTCCTTACTCTACACAGTGATCGTTTTGATTCCTCACAAAAACATGTGCTGTTCAGTGCTAAGGAAACAGTGTAGATGCTATAATTACTTATAGCTGTTTCCTCTACCAAATGCATGTGTCATTTCACCACATACATTTTTATCCCAGTCAACCTTTTCATTGGAACTTCAATAATGCAAATTGTAAGAAGGTGCACATACCGGCACAAGCTCTATGCACGAACCGCTGTAAACCGCGGATTCCGATTCATTCGCATCAATCGCCTTTACTTCTGATTTTGCCGCTAAGGAAGAAGCGAGTCAGAAGACTGCCGAGCACTATATATCGGCTTCACTACTTTTCCGGCAATCATTCTATCTTAACGAATCGCTACTAACAAGTGAAAGTGACTCAGTTTCAGGAGCTGTATGAGAATGTATACTGTACCCCAGTGTTAGTGAGAGGGAAATTTTAAATTCCAATTTACTCTGCGAATGAATGCAAAGTATGTCTGCATCGGTCATTCACCTGCAAGCACGATTTCAAACTTTTCTCTGACAACTGTTCTTATCCATTTTAGTTCCTCTATGTAACACAGTCACTCCTCGTTTCCTTTCCATACAGAGTGATCTTTATGATTCTCCACAGAACCATGTGCTGTTCAGTGCTAAGGAAACAGTGTAGATGCTTAAAGTACTTATAGATGTTTCCTCTACCAAATGCATGTGTATTTCCTCCTCTTACAATTGTTTCCCAACAATCTTTTCATTTGAACCTGTAGAATGCAAATTATAAGAAGGTGCACATACCGGCACAAGCACTATGCACGAACCGCTGTTAACCGCGGATTCCGATTCAATCGCATCAATCGCCTTTACTTCTGAGATTGCCGCTAAGGAAGACGCGAGTCAGAAGACTGCCTTACACTCTATAGCGGCTTCACTATTCAGCCCTCTCCTGTCCTATATAACAAATCGCGGTTAACGTATGTAAGGGACTCAGTTTCAGGAGCTGTATGAGAATATATACTGGACTCCAGTGTTAGTGAGACGAAAAATTTAAATCCCACTTTGCTCTGCAACTGAATACAAAGTATGTCTGCATCGGTCATTCACCTGCAAGCACGATTTCAAACTTTTCTCTGAGAAGTGTTCTTATCCATTTGAGATCCTCTATGTTACAGTCACTCCTCGTTTCCTTACTCTACACAGTGATCGTTTTGATTCCTCACAGAAACATGTGCTGTTCAGTGCTAAGGAAACAGTGTAGATACTTAAAGTACGTAGACCTGTTTCCTCTAACAAATGCTCTGTATTTCCTCCTCTTACAATTGTTTCCCAATAATCTTTTCATTTGAACCTGTAGAATGCAAATTATAAGAAGGTGCACATAACGGCACAAGCACTATGCACGAACCGCTGTTAACCGCGGATTCCGATTCATTTGCATCAATCGCCTTTACTTCTGAGATTGCCGCTAAGGAAGAAGCGAGTCAGAAGACTGCCGAGCACTATATATCGGCTTCACTACTTTTCCGGCAATCATTCTATCTTAACGAATCGCTACTTACAAGTGAAAGTGACTCAGTTTCAGGAGCTGTATGAGAATATATACTGGACTCCAGTGTTAGTGAGAGGGAAATTTTAAATTCCAATTTACTCTGCGAATGAATGCAAAGTATGTCTGCATCGGTCATTCACCTGCAAGCACGATTTCAAACTTTTCTCTGACAACTGTTCTTATCCATTTTAGTTCCTCTATGTAACACAGTCACTCCTCGTTTCCTTTACATACAGAGTGATCTTTATGATTCTCCACAGAACCATGTGCTGTTCAGTGCTAAGGAAACAGTGTAGATGCTTAAAGTACTTATAGATGTTTCCTCTACCAAATGCATCTGTATTTCCACCTCTTACAATTCTTTCCCAATAAACTTTTTATTGGAGCTTCCTTCATGCAAATTATTAGAAGGTGCACATACCGGCACATGCTCTATGCACGAACCGCTGTTAACCGCGGATTCCGATTCAGTCGCATCAATCGCCTTTACTTCTGAGATTGCCGCTAAGGAAGACGCGAGTCAGAAGACTGCCTTACACTCTATAGCGGCTTCTTATTCAGCCGTCTACTGTCCTATATAACGATTCGCGGTTAACGCATGTAAGGGACTCAGTTTCAGGAGCTGTACGAGAACGTATGCTGAACCCCAATGTTAGTGAGACGAAAAATTTAAATCCCACTTTGCTCTGCAACTGAATACAAAGTATGTCTGCATCGGTCATTCACCTGCAAGCACGATTTCAAACTTTTCTCTGACAAGTGTTCTTATCCATTTGAGATCCTCTATGTTACACAGTCACTCCTCGTTTCCTTACTCTACACAGTGATCGTTTTGATTCCTCACAGAAACATGTGCTGTTCAGTGCTAAGGAAACAGTGTAGATGCTTAAAGTACTTATAGATGTTTCCTCTACCAAATGCATCTATATTTCCTCCTCTTACAATTGTTTCCCAATAATCTTTTCATTTGAACCTGTAGAATGCAAATTATAAGAAGGTGCACATAACGGCACAAGCACTATGCACGAACAGCCGTTAACCGTGGATTCCGATTCAATCGCATCAATCGCCTTTACTTCTGAGATTGCCGGTAAGGAAGACGCGAGTCAGAAGACTGCCGATCATTGTTTTCGGCTTCTCTATTCAGGCGGCTGTCTTGCTATATTTCGAATCGTGACTTTCACGTGAAAGTGACTCAGTTTCAGGAGCTGTATGAGAATGTATACTGTACCCCAGTGTTAGTGAGAGGGAAATTTTAAATCCCACTACTTTTCTGCTACTGAATGTAAAGTAAATTTGCATCGGTCATTCACCTGCAAGCACGATTTCAAACTTTTCTCTGACAACTGTTCATATCCATTTTAGATCCTCATTGTAACACATCACTCCTCGTTTCCCTACCATACACAGTGATCGTTTTGATTCCACACAAATCCATGTGCTGTTCAGTGCTAAGGAAACAGTGTAGATACTTAAAGTACTTAGACCTGTTTCCTCTAACAAATGCATGTGTCATTTCAACACTTACTATTGTTTCCCAGTAAGCCTTTTCATTGGAACTTCAATAATGCAAATTGTAAGAAGGTGCACATACCGGCTCAAGCACTATGCACGAACCGCTGTTAACCGCGGATTCCGATTCATTCGCATCAATCGCCTTTACTTCTGATTTTGCCGCTAAGGAAGAAGCGAGTTAGAAGACTGCCGAGCACTATATATCGGCTTCACTACTTTTCCGGCAATCATTCTATCTTAACGAATCGCTACTTACAAGTGAAAGTGACTCAGTTTCAGGAGCTGTATGAGAATATATACTGGACTCCAGTGTTATTGAGAGGGAAATTTTAAATTCCAATTTACACTGCGAATGAATGCAAAGTATGTCTGCATCGGTCATTCACCTGCAAGCACGATTTCAAACTTTTCTCTGACAACTGTTCTTATCCATTTTAGTTCCTCTATGTAACACAGTCACTCCTCGTTTCCTTACTCTACACAGTGATCGTTTTGATTCTCCACAGAACCATATGCTGTCTAGTGCTAAGGAAACAGTGTAGATGCTTAAAGTACTTACAGATGTTTCCTCTACCAAATGCATCTGTATTTCCACCTCTTACAATTCTTTCCCAATAAACTTTTTATTGGAGCTTCCTTCATGCAAATTATTAGAAGGTGCACATACCGGCACATGCTCTATGCACGAACCGCTGTTAACCGCGGATCCCGATTCAATCGCATCAATCGCCTTTACTTCTGAGATTGCCGCTAAGGAAGACGCGAGTCAGAGGACTGCCTTACACTCTATAGCGTCTTCTTATTCAGCCGTCTACTGTCCTATATAACGATTCGCGTTTAACGCATGTAAGGGACTCAGTTTCAGGAGCTGTACGAGAACGTATGCTGATCCCCAATGTTAGTGAGACGAAAAATTTAAATCCCACTTTGCTCTGCAACTGAATACAAAGTATGTCTGCATCGGTCATTCACCTGCATCACGATTTCAAACTTTTCTCTGAGAAGTGTTCTTATCCATTTGAGATCCTCTATGTTACACAGTCACTCCTCGTTTCCTTACTCTACACAGTGATCGTTTTGATTCCTCACAAAAACAAGTGCTGTTCAGTGCTAAGGAAACAGTGTAGATGCTATAATTACTTATAGCTGTTTCCTCTACCAAATGCATGTGTCATTTCACCACATACATTTTTATCCCAGTCAACCTTTTCATTGGAACTTCAATAATGCAAATTGTAAGAAGGTGCACATACCGGCACAAGCTCTATGCACGAACCGCTGTTAACCGCGGATTCCGATTCATTCGCATCAATCGCCTTTACTTCTGATTTTCCCGCTAAGGAAGAAGCGAGTCAGAAGACTGCCGAGCACTATACATCGGCTTCACTACTTTTCCGGCAATCATTCTATCTTAATGAATCGCTACTAACAAGAGAAAGTGACTCAGTTTCAGGAGCTGTATGAGAATATATACTGGACTCCAGTGTTATTGAGAGGGAAATTTTAAATTCCAATTTAATCTGCGAATGAATGCAAAGTATGTCTGCATCGGTCATTCACCTGCAAGCACGATTTCAAACTTTTCTCTGACAACTGTTCTTATCCATTTTAGTTCCTCTATGTAACATAGTCACTCCTCGTTTCCTTACTCTACACAGTGATCGTTTTGATTCTCCACAGAACCATATGCTGTCTAGTGCTAAGGAAACAGTGTAGATGCTTAAAGTACTTATAGATGTTTCCTCTACCAAATGCATCTGTATTTCCACCTCTTACAATTCTTTCCCAATAAACTTTTTATTGGAGCTTCCTTCATGCAAATTATTAGAAGGTGCACATACCGGCACATGCTCTATGCACGAACCGCTGTTAACCGTGGATTCCGATTCAATCACATCAATCGCCTTTACTTCTGAGATTGCCGCTAAGGAAGACGCGAGTCAGAAGACTGCCTTACACTCTATAGCGGCTTCTTATTCAGCCGTCTACTGTCCTATATAACGATTCGCGTTTAACGCATGTAAGGGACTCAGTTTCAGGAGCTGTACGAGAACGTATGCTGAACCCCAATGTTAGTGAGACGAAAAATTTAAATCCCACTTTGCTCTGCAACTGAATACAAAGTATGTCTGCATCGGTCATTCACCTGCATCACGATTTCAAACTTTTCTCTTAGAAGTGTTCTTATCCATTTGAGATCCTCTATGTTACACAGTCACTCCTCGTTTCCTTACTCTACACAGTGATCGTTTTGATTCCTCACAGAAACATGTGCTGTTCAGTGCTAAGGAAACAGTGTAGATGCTATAATTACTTATAGCTGTTTCCTCTACCAAATGCATGTGTCATTTCACCACATACATTTTTATCCCAGTCAACCTTTTCATTGGAACTTCAATAATGCAAATTGTAAGAAGGTGCACATACCGGCACAAGCTCTATGCACGAACCGCTGTTAACCGCGGATTCCGATTCATTCGCATCAATCGCCTTTACTTCTGAGATTGCCGCTAAGGAAGAAGCGAGTCAGAAGACTGCCGAGCACTATATATCGGCTTCACTACTTTTCCGGCAATCATTCTATCTTAATGAATCGCTACTTACAAGTGAAAGTGACTCAGTTTCAGGAGCTGTATGAGAATATATACTGGACTCCAGTGTTAGTGAGAGGGAAATTTTAAATTCCAATTTACTCTGCGAATGAATGCAAAGTATGTCTGCATCGGTCATTCACTTGCAAGCACGATTTCAAACTTTTCTCTGACAACTGTTCTTATCCATTTTAGTTCCTCTATGTAACACAGTCACTCCTCGTTTCCTTTCCATACAGAGTGATCTTTATGATTCTCCACAGAACCATGTGCTGTTCAGTGCTAAGGAAACAGTGTAGATGCTTAAAGTACTTATAGATGTTTCCTCTACCAAATGCATGTGTATTTCCTCCTCTTACAATTGTTTCCCAACAATCTTTTCATTTGAACCTGTAGAATGCAAATTATAAGAAGGTGCACATACCGGCACAAGCACTATGCACGAACCGCTGTTAACCGCGGATTCCGATTCAATCGCATCAATCGCCTTTACTTCTGAGATTGCCTGTAAGGAAGACGCGAGTCAGAAGACTGCCTTACACTCTATAGCGGCTTCACTATTCAGCCCTCTGCTGTCCTATATAACAAATCGCGGTTAACGCATGTAAGGGACTCAGTTTCAGGAGCTGTACGAGAACGTATGCTGAACCCCAATGTTAGTGAGACGAAAAATTTAAATCCCACTTTGCTCTGCAACTGAATACAAAGTATGTCTGCATCGGTCATTCACCTGCAAGCACGATTTCAAACTTTTCTCTGAGAAGTGTTCTTATCCATTTGAGATCCTCTATGTTACAGTCACTCCTCGTTTCCTTACTCTACACAGTGATCGTTTTGATTCCTCACAGAAACATGTGCTGTTCAGTGCTAAGGAAACAGTGTAGATAATTAAAGTACGTAGACCTGTTTCCTCTAACAAATGCTCTGTATTTCCTCCTCTTACAATTGTTTCCCAATAATCTTTTCATTTGAACCTGTAGAATGCAAATTATAAGAAGGTGCACATAATGGCACAAGTACTATGCACGAACCGCCGTTAACCGTGGATTCCGATTCAATCGCATCAATCGCCTTTACTTCTGAGATTCCGGTAAGGAAGACGCGAGTCAGAAGACTGCCGATCATTGTTTTCGGCTTCTCTATTCAGGCGGCTGTCTTGCTATATTTCGAATCGTGACTTTCACGTGAAAGTGACTCAGTTTCAGGAGCTGTATGAGAATGTATACTGTACCCCAGTGTTAGCGAGAGGGAAATTTTAAATCCCACTACTTTTCTGCTACTGAATGTAAAGTAATTTTGCATAGGTCATTCACCTGCAAGCACGATTTCAAACTTTTCTCTGAGAAGTGTTGTTATCCATTTTAGATCCTCATTGTAACACATCACTCCTCGTTTCCCTACCATACACAGTGATCGTTTTGATTCCACACAAATCCATGTGCTGTTCAGTGCTAAGGAAACAGTGTAGATACTTAAAGTACTTAGACCTCTTTCCTCTAACAAATGCATGTGTCATTTCAACACTTACTATTGTTTCCCAGTAAGCCTTTTCATTGGAGCTTCCTCCATGCAAATTATAAGAAGGTGCACATACCGGCACAAGCACTATGCACGAACCGCTGTTAACCGCGGATTCCGATTCAATCGCATCAATCGCCTTTACTTCTCAGTTTGCCGGTAAGGAAGACGCGAGTCAGAAGACTGCCTTACACTCTATAGCGGCTTCACTATTCAGCCCTCTGCTGTCCTATATAACAAATCGCGAATAACGCATGTAAGGAACTCAGTATCAGGAGATGTACGAGAACGTATGCTGAACACCAAAGTTTTTGAGACGAAAAATTTAAATCCCACTTTGCTCTGCAACTGAATACAAAGTATGTCTGCATCGGTCATTCACCTGCAAGCACGATTTCAAACTTTTCTCTGACAAGTGTTCTTATCCATTTGAGATCCTCTATGTTACACAGTCACTCCTCGTTTCCTTACTCTACACAGTGATCGTTTTGATTCCTCACAGAACCATGTGCTGTTCAGTGCTAAGGAAACAGTGTAGATACTTAAAGTACTTAGACCTGTTTCCTCTATCAAATGCATCTGAATTTCCACCTATTACAATTCTTTCCCAAGAAACTTTTTATTGGAGCTTCCTTCATGCAAATTATTAGAAGGTGCACATACCGGCACATGCTCTATGCACGAACCGCTGTTAACCGCGGATTCCGATTCAATCGCATCAATCGCCTTTACTTCTGAGATTGCCGCTAAGGAAGACGCGAGTCAGAAGACTGCCTTACACTCTATAGCGGCTTCTTATTCAGCCGTCTACTGTCCTATATAACGATTCGCGTTTAACGCATGTAAGGGTCTCAGTTTCGGGAGCTGTACGAGAACGTATGCTGAACCCCAATGTTAGTGAGACGAAAAATTTAAATCCCACTGTCACGGTGTTATCCGTGACAGTAACCCAAGGGGGAACCGAGAAGGGAAAAAGAAAGGGAGAGGAAAAAAAAACTGCCGCGCGGCCGCCTCAGCAGAGCCCCGCGCTCCAGGGGGAGGGGAAACAGAGGGAATAGAGGGTCTGTAAAGAAAAACACAACGGCACGATCTGAGAAGGAACGGTAACTTTACTAAATCTAATAAAATTGAACAATTGAGAGAGAGAGACAAAATTTCCAAACCAGAAAACTGGGAGCTTTCGTCGCACGTGCTGAACTCCTCACAGCCGCTCGGAGAGCGCGCGCCACCCCAAAAAGCGCGGGCCTCCCGTCTGGTGCGGAGCTCCGCCCCTCCCCTGCTCCCACAGCATTAACTCCTTAACGGCCTGCATGATGTTCTGATGTGGAATACCGGCATCAAAACCACTAAACCATAACATTCCACCCCTTATTCCACATCATCACATCATGCTTAACATGTATCTATATAGAACCAAGAACAGCAATAACACAGATTACATACAAATAGATCTATACATATACATATACACATGGAATCACAGACTGCACTCACCCAGCATCAAATTCCCTTGTGGTACACACTGGACATCCCCATTTTTATCCATTACCCACCAGGTGCACCCAGGTCCCTGTGCAAAAACTGTTCCACGGAGGGGTCTGCCCTTTCCAGAGGCTGGAAGGACCCACACTGCTTTTCCCAACATGCTCTTCACATGTACTACAGGGACCTTATCTCCCTCTATGGTCTGTAGGGAGCTGGACTGTGTAGGACCATCTCGGTTTACTGATCCCCTAGTGTTGACCAACCAGGTGGCTTCTGACAGATTTTTCTCCCAATGCTTAAATGTCCCGCCACCCAGTGCTTTCAGTGTGGTTTTTAACAACCCGTTATAGCGCTCGATCTTACCAGCAGCTGGTGCATGGTAGGGAATATGATAGACCCATTCAATGCCATGTTCCTTGGCCCAAGTATCCACAAGTGAATTTTTGAAATGAGTCCCATTATCGGACTCAATTCTTTCTGGGGTTCCATGTCGCCATAGGATTTGCTTCTCTAAGCCTAAGATGGTGTTACGGGCAGTAGCATGGGGTACTGCATATGTTTCAAGCCACCCAGTGGTCGCCTCCACCATGGTGAGCACATAACGCTTACCATTGCGAGATCGCGGCAAGGTGATATAATCAACCTGCCACGCCTCCCCATATTTATACTTCTGCCATCGCCCTTCCTGCCAGAGGGGTTTCATCCTCTTGGCCTGTTTAATTATGGCACATGTATCACAGTCATGGATCACCTGTGCGATGGCATCCATAGTTAAGTCCACCCCTCGGTCTCTAGCCCACTTATAGGTTGCGTCCCTTCCTTGATGGCCTGAGGTCTCATGGGCCAACCGAGCTAAGAATAACTCTCCTTTGTTCTGCCAATCCAAGTCTATTTGAGACACCTCAATTTTGGCAGCTTGATCTACCTGATGGTTATTTTTCTGTTCCTCAGTAGCTCGATTCTTGGGCACATGAGCATCTACATGACGCACCTTTACACCCAACCTTTTTGTTCGGACAGCAATGTCTTTCCACAGTTCCGCAGCCCAGATAGGTTTACCCTTTCTTTGCCAGTTGTTTTGTTCCCACTTCTGCAACCACCCCCATAAAGCGTTTGCCACCATCCAAGAGTCAGTATAGAGATACAGCATTGGCCACCTCTCCCGTTCAGCCACATCTAAGGCCAGTTGGACAGCCTTTACCTCTGCAAATTGGCTTGACTCTCCTTCTCCTTCTGTGGCCTCTGCTACTCGTCGTGTGGGGCTCCACACAGCAGCCTTCCATCTGCGATGTTTCCCAACAATCCGACACGATCCGTCAGTGAAGAGGGCATATGTCTTTTCATTTTCTGATAGTTCATTATATGGTGGGGCCTCTTTTGCACGTGGTACCTCCTCTGCTGGTGATGTTCCAAATTTCTTGCCTTCAGGCCAGTCCATGATCACCTCTAACATCCCTGGACGGCTGAGGTTCCCCATCCGAGCTCGCTGTGTAATCAGTGCAATACACTTACTCCAGGTGGCATCGGTAGCATGATGGGTGGAGGGAACCTTTCCTCTGAACATCCAGTTCAGCACTGGCAATCGAGGTGCCAGGAGCAGCTGCGTCTCAGTGCCAATTACTTCAGAGGCAGCCCGAACTCCCTCGTATGCTGCCAAGATCTCCTTCTCAGTTGGAGTGTAGCACTCCTCCGAACCCCTGTATGCTCTGCTCCAAAATCCCAGGGGTCGGCCTCGGGTCTCCCCAGAAGCTCTTTGCCACAAACTCCAAGTGGGACCTTTCTCTCCAGCAGCAGTGTATAGGATGTTCTTTACGTCCTGTCCCATCCGTACTGGCCCCAGGGCAACAGCACGGGCTATCTCCTGTTTAATCTGCTCAAAGGCCTGCTGCTGTTCAGGACCCCATGCAAAATTATTCTTCTTTCGGGTCACCTGATAGAGGGGGCTTACTATGAGGCTGTAGTTTGGGACATGCATCCTCCAAAAACCTACTACACCGAGAAAAGACTGTGTCTCCTTTTTGCTAGTGGGTGGTGACATGCTGGTGATTTTGTCAACCACATCTCCTGGGATGTGACGACGCCCATCTTGCCATTTTACTCCTAGAAACTGAATTTCTTGGGCAGGTCCCTTCACTTTGTTTCGTTTGATAGCAAAACCAGCACTCAGAAGAATTTGGATTATTCGCTCTCCCTTTTTAAAAACTTCTTCTGCTGTATCACCCCACTCAACAATGTCATCAATGTACTGGAGGTGCTCAGGTGCCCCACCCTGTTCCAGTGTGGTCTGAATCAACCCATGGCAAATGGTTGGGCTGTGTTTCCACCCCTGGGGCAAACGGTTCCAAGTGTACTGAATGCCCCTCCACGTGAAAGCAAACTGTGGTCTGCACTCTGTGGCCAAAGGAATAGAGAAGAACGCATTGGCAATGTCAATGGTAGCGTACCACTTGGCTGCTTTTGACTCCAGTTCATATTGCAGCTCCAACATATCTGGCACAGCAGCGCTCAGTGGGGGTGTGACTTCATTCAGACCACGGTAATCTACTGTCAGCCTCCATTCTCCATTGGATTTACGTACCGGCCATATGGGGCTGTTAAACGGTGAGTGGGTTTTGCTGATCACTCCCTGGCCCTCTAACTGACGGATCAAATTATGAATGGGGAGCAAGGAATCCCTGTTGGTACGGTATTGCCGTCTGTGTACTGTTTTTGTTGCAATTGGTACCTGCTGCTCTTTTACTTTCAGTACCCCCACAACAGACAGATCTTCTGATAGGCCAGGTAAAACAGACAGCTGCTGAATGTTGTCAGCATCTACAGCAGCTATTCCAAAAGCCCATCGGTATCCCTTGGGATCCTTGAAATGTCCCCTTCTAAGATAATCAATACCGAGTATGCATGGAGCCCCCTGTCCAGTCACTATACGATGTTTCTGCCAGTCTTTACCAGTGAGGCTTATTTCTGCCTCCAACACAGACAATTCCTGAGAGCCCCCAGTCACTCCAGAAATATAAATCAATTCTGTCCCTTTATAACTCGAAGGCATTAGAGTGCACTGTGCACCAGTGTCCACCAGTGCCTTATATTTTTGTGGCTCTGATGTGCCAGGCCATCGAATCCACACAGTCCAATACACTCTATTATCCCTTTCCCTCCCCTGGCTGAGGGCAGGGCCCCTCTATTGGTTACCTGTGGTGACCGGAGCTATTTCATTGGTGGCTGATCTCTGCTGTAATTCTCTCACACGTGCTCGTAGTGCAGGGGTGGGTTTTTTATGCCACTTCTTCATGTCCTCTCCATTTTCTCGTAAGAAGCTCCACATGGACACACGCGACATGAAGTTACTGCTGTCATCTACTCGAGCAGAGAGGCGGTTGCCTTTGATGGCTGAGACTTTTATCAGTTTGATCAGTTTCTCCATCAGATTCTTTGGATCATCCCCGTCTTCATCCGGTGTTTCTGATACTGACACAGGTCCATCCCGGTTCATCAGTAAGGACAATTCCTCCAGTATCATTTTCACTATCTTCTTTATGTCACTGACTTCTCCTGCTACCGATGATACAGCTGCAATGGAAACGTGTGATGGTGGAAGTTGTTGTTCAAAGTTTTGAAGTGTAGTAACCACTTCATGAAATGGGAGTCTTCTGTTTCGGCCCTCAAGTATATTGAATGTTGCTACCAGTGTACTTGCGTACCTTTCTGGTGCTGTTTTTGAGAGCTTCCGATATACATCAGCTTTACACCATGCTTTCTCAGGATCACGGTCCTGGTGTGGATTGTTAGGGACGAAAGTAGGATCGTACAGCATCTCTACTACAGCCATTTCTCTCAGAAATTGGACGCCCTTCTCCACAGTATTCCATCTTTCCACCTTAGGCTCCAGATCGTCTTTGTAAGGAAATCTCTCCTTTACAGCTACTAGTACTCGTTCCCAGAGGGTAGCAACTCCACTCAGACATCTACTAATCCCTCTGTCAATAGCTGAGTCTCGAGCAATGCTTCCCAGTTGGCGGGCTTCGTTGCCATCAAGGGACACGCTGCTGGCACCGTTGTCCCAACACCGCAGCAACCAGGTGACAATAGCTTCATCTGAGCGCCGTACAAACTCCTTTCTTGAACCCTGGATTTCAGTCATCTTTAGGGGCCGACGAATAGTAGTAATGGTGATTTCTTCATTATCACTGCCCTCTCCATGCCTCACACTTTTCTTAGTGGCCTTTCTAGGTGGTGGTGGTGGTGGTGGTGGTGAGGAGGGCCCCTCACCTGGATCTTCCTCTTCTTTCTCATCTCTGTCGTCTCCACGTTTCTCACCTTCCTTAGTGGCCTTTTTAGGTGGTGGTGGTGGTGTTGGTGCTGAAGAGGGCCCCTCACCTGGATCTTCCTTTTTTTTCTCTGCTTCTTCTTTCCGTTCTAGCCGAGAGGACACAAGTTTCCATTTCTGGCCTTCCACAGGGGCAACCGACACGGGTGCCGGTGCTTCCTGTGACTGGTCAGGTTTAACCTCAAGGTTTTCATTTTTGTTCTGAACCTCGGTTTGGAAACCATTTCTCTCAAGAATATCAATTATAGCTCGATAAGCACAAGCCAAGCCCCAAACAATCCGTTCCTTCTCAGATCTTCCTGAGTCACATGACTCCTGACCTAAACACTCACTGAATTTCTCAGGATCCCGCAGGTGCTCAAGATCAAAATCACATTGCACCGGGGGTCCCCACGCTTCTAATTTCTTTCCTAATTTTTCCCACCTTCCCTGCCATTCAACACTCTCTGGAGTGTTCTCAGCTTTCTCTGAGGAAAGCTTCCTACACAGGATGTAAATTACTGTTGCAAAGAGTAGATTCAGAAAAACAGATAACACAATTGCCAGGCTGACATCTTGAACATAGGTAAAAACCTGAAGAGAGTACCTGGAAACCAATCCAAATGCCGTATAATCTGTCATATTAACCAGGGCGTTTAGGCAGGAGGGGGGTAACCCCATCAGCACACTAAAGCAGCTGTATGCATATATGACTCCAGTGCTGAACATGAGGAGCTTAAAAAGACGCCAACATGCTCCAAGGTACATGAAAACACTTAGTCCACTTAGCACCAGTTTTACAGTGGAGTACAAATACTGCATTGCCCGCATCCTCCACCAATAATGTGTCACGGTGTTATCCGTGACAGTAACCCAAGGGGGAACCGAGAAGGGAAAAAGAAAGGGAGAGGAAAAAAAAACTGCCGCGCGGCCGCCTCAGCAGAGCCCCGCGCTCCAGGGGGAGGGGAAACAGAGGGAATAGAGGGTCTGTAAAGAAAAACACAACGGCACGATCTGAGAAGGAACGGTAACTTTACTAAATCTAATAAAATTGAACAATTGAGAGAGAGAGACAAAATTTCCAAACCAGAAAACTGGGAGCTTACGTCGCACGTGCTGAACTCCTCACAGCCGCTCGGAGAGCGCGCGCCACCCCAAAAAGCGCGGGCCTCCCGTCTGGTGCGGAGCTCAGTCCCTCCCCTGCTCCCACAGCATTAACTCCTTAACGGCCTGCATGATGTTCTGATGTGGAATACCGGCATCAAAACCACTAAACCATAACACCCACTTTGCTCTGCAACTGAATACAAAGTATGTCTGCATCGGTCATTCACCTGCATCACGATTTCAAACTTTTCTCTGAGAAGTGTTCTTATCCATTTGAGATCCTCTATGTTACACAGTCACTCCTCGTTTCCTTACTCTACACAGTGATCGTTTTGATTCCTCACAAAAACATGTGCTGTTCAGTGCTAAGGAAACAGTGCAGATGCTATAATTACTTATAGCTGTTTCCTCTACCAAATGCATGTGTCATTTCACCACATACATTTTTATCCCAGTCAACCTTTTCATTGGAACTTCAATAATGCAAATTGTAAGAAGGTGCACATACCGGCACAAGCTCTATGCACGAACCGCTGTTAACCGCGGATTCCGATTCATTCGCATCAATCGCCTTTACTTCTGATTTTGCCGCTAAGGAAGAAGCGAGTCAGAAGACTGCCGAGCACTATATATCGGCTTCACTACTTTTCCGGCAATCATTCTATCTTAATGAATCGCTACTAACAAGTGAAAGTGACTCAGTTTCAGGAGCTGTATGAGAATGTATACTGTACCCCAGTGTTAGCGAGAGGGAAATTTTAAATTCCAATTTACTCTGCGAATGAATGCAAAGTATGTCTGCATCGGTCATTCACCTGCAAGCACGATTTCAAACTTTTCTCTGACAACTGTTCTTATCCATTTTAGTTCCTCTATGTAACACAGTCACTCCTCGTTTCCTTACTCTACACAGTGATCGTTTTGATTCTCCACAGAACCATATGCTGTCTAGTGCTAAGGAAACAGTGTAGATGCTTAAAGTACTTATAGATGTTTCCTCTACCAAATGCATCTGTATTTCCACCTCTTACAATTCTTTCCCAATAAACTTTTTATTGGAGCTTACTTCATGCAAATTATTAGAAGGTGCACATACCGGCACATGCTCTATGCACGAACCGCTGTTAACCGCGGATTCCGATTCAATCGCATCAATCGCCTTTACTTCTGAGATTGCCGCTAAGGAAGAAGCGAGTCAGAAGACTGCCGAGCACTATATATCGGCTTCACTACTTTTCCGGCAATCATTCTATCTTAACGAATCGCTACTTACAAGTGAAAGTGACTCAGTTTCAGGAGCTGTATGAGAATATATACTGGACTCCAGTGTTAGTGAGAGGGAAATTTTAAATTCCAATTTACTCTGCGAATGAATGCAAAGTATGTCTGCATCGGTCATTCACCTGCAAGCACGATTTCAAACTTTTCTCTGACAACTGTTCTTATCCATTTTAGTTCCTCATTGTAACACATCACTCCTCGTTTCCCTACCATACACAGTGATCGTTTTGATTCCACACAAATCCATGTGCTGTTCAGTGCTAAGGAAACAGTGTAGATGCTTAAAGTACTTATAGATGTTTCCTCTACCAAATGCATGTGTATTTCCTCCACTTACAATTGTTTCCCAATAATCTTTTCATTAGAACCAGTAGAATGCAAATCATAAGAAGGTGCACATACCGGCACATGCTCTATGCACGAACCGCTGTTAACCGCGGATTCCGATTCAATCGCATCAATCGCCTTTACTTCTGAGATTGCCGGTAAGGAAGACGTGAGTCAGAAGACTGCCTTACACTCTATAGCGGCTTCACTATTCAGCCCTCTGCTGTCCTATATAACAAATCGTGAATAACGCATGTAAGGAACTCAGTTTCAGGAGATGTACGAGAATGTATGCTGAATCCTAAAGTTTTTGAGACGAAAAATTTAAATCCCACTTTGCTCTGCAACTGAATACAAAGTATGTCTGCATCGGTCATTCACCTGCAAGCACGATTTCAAACTTTTCTCTGAGAAGTGTTCTTATCCATTTGATATCCTTTATGTAACACAGTCACTCCTCGTTTCCTTACTCTACACAGTGATCGTTTTGATTCCTCACAAAAACATGTGCTGTTCAGTGCTAAGGAAACAGTGTAGATGCTATAATTACTTATAGCTGTTTCCTCTACCAAATGCATGTGTCATTTCACCACATACATTTTTATCCCAGTCAACCTTTTCATTGGAACTTCAATAATGCAAATTGTAAGAAGGTGCACATACCGGCACAAGCTCTATGCACGAACCGCTGTAAACCGCGGATTCCGATTCATTCGCATCAATCGCCTTTACTTCTGATTTTGCCGCTAAGGAAGAAGCGAGTCAGAAGACTGCCGAGCACTATATATCGGCTTCACTACTTTTCCGGCAATCATTCTATCTTAACGAATCGCTACTAACAAGTGAAAGTGACTCAGTTTCAGGAGCTGTATGAGAATATATACTGGACTCCAGTGTTAGTGAGAGGGAAATTTTAAATTCCAATTTACTCTGCGAATGAATGCAAAGTATGTCTGCATCGGTCATTCACCTGCAAGCACGATTTCAAACTTTTCTCTGACAACTGTTCTTATCCATTTTAGTTCCTCTATGTAACACAGTCACTCCTCGTTTCCTTTACATACAGAGTGATCTTTATGATTCTCCACAGAACCATGTGCTGTTCAGTGCTAAGGAAACAGTGTAGATGCTTAAAGTACTTATAGATGTTTCCTCTACCAAATGCATGTGTATTTCCTCCTCTTACAATTGTTTCCCAAGAATCTTTTCATTTGAACCTGTAGAATGCAAATTATAAGAAGGTGCACATAACGGCACAAGCACTATGCACGAACCGCTGTTAACCGCGGATTCCGATTCATTCGCATCAATCGCCTTTACTTCTGAGATTGCCGCTAAGGAAGAAGCGAGTCAGAAGACTGCCGAGCACTATATATCGGCTTCACTACTTTTCCGGCAATCATTCTATCTTAACGAATCGCTACTTACAAGTGAAAGTGACTCAGTTTCAGGAGCTGTATGAGAATATATACTGGACTCCAGTGTTAGTGAGAGGGAAATTTTAAATTCCAATTTACTCTGCGAATGAATGCAAAGTATGTCTGCATCAGTCATTCACCTGCAAGCACGATTTCAAACTTTTCTCTGACAACTGTTCTTATCCATTTTAGTTCCTCTATGTAACACAGTCACTCCTCGTTTCCTTTACATACAGAGTGATCTTTATGATTCTCCACAGAACCATGTGCTGTTCAGTGCTAAGGAAACAGTGTAGATGCTTAAAGTACTTATAGATGTTTCCTCTACCAAATGCATCTGTATTTCCACCTCTTACAATTCTTTCCCAATAAACTTTTTATTGGAGCTTCCTTCATGCATATTATTAGAAGGTGCACATACCGGCACATGCTCTATGCACGAACCGCTGTTAACCGCGGATTCCGATTCAGTCGCATCAATCGCCTTTACTTCTGAGATTGCCGCTAAGGAAGACGCGAGTCAGAAGACTGCCTTACACTCTATAGCGGCTTCTTATTCAGCCGTCTACTGTCCTATATAACGATTCGCGGTTAACGCATGTAAGGGACTCAGTTTCAGGAGCTGTACGAGAACGTATGCTGAACCCCAATGTTAGTGAGACGAAAAATTTAAATCCCACTTTGCTCTGCAACTGAATACAAAGTATGTCTGCATCGGTCATTCACCTGCAAGCACGATTTCAAACTTTTCTCTGACAAGTGTTCTTATCCATTTGAGATCCTCTATGTTACACAGTCACTCCTCGTTTCCTTACTCTATACAGTGATCGTTTTGATTCCTCACAGAAACATGTGCTGTTCAGTGCTAAGGAAACAGTGTAGATGCTTAAAGTACTTATAGATGTTTCCTCTACCAAATGCATCTATATTTCCTCCTCTTACAATTGTTTCCCAATAATCTTTTCATTTGAACCTGTAGAATGCAAATTATAAGAAGGTGCACATAACGGCACAAGCACTATGCACGAACCGCCGTTAACCGTGGATTCCGATTCAATCGCATCAATCGCCTTTACTTCTGAGATTGCCGGTAAGGAAGACGCGAGTCAGAAGACTGCCGATCATTGTTTTCGGCTTCTCTATTCAGGCGGCTGTCTTGCTATATTTCGAATCGTGACTTTCACGTGAAAGTGACTCAGTTTCAGGAGCTGTATGAGAATGTATACTGTACCCCAGTGTTAGTGAGAGGGAAATTTTAAATCCCACTACTTTTCTGCTACTGAATGTAAAGTAATTTTGCATCGGTCATTCACCTGCAAGCACGATTTCAAACTTTTCTCTGACAACTGTTCTTATCCATTTTAGATCCTCATTGTAACACATCACTCCTCGTTTCCCTACCATACACAGTGATCGTTTTGATTCCACACAAATCCATGTGCTGTTCAGTGCTAAGGAAACAGTGTAGATACTTAAAGTACTTAGACCTGTTTCCTCTAACAAATGCATGTGTCATTTCAACACTTACTATTGTTTCCCAGTAAGCCTTTTCATTGGAACTTCAATAATGCAAATTGTAAGAAGGTGCACATACCGGCTCAAGCACTATGCACGAACCGCTGTTAACCGCGGATTCCGATTCATTCGCATCAATCGCCTTTACTTCTGATTTTGCCGCTAAGGAAGAAGCGAGTCAGAAGACTGCCGAGCACTATATATCGGCTTCACTACTTTTCCGGCAATCATTCTATCTTAACGAATCGCTACTTACAAGTGAAAGTGACTCAGTTTCAGGAGCTGTATGAGAATATATACTGGACTCCAGTGTTATTGAGAGGAAAATTTTAAATTCCAATTTACACTGCGAATGAATGCAAAGTATGTCTGCATCGGTCATTCACCTGCAAGCACGATTTCAAACTTTTCTCTGACAACTGTTCTTATCCATTTTAGTTCCTCTATGTAACACAGTCACTCCTCGTTTCCTTACTCTACACAGTGATCGTTTTGATTCTCCACAGAACCATATGCTGTCTAGTGCTAAGGAAACAGTGTAGATGCTTAAAGTACTTACAGATGTTTCCTCTACCAAATGCATCTGTATTTCCACCTCTTACAATTCTTTCCCAATAAACTTTTTATTGGAGCTTCCTTCATGCAAATTATTAGAAGGTGCACATACCGGCACATGCTCTATGCACGAACCGCTGTTAACCGCGGATTCCGATTCAATCGCATCAATCGCCTTTACTTCTGAGATTGCCGCTAAGGAAGACGCGAGTCAGAAGACTGCCTTACACTCTATAGCGTCTTCTTATTCAGCCGTCTAATGTCCTATATAACGATTCGCGTTTAACGCATGTAAGGGACTCAGTTTCAGGAGCTGTACGAGAACGTATGCTGATCCCCAATGTTAGTGAGACGAAAAATTTAAATCCCACTTTGCTCTGCAACTGAATACAAAGTATGTCTGCATCGGTCATTCACCTGCATCACGATTTCAAACTTTTCTCTGAGAAGTGTTCTTATCCATTTGAGATCCTCTATGTTACACAGTCACTCCTCGTTTCCTTACTCTACACAGTGATCGTTTTGATTCCTCACAGAAACATGTGCTGTTCAGTGCTAAGGAAACAGTGTAGATGCTATAATTACTTATAGCTGTTTCCTCTACCAAATGCATGTGTCATTTCACCACATACATTTTTATCCCAGTCAACCTTTTCATTGGAACTTCAATAATGCAAATTGTAAGAAGGTGCACATACCGGCACAAGCTCTATGCACGAACCGCTGTTAACCGCGGATTCCGATTCATTCGCATCAATCGCCTTTACTTCTGATTTTGCCGCTAAGGAAGAAGCGAGTCAGAAGACTGCCGAGCACTATATATCGGCTTCACTACTTTTCCGGCAATCATTCTATCTTAACGAATCGCTACTAACAAGTGAAAGTGACTCAGTTTCAGGAGCTGTATGAGAATATATACTGGACTCCAGTGTTAGTGAGAGGGAAATTTTAAATTCCAATTTACTCTGCGAATGAATGCAAAGTATGTCTGCATCGGTCATTCACCTGCAAGCACGATTTCAAACTTTTCTCTGACAACTGTTCTTATCCATTTTAGTTCCTCTATGTAACACAGTCACTCCTCGTTTCCTTTACATACAGAGTGATCTTTATGATTCTCCACAGAACCATGTGCTGTTCAGTGCTAAGGAAACAGTGTAGATGCTTAAAGTACTTATAGATGTTTCCTCTACCAAATGCATGTGTATTTCCTCCTCTTACAATTGTTTCCCAAGAATCTTTTCATTTGAACCTGTAGAATGCAAATTATAAGAAGGTGCACATAACGGCACAAGCACTATGCACGAACCGCTGTTAACCGCGGATTCCGATTCATTCGCATCAATCGCCTTTACTTCTGAGATTGCCGCTAAGGAAGAAGCGAGTCAGAAGACTGCCGAGCACTATATATCGGCTTCACTACTTTTCCGGCAATCATTCTATCTTAACGAATCGCTACTTACAAGTGAAAGTGACTCAGTTTCAGGAGCTGTATGAGAATATATACTGGACTCCAGTGTTAGTGAGAGGGAAATTTTAAATTCCAATTTACTCTGCGAATGAATGCAAAGTATGTCTGCATCAGTCATTCACCTGCAAGCACGATTTCAAACTTTTCTCTGACAACTGTTCTTATCCATTTTAGTTCCTCTATGTAACACAGTCACTCCTCGTTTCCTTTACATACAGAGTGATCTTTATGATTCTCCACAGAACCATGTGCTGTTCAGTGCTAAGGAAACAGTGTAGATGCTTAAAGTACTTATAGATGTTTCCTCTACCAAATGCATCTGTATTTCCACCTCTTACAATTCTTTCCCAATAAACTTTTTATTGGAGCTTCCTTCATGCATATTATTAGAAGGTGCACATACCGGCACATGCTCTATGCACGAACCGCTGTTAACCGCGGATTCCGATTCAGTCGCATCAATCGCCTTTACTTCTGAGATTGCCGCTAAGGAAGACGCGAGTCAGAAGACTGCCTTACACTCTATAGCGGCTTCTTATTCAGCCGTCTACTGTCCTATATAACGATTCGCGGTTAACGCATGTAAGGGACTCAGTTTCAGGAGCTGTACGAGAACGTATGCTGAACCCCAATGTTAGTGAGACGAAAAATTTAAATCCCACTTTGCTCTGCAACTGAATACAAAGTATGTCTGCATCGGTCATTCACCTGCAAGCACGATTTCAAACTTTTCTCTGACAAGTGTTCTTATCCATTTGAGATCCTCTATGTTACACAGTCACTCCTCGTTTCCTTACTCTACACAGTGATCGTTTTGATTCCTCACAGAAACATGTGCTGTTCAGTGCTAAGGAAACAGTGTAGATGCTTAAAGTACTTATAGATGTTTCCTCTACCAAATGCATCTATATTTCCTCCTCTTACAATTGTTTCCCAATAATCTTTTCATTTGAACCTGTAGAATGCAAATTATAAGAAGGTGCACATAACGGCACAAGCACTATGCACGAACCGCCGTTAACCGTGGATTCCGATTCAATCGCATCAATCGCCTTTACTTCTGAGATTGCCGGTAAGGAAGACGCGAGTCAGAAGACTGCCGATCATTGTTTTCGGCTTCTCTATTGAGGCGGCTGTCTTGCTATATTTCGAATCGTGACTTTCACGTGAAAGTGACTCAGTTTCAGGAGCTGTATGAGAATGTATACTGTACCCCAGTGTTAGTGAGAGGGAAATTTTAAATCCCACTACTTTTCTGCTACTGAATGTAAAGTAATTTTGCATCGGTCATTCACCTGCAAGCACGATTTCAAACTTTTCTCTGACAACTGTTCTTATCCATTTTAGATCCTCATTGTAACACATCACTCCTCGTTTCCCTACCATACACAGTGATCGTTTTGATTCCACACAAATCCATGTGCTGTTCAGTGCTAAGGAAACAGTGTAGATACTTAAAGTACTTAGACCTGTTTCCTCTAACAAATGCATGTGTCATTTCAACACTTACTATTGTTTCCCAGTAAGCCTTTTCATTGGAACTTCAATAATGCAAATTGTAAGAAGGTGCACATACCGGCTCAAGCACTATGCACGAACCGCTGTTAACCGCGGATTCCGATTCATTCGCATCAATCGCCTTTACTTCTGATTTTGCCGCTAAGGAAGAAGCGAGTCAGAAGACTGCCGAGCACTATATATCGGCTTCACTACTTTTCCGGCAATCATTCTATCTTAACGAATCGCTACTTACAAGTGAAAGTGACTCAGTTTCAGGAGCTGTATGAGAATATATACTGGACTCCAGTGTTATTGAGAGGAAAATTTTAAATTCCAATTTACACTGCGAATGAATGCAAAGTATGTCTGCATCGGTCATTCACCTGCAAGCACGATTTCAAACTTTTCTCTGACAACTGTTCTTATCCATTTTAGTTCCTCTATGTAACACAGTCACTCCTCGTTTCCTTACTCTACACAGTGATCGTTTTGATTCTCCACAGAACCATATGCTGTCTAGTGCTAAGGAAACAGTGTAGATGCTTAAAGTACTTACAGATGTTTCCTCTACCAAATGCATCTGTATTTCCACCTCTTACAATTCTTTCCCAATAAACTTTTTATTGGAGCTTCCTTCATGCAAATTATTAGAAGGTGCACATACCGGCACATGCTCTATGCACGAACCGCTGTTAACCGCGGATTCCGATTCAATCGCATCAATCGCCTTTACTTCTGAGATTGCCGCTAAGGAAGACGCGAGTCAGAGGACTGCCTTACACTCTATAGCGTCTTCTTATTCAGCCGTCTAATGTCCTATATAACGATTCGCGTTTAACGCATGTAAGGGACTCAGTTTCAGGAGCTGTACGAGAACGTATGCTGATCCCCAATGTTAGTGAGACGAAAAATTTAAATCCCACTTTGCTCTGCAACTGAATACAAAGTATGTCTGCATCGGTCATTCACCTGCATCACGATTTCAAACTTTTCTCTGAGAAGTGTTCTTATCCATTTGAGATCCTCTATGTTACACAGTCACTCCTCGTTTCCTTACTCTACACAGTGATCGTTTTGATTCCTCACAAAAACATGTGCTGTTCAGTGCTAAGGAAACAGTGTAGATGCTATAATTACTTATAGCTGTTTCCTCTACCAAATGCATGTGTCATTTCACCACATACATTTTTATCCCAGTCAACCTTTTCATTGGAACTTCAATAATGCAAATTGTAAGAAGGTGCACATACCGGCACAAGCTCTATGCACGAACCGCTGTTAACCGCGGATTCCGATTCATTCGCATCAATCGCCTTTACTTCTGATTTTCCCGCTAAGGAAGAAGCGAGTCAGAAGACTGCCGAGCACTATACATCGGCTTCACTACTTTTCCGGCAATCATTCTATCTTAATGAATCGCTACTAACAAGAGAAAGTGACTCAGTTTCAGGAGCTGTATGAGAATATATACTGGACTCCAGTGTTATTGAGAGGGAAATTTTAAATTCCAATTTAATCTGCGAATGAATGCAAAGTATGTCTGCATCGGTCATTCACCTGCAAGCACGATTTCAAACTTTTCTCTGACAACTGTTCTTATCCATTTTAGTTCCTCTATGTAACATAGTCACTCCTCGTTTCCTTACTCTACACAGTGATCGTTTTGATTCTCCACAGAACCATATGCTGTCTAGTGCTAAGGAAACAGTGTAGATGCTTAAAGTACTTATAGATGTTTCCTCTACCAAATGCATCTGTATTTCCACCTCTTACAATTCTTTCCCAATAAACTTTTTATTGGAGCTTCCTTCATGCAAATTATTAGAAGGTGCACATACCGGCACATGCTCTATGCACGAACCGCTGTTAACCGCGGATTCCGATTCAATCGCATCAATCGCCTTTACTTCTGAGATTGCCGCTAAGGAAGACGCGAGTCAGAAGACTGCCTTACACTCTATAGCGGCTTCTTATTCAGCCGTCTACTGTCCTATATAACGATTCGCGTTTAACGCATGTAAGGGACTCAGTTTCAGGAGCTGTACGAGAACGTATGCTGAACCCCAATGTTAGTGAGACGAAAAATTTAAATCCCACTTTGCTCTGCAACTGAATACAAAGTATGTCTGCATCGGTCATTCACCTGCATCACGATTTCAAACTTTTCTCTGAGAAGTGTTCTTATCCATTTGAGATCCTCTATGTTACACAGTCACTCCTCGTTTCCTTACTCTACACAGTGATTGTTTTGATTCCTCACAGAAACATGTGCTGTTCAGTGCTAAGGAAACAGTGTAGATGCTATAATTACTTATAGCTGTTTCCTCTACCAAATGCATGTGTCATTTCACCACATACATTTTTATCCCAGTCAACCTTTTCATTGGAACTTCAATAATGCAAATTGTAAGAAGGTGCACATACCGGCACAAGCTCTATGCACGAACCGCTGTTAACCGCGGATTCCGATTCATTCGCATCAATCGCCTTTACTTCTGAGATTGCCGCTAAGGAAGAAGCGAGTCAGAAGACTGCCGAGCACTATATATCGGCTTCACTACTTTTCCGGCAATCATTCTATCTTAATGAATCGCTACTTACAAGTGAAAGTGACTCAGTTTCAGGAGCTGTATGAGAATATATACTGGACTCCAGTGTTAGTGAGAGGGAAATTTTAAATTCCAATTTACTCTGCGAATGAATGCAAAGTATGTCTGCATCGGTCATTCACCTGCAAGCACGATTTCAAACTTTTCTCTGACAACTGTTCTTATCCATTTTAGTTCCTCTATGTAACACAGTCACTCCTCGTTTCCTTTCCATACAGAGTGATCTTTATGATTCTCCACAGAACCATGTGCTGTTCAGTGCTAAGGAAACAGTGTAGATGCTTAAAGTACTTATAGATGTTTCCTCTACCAAATGCATGTGTATTTCCTCCTCTTACAATTGTTTCCCAACAATCTTTTCATTTGAACCAGTAGAATGCAAATTATAAGAAGGTGCACATACCGGCACAAGCACTATGCACGAACCGCTGTTAACCGCGGATTCCGATTCAATCGCATCAATCGCCTTTACTTCTGAGATTGCCTGTAAGGAAGACGCGAGTCAGAAGACTGCCTTACACTCTATAGCGGCTTCACTATTCAGCCCTCTGCTGTCCTATATAACAAATCGCGGTTAACGCATGTAAGGGACTCAGTTTCAGGAGCTGTACGAGAACGTATGCTGAACCCCAATGTTAGTGAGACGAAAAATTTAAATCCCACTTTGCTCTGCAACTGAATACAAAGTATGTCTGCATCGGTCATTCACCTGCAAGCACGATTTCAAACTTTTCTCTGAGAAGTGTTCTTATCCATTTGAGATCCTCTATGTTACAGTCACTCCTCGTTTCCTTACTCTACACAGTGATCGTTTTGATTCCTCACAGAAACATGTGCTGTTCAGTGCTAAGGAAACAGTGTAGATACTTAAAGTACGTAGACCTGTTTCCTCTAACAAATGCTCTGTATTTCCTCCTCTTACAATTGTTTCCCAATAATCTTTTCATTTGAACCTGTAGAATGCAAATTATAAGAAGGTGCACATAATGGCACAAGTACTATGCACGAACCGCCGTTAACCGTGGATTCCGATTCAATCGCATCAATCGCCTTTACTTCTGAGATTGCCGGTAAGGAAGACGCGAGTCAGAAGACTGCCGATCATTGTTTTCGGCTTCTCTATTCAGGCGGCTGTCTTGCTATATTTCGAATCGTGACTTTCACGTGAAAGTGACTCAGTTTCAGGAGCTGTATGAGAATGTATACTGTACCCCAGTGTTAGCGAGAGGGAAATTTTAAATCCCACTACTTTTCTGCTACTGAATGTAAAGTAATTTTGCATAGGTCATTCACCTGCAAGCACGATTTCAAACTTTTCTCTGACAACTGTTCTTATCCATTTTAGATCCTCATTGTAACACATCACTCCTCGTTTCCCTACCATACACAGTGATCGTTTTGATTCCACACAAATCCATGTGCTGTTCAGTGCTAAGGAAACAGTGTAGATACTTAAAGTACTTAGACCTCTTTCCTCTAACAAATGCATGTGTCATTTCAACACTTACTATTGTTTCCCAGTAAGCCTTTTCATTGGAGCTTCCTCCATGCAAATTATAAGAAGGTGCACATACCGGCACAAGCACTATGCACGAACCGCTGTTAACCGCGGATTCCGATTCAATCGCATCAATCGCCTTTACTTCTCAGTTTGCCGGTAAGGAAGACGCGAGTCAGAAGACTGCCTTACACTCTATAGCGGCTTCACTATTCAGCCCTCTGCTGTCCTATATAACAAATCGCGAATAACGCATGTAAGGAACTCAGTATCAGGAGATGTACGAGAACGTATGCTGAACACCAAAGTTTTTGAGACGAAAAATTTAAATCCCACTTTGCTCTGCAACTGAATACAAAGTATGTCTGCATCGGTCATTCACCTGCAAGCACGATTTCAAACTTTTCTCTGAGAAGTGTTCTTATCCATTTGAGATCCTCTATGTTACACAGTCACTCCTCGTTTCCTTACTCTACACAGTGATCGTTTTGATTCCTCACAGAACCATGTGCTGTTCAGTGCTAAGGAAACAGTGTAGATACTTAAAGTACTTAGACCTGTTTCCTCTATCAAATGCATCTGAATTTCCACCTATTACAATTCTTTCCCAAGAAACTTTTTATTGGAGCTTCCTTCATGCAAATTATTAGAAGGTGCACATACCGGCACATGCTCTATGCACGAACCGCTGTTAACCGCGGATTCCGATTCAATCGCATCAATCGCCTTTACTTCTGAGATTGCCGCTAAGGAAGACGCGAGTCAGAAGACTGCCTTACACTCTATAGCGGCTTCTTATTCAGCCGTCTACTGTCCTATATAACGATTCGCGTTTAACGCATGTAAGGGTCTCAGTTTCGGGAGCTGTACGAGAACGTATGCTGAACCCCAATGTTAGTGAGACGAAAAATTTAAATCCCACTGTCACGGTGTTATCCGTGACAGTAACCCAAGGGGGAACCGAGAAGGGAAAAAGAAAGGGAGAGGAAAAAAAAACTGCCGCGCGGCCGCCTCAGCAGAGCCCCGCGCTCCAGGGGGAGGGGAAACAGAGGGAATAGAGGGTCTGTAAAGAAAAACACAACGGCACGATCTGAGAAGGAACGGTAACTTTACTAAATCTAATAAAATTGAACAATTGAGAGAGAGAGACAAAATTTCCAAACCAGAAAACTGGGAGCTTTCGTCGCACGTGCTGAACTCCTCACAGCCGCTCGGAGAGCGCGCGCCACCCCAAAAAGCGCGGGCCTCCCGTCTGGTGCGGAGCTCCGCCCCTCCCCTGCTCCCACAGCATTAACTCCTTAACGGCCTGCATGATGTTCTGATGTGGAATACCGGCATCAAAACCACTAAACCATAACATTCCACCCCTTATTCCACATCATCACATCATGCTTAACATGTATCTATATAGAACCAAGAACAGCAATAACACAGATTACATACAAATAGATCTATACATATACATATACACATGGAATCACAGACTGCACTCACCCAGCATCAAATTCCCTTGTGGTACACACTGGACATCCCCATTTTTATCCATTACCCACCAGGTGCACCCAGGTCCCTGTGCAAAAACTGTTCCACGGAGGGGTCTGCCCTTTCCAGAGGCTGGAAGGACCCACACTGCTTTTCCCAACATGCTCTTCACATGTACTACAGGGACCTTATCTTCCTCTATGGTCTGTAGGGAGCTGGACTGTGTAGGACCATCTCGGTTTACTGATCCCCTAGTGTTGACCAACCAGGTGGCTTCTGACAGATTTTTCTCCCAATGCTTAAATGTCCCGCCACCCAGTGCTTTCAGTGTGGTTTTTAACAACCCGTTATAGCGCTCGATCTTACCAGCAGCTGGTGCATGGTAGGGAATATGATAGACCCATTCAATGCCATGTTCCTTGGCCCAAGTATCCACAAGTGAATTTTTGAAATGAGTCCCATTATCGGACTCAATTCTTTCTGGGGTTCCATGTCGCCATAGGATTTGCTTCTCTAAGCCTAAGATGGTGTTACGGGCAGTAGCATGGGGTACTGCATATGTTTCAAGCCACCCAGTGGTCGCCTCCACCATGGTGAGCACATAACGCTTACCATTGCGAGATCGCGGCAAGGTGATATAATCAACCTGCCACGCCTCCCCATATTTATACTTCTGCCATCGCCCTTCCTGCCAGAGGGGTTTCATCCTCTTGGCCTGTTTAATTATGGCACATGTATCACAGTCATGGATCACCTGTGCGATGGCATCCATAGTTAAGTCCACCCCTCGGTCTCTAGCCCACTTATAGGTTGCGTCCCTTCCTTGATGGCCTGAGGTCTCATGGGCCCACCGAGCTAAGAATAACTCTCCTTTGTTCTGCCAATCCAAGTCTATTTGAGACACCTCAATTTTGGCAGCTTGATCTACCTGATGGTTATTTTTCTGTTCCTCAGTAGCTCGATTCTTGGGCACATGAGCATCTACATGACGCACCTTTACACCCAACCTTTTTGTTCGGACAGCAATGTCTTTCCACAGTTCCGCAGCCCAGATAGGTTTACCCTTTCTTTGCCAGTTGTTTTGTTCCCACTGCTGCAACCACCCCCATAAAGCGTTTGCCACCATCCAAGAGTCAGTATAGAGATACAGCATTGGCCACCTCTCCCGTTCAGCCACATCTAAGGCCAGTTGGACAGCCTTTACCTCTGCAAATTGGCTTGACTCTCCTTCTCCTTCCGTGGCCTCTGCTACTCGTCGTGTGGGGCTCCACACAGCAGCCTTCCATCTGCGATGTTTCCCAACAATCCGACACGATCCGTCAGTGAAGAGGGCATATGTCTTTTCATTTTCTGATAGTTCATTATATGGTGGGGCCTCTTTTGCACGTGGTACCTCCTCTGCTGGTGATGTTCCAAATTTCTTGCCTTCAGGCCAGTCCATGATCACCTCTAACATCCCTGGACGGCTGAGGTTCCCCATCCGAGCTCGCTGTGTAATCAGTGCAATACACTTACTCCAGGTGGCATCGGTAGCATGATGGGTGGAGGGAACCTTTCCTCTGAACATCCAGTTCAGCACTGGCAATCGAGGTGCCAGGAGCAGCTGCGTCTCAGTGCCAATTACTTCAGAGGCAGCCCGAACTCCCTCGTATGCTGCCAAGATCTCCTTCTCAGTTGGAGTGTAGCACTCCTCCGAACCCCTGTATGCTCTGCTCCAAAATCCCAGGGGTCGGCCTCGGGTCTCCCCAGAAGCTCTTTGCCACAAACTCCAAGTGGGACCTTTCTCTCCAGCAGCAGTGTATAGGATGTTCTTTACGTCCTGTCCCATCCGTACTGGCCCCAGGGCAACAGCACGGGCTATCTCCTGTTTAATCTGCTCAAAGGCCTGCTGCTGTTCAGGACCCCATGCAAAATTATTCTTCTTTCGGGTCACCTGATAGAGGGGGCTTACTATGAGGCTGTAGTTTGGGACATGCATCCTCCAAAAACCTACTACACCGAGAAAAGACTGTGTCTCCTTTTTGCTAGTGGGTGGTGACATGCTGGTGATTTTGTCAACCACATCTCCTGGGATGTGACGACGCCCATCTTGCCATTTTACTCCTAGAAACTGAATTTCTTGGGCAGGTCCCTTCACTTTGTTTCGTTTGATAGCAAAACCAGCACTCAGAAGAATTTGGATTATTCGCTCTCCCTTTTTAAAAACTTCTTCTGCTGTATCACCCCACTCAACAATGTCATCAATGTACTGGAGGTGCTCAGGTGCCCCACCCTGTTCCAGTGTGGTCTGAATCAACCCATGGCAAATGGTTGGGCTGTGTTTCCACCCCTGGGGCAAACGGTTCCAAGTGTACTGAATGCCCCTCCACGTGAAAGCAAACTGTGGTCTGCACTCTGTGGCCAAAGGAATAGAGAAGAACGCATTGGCAATGTCAATGGTAGCGTACCACTTGGCTGCTTTTGACTCCAGTTCATATTGCAGCTCCAACATATCTGGCACAGCAGCGCTCAGTGGGGGTGTGACTTCATTCAGACCACGGTAATCTACTGTCAGCCTCCATTCTCCATTGGATTTACGTACCGGCCATATGGGGCTGTTAAACGGTGAGTGGGTTTTGCTGATCACTCCCTGGCCCTCTAACTGACGGATCAAATTATGAATGGGGAGCAAGGAATCCCTGTTGGTACGGTATTGCCGTCTGTGTACTGTTTTTGTTGCAATTGGTACCTGCTGCTCTTTTACTTTCAGTACCCCCACAACAGACAGATCTTCTGATAGGCCAGGTAAAACAGACAGCTGCTGAATGTTGTCAGCATCTACAGCAGCTATTCCAAAAGCCCATCGGTATCCCTTGGGATCCTTGAAATGTCCCCTTCTAAGATAATCAATACCGAGTATGCATGGAGCCCCCTGTCCAGTCACTATACGATGTTTCTGCCAGTCTTTACCAGTGAGGCTTATTTCTGCCTCCAACACAGACAATTCCTGAGAGCCCCCAGTCACTCCAGAAATATAAATCAATTCTGTCCCTTTATAACTCGAAGGCATTAGAGTGCACTGTGCACCAGTGTCCACCAGTGCCTTATATTTTTGTGGCTCTGATGTGCCAGGCCATCGAATCCACACAGTCCAATACACTCTATTATCCCTTTCCCTCCCCTGGCTGAGGGCAGGGCCCCTCTATTGGTTACCTGTGGTGACCGGAGCTATTTCATTGGTGGCTGATCTCTGCTGTAATTCTCTCACACGTGCTCGTAGTGCAGGGGTGGGTTTTTTATGCCACTTCTTCATGTCCTCTCCATTTTCTCGTAAGAAGCTCCACATGGACACACGCGACATGAAGTTACTGCTGTCATCTACTCGAGCAGAGAGGCGGTTGCCTTTGATGGCTGAGACTTTTATCAGTTTGATCAGTTTCTCCATCAGATTCTTTGGATCATCCCCGTCTTCATCCGGTGTTTCTGATACTGACACAGGTCCATCCCGGTTCATCAGTAAGGACAATTCCTCCAGTATCATTTTCACTATCTTCTTTATGTCACTGACTTCTCCTGCTACCGATGATACAGCTGCAATGGAAACGTGTGATGGTGGAAGTTGTTGTTCAAAGTTTTGAAGTGTAGTAACCACTTCATGAAATGGGAGTCTTCTGTTTCGGCCCTCAAGTATATTGAATGTTGCTACCAGTGTACTTGCGTACCTTTCTGGTGCTGTTTTTGAGAGCTTCCGATATACATCAGCTTTACACCATGCTTTCTCAGGATCACGGTCCTGGTGTGGATTGTTAGGGACGAAAGTAGGATCGTACAGCATCTCTACTACAGCCATTTCTCTCAGAAATTGGACGCCCTTCTCCACAGTATTCCATCTTTCCACCTTAGGCTCCAGATCGTCTTTGTAAGGAAATCTCTCCTTTACAGCTACTAGTACTCGTTCCCAGAGGGTAGCAACTCCACTCAGACATCTACTAATCCCTCTGTCAATAGCTGAGTCTCGAGCAATGCTTCCCAGTTGGCGGGCTTCGTTGCCATCAAGGGACACGCTGCTGGCACCGTTGTCCCAACACCGCAGCAACCAGGTGACAATAGCTTCATCTGAGCGCCGTACAAACTCCTTTCTTGAACCCTGGATTTCAGTCATCTTTAGGGGCCGACGAATAGTAGTAATGGTGATTTCTTCATTATCACTGTCCTCTCCATGCCTCACACTTTTCTTAGTGGCCTTTCTAGGTGGTGGTGGTGGTGGTGGTGGTGAGGAGGGCCCCTCACCTGGATCTTCCTCTTCTTTCTCATCTCTGTCGTCTCCACGTTTCTCACCTTCCTTAGTGGCCTTTTTAGGTGGTGGTGGTGGTGTTGGTGCTGAAGAGGGCCCCTCACCTGGATCTTCCTTTTTTTTCTCTGCTTCTTCTTTCCGTTCTAGCCGAGAGGACACAAGTTTCCATTTCTGGCCTTCCACAGGGGCAACCGACACGGGTGCCGGTGCTTCCTGTGACTGGTCAGGTTTAACCTCAAGGTTTTCATTTTTGTTCTGAACTTCGGTTTGGAAACCATTTCTCTCAAGAATATCAATTATAGCTCGATAAGCACAAGCCAAGCCCCAAACAATCCGTTCCTTCTCAGATCTTCCTGAGTCACATGACTCCTGACCTAAACACTCACTGAATTTCTCAGGATCCCGCAGGTGCTCAAGATCAAAATCACATTGCACCGGGGGTCCCCACGCTTCTAATTTCTTTCCTAATTTTTCCCACCTTCCCTGCCATTCAACACTCTCTGGAGTGTTCTCAGCTTTCTCTGAGGAAAGCTTCCTACACAGGATGTAAATTACTGTTGCAAAGAGTACATTCAGAAAAACAGATAACACAATTGCCAGGCTGACATCTTGAACATAGGTAAAAACCTGAAGAGAGTACCTGGAAACCAATCCAAATGCCGTATAATCTGTCATATTAACCAGGGCGTTTAGGCAGGAGGGGGGTAACCCCATCAGCACACTAAAGCAGCTGTATGCATATATGACTCCGGTGCTGAACATGAGGAGCTTAAAAAGACGCCAACATGCTCCAAGGTACATGAAAACACTTAGTCCACTTAGCACCAGTTTTACAGTGGAGTACAAATACTGCATTGCCCGCATCCTCCACCAATAATGTGTCACGGTGTTATCCGTGACAGTAACCCAAGGGGGAACCGAGAAGGGAAAAAGAAAGGGAGAGGAAAAAAAAACTGCCGCGCGGCCGCCTCAGCAGAGCCCCGCGCTCCAGGGGGAGGGGAAACAGAGGGAATAGAGGGTCTGTAAAGAAAAACACAACGGCACGATCCGAGAAGGAACGGTAACTTTACTAAATCTAATAAAATTGAACAATTGAGAGAGAGAGACAAAATTTCCAAACCAGAAAACTGGGAGCTTACGTCGCACGTGCTGAACTCCTCACAGCCGCTCGGAGAGCGCGCGCCACCCCAAAAAGCGCGGGCCTCCCGTCTGGTGCGGAGCTCCGTCCCTCCCCTGCTCCCACAGCATTAACTCCTTAACGGCCTGCATGATGTTCTGATGTGGAATACCGGCATCAAAACCACTAAACCATAACACCCACTTTGCTCTGCAACTGAATACAAAGTATGTCTGCATCGGTCATTCACCTGCATCACGATTTCAAACTTTTCTCTGAGAAGTGTTCTTATCCATTTGAGATCCTCTATGTTACACAGTCACTCCTCGTTTCTTACTCTACACAGTGATCGTTTTGATTCCTCACATAAACATGTGCTGTTCAGTGCTAAGGAAACAGTGTAGATGCTATAATTACTTATAGCTGTTTCCTCTACCAAATGCATGTGTCATTTCACCACATACATTTTTATCCCAGTCAACCTTTTCATTGGAACTTCAATAATGCAAATTGTAAGAAGGTGCACATACCGGCACAAGCTCTATGCACGAACCGCTGTTAACCGCGGATTCCGATTCATTCGCATCAATCGCCTTTACTTCTGATTTTGCCACTAAGGAAGAAGCGAGTCAGAAGACTGCCGAGCACTATATATCGGCTTCACTACTTTTCCGGCAATCATTCTATCTTAACGAATCGCTACTAACAAGTGAAAGTGACTCAGTTTCAGGAGCTGTATGAGAATATATACTGGACTCCAGAGTTAGTGAGAGGGAAATTTTAAATTCCAATTTACTCTGCGAATGAATGCAAAGTATGTCTGCATCGGTCATTCACCTGCAAGCACGATTTCAAACTTTTCTCTGACAGCTGTTCTTATCCATTTTAGTTCCTCTATGTAACACAGTCACTCCTCGTTTCCTTACTCTACACAGTGATCGTTTTGATTCTCCACAGAACCATATGCTGTCTAGTGCTAAGGAAACAGTGTAGATGCTTAAAGTACTTATAGATGTTTCCTCTACCAAATGCATCTGTATTTCCACCTCTTACAATTCTTTCCCAATAAACTTTTTATTGGAGCTTCCTTCATGCAAATTATTAGAAGGTGCACATACCGGCACATGCTCTATGCACGAACCGCTGTTAACCGCGGATTCCGATTCAATCGCATCAATCGCCTTTACTTCTGAGATTGCCGCTAAGGAAGACGCGAGTCAGAAGACTGCCTTACACTCTATAGCGGCTTCTTATTCAGCCGTCTACTGTCCTATATAACGATTCGCGTTTAACGCATGTAAGGGACTCAGTTTCAGGAGCTGTACGAGAACGTATGCTGAACCCCAATGTTAGTGAGACGAAAAATTTAAATCCCACTTTGCTCTGCAACTGAATACAAAGTATGTCTGCATCGGTCATTCACCTGCAAGCACGATTTCAAACTTTTCTCTGAGAAGTGTTCTTATCCATTTGAGATCCTTTATGTAACACAGTCACTCCTCGTTTCCTTACTCTACACAGTGATCGTTTTGATTCTCCACAGAACCATATGCTGTTCAGTGCTAAGGAAACAGTGTAGATGCTTAAATTAATTAGAGATGTTTCCTCTACCAAATGCATCTGAATTTCCACCTCTTACAATTCATTCCCATAAACTTTTTATTGGAGCTTCTTTCATGCAAATTATAAGAAGGTGCACATACCGGCACAAGCACTATGCACGAACAGCTGTTAACCGCGGATTCCGATTCAATCGCATCAATCGCCTTTACTTCTGAGATTGCCGCTAAGGAAGAAGCGAGTCAGAAGACTGCCGAGCACTATATATCGGCTTCACTACTTTTCCGGCAATCATTCTATCTTAACGAATCGCTACTTACAAGTGAAAGTGACTCAGTTTCAGGAGCTGTATGAGAATATATACTGGACTCCAGTGTTAGTGAGAGGGAAATTTTAAATTCCAATTTACTCTGCGAATGAATGCAAAGTATGTCTGCATCGGTCATTCACCTGCAAGCACGATTTCAAACTTTTCTCTGACAACTGTTCTTATCCATTTTAGTTCCTCTATGTAACACAGTCACTCCTCGTTTCCTTTCCATACAGAGTGATCTTTATGATTCTCCACAGAACCATGTGCTGTTCAGTGCTAAGGAAACAGTGTAGATGCTTAAAGTACTTATAGATGTTTCCTCTACCAAATGCATGTGTATTTCCACCTCTTACAATTGTTTCCCAATAATCTTTTCATTTGAACCTGTAGAATGCAAATTATAAGAAGGTGCACATACCGGCACATGCTCTATGCACGAACCGCTGTTAACCGCGGATTCCGATTCAATCGCATCAATCGCCTTTACTTCTGAGATTGCCGCTAAGGAAGACGCGAGTCAGAAGACTGCCTTACACTCTATAGCGGCTTCAGTATTCAGCCGTCTGCTGTCCTATATAACAAATCGCGGTTAACGCATGTAAGGGACTCAGTTTCAGGAGCTGTACGAGAACGTATGCTGAACCCCAATGTTAGTGAGACGAAAAATTTAAATCCCACTTTGCTCTGCAACTGAATACAAAGTATGTCTGCATCGGTCATTCACCTGCAAGCACGATTTCAAACTTTTCTCTGAGAAGTGTTCTTATCCATTTGAGATCCTCTATGTTACACAGTCACTCCTCGTTTCCTTACTCTACACAGTGATCGTTTTGATTCCTCACAGAACCATGTGCTGTTCAGTGCTAAGGAAACAGTGTAGATACTTAAAGTACTTAGACCTGTTTCCTCTAACAAATGCATCTGAATTTCCACCTCTTACAATTCTTTCCCAAGAAACTTTTTATAGGAGCTTCCTCCATGCAAATTATAAGAAGGTGCACATACCGGCACAAGCACTATGCACAAACCGCTGTTAACCGCGGATTCCGATTCAATCGCATCAATCGCCTTTACTTCTGAGATTGCCGCTAAGGAAGACGCGAGTCCGAAGACTGCCTTACACTCTATAGCGGCTTCTTAGTCAGCCGTCTACTGTCCTATATAAAGATCGCGGTTAGCGCATGTAAGGGACTCAGTTTCAGGAGATGTACGAGAATGTATGCTGAACCCCGAAGTTTTTGAGACGTAAAATTTAAATCCCACTTTGCTCTGCAACTGAATGCAAAGCATGTCTGCATCGGTCATTCACCTGCAAGCACGATTTCAAACTTTTCTCTGAGAAGTGTTCTTATCCATTTTAGATCCTTTATGTAACACAGTCACTCCTCAATTCCTTACTCTACAAAGTGATCGTTTTGTTTCTCCACAGAACCATATGCTGTTTAGTGCTAAGGAAACAGTGTAGATGCTTAAAGTACTTATAGATGTTTCCTCTACCAAATGCATCTGAATTTAAACCTCTTACAATTCTTTCCCAATAAACTTTTTATTGGAGCTTCTTTCATGCAAATTATAAGAAGGTGCACATACCGGCACATGCTCTATGCACGAACCGCTGTTAACCGCGGATTCCGATTCAATCGCATCAATCGCCTTTACTTCTGAGATTGCCGCAAAGGAAGACGCGAGTCAGAAGACTGCCTTACACTCTATAGCGGCTTCACTATTCAGCCCTCTGCTGTCCTATATAACAAATCGCGGTTAACGCATGTAAGGGACTCAGTTTCAGGAGCTGTACGAGAATGTATGCTGAACCCCAATGATAGTGAGACGAAAAATTTAAATCCCACTTTGCTCTGCAACTGAATACAAAGTATGTCTGCATCGGTCATTCACCTGCATCACGATTTCAAACTTTTCTCTGACAAGTGTTCTTATCCATTTGTGATCCTCTATGTTACACAGTCACTCCTCGTTTCCTTACTCTACACAGTGATCGTTTTGATTCCTCACAGAAACATGTGCTGTTCAGTGCTAAGGAAACAGTGTAGATGCTATAATTACTTATAGCTGTTTCCACTACCAAATGCATGTGTCATTTCACCACATACATTTTTATCCCAGTCAACCTTTTCATTGGAACTTCAATAATGCAAATTGTAAGAAGGTGCACATACCGGCACAAGCTCTATGCACGAACCGCTGTTAACCGCGGATTCCGATTCAATCGCATCAATCGCCTTTACTTCTGATTTTGCCGCTAAGGAAGAAGCGAGTCAGAAGACTGCCGAGCATTATATATCGGCTTCACTACTTTTCCGGCAATCATTCTATCTTAATGAATCGCTACTAACAAGTGAAAGTGACTCAGTTTCAGGAGCTGTATGAGAATATATACTGGACTCCAGTGTTAGTGAGAGGGAAATTTTAAATTCCAATTTACTCTGCGAATATATGCAAAGTATGTCTGCATCGGTCATTCACCTGCAAGCACGATTTCAAACTTTTCTCTGACAACTGTTCTTATCCATTTTAGTTCCTCTATGTAACACAGTCACTCCTCGTTTCCTTTCCATACAGAGTGATCTTTATGATTCTCCACAGAACCATGTGCTGTTCAGTGCTAAGGAAACAGTGTAGATGCTTAAAGTACTTATAGATGTTTCCTCTACCAAATGCATCTGTATTTCCTCCTCTTACAATTGTTTCCCAATAATCTTTTCATTTGAAACTGTAGAATGCAAATTATAAGAAGGTGCACATAACGGCACAAGCACTATGCACGAACCGCTGTTAACCGCCGATTCCGATTCAATCGCATCAATCGCCTTTACTTCTGAGATTGCCGCTAAGGAAGACGCGAGTCAGAAGACTGCCTTACACTCTATAGCGGCTTCACTATTCAGCCCTCTGCTGTCCTATATAACGATTCGCGGTTAACGCATGTAAGGGACTCAGTTTCAGGAGCTGTACGAGAACGTATGCTGAACCCCAATGTTAGTGAGACGAAAAATTTAAATCCCACTTTGCTCTGCAACTGAATGCAAAGTATGTCTGCATCGGTCATTCGCCTGCATCACGATTTCAAACTTTTCTCTGACAAGTGTTCTTATCCATTTGAGATCCTCTATGTTACACAGTCACTCCTCGTTTCCTTACTCTACACAGTGATCGTTTTGATTCCTCACAGAAACATGTGCTGTTCAGTGCTAAGGAAACAGTGTAGATGCTATAATTACTTATAGCTGTTTCCTCTACCAAATGCATGTGTCATTTCACCACATACATTTTTATCCCAGTCAACCTTTTCATTGGAACTTCAATAATGCAAATTGTTAGAAGGTGCACATACCGGCACAAGCTCTATGCACGAACCGCTGTTAACCGCGGATTCCGATTCAATCGCATCAATCGCCTTTACTTCTGAGATTGCCGCTAAGGAAGAAGCGAGTCAGAAGACTGCCGAGCATTATATATCGGCTTCACTACTTTTCCGGCAATCATTCTATCTTAATGAATCGCTACTAACAAGTGAAAGTGACTCAGTTTCAGGAGATGTATGAGAATATATACTGGACTCCAGTGTTAGTGAGAGGGAAATTTTAAATTCCAATTTACTCTGCGAATATATGCAAAGTATGTCTGCATCGGTCATTCACCTGCAAGCAAGATTTCAAACTTTTCTCTGACAACTGTTCTTATCCATTTTAGTTCCTGTATGTAACACAGTCACTCCTCGTTTCCTTTCCATACAGAGTGATCTTTATGATTCTCCACAGAACCATGTGCTGTTCAGTGCTAAGGAAACAGTGTAGATGCTTAAAGTACTTATAGATGTTTCCTCTACCAAATGCATCTGTATTTCCTCCTCTTACAATTGTTTCCCAATAATCTTTTCATTTGAACCTGTAGAATGCAAATTATAAGAAGGTGCACATACCGGCACAAGCACTATGCACGAACCGCTGTTAACCGCGGATTCCGATTCAATCGCATCAATCGCCTTTACTTCTGAGATTGCCGCTAAGGAAGACGCGAGTCAGAAGACTGCCTTACACTCTATAGCGGCTTCACTATTCAGCCGTCTGCTGTCCTATATAACGATTCGCGGTTAACGCATGTAAGGGACTCAGTTTCAGGAGCTGTACGAGAACGTATGCTGAACCCCAATGTTAGTGAGACGAAAAATTTAAATCCCACTTTGCTCTGCAACTGAATATAAAGTATGTCTGCATCGGTCATTCACCTGCAAGCACGATTTCAAACTTTTCTCTGAGAGGTGTTCTTATCCATTTGAGATCCTTTATGTAACACAGTCACTCCTCGTTTCCTTACTCTACACAGTGATCGTTTTGATTCTCCACAGAACCATATGCTGTCTAGTGCTAAGGAAACAGTGTAGATGCTTAATGTACTTATTGAGGTTTCCTCTACCAAATGCATCTGTATTTCCTCCTCTTACAATTGTTTCCCAAGAATCTTTTCATTTGAACCTGTAGAATGCAAATTATAAGAAGTTGCACATACCGGCACATGCACTATGCACGAACCGCAGTTAACCGCGGATTCCGATTCAATCGCATCAATCGCCTTTACTTCTGAGTTTGCCGCTAAGGAAGACGCGAGTCAGAAGACTGCCGATCATTGTTTTCGACTTCTCTATTCACCCGGCTGTCTTTCAATATTAAGGAATCGCGACTTTCACGTGAAAGTGACTCAGTTTCAGGAGCTGTATGAGAATGTATACTGTACCCGAGTGTTAGCGAGAGGGAAATTTTAAATCCCTCTTAACTCTGCTACTGAATGCAAAGTAATTCTGCATCGGTCATTCACCTGCAAGCACGATTTCAAACTTTTCTCTGAGAAGTGTTCTTATCCATTTGAGATCCTTTATGTAACACAGTCACTCCTCGTTTCCTTACTCTACACAGTGATCGTTTTGATTCTCCACAGAACCATATGCTGTATAGTGCTAAGGAAACAGTGTAGATGCTTAAAGTACTTATATACGTTTCCTCCAGCAAATGCATCTGTATTTCCACCTCTTACAATTGTTTCCCAATAATCTTTTCATTTGAACCTGTAGAATGCAAATTATAAGAAGGTGCACATACCGGCACATGCTCTATGCACGAACCGCTGTTAACCGCGGATTCCGATTCAATCGCATCAATCGCCTTTACTTCTGAGATTGCCGGTAAGGAAGACGCGAGTCAGAAGACTGCCTTACACTCTATAGCGGCTTCTTATTCAGCCGTCTACTGTCCTATATAAAGATTCGCAGTTAGAGCATGTAAGGGACTCAGTTTCAGGAGCTGTACGAGAACGTATGCTGAAACCCAAAGTTTTTGAGACGTAAAATTTAAATCCCACTTTGCTCTGCAACTGAATACAAAGTATGTCTGCATCGGTCATTCACCTGCATGCACGATTTCAAACTTTTCTCTGACAAGTGTTCTTATCCATTTGAGATCCTCTATGTTACACAGTCACTCCTCGTTTCCTTACTCTACACAGTGATCGTTTTGATTCCTCACAGAAACATGTGCTGTTCAGTGCTAAGGAAACAGTGTAGATGCTATAATTACTTATAGCTGTTTCCTCTACCAAATGCATGTGTCATTTCACCACATACATTTTTATCCCAGTCAACCTTTTCATTGGAACTACAATAATGCAAATTGTAAGAAGGTGCACATACCGGCACAAGCTCTATGCACGAACCGCTGTTAACCGCGGATTCCGATTCATTCGCATCAATCGCCTTTACTTCTGAGATTGCCGCTAAGGAAGAAGCGAGTCAGAAGACTGCCGAGCATTATATATCGGCTTCACCACTTTTCCGGCAATCATTCTATCTTAATGAATCGCTACTTACAAGTGAAAGTGACTCAGTTTCAGGAGCTGTATGAGAATATATACTGGACTCCAGTGTTAGTGAGAGGGAAATTTTAAATTCCAATTTACTCTGCGAATGAATGCAAAGTATGTCTGCATCGGTCATTCACCTGCAAGCACGATTTCAAACTTTTCTCTGACCACTGTTCTTATCCATTTTAGTTCCTCTATGTAACACAGTCACTCCTCGTTTCCATTCCATACAGAGTGATCTTTATGATTCTCCACAGAACCATGTGCTGTTCAGTGCTAAGGAAACAGTGTAGATGCTTAAAGTACTTATAGATGTTTCCTCTACCAAATGCATCTGTATTTCCTCCTCTTACAATTGTTTCCCAAGAATCTTTTCATTTGAACCTGTAGAATGCAAATTATAAGACGGTGCACATAACGGGACATGCACTATGCACGAACCGCTGTTAACCGCGGATTCCGATTCATTCGCATCAATCGCCTTTACTTCTGAGTTTGCCGCTAAGGAAGACGTGAGTCAGAAGACTGCCGATCATTGTTTTCGGCTTCTCTATTCACCCGGCTGTCTTTCTATATTAAGGAATCGCGACTTTCACGTGAAAGTGACTCAGTTTCAGGAGCTGTATGAGAATGTACACTGTACCCCAGTGTTAGCGAGAGGGAAATGTTAAATCCCTCTTAACTCTGCTACTGAATGCAAAGTAATTCTTCATCGGTCATTCACCTGCAAGCACGATTTCAAACTTTTCTCTGACAAGTGTTGTTATCCATTTTATATCCTCATTGTAACACATCACTCCTCGTTTCCCTACCATACACAGTGATCGTTATGATTCCACACAAATCCATGTGCTGTTCAGTGCTAAGGAAACAGTGTAGATACTTAAAGTACTTAGACCTGTTTCCTCTAACAAATGCATGTGTCATTTCAACACTTACTATTGTTTCCCAGTAAGCCTTTTCATTGGAGCTTCTATAATGCAGATTATAAGAAGGTGCACATACCGGCACAAGCACTATGCACGAACCGCTGTTAACCGCGGATTCCGATTCAATCGCATCAATCGCCTTTACTTCTGAGATTGCCGGTAAGGAAGACGCGAGTCCGAAGACTGCCTTACACTCTATAGCGGCTTCACTATTCAGCCCTCTGCTGTCCAATATAACAAATCGCGGTTAGCGCATGTAAGGGACTCAGTTTCAGGAGATGTACGAGAATGTATGCTGAACCCCAAAGTTTTTGAGACGTAAAATTTAAATCCCACTTTGCTCTGCAACTGAATACAAAGTATGTCTGCATCGGTCAATCACCTGCAAGCACGATTTCAAACTTTTCTCTGAGAAGTGTTCTTATCCTTTTGAGATCCTTTATGTAACACAGTCACTCCTCGTTTCCTTACTCTACACAGTGATCGTTTTGATTCGTCACAGAAAAATGTGCTGTTCAGTGCTAAGGAAACAGTGTAGATGCTTAAAGTACTTTGAGATGTTTCCTCTACCAAATGCATCTGAATTTCCACCTCTTACAATTCTTTCCCAATAAACTTTTTATTGGAGCTTCTTTCATGCAAAATATTAGAAGGTGCACATACCGGCACAAGCACTATGCACGAACCGCTGTTAACCGCGGATTCCGATTCAATCGCATCAATCGCCTTTACATCTGAGTTTGCCGCTAAGGAAGAAGCGAGTCAGAAGACTGCCGATCACTGTATAGCGGCTTCTCTATTTAGCCGGCTGTCTTTCTATATTAAGGAATCGCGAAAAACACGTGAAAATGAGTCTGTTTCAGGAGCTGTATGAGAATGTATACTGGACATCAGTGTTAGTGAGATGGAAATTTTAAATCCCACTACTTTTCTGCTACAGAATGCAAAGTATGTCTGCATCAGTCATTCACCTGCAAGCACGATTTCAAACTTTTCTCTGACAACTGTTGTTATCCATTTTAGATCCTCATTGTAACACAGTCACTCCTCGTTTCCTTACTCTACACAGTGATCGTTTTGATTCTCCACAGAACCATATGCTGTCTAGTGCTAAGGAAACAGTGTAGATGCTTAAAGTACTTATAGATGTTTCCTCTACCAAATGCATCTGTATTTCCACCTCTTACAATTCTTTCCCAATAAACTTTTTATTGGAGCTTCCTTCATTCAAATTATTAGAAGGTGCACATACCGGCACATGCTCTATGCACGAACCGCTGTTAACCGCGGATTCCGATTCAATCGCATCAATCGCCTTTACTTCTGAGATTGCCGCTAAGGAAGACGTGAGTCAGAAGACTGCCTTACACTCTATAGCGGCTTCTTATTCAGCCGTCTACTGTCCTATATAACGATTCGCGGTTAATGCATGTAAGGGACTCAGTTTCAGGAGCTGTACGAGAACGTATGCTGAACCCCAATGTTAGTGAGACGAAAAATTTAAATCCCACTTTGCTCTGCAACTGAATACAAAGTATGTCTGCATCGGTCATTCGCCTGCATCACGATTTCAAACTTTTCTCTGACAAGTGTTCTTATCCATTTGAGATCCTCTATGTTACACAGTCACTCCTCGTTTCCTTACTCTACACAGTGATCGTTTTGATTCCTCACAGAAACATGTGCTGTTCAGTGCTAAGGAAACAGTGTAGATGCTATAATTACTTATAGCTGTTTCCTCTACCAAATGCATGTGTCATTTCACCACATACATTTTTATCCCAGTCAACCTTTTCATTGGAACTTCAATAATGCAAATTGTAAGAAGGTGCACATACCGGCACAAGCTCTATGCACGAACTGCTGTTAACCGCGGATTCCGATTCAATCGCATCAATCGCCTTTACTTCTGAGATTGCCGCTAAGGAAGAAGCGAGTCAGAAGACTGCCGAGCATTATATATCGGCTTCACTACTTTTCCGGCAATCATTCTATCTTAATGAATCGCTACTAACAAGTGAAAGTGACTCAGTTTCAGGAGCTGTATGAGAATATATACTGGACTCCAGTGTTATTGAGAGGGAAATTTTAAATTCCAATTTACTCTGCGAATGAATGCAAAGTATGTCTGCATCGGTCATTCACCTGCAAGCACGATTTCAAACTTTTCTCTGACAACTGTTCTTATCCATTTTAGTTCCTCTATGTAACACAGTCACTCCTCGTTTCCTTTCCATACAGAGTGATCTTTATGATTCTACACAGAACCATGTGCTGTTCAGTGCTAAGGAAACAGTGTAGATGCTTAAAGTACTTATAGATGTTTCCTCTACCAAATGCATCTGTATTTCCTCCTCTTACAATTGTTTCCCAAGAATCTTTTCATTTGAACCTGTAGAATGCAAATTATAAGAAGGTGCACATACCGGCACAAGCACTATGCACGAACCGCTGTTAACCGCGGATTCCGATTCAATCGCATCAATCGCCTTTACTTCTGAGATTGCCGGTAAGGAAGACGCGAGTCAGAAGACTGCCTTACACTCTATAGCGGCTTCACTATTCAGCCCTCTGCTGTCCTATATAACGATTCGCGGTTAACGCATGTAAGGGACTCAGTTTCAGGAGCTGTACGAGAACGTATGCTGAACCCCAATGTTAGTGAGACGAAAAATTTAAATCCCACTTTGCTCTGCAACTGAATACAAAGTATGTCTGCATCGGTCATTCACCTGCAAGCACGATTTCAAACTTTTCTCTGAGAAGTGTTCTTATCCATTTGAGATCCTTTATGTAACACAGTCACTCCTCGTTTCCTTACTCTACACAGTGATCGTTTTGATTCCTCACAGAACCATATGCTGTCTAGTGCTAAGGAAACAGTGTAGATGCTTAAAGTACTTATAGATGTTTCCTCTACCAAATGCATCTGTATTTCCTCCTCTTACAATTGTTTCCCAATAATCTTTTCATTTGAACCTGTAGAATGCAAATTATAAGAAGGTGCACATAACGGCACAAGCACTATGCACGAACCGCCGTTAACCGCGGATTCCGATTCAATCGCATCAATCGCCTTTACTTCTGAGTTTGCCGCTAAGGAAGACGCGAGTCAGAAGACTGCCGATCATTGTTTTCGGCTTCTCTATTCAGGCGGCTGTCTTTCTATATTAAGGAATCGCGACTTTCACGTGAAAGTGACTCAGTTTCAAAAGCTGTATGAGAACGTATACTGTACCCCAGTGTTAGCGAGAGGGAAATTTTAAATCCCTCTTAACTCTGCTACTGAATGCAAAGTATGTCTGCACCGGTCATTCACCTGCAAGCACGATTTCAAACTTTTCTCTGACAAGTGTTGTTATCCATTTTAGATCCTCATTGTAACACATCACTCCTCGTTTCCCTACCATACACAGTGATCGTTTTGATTCCACACAAATCCATGTGCTGTTCAGTGCTAAGGAAACAGTGTAGATACTTAAAGTACTTAGACCTGTTTCCTCTAACAAATGCATGTGTCATTTCAACACTTACTATGATTTCCCAGTAAGCCTTTTCATTGGCGATTCTATAATGGAGATTATAAGAAGGTGCACATACCGGCACAAGCACTATGCACGAACCGCTGTTAACCGCGGATTCCGATTCAATCGCATCAATCGCCTTTACTTCTGAGATTGCCGGTAAGGAAGACGCGAGTCAGAAGTCTGCCTTACACTCTATAGCGGCTTCACTATTCAGCCCTCTGCTGTCCTATATAACAAATCGCGGTTAGCGCATGTAAGGGACTCAGTTTCAGGAGATGTACGAGAATGTATGCTGAACCCCAAAGGTTTTGAGACGTAAAATTTAAATCCCACTTTGCTCTGCAACTGAATACAAAGTATATCTGCATCGGTCATTCACCTGCAAGCACGATTTCAAACTTTTCTCTGAGAAGTGTTCTTATCCATTTGAGATCCTTTATGTAACACAGTCACTCCTCGTTTCCTTACTCTACACAGTGATCTTTTTGATTCGTCACAGAAAAATGTGCTGTTCAGTGCTAAGGAAACAGTGTAGATGCTATAATTACTTATAGCTGGTTGATCTACCAAATGCATGTGTCATTTCACCACATACATTTTTATCCCCGTCAAAATTTTCATTGGAACTTCAATAATGCAAATTGGAAGAAGGTGCACATAACGGCACATGCTCTATGCACGAACCGCTGTTAACCGCGGATTCCGATTCAATCGCATCAATCGCCTTTACTTCTGATTTTGCCGCTAAGGAAGAAGCGAGTCAGAAGACTGCCGATCACTTTATAGCGGCTTCTCTATTCAGCCGGCTGTCTTGCTATATTAAGGAATCGCGAAGAACACTTGAAAATGAGTCTGTTTCAGGAGCTGTATGAGAATGTATACTGGACATCAGTGTTAGTGAGAGGGAAATTTTAAATCCCACTACTTTTCTGCTAGTGAATGTAAAGTATGTCTGCATCAGTCATTCACCTGCAAGCACGATTTCAAACTTTTCTCTGAGAAGTGTTGTTATCGATTTTAGATCCAATATGTAACACAGTCACTCCTCGTTTCCTTACTCTACACAGTGATCGTTTTGATTCTCCACGGAACCATATGCTGTATAGTGCTAAGGAAACAGTGTAGATGCTTAAAGTACTTATAGATGTTTCCTCTACCAAATGCATCTGTATTTCCACCTCTTACAATTCTTTCCCAATAAACTTTTTATTGGAGCTTCTTTCATTCAAATTATAGAAGGTGCACATACCGGCACATGCTCTATGCAAGAACCGCCGTTAACCGCGGATTCCGATTCAATCGCATCAATCGCCTTTACTTCTGAGATTGCCGCTAAGGAAGACGCGAGTCAGAAGACTGCCTTACACTCTATAGCGGCTTCACTATTCAGCCCTCTGCTGTCCTATATAACAAATCGCGGTTAGCGCATGTAAGGGACTCAGTTTCAGGAGATGTACGAGAATGTATGCTGAACCCCAAAGTTTTTGAGACGTAAAATTTAAATCCCACTTTGCTCTGCAACTGAATACAAAGTATATCTGCATCGGTCATTCACCTGCAAGCACGATTTCAAACTTTTCTCTGAGAAGTGTTCTTATCCATTTGAGATCCTTTAGGTAACACAGTCATTCCTCGTTTCCTTACTCTACACAGTGATCCTTTTGATTCTCCACAGAACCATACGCTGTTTAGTGCTAAGGAAACAGTGTAGATGCTTAAAGTACTTATAGATGTTTCCCCTACAAAATGCATCTGAATTTAAACCTCTTACAATTCTTTCCCAATAAATTTTTATTGGAGCTTCTTTCATGCAAATTATAAGAAGGTGCACATACCGGCACAAGCTCTATGCACGAACCGCTGTTAACCACTGATTCCGATTCAATCGCATCAATCGCCTTTACTTCTGAGATTGCCGCTAAGGAAGACGCGAGTCAGAGGACTGCCTTACACTCTATAGCGGCTTCTTATTCAGCCGTCTACTGTCCAATATAACGATTCGCGGTTAACGCATGTAAGGGACTCAGTTTCAGGAGCTGTACGAGAACGTATGCTGAACCCCAATGTTAGTGAGACGAAAAATTTAAATCCCACTTTGCTCTGCAACTGAATACAAAGTATGTCTGCATCGGTCATTCACCTGCAAGCACGATTTCAAACTTTTCTCTGACAACTGTTGTTATCCATTTTAGATCCTCTATGTTACACAGTCACTCCTCGTTTCCTTACTCTACACAGTGATCATTTTGATTCTCCACAGAACCATATGCTGTCTAGTGCTAAGGAAACAGTGTAGATGCTTAAAGTACTTATAGATGTTTCCTCTACCAAATGCATCTGTATTTCCACCTCTTACAATTCTTTAGCAATAAACTTTTTATTGGAGCTTCCTTCATGCAAATTATTAGAAGGTGCACATACCGGCACATGCTCTATGCACGAACCGCTGTTAACCGCGGATTCCGATTCAGTCGCATCAATCGCCTTTACTTCTGAGATTGCCGCTAAGGAAGACGCGAGTCAGAAGACTGCCTTACACTCTATAGCGGCTTCTTATTCAGCCGTCTACTGTCCTATATAACGATTCGCGGTTAACGCATGTAAGGGACTCAGTTTCAGGAGCTGTACGAGAACGTATGCTGAACCCCAATGTTAGTGAGACGAAAAATTTAAATCCCACTTTGCTCTGCAACTGAATACAAAGTATGTCTGCATCGGTCATTCACCTGCAAGCACGATTTCAAACTTTTCTCTGAGAAGTGTTCTTATCCATTTGAGATCCTCTATGTTACACAGTCACTCCTCGTTTCCTTACTCTACACAGTGATCGTTTTGATTCCTCACAGAAACATGTGCTGTTCTGTGCTAAGGAAACAGTGTAGATGCTATAATTACTTATAGCTGTTTCCTCTACCAAATGCATGTGTCATTTCACCACATACAATTTTTGCCAGTCAACCTTTTCATTGGAACTTCAATAATGCAAATTGTAAGAAGGTGCACATACCGGCACAAGCTCTATGCACGAACCGCTGTTAACCGCGGATTCCGATTCAATCGCATCAGTCGCCTTTACTTCTGATTTTGCCGCTAAGGAAGACGCGAGTCAGAAGACTGCCGATCACTGCAGAGCGGCTTCTCTATTCACCCGGCTGTCTTTCTATATTAAGGAATCGCGAAAAACACGTGAAAATGAGTCTGTTTCAGGAGCTGTATGAGAATGTATACTGGACTCCAGTGTTAGTGAGAGGGAAATAATAAATCCCACTACATTTCTGCTACTGAATGCAAAGTATGTCTGCATCAGTCATTCACCTGCAAGCACGATTTGAATCTTTTCTCTGACAACTGTTGTTATACATTTTAGATCCTCATTGTAACACAGTCACTCCTCGTTTCCTTACTCTACACAGTGATCGTTTTGATTCTCCACAGAACCATATGCTGTCTAGTGCTAAGGAAACAGTGTAGATGCTTAAAGTACTTATAGATGTTTCCTCTACCTAATGCATCTGTATTTCCACCTCTTACAATTCTTTCCCAATAAACTTTTTATTGGAGCTTCCTTCATGCAAATTATTAGAAGGTGCACATACCGGCACATGCTCTATGCACGAAACGCTGTTAAGCGCGGACTCCGATTCAATCGCATCAATCGCCTTTACTTCTGAGATTGCCGCTAAGGAAGACGCGAGTCAGAAGACTGCCTTACACTCTATAGCGGCTTCTTATTCAGCCGTCTACTGTCCAATATAACGATTCGCGGTTAACGCATGTAAGGGACTCAGTTTCAGGAGCTGTACGAGAACGTATGAACGTATGCTGAACCCCAATGTTAGTGAGACGAAAAATTTAAATCCCACTTTGCTCTGCAACTGAATACAAAGTATGTCTGCATCGGTCATTCGCCTGCATCACGATTTCAAACTTTTCTCTGACAACTGTTGTTATCCATTTGAGATCCTCTATGTTACACAGTCACTCCTCGTTTCCTTACTCTACACAGTGATCGTTTTGATTCCTCACAGAAACATGTGCTGTTCAGTGCTAAGGAAACAGTGTAGATGCTATAATTACTTATAGCTGTTTCCTCTACCAAATGCATGTGTCATTTCACCACATACAATTTTTGCCAGTCAACCTTTTCATTGGAACTTCAATAATGAAAATTGTAAGAAGGTGCACATACCGGCACAAGTACTATGCACGAACCGCTGTTAACCGCGGATTCCGATTCAATCGCATCAATCGCCTTTACTTCTGATTTTGCCGCTAAGGAAGAAGCGAATCAGAAGACTGCCGAGCACTATATATAGGCTGCACTACTTTTCCGGCAATCATTCTATCTTAACGAATCGCTACTTACAAGTGAAAGTGACTCAGTTTCAGGAGCTGTATGAGAATATATACTGGACTCCAGTGTTAGTGAGAGGGAAATTTTAAATTCCAATTTACTCTGCGAATGAATGCAAAGTATGTCTGCATCGGTCATTCACCTGCAAGCACGATTTCAAACTTTTCTCTGACCACTGTTCTTATCCATTTTAGTTCCTCTATGTAACACAGTCACTCCTCGTTTCCTTTCCATACAGAGTGATCTTTATGATTCTCCACAGAACCATGTGCTGTTCAGTGCTAAGGAAACAGTGTAGATGCTTAAAGTACTTATAGATGTTTCCTCTACCAAATGCATCTGTATTTCCTCCTCTTACAATTGTTTCCCAATAATCTTTTCATTTGAACCTGTAGAATGCAAATTATAAGAAGGTGCACATAACGGCACAAGCACTATGCACGAACCGCCGTTAACGGCGGATTCCGATTCAATCGCATCAATCGCCTTTACTTCTGAGTTTGCCGCTAAGGAAGACGCGAGTCAGAAGACTGCCGATCATTGTTTTCGGCTTCTCTATTCACCCGGCTGTCTTTCTATATTAAGGAATCGCGACATTCACGTGAAAGTGACTCAGTTTCAGGGGCTGTACGAGAATGTATACTGTACCCCAGTGTTAGCGAGAGGGAAATTTTAAATTCCAATATACTCTGCGAATGAATGCAAAGTATGTCTGCATCGGTCATTCACCTGCAAGCACGATTTCAAACTTTTCTCTGACAAGTGTTGTTATCCATTTTAGATCCTCATTGTAACACATCTCTCCTCGTTTCCCTACCATACACAGTGATCGTTTTGATTCCACACAAATCCATGTGCTGTTCAGTGCTAAGGAAACAGTGTAGATACATAAAATACTTAGACCTCTTTCCTCTAACAAATGCATGTGTCATTTCAACACTTACTATTGTTTCCCAGTAAGCCTTTTCATTGGAGCTTCTATAATGCAGATTATAAGAAGGTGCACATACCGGCACAAGCACTATGCACGAACCGCTGTTAACCGCGGATTCCGATTCAATCGCATCAATCGCCTTTACTTCTGAGATTGCCGCTAAGGAAGACGCGAGTCAGAAGACTGCGTTACACTCTATAGCGGCTTCTTATTCAGCCGTCTACTGTCCTATATAACGATTCGCGGTTAACGCATGTAAGGGACTCAGTTTCAGGAGCTGTACGAGAACGTATGCTGAACCCCAATGTTAGTGAGACGAAAAATTTAAATCCCACTTTGCTCTGCAACTGAATACAATGTATGTCTGCATCGGTCATTCACCTGCATGCACGATTTCAAACTTTTCTCTGAGAAGTGTTCTTATTCATTTGAGATCCTCTATGTTACACAGTCACTCCTCGTTTCCTTTCTCTACACAGTGATCGTTTTGATTCCTCACAGAAACATGTGCTGTTCAGTGCTAAGGAAACAGTGTAGATGCTATAATTACTTATAGCTGGTTCCTCTACCAAATGCATGTGTCATTTCACCACATACAATTTTTGCCAGTCAACCTTTTCATTGGAACTTCAATAATGCAAATTGTAAGAAGGTGCACATACCGGCACAAGTGCTGTGCACGAACCGCTGTTAACCGCGGATTCCGATTCAATCGCATCAATCGCCTTTACTTCTGATTTTGCCGCTAAGGAAGAAGCGAGTCAGAAGACTGCCGAGCATTATATATAGGCTTCACTACTTTTCCGGCAATCATTCTATCTTAACGAATCGCTACTTACAAGTGAAAGTGACTCAGTTTCAGGAGCTGTATGAGAATATATACTGGACTCCAGTGTTAGTGAGAGGGAAATTTTAAATTCCAATTTACTCTGCGAATGAATGCAAAGTATGTCTGCATCGGTCATTCACCTGCAAGCACGATTTCAAACTTTTCTCTGACCACTGTTCTTATCCATCTTAGTTCCTCTATGTAACACAGTCACTCCTCGTTTCCTTTCCATACAGAGTGATCTTTATGATTCTCCACAGAACCATGTGCTGTTCAGTGCTTAGGAAACAGTTTAGATGCTTAAAGTACTTATAGATGTTTCCTCTACCAAATGCATCTGTATTTCCTCCTCTTACAATTGTTTCCCAATAATCTTTTCATTTGAACCTGTAGAATGCAAATTATAAGAAGGTGCACATAACGGCACAAGCACTATGCACGAACCGCCGTTAACCGCGGATTCCGATTCAATCGCATCAATCGCCTTTACTTCTGAGTTTGCCGCTAAGGAAGACGCGAGTCAGAAGACTGCCGATCATTGTTTTCGGTTTCTCTATACACCCGGCTGTCTTTCTATAATAAGGAATAGCGACTTTCACGTGAAAGTGACTCAGTTTCAGGAGCTGTATGAGAATATATACTGGACTCCAGTGTTAGCGAGAGGGAAATTTTAAATTCCAATATACTCTGCGAATGAATGCAAAGTATGTCTGCATCGGTCATTCACCTGCAAGCACGATTTCAAACTTTTCTCTGACAAGTGTTGTTCTCCATTTTAGATCCTCATTGTAGCACATCACTCCTCGTTTCCCTACCATACACAGTGATCGTTTTGATTCCACACAAATCCATGTGCTGTTCAGTGCTAAGGAAACAGTGTAGATACTTAAAGTACTTAGACCTGTTTCCTCTAACAAATGCATGTGTCATTTCAACACTTACTATTGTTTCCCAGTAAGCCTTTTCATTGGAGCTTCTATAATGCAGATTATAAGAAGGTGCACATACCGGCACAAGCACTATGCACGAACCGCTGTTAACCGCGGATTCCGATTCAATCGCATCAATCGCCTTTACTTCTGAGATTGCCGGTAAGGAAGACGCGAGTCAGAAGACTGCCTTACACTCTATAGCGGCTTCACTATTCAGCCCTCTGCTGTCCTATATAACAAATCGCGGTTAGCGCATGTAAGGGACTCAGTTTCAGGAGATGTACGAGAATGTATGCTGAACCCCAAAGTTTTTGAGACGTAAAATTTAAATCCCACTTTGCTCTGCAACTGAATACAAAGTATGTCTGCATCGGTCATTCACCTGCAAGCACGATTTCAAACTTTTCTCTGAGAAGTGTTCTTATCCATTTGAGATCCTTTATGTAACACAGTCACTCCTCGTTTCCTTTCCATACAGAGTGATCTTTATGATTCTTCACAGAACCATGTGCTGTTCAGTGCTAAGGAAACAGTGTAGATGCTTAATGTAATTAGAGACGTTTCCTCTACCAAATGCATCTGAATTTCCACCTGTTACAATTCTTTCCCAAGAAACTTTTTATTGGAGCTTCCTCCATGCAAATTATAAGAAGGTGCACATACCGGCACAAGCACTATGCACGAACCGCTGTTAACCGCGGATTCCGATTCAATCGCATCAATCGCCTTTACTTCTGAGTTTTGCCGCTAAGGAAGAAGCGAGTCAGAAGACTGCCGATCACTGTATAGCGGCTTCTCTATTCACCCGGCTGTCTTTCTATATTAAGGAATCGCGAAAAACACGTGAAAATGAGTCTGTTTCAGGAGCTGTATGAGAATGTATACTGGACATCATTGTTAGTGAGAGGGAAATTTTAAATCCCACTACTTTTCTGCTACAGAATGCAAAGTATGTCTGCATCAGTCATTCACCTGCAAGCACGATTTGAAACTTTTCTCTGACAACTGTTGTTATACATTTTAGATCCTCATTGTAACACAGTCAACCCTCGTTTCCTTACTCTGCACAGTGATCCTTTTGATTCTCCACAGAACCATATGCTATCTAGTGCTAAGGAAACAGTGTAGATGCTTAAAGTACTTATAGATGTTTCCTCTACCAAATGCATCTGTATTTCCACCTCTTACAATTCTTTCCCAAAAAACTTTTTATTGGAGCTTCCTTCATGCAAATTATTAGAAGGTGCACATACCGGCACATGCTCTATGCACGAACCGCTGTTAACCGCGGACTCCGATTCAATCGCATCAATCGCCTTTACTTCTGAGATTGCCGCTAAGGAAGACGCGAGTCAGAAGACTGCCTTACACTCTATAGCGGCTTCTTATTCAGCCGTCTACTGTCCTATATAACGATCCGCGGTTAACGCATGTAAGGGACTCAGTTTCAGGAGCTGTATGAGAATATATACTGGACTCCAGTTTTAGTGAGAGGGAAATTTTAAATTCCAATTTACTCTGCGAATGAATGCAAAGTATGTCTGCATCGGTCATTCACCTGCAAGCACGATTTCAAACTTTTCTCTGACCACTGTTCTTATCCATTTTAGTTCCTCTATGTAACACAGTCACTCCTCGTTTCCTTTCCATACAGAGTGATCTTTATGATTCTCCACAGAACCATGTGCCGTTCAGTGCTAAGGAAACAGTGTAGATGCTTAAAGTACTTATAGATGTTTCCTCTACCAAATGCATCTGTATTTCCTCCTCTTACAATTGTTTCCCAATAATCTTTTCATTTGAAAGTGTAGAATGCAAATTATAAGAAGGTGCACATAACGGCACAAGCACTATGCACGAACCGCCGTTAAACGCGGATTCCGATTCAATCGCATCAATCGCCTTTACTTCTGAGATTGCCGCTAAGGAAGACGCGAGTCAGAAGACTGCCTTACACTCTATAGCGGCTTCTTATTCAGCCGTCTACTGTCCTATATAACGATTCGCGGTTAACGCATGTAAGGGACTCAGTTTCAGGAGCTGTACGAGAACGTATGCTGAACCCCAATGTTAGTGAGACGAAAAATTTAAATCCCACTTTGCTCTGCAACTGAATACAAAGTATGTCTGCATCGGTCATTCACCTGCAAGCACGATTTCAAACTTTTCTCTGAGAAGTGTTCTTATCCATTTGAGATCCTCTATGTTACACAGTCACTCCTCGTTTCCTTACTCTACACAGTGATCGTTTTGATTCCTCACAGAAACATGTGCTGTTCTGTGCTAAGGAAACAGTGTAGATGCTATAATTACTTATAGCTGTTTCCTCTACCAAATGCATGTGTCATTTCACCACATACAATTTTTGCCAGTCAACCTTTTCATTGGAACTTCAATAATGTAAATTGTAAGAAGGTGCACATACCGGCACAAGCTCTATGCACGAACCGCTGTTAACCGCGGATTCCGATTCAATCGCATCAATCGCCTTTACTTCTGATTTTGCCGCTAAGGAAGAAGCGAGTCAGAAGAATGCCGAGCACTATATATCGGCTTCACTACTTTTCCGGCAATCATTCTATCTTAACGAATTGCTACTTACAAGTGAAAGTGACTCAGTTTCAGGAGCTGTATGAGAATATATACTGGACTCCAGTGTTAGTGAGAGGGAAATTTTAAATTCCAATTTACTCTGCGAATGAATGCAAAGTATGACTGCATCGGTCATTCACCTGCAAGCACGATTTCAAACTTTTCTCTGACCACTGTTCTTATCCATTTTAGTTCCTCTATGTAACACAGTCACTCCTCGTTTCCTTTCCATACAGAGTGATCTTTATGATTCTCCACAGAACCATGTGCTGTTCAGTGCTAAGGAAACAGTGTAGATGCTTAAAGTACTTATAGATGTTTCCTCTACCAAATGCATCTGTATTTCCTCCTCTTACAATTGTTTCCCAATAATCTTTTCATTTGAAAGTGTAGAATGCAAATTATAAGAAGGTGCACATAACGGCACAAGCACTATGCACGAACCGCCGTTAACCGCGGATTCCGATTCAATCGCATCAATCGCCTTTACTTCTGAGTTTGCCGCTAAGGAAGAAGCGAGTCAGAAGACTGCCGATCATTGTTTTCGGCTTCTCTATTCACCCGGCTGTCTTTCTATATTAAGGAATCGCGACTTTCACGTGAAAGTGACTCAGTTTCAGGAGCTGTATGAGAATGTATACTGTACCCCAGTGTTAGCGAGAGGGAAATTTTAAATCCCTCTTAAATCTGCTACTGAATGCAAAGTAATTCTGCATCGGTCATTCACCTGCAAGCACGATTTCAAACTTTTCTCTGACAAGTGTTGTTATCCATTTTAGATCCTCATTGTAACACATCACTCCTCGTTTCCCTACCATACACAGTGATCGTTTTGATTCCACACAAATCCATGTGCTGTTCAGTGCTAAGGAAACAGTGTAGATACTTAAAGTACTTAGACCTGTTTCCTCTAACAAATGCATGTGTCATTTCAACACTTACTATTGTTTCCCAGTAAGCCTTTTCATTGGAGCTTCTATAATGCAGATTATAAGAAGGTGCACATACCGGCACAAGCACTATGCACGAACCGCCGTTAACCGCGGATTCCGATTCAATCGCATCAATCGCCTTTACTTCTGAGATTGCCGGTAAGGAAGACGCGAGTCAGAAGACTGCCTTACACTCTATAGCGGCTTCAATATTCAGCCCTCTGCTGCCCTATATAACAAATCGCGGTTAGCGCATGTAAGGGACTCAGTTTCAGGAGATGTACGAGAATGTATGCTGAACCCCAAAGTTTTTGAGACGTAAAATTTAAATCCCACTTTGCTCTGCAACTGAATACAAAGTATGTCTGCATCGGTCATTCACCTGCAAGCACGATTTCAAACTTTTCTCTGAGAAGTGTTCTTATCCATTTGAGATCCTTTATGTAACACAGTCACTCCTCGTTTCCTTTCCATACAGAGTGATCTTTATGATTCTTCACAGAACCATGTGCTGTTCAGTGCTAAGTAAACAGTGTAGATGCTTAAAGTACTTTGAGATGTTTCCTCTACCAAATGCATCTGAATTTCCACCTCTTACAATTCTTTCCCATAAATTTTTATTGGAGCTTCTTTCATGCAAATTATTAGAAGGTGCACATACCGGCACAAGCTCTATGCACGAACCGCTGTTAACCGCGGATTCCGATTCAATCGCATCAATCGCCTTTACTTCTGAGATTGCCGCTAAGGAAGACGCGAGTCAGAAGACTGCCTTACACTCTATACGCGGCTTCTTATTCAGCCGTCTACTGTCCTATATAACGATTCGCGGTTAACGCATGTAAGGGACTCAGTTTCAGGAGATGTACGAGAATGTATGCTGAACCCCAAAGTTTTTGAGACGTAAAATTTAAATCCCACTTTGCTCTGCAACTGAATGCAAAGCATGTCTGCATCGGTCATTCACCTGCAAGCACGATTTCAAACTTTTCTCTGACAACTGTTATTATACATTTTAGATCCTTTATGTAACACAGTCACTCCTCAATTCCTTACTCTACACAGTGATCGTTTTGATTCTCCACAGAACCATGTGCTGTTCAGTGCTAAGGAAACAGTGTAGATGCTTAAAGTACTTATAGATGTTTCTCCTACCAAATGCATCTGAATTTAAACCTCTTACAATTCTTTCCCAATAAACTTTTTATTGGAGCTTCTTTCATGCAAATTATAAGAAGGTGCACATACCGGCACAAGCTCTATACACGAACCGCTGTTAACCGCGGATTCCGATTCAATCGCATCAATCGCCTTTACTTCTGAGATTGCCGCTAAGGAAGACGCGAGTCAGAGGACTGCCTTACACTCTATAGCGGCTTCTTATTCAGCCGTCTACTGTCCTATATAACGATTCGTGGTTAACGCATGTAAGGGACTCAGTTTCAGGAGCTGTACGAGAACGTATGCTGAACCCCAATGTTAGTGAGACGAAAAATTTAAATCCCACTTTGCTCTGCAACTGAATACAAAGTATGTCTGCATCGGTCATTCACCTGCAAGCACGATTTCAAACTTTTCTCTGAGAAGTGTTCTTATCCATTTGAGATCCTCTATGTTACACAGTCACTCCTCGTTTCCTTACTCTACACAGTGATCGTTTTGATTCCTCACAGAAACATGTGCTGTTCAGTGCTAAGGAAACAGTGTAGATGCTTAAAGTACTTATAGATGTTTCCTCTACCAAATGCATCTGTATTTCCTCCTCTTACAATTGTTTCCCAATAATCTTTTCATTTGAACCTGTAGAATGCAAATTATAAGAAGGTGCACATAACGGCACAAGCACTATGCACGAACCGCTGTTAACCGCGGATTCCGATTCAATCGCATCAATCGCCTTTACTTCTGAGTTTGCCGCTAAGGAAGACGCGAGTCAGAAGACTGCCGATCATTGTTTTCGGCTTCTCTATTCACCCGGCTGTCTTTCTATATTAAGGAATCGCGACTTTCACGTGAAAATGACTCAGTTTCAGGAGCTGTATGAGAATGTATACTGTACCCCAGTGTTAGCGAGAGGGAAATTTTAAATTCCAATATACTCTGCGAATGAATGCAAAGTATGTCTGCATCGGTCATTCACCTGCAAGCACGATTTCAAAACTTTCTCTGACAAGTGTTGTTATCCATTTTAGATCCTCTATGTAACACATCACTCCTCGTTTCCCTACCATACACAGTGATCGTTTTGATTCCACACAAATCCATGTGCTGTTCAGTGCTAAGGAAACAGTGTAGATACTTAAAGTACTTAGACCTGTTTCCTCTAACAAATGCATGTGTCATTTCAACACTAACTATTGTTTCCCAGTAAGCCTTTTCATTGGAGCTTCTATAATGCAGATTATAAGAAGGTGCACATACCGGCACAAGCACTATGCACGAACCGCTGTTAACCGCGGATTCCGATTCAATCGCATCAATCGCCTTTACTTCTGAGATTGCCGCTAAGGAAGACGCGAGTCAGAAGACTGCCTTACACTCTATAGCGGCTTCTTATTCAGCCGTCTACTGTCCTATATAACGATTCGCGGTTAACGCATGTAAGGGACTCAGTTTCAGGAGCTGTACGAGAACGTATGCTGAACCCCAATGTTAGTGAGACGAAAAATTTAAATCCCACTTTGCTCTGCAACTGAATACAAAGTATGTCTGCATCGGTCATTCACCTGCAAGCACGATTTCAAACTTTTCTCTGAGAAGTGTTCTTATTCATTTGAGATCCTCTATGTTACACAGTCACTCCTCGTTTCCTTTCTCTACACAGTGATCGTTTTGATTCCTCACAGAAACATGTGCTGTTCAGTGCTAAGGAAACAGTGTAGATGCTATAATTACTTATAGCTGTTTCCTCTACCAAATGCATGTGTCATTTCACCACATACAATTTTTGCCAGTCAACCTTTTCATTGGAACTTCAATAATGAAAATTGTAAGAAGGTGCACATACCGGCACAAGTGCTGTGCACGAACCGCTGTTAACCGCGGATTCCGATTCAATCGCATCAATCGCCTTTACTTCTGATTTTGCCGCTAAGGAAGAAGCGAGTCAGAAGACTGCCGAGCACTATATATAGGCTTCACTACTTTTCCGGCAATCATTCTATCTTAACGAATCGCTACTTACAAGTGAAAGTGACTCAGTTTCAGGAGCTGTATGAGAATATATACTGGACTCCAGTGTTAGTGAGAGGGAAATTTTAAATTCCAATTTACTCTGCGAATGAATGCAAAGTATGTCTGCATCGGTCATTCACCTGCAAGCACGATTTCAAACTTTTCTCTGACCACTGTTCTTATCCATTTTAGTTCCTCTATGTAACACAGTCACTCCTCGTTTCCTTTCCATACAGAGTGATCTTTATGATTCTCCACAGAACCATGTGCTGTTCAGTGCTAAGGAAACAGTGTAGATGCTTAAAGTACTTATAGATGTTTCCTCTACCAAATGCATCTGTATTTCCTCCTCTTACAATTGTTTCCCAATAATCTTTTCATTTGAACCTGTAGAATGCAAATTATAAGAAGGTGCACATAACGGCACAAGCACTATGCACGAACCGCCGTTAACCGCGGATTCCGATTCAATCGCATCAATCGCCTTTACTTCTGAGTTTGCCGCTAAGGAAGACGCGAGTCAGAAGACTGCCTTACACTCTATAGCGGCTTCACTATTCAGCCCTCTGCTGTCCTATATAACAAATCGCGGTTAGCGCATGTAAGGGACTCAGTTTCAGGAGCTGTACGAGAACGTATGCTGAACCCCAATGTTAGTGAGACGAAAAATTTAAATCCCACTTTGCTCTGCAACTGAATACAAAGTATGTCTGCATCGGTCATTCACCTGCAAGCACGATTTCAAACTTTTCTCTGACAAGTGTTCTTATCCATTTGAGATCCTCTATGTTACACAGTCACTCCTAGTTTCCTTACTCTACACAGTGATCGTTTTGATTCCTCACAGAACCATGTGCTGTTCAGTGCTAAGGAAACAGTGTAGATACTTAAAGTACTTAGACCTGTTTCCTCTAACAAATGCATGTGTCATTTCAACACTTACTATTGTTTCCCAGTAAGCCTTTTCTTTGGAGCTTCTATAATGCAGATTATAAGAAGGTGCACATACCGGCACAAGCTCTATGCACGAACCGCTGTTAACCGCGGATTCCGATTCAATCGCATCAATCGCCTTTACTTCTGAGATTGCCGGTAAGGAAGACGCGAGTCAGAAGACTGCCTTACACTCTATAGCGGCTTCACTATTCAGCCCTCTGCTGTCCTATATAACAAATCGCGAATAACGCATGTAAGGAACTCAGTTTCAGGAGATGTACGAGAATGTATGCTGAACCCCAAAGTTTTTGAGACGTAAAATTTAAATCCCACTTTGCTCTGCAACTGAATGCAAAGCATGTCTGCATCGGTCATTCACCTGCAAGCACGATTTCAAACTTTTCTCTGACAACTGTTATTATACATTTTAGATCCTTTATGTAACACAGTCACTCCTCAATTCCTTACTCTACACAGTGATCGTTTTGATTCTCCACAGAACCATGTGCTGTTCAGTGCTAAGGAAACAGTGTAGATGCTTAAAGTACTTATAGATGTTTCCTCTACCAAATGCATCTGTATTTCCTCCTCTTACAATTGTTTCCCAATAATCTTTTCATTTGAACCTGTAGAATGCAAATTATAAGAAGGTGCACATAACGGCACAAGCACTATGCACGAACCGCCGTTAACCGCGGATTCCGATTCAATCGCATCAATCGCCTTTACTTCTGAGTTTGCCGCTAAGGAAGACGCGAGTCAGAAGACTGCCTTACACTCTATAGCGGCTTCACTATTCAGCCCTCTGCTGTCCTATATAACAAATCGCGGTTAGCGCATGTAAGGGACTCAGTTTCAGGAGCTGTACGAGAACGTATGCTGAACCCCAATGTTAGTGAGACGAAAAATTTAAATCCCACTTTGCTCTGCAACTGAATACAAAGTATGTCTGCATCGGTCATTCACCTGCAAGCACGATTTCAAACTTTTCTCTGACAAGTGTTCTTATCCATTTGAGATCCTCTATGTTACACAGTCACTCCTCGTTTCCTTACTCTACACAGTGATCGTTTTGATTCCTCACAGAACCATGTGCTGTTCAGTGCTAAGGAAACAGTGTAGATACTTAAAGTACTTAGACCTGTTTCCTCTAACAAATGCATGTGTCATTTCAACACTTACTATTGTTTCCCAGTAAGCCTTTTCTTTGGAGCTTCTATAATGCAGATTATAAGAAGGTGCACATACCGGCACAAGCTCTATGCACGAACCGCTGTTAACCGCGGATTCCGATTCAATCGCATCAATCGCCTTTACTTCTGAGATTGCCGGTAAGGAAGACGCGAGTCAGAAGACTGCCTTACACTCTATAGCGGCTTCACTATTCAGCCCTCTGCTGTCCTATATAACAAATCGCGAATAACGCATGTAAGGAACTCAGTTTCAGGAGATGTACGAGAATGTATGCTGAACCCCAAAGTTTTTGAGACGTAAAATTTAAATCCCACTTTGCTCTGCAACTGAATGCAAAGCATGTCTGCATCGGTCATTCACCTGCAAGCACGATTTCAAACTTTTCTCTGACAACTGTTATTATACATTTTAGATCCTTTATGTAACACAGTCACTCCTCAATTCCTTACTCTACACAGTGATCGTTTTGATTCTCCACAGAACCATGTGCTGTTCAGTGCTAAGGAAACAGTGCAGATGCTTAAAGTATTTATAGATGTTTCCCCTTCCAAATGCATCTGAATTTAAACCTCTTACAATTCTTTCCCAATAAACTTTTTATTGGAGCTTCTTTCATGCAAATTATAAGAAGGTGCACATACCGGCACAAGCTCTATACACGAACCGCTGTTAACCGCGGATTCCGATTCAATCGCATCAATCGCCTTTACTTCTGAGATTGCCGCTAAGGAAGACGCGAGTCAGAGGACTGCCTTACACTCTATAGCGGCTTCTTATTCAGCCGTCTACTGTCCTATATAACGATTCGTGGTTAACGCATGTAAGGGACTCAGTTTCAGGAGCTGTACGAGAACGTATGCTGAACCCCAATGTTAGTGAGACGAAAAATTTAAATCCCACTTTGCTCTGCAACTGAATACAAAGTATGTCTGCATCGGTCATTCACCTGCAAGCACGATTTCAAACTTTTCTCTGAGAAGTGTTCTTATCCATTTGAGATCCTCTATGTTACACAGTCACTCCTCGTTTCCTTACTCTACACAGTGATCGTTTTGATTCCTCACAGAAACATGTGCTGTTCAGTGCTAAGGAAACAGTGTAGATGCTTAAAGTACTTATAGATGTTTCCTCTACCAAATGCATCTGTATTTCCTCCTCTTACAATTGTTTCCCAATAATCTTTTCATTTGAACCTGTAGAATGCAAATTATAAGAAGGTGCACATAACGGCACAAGCACTATGCACGAACCGCCGTTAACGGCGGATTCCGATTCAATCGCATCAATCGCCTTTACTTCTGAGTTTGCCGCTAAGGAAGACGCGAGTCAGAAGACTGCCGATCATTGTTTTCGGCTTCTCTATTCACCCGGCTGTCTTTCTATATTAAGGAATCGCGACTTTCACGTGAAAGTGACTCAGTTTCAGGAGCTGTATGAGAATGTATACTGTACCCCAGTGTTAGCGAGAGGGAAATTTTAAATTCCAATATACTCTGCGAATGAATGCAAAGTATGTCTGCATCGGTCATTCACCTGCAAGCACGATTTCAAACCTTTCTCTGACAAGTGTTGTTATCCATTTTAGATCCTCATTGTAACACATCACTCCTCGTTTCCCTACCATACACAGTGATCGTTTTGATTCCACACAAATCCATGTGCTGTTCAGTGCTAAGGAAACAGTGTAGATACTTAAAGTACTTAGACCTGTTTCCTCTAACAAATGCATGTGTCATTTCAACACTTACTATTGTTTCCCAGTAAGCCTTTTCATTGGAGCTTCTATAATGCAGATTATAAGAAGGTGCACATACCGGCACAAGCACTATGCACGAACCGCTGTTAACCGCGGATTCCGATTCAATCGCATCAATCGCCTTTACTTCTGAGATTGCCGCTAAGGAAGACGCGAGTCAGAAGACTGCCTTACACTCTATAGCGGCTTCTTATTCAGCTGTCTACTGTCCTATATAACGATTCGTGGTTAACGCATGTAAGGGACTCAGTTTCAGGAGCTGTACGAGAACGTATGCTGAACCCCAAAGTTTTTGAGACGAAAAATTTAAATCCCACTTTGCTCTGCAACTGAATACAAAGTATGTCTGCATCGGTCATTCACCTGCAAGCACGATTTCAAACTTTTCTCTGAGAAGTGTTCTTATTCATTTGAGATCCTCTATGTTACACAGTCACTCCTCGTTTCCTTTCTCTACACAGTGATCGTTTTGATTCCTCACAGAAACATGTGCTGTTCAGTGCTAAGGAAACAGTGTAGATGCTATAATTACTTATAGCTGTTTCCTCTACCAAATGCATGTGTCATTTCACCACATACAATTTTTGCCAGTCAACATTTTCATTGGAACTTCAATAATGAAAATTGTAAGAAGGTGCACATACCGGCACAAGTGCTGTGCACGAACCGCTGTTAACCGCGGATTCCGATTCAATCGCATCAATCGCCTTTACTTCTGATTTTGCCGCTAAGGAAGAAGCGAGTCAGAAGACTGCCGAGCACTATATATAGGCTTCACTACTTTTCCGGCAATCATTCTATCTTAACGAATCGCTACTTACAAGTGAAAGTGACTCAGTTTCAGGAGCTGTATGAGAATATATACTGGACTCCAGTGTTAGTGAGAGGGAAATTTTAAATTCCAATTTACTCTGCGAATGAATGCAAAGTATGTCTGCATCGGTCATTCACCTGCAAGCACGATTTCAAACTTTTCTCTGACCACTGTTTTTATCCATTTTAGTTCCTCTATGTAACACAGTCACTCCTCGTTTCCTTTCCATACAGAGTGATCTTTATGATTCTCCACAGAACCATGTGCTGTTCAGTGCTAAGGAAACAGTGTAGATGCTTAAAGTACTTATAGATGTTTCCTCTACCAAATGCATCTGTATTTCCTCCTCTTACAATTGTTTCCCAATAATCTTTTCATTTGAACCTGTAGAATGCAAATTATAAGAAGGTGCACATAACGGCACAAGCACTATGCACGAACCGCCGTTAACCGCGGATTCCGATTCAATCGCATCAATCGCCTTTACTTCTGAGATTGCCGCTAAGGAAGACGCGAGTCAGACGACTGCCTTACACTCTATAGCGGCTTCACTATTCAGCCCTCTGCTGTCCTATATAACAAATCGCGGTTAGCGCATGTAAGGGACTCAGTTTCAGGAGATGTACGAGAACGTATGCTGAACCCCAATGTTAGTGAGACGAAAAATTTAAATCCCACTTTGCTCTGCAACTGAATACAAAGTATGTCTGCATCGGTCATTCACCTGCAAGCACGATTTCAAACTTTTCTCTGACAAGTGTTCTTATCCATTTGAGATCCTCTATGTTACACAGTCACTCCTCGTTTCCTTACTCTACACAGTGATCGTGTTGATTCCTCACAGAACCATGTGCTGTTCAGTGCTAAGGAAACAGTGTAGATACTTAAAGTACTTAGACCTGTTTCCTCTAACAAATGCATGTGTCATTTCAACACTTACTATTGTTTCCCAGTAAGCCTTTTCTTTGGAGCTTCTATAATGCAGATTATAAGAAGGTGCACATACCGGCACAAGCTCTATGCACGAACCGCTGTTAACCGCGGATTCCGATTCAATCGCATCAAACGCCTTTACTTCTGAGATTGCCGGTAAGGAAGACGCGAGTCAGAAGACTGCCTTACACTCTATAGCGGCTTCACTATTCAGCCCTCTGCTGTCCTATATAACAAATCGCGAATAACGCATGTAAGGAACTCAGTTTCAGGAGATGTACGAGAATGTATGCTGAACCCCAAAGTTTTTGAGACGTAAAATTTAAATCCCACTTTGCTCTGCAACTGAATGCAAAGCATGTCTGCATCGGTCATTCACCTGCAAGCACGATTTCAAACTTTTCTCTGACAACTGTTATTATACATTTTAGATCCTTTATGTAACACAGTCACTCCTCAATTCCTTACTCTACACAGTGATCGTTTTGATTCTCCACAGAACCATGTGCTGTTCAGTGCTAAGGAAACAGTGCAGATGCTTAAAGTATTTATAGATGTTTCCCCTACCAAATGCATCTGAATTTAAACCTCTTACAATTCTTTCCCAATAAACTTTTTATTGGAGCTTCTTTCATGCAAATTATAAGAAGGTGCACATACCGGCACAAGCTCTATACACGAACCGCTGTTAACCGCGGATTCCGATTCAATCGCATCAATCGCCTTTACTTCTGAGATTGCCGCTAAGGAAGACGCGAGTCAGAGGACTGCCTTACACTCTATAGCGGCTTCTTATTCAGCCGTCTACTGTCCTATATAACGATTCGTGGTTAACGCATGTAAGGGACTCAGTTTCAGGAGCTGTACGAGAACGTATGCTGAACCCCAATGTTAGTGAGACGAAAAATTTAAATCCCACTTTGCTCTGCAACTGAATACAAAGTATGTCTGCATCGGTCATTCACCTGCAAGCACGATTTCAAACTTTTCTCTGAGAAGTGTTCTTATCCATTTGAGATCCTCTATGTTACACAGTCACTCCTCGTTTCCTTACTCTACACAGTGATCGTTTTGATTCCTCACAGAAACATGTGCTGTTCAGTGCTAAGGAAACAGTGTAGATGCTTAAAGTACTTATAGATGTTTCCTCTACCAAATGCATCTGTATTTCCTCCTCTTACAATTGTTTCCCAATAATCTTTTCATTTGAACCTGTAGAATGCAAATTATAAGAAGGTGCACATAACGGCACAAGCACTATGCACGAACCGCCGTTAACGGCGGATTCCGATTCAATCGCATCAATTGCCTTTACTTCTGAGTTTGCCGCTAAGGAAGACGCGAGTCAGAAGACTGCCGATCATTGTTTTCGGCTTCTCTATTCACCCGGCTGTCTTTCTATATTAAGGAATCGCGACTTTCACGTGAAAGTGACTCAGTTTCAGGAGCTGTATGAGAATGTATACTGTACCCCAGTGTTAGCGAGAGGGAAATTTTAAATTCCAATATACTCTGCGAATGAATGCAAAGTATGTCTGCATCGGTCATTCACCTGCAAGCACGATTTCAAACCTTTCTCTGACAAGTGTTGTTATCCATTTTAGATCCTCATTGTAACACATCACTCCTCGTTTCCCTACCATACACAGTGATCGTTTTGATTCCACACAAATCCATGTGCTGTTCAGTGCTAAGGAAACAGTGTAGATACTTAAAGTACTTAGACCTGTTTCCTCTAACAAATGCATGTGTCATTTCAACACTTACTATTGTTTCCCAGTAAGCCTTTTCATTGGAGCTTCTATAATGCAGATTATAAGAAGGTGCACATACCGGCACAAGCACTATGCACGAACCGCTGTTAACCGCGGATTCCGATTCAATCGCATCAATCGCCTTTACTTCTGAGATTGCCGCTAAGGAAGACGCGAGTCAGAAGACTGCCTTACACTCTATAGCGGCTTCTTATTCAGCTGTCTACTGTCCTATATAACGATTCGTGGTTAACGCATGTAAGGGACTCAGTTTCAGGAGCTGTACGAGAACGTATGCTGAACCCCAAAGTTTTTGAGACGAAAAATTTAAATCCCACTTTGCTCTGCAACTGAATACAAAGTATGTCTGCATCGGTCATTCACCTGCAAGCACGATTTCAAACTTTTCTCTGAGAAGTGTTCTTATTCATTTGAGATCCTCTATGTTACACAGTCACTCCTCGTTTCCTTTCTCTACACAGTGATCGTTTTGATTCCTCACAGAAACATGTGCTGTTCAGTGCTAAGGAAACAGTGTAGATGCTATAATTACTTATAGCTGTTTCCTCTACCAAATGCATGTGTCATTTCACCACATACAATTTTTGCCAGTCAACATTTTCATTGGAACTTCAATAATGAAAATTGTAAGAAGGTGCACATACCGGCACAAGTGCTGTGCACGAACCGCTGTTAACCGCGGATTCCGATTCAATCGCATCAATCGCCTTTACTTCTGATTTTGCCGCTAAGGAAGAAGCGAGTCAGAAGACTGCCGAGCACTATATATAGGCTTCACTACTTTTCCGGCAATCATTCTATCTTAACGAATCGCTACTTACAAGTGAAAGTGACTCAGTTTCAGGAGCTGTATGAGAATATATACTGGACTCCAGTGTTAGTGAGAGGGAAATTTTAAATTCCAATTTACTCTGCGAATGAATGCAAAGTATGTCTGCATCGGTCATTCACCTGCAAGCACGATTTCAAACTTTTCTCTGACCACTGTTTTTATCCATTTTAGTTCCTCTATGTAACACAGTCACTCCTCGTTTCCTTTCCATACAGAGTGATCTTTATGATTCTCCACAGAACCATGTGCTGTTCAGTGCTAAGGAAACAGTGTAGATGCTTAAAGTACTTATAGATGTTTCCTCTACCAAATGCATCTGTATTTCCTCCTCTTACAATTGTTTCCCAATAATCTTTTCATTTGAACCTGTAGAATGCAAATTATAAGAAGGTGCACATAACGGCACAAGCACTATGCACGAACCGCCGTTAACCGCGGATTCCGATTCAATCGCATCAATCGCCTTTACTTCTGAGATTGCCGCTAAGGAAGACGCGAGTCAGACGACTGCCTTACACTCTATAGCGGCTTCACTATTCAGCCCTCTGCTGTCCTATATAACAAATCGCGGTTAGCGCATGTAAGGGACTCAGTTTCAGGAGATGTACGAGAACGTATGCTGAACCCCAATGTTAGTGAGACGAAAAATTTAAATCCCACTTTGCTCTGCAACTGAATACAAAGTATGTCTGCATCGGTCATTCACCTGCAAGCACGATTTCAAACTTTTCTCTGACAAGTGTTCTTATCCATTTGAGATCCTCTATGTTACACAGTCACTCCTCGTTTCCTTACTCTACACAGTGATCGTGTTGATTCCTCACAGAACCATGTGCTGTTCAGTGCTAAGGAAACAGTGTAGATACTTAAAGTACTTAGACCTGTTTCCTCTAACAAATGCATGTGTCATTTCAACACTTACTATTGTTTCCCAGTAAGCCTTTTCTTTGGAGCTTCTATAATGCAGATTATAAGAAGGTGCACATACCGGCACAAGCTCTATGCACGAACCGCTGTTAACCGCGGATTCCGATTCAATCGCATCAAACGCCTTTACTTCTGAGATTGCCGGTAAGGAAGACGCGAGTCAGAAGACTGCCTTACACTCTATAGCGGCTTCACTATTCAGCCCTCTGCTGTCCTATATAACAAATCGCGAATAACGCATGTAAGGAACTCAGTTTCAGGAGATGTACGAGAATGTATGCTGAACCCCAAAGTTTTTGAGACGTAAAATTTAAATCCCACTTTGCTCTGCAACTGAATGCAAAGCATGTCTGCATCGGTCATTCACCTGCAAGCACGATTTCAAACTTTTCTCTGACAACTGTTATTATACATTTTAGATCCTTTATGTAACACAGTCACTCCTCAATTCCTTACTCTACACAGTGATCGTTTTGATTCTCCACAGAACCATGTGCTGTTCAGTGCTAAGGAAACAGTGCAGATGCTTAAAGTATTTATAGATGTTTCCCCTACCAAATGCATCTGAATTTAAACCTCTTACAATTCTTTCCCAATAAACTTTTTATTGGAGCTTCTTTCATGCAAATTATAAGAAGGTGCACATACCGGCACAAGCTCTATACACGAACCGCTGTTAACCGCGGATTCCGATTCAATCGCATCAATCGCCTTTACTTCTGAGATTGCCGCTAAGGAAGACGCGAGTCAGAGGACTGCCTTACACTCTATAGCGGCTTCTTATTCAGCCGTCTACTGTCCTATATAACGATTCGTGGTTAACGCATGTAAGGGACTCAGTTTCAGGAGCTGTACGAGAACGTATGCTGAACCCCAATGTTAGTGAGACGAAAAATTTAAATCCCACTTTGCTCTGCAACTGAATACAAAGTATGTCTGCATCGGTCATTCACCTGCAAGCACGATTTCAAACTTTTCTCTGAGAAGTGTTCTTATCCATTTGAGATCCTCTATGTTACACAGTCACTCCTCGTTTCCTTACTCTACACAGTGATCGTTTTGATTCCTCACAGAAACATGTTCTGTTCAGTGCTAAGGAAACAGTGTAGATGCTTAAAGTACTTATAGATGTTTCCTCTACCAAATGCATCTGTATTTCCTCCTCTTACAATTGTTTCCCAATAATCTTTTCATTTGAACCTGTAGAATGCAAATTATAAGAAGGTGCACATAACGGCACAAGCACTATGCACGAACCGCCGTTAACGGCGGATTCCGATTCAATCGCATCAATCGCCTTTACTTCTGAGTTTGCCGCTAAGGAAGACGCGAGTCAGAAGACTGCCGATCATTGTTTTCGGCTTCTCTATTCACCCGGCTGTCTTTCTATATTAAGGAATCGCGACTTTCACGTGAAAGTGACTCAGTTTCAGGAGCTGTATGAGAATGTATACTGTACCCCAGTGTTAGCGAGAGGGAAATTTTAAATTCCAATATACTCTGCGAATGAATGCAAAGTATGTCTGCATCGGTCATTCACCTGCAAGCACGATTTCAAACCTTTCTCTGACAAGTGTTGTTATCCATTTTAGATCCTCATTGTAACACATCACTCCTCGTTTCCCTACCATACACAGTGATCGTTTTGATTCCACACAAATCCATGTGCTGTTCAGTGCTAAGGAAACAGTGTAGATACTTAAAGTACTTAGACCTGTTTCCTCTAACAAATGCATGTGTCATTTCAACACTTACTATTGTTTCCCAGTAAGCCTTTTCATTGGAGCTTCTATAATGCAGATTATAAGAAGGTGCACATACCGGCACAAGCACTATGCACGAACCGCTGTTAACCGCGGATTCCGATTCAATCGCATCAATCGCCTTTACTTCTGAGATTGCCGGTAAGGAAGACGCGAGTCAGAAGACTGCCTTACACTCTATAGCGGCTTCTTATTCAGCCGTCTACTGTCCTATATAACGATTCGCGGTTAACGCATGTAAGGGACTCAGTTTCAGGAGCTGTACGAGAACGTATGCTGAACCCCAAAGTTTTTGAGACGAAAAATTTAAATCCCACTTTGCTCTGCAACTGAATACAAAGTATGTCTGCATCGGTCATTCACCTGCAAGCACGATTTCAAACTTTTCTCTGAGAAGTGTTCTTATTCATTTGAGATCCTCTATGTTACACAGTCACTCCTCGTTTCCTTTCTCTACACAGTGATCGTTTTGATTCCTCACAGAAACATGTGCTGTTCAGTGCTAAGGAAACAGTGTAGATGCTATAATTACTTATAGCTGTTTCCTCTACCAAATGCATGTGTCATTTCACCACATACAATTTTTGCCAGTCAACATTTTCATTGGAACTTCAATAATGAAAATTGTAAGAAGGTGCACATACCGGCACAAGTGCTGTGCACGAACCGCTGTTAACCGCGGATTCCGATTCAATCGCATCAATCGCCTTTACTTCTGATTTTGCCGCTAAGGAAGAAGCGAGTCAGAAGACTGCCGAGCACTATATATAGGCTTCACTACTTTTCCGGCAATCATTCTATCTTAACGAATCGCTACTTACAAGTGAAAGTGACTCAGTTTCAGGAGCTGTATGAGAATATATACTGGACTCCAGTGTTAGTGAGAGGGAAATTATAAATTCCAATTTACTCTGCGAATGAATGCAAAGTATGTCTGCATCGGTCATTCACCTGCAAGCACGATTTCAAACTTTTCTCTGACCACTGTTTTTATCCATTTTAGTTCCTCTATGTAACACAGTCACTCCTCGTTTCCTTTCCATACAGAGTGATCTTTATGATTCTCCACAGAACCATGTGCTGTTCAGTGCTAAGGAAACAGTGTAGATGCTTAAAGTACTTATAGATGTTTCCTCTACCAAATGCATCTGTATTTCCTCCTCTTACAATTGTTTCCCAATAATCTTTTCATTTGAACCTGTAGAATGCAAATTATAAGAAGGTGCACATAACGGCACAAGCACTATGCACGAACCGCCGTTAACCGCGGATTCCGATTCAATCGCATCAATCGCCTTTACTTCTGAGATTGCCGCTAAGGAAGACGCGAGTCAGACGACTGCCTTACACTCTATAGCGGCTTCACTATTCAGCCCTCTGCTGTCCTATATAACAAATCGCGGTTAGCGCATGTAAGGGACTCAGTTTCAGGAGATGTACGAGAACGTATGCTGAACCCCAATGTTAGTGAGACGAAAAATTTAAATCCCACTTTGCTCTGCAACTGAATACAAAGTATGTCTGCATCGGTCATTCACCTGCAAGCACGATTTCAAACTTTTCTCTGACAAGTGTTCTTATCCATTTGAGATCCTCTATGTTACACAGTCACTCCTCGTTTCCTTACTCTACACAGTGATCGTGTTGATTCCTCACAGAACCATGTGCTGTTCAGTGCTAAGGAAACAGTGTAGATACTTAAAGTACTTAGACCTGTTTCCTCTAACAAATGCATGTGTCATTTCAACACTTACTATTGTTTCCCAGTAAGCCTTTTCTTTGGAGCTTCTATAATGCAGATTATAAGAAGGTGCACATACCGGCACAAGCTCTATGCACGAACCGCTGTTAACCGCGGATTCCGATTCAATCGCATCAAACGCCTTTACTTCTGAGATTGCCGGTAAGGAAGACGCGAGTCAGAAGACTGCCTTACACTCTATAGCGGCTTCACTATTCAGCCCTCTGCTGTCCTATATAACAAATCGCGAATAACGCATGTAAGGAACTCAGTTTCAGGAGATGTACGAGAATGTATGCTGAACCCCAAAGTTTTTGAGACGTAAAATTTAAATCCCACTTTGCTCTGCAACTGAATGCAAAGCATGTCTGCATCGGTCATTCACCTGCAAGCACGATTTCAAACTTTTCTCTGACAACTGTTATTATACATTTTAGATCCTTTATGTAACACAGTCACTCCTCAATTCCTTACTCTACACAGTGATCGTTTTGATTCTCCACAGAACCATGTGCTGTTCAGTGCTAAGGAAACAGTGCAGATGCTTAAAGTATTTATAGATGTTTCCCCTACCAAATGCATCTGAATTTAAACCTCTTACAATTCTTTCCCAATAAACTTTTTATTGGAGCTTCTTTCATGCAAATTATAAGAAGGTGCACATACCGGCACAAGCTCTATACACGAACCGCTGTTAACCGCGGATTCCGATTCAATCGCATCAATCGCCTTTACTTCTGAGATTGCCGCTAAGGAAGACGCGAGTCAGAGGACTGCCTTACACTCTATAGCGGCTTCTTATTCAGCCGTCTACTGTCCTATATAACGATTCGTGGTTAACGCATGTAAGGGACTCAGTTTCAGGAGCTGTACGAGAACGTATGCTGAACCCCAATGTTAGTGAGACGAAAAATTTAAATCCCACTTTGCTCTGCAACTGAATACAAAGTATGTCTGCATCGGTCATTCACCTGCAAGCACGATTTCAAACTTTTCTCTGAGAAGTGTTCTTATCCATTTGAGATCCTCTATGTTACACAGTCACTCCTCGTTTCCTTACTCTACACAGTGATCGTTTTGATTCCTCACAGAAACATGTGCTGTTCAGTGCTAAGGAAACAGTGTAGATGCTTAAAGTACTTATAGATGTTTCCTCTACCAAATGCATCTGTATTTCCTCCTCTTACAATTGTTTCCCAATAATCTTTTCATTTGAACCTGTAGAATGCAAATTATAAGAAGGTGCACATAACGGCACAAGCACTATGCACGAACCGCCGTTAACGGCGGATTCCGATTCAATCGCATCAATCGCCTTTACTTCTGAGTTTGCCGCTAAGGAAGACGCGAGTCAGAAGACTGCCGATCATTGTTTTCGGCTTCTCTATTCACCCGGCTGTCTTTCTATATTAAGGAATCGCGACTTTCACGTGAAAGTGACTCAGTTTCAGGAGCTGTATGAGAATGTATACTGTACCCCAGTGTTAGCGAGAGGGAAATTTTAAATTCCAATATACTCTGCGAATGAATGCAAAGTATGTCTGCATCGGTCATTCACCTGCAAGCACGATTTCAAACCTTTCTCTGACAAGTGTTGTTATCCATTTTAGATCCTCATTGTAACACATCACTCCTCGTTTCCCTACCATACACAGTGATCGTTTTGATTCCACACAAATCCATGTGCTGTTCAGTGCTAAGGAAACAGTGTAGATACTTAAAGTACTTAGACCTGTTTCCTCTAACAAATGCATGTGTCATTTCAACACTTACTATTGTTTCCCAGTAAGCCTTTTCATTGGAGCTTCTATAATGCAGATTATAAGAAGGTGCACATACCGGCACAAGCACTATGCACGAACCGCTGTTAACCGCGGATTCCGATTCAATCGCATCAATCGCCTTTACTTCTGAGATTGCCGCTAAGGAAGACGCGAGTCAGAAGACTGCCTTACACTCTATAGCGGCTTCTTATTCAGCCGTCTACTGTCCTATATAACGATTCGCGGTTAACGCATGTAAGGGACTCAGTTTCAGGAGCTGTACGAGAACGTATGCTGAACCCCAAAGTTTTTGAGACGAAAAATTTAAATCCCACTTTGCTCTGCAACTGAATACAAAGTATGTCTGCATCGGTCATTCACCTGCAAGCACGATTTCAAACTTTTCTCTGAGAAGTGTTCTTATTCATTTGAGATCCTCTATGTTACACAGTCACTCCTCGTTTCCTTTCTCTACACAGTGATCGTTTTGATTCCTCACAGAAACATGTGCTGTTCAGTGCTAAGGAAACAGTGTAGATGCTATAATTACTTATAGCTGTTTCCTCTACCAAATGCATGTGTCATTTCACCACATACAATTTTTGCCAGTCAACATTTTCATTGGAACTTCAATAATGAAAATTGTAAGAAGGTGCACATACCGGCACAAGTGCTGTGCACGAACCGCTGTTAACCGCGGATTCCGATTCAATCGCATCAATCGCCTTTACTTCTGATTTTGCCGCTAAGGAAGAAGCGAGTCAGAAGACTGCCGAGCACTATATATAGGCTTCACTACTTTTCCGGCAATCATTCTATCTTAACGAATCGCTACTTACAAGTGAAAGTGACTCAGTTTCAGGAGCTGTATGAGAATATATACTGGACTCCAGTGTTAGTGAGAGGGAAATTATAAATTCCAATTTACTCTGCGAATGAATGCAAAGTATGTCTGCATCGGTCATTCACCTGCAAGCACGATTTCAAACTTTTCTCTGACCACTGTTTTTATCCATTTTAGTTCCTCTATGTAACACAGTCACTCCTCGTTTCCTTTCCATACAGAGTGATCTTTATGATTCTCCACAGAACCATGTGCTGTTCAGTGCTAAGGAAACAGTGTAGATGCTTAAAGTACTTATAGATGTTTCCTCTACCAAATGCATCTGTATTTCCTCCTCTTACAATTGTTTCCCAATAATCTTTTCATTTGAACCTGTAGAATGCAAATTATAAGAAGGTGCACATAATGGCACAAGCACTATGCACGAACCGCCGTTAACCGCGGATTCCGATTCAATCGCATCAATCGCCTTTACTTCTGAGTTTGCCGCTAAGGAATACGCGAGTCAGAAGACTGCCTTACACTCTATAGCGGCTTCACTATTCAGCCCTCTGCTGTCCTATATAACGATTCGCGGTTAGCGCATGTAAGGGACTCAGTTTCAGGAGCTGTACGAGAACGTATGCTGAACCCCAATGTTAGTGAGACGAAAAATTTAAATCCCACTTTGCTCTGCAACTGAATACAAAGTATGTCTGCATCGGTCATTCACCTGCAAGCACGATTTCAAACTTTTCTCTGACAAGTGTTCTTATCCATTTGAGATCCTCTATGTTACACAGTCACTCCTCGTTTCCTTACTCTACACAGTGATCGTTTTGATTCCTCACAGAACCATGTGCTGTTCAGTGCTAAGGAAACAGTGTAGATACTTAAATTACTTAGACCTGTTTCCTCTAACAAATGCATGTGTCATTTCAACACTTACTATTGTTTCCCAGTAAGCCTTTTCTTTGGAGCTTCTATAATGCAGATTATAAGAAGGTGCACATACCGGCACAAGCTCTATGCACGAACCGCTGTTAACCGCGGATTCCGATTCAATCGCATCAATCGCCTTTACTTCTGAGATTGCCGGTAAGGAAGACGCGAGTCAGAAGACTGCCTTACACTCTATAGCGGCTTCACTATTCAGCCCTCTGCTGTCCTATATAACAAATCGCGAATAACGCATGTAAGGAACTCAGTTTCAAGAGATGTACGAGAATGTATGCTGAACCCCAAAGTTTTTGAGACGTAAAATTTAAATCCCACTTTGCTCTGCAACTGAATGCAAAGCATGTCTGCATCGGTCATTCACCTGCAAGCACGATTTCAAACTTTTCTCTGACAACTGTTATTATACATTTTAGATCCTTTATGTAACACAGTCACTCCTCAATTCCTTACTCTACACAGTGATCGTTTTGATTCTCCACAGAACCATGTGCTGTTCAGTGCTAAGGAAACAGTGTAGATGCTTAAAGTACTTATAGATGTTTCCCCTACCAAATGCATCTGAATTTAAACCTCTTACAATTCTTTCCCAATAAACTTTTTATTGGAGCTTCTTTCATGCAAATTATAAGAAGGTGCACATACCGGCACAAGCTCTATACACGAACCGCTGTTAACCGCGGATTCCGATTCAATCGCATCAATCGCCTTTACTTCTGAGATTGCCGCTAAGGAAGACGCGAGTCAGAGGACTGCCTTACACTCTATAGCGGCTTCTTATTCAGCCGTCTACTGTCCTATATAACGATTCGTGGTTAACGCATGTAAGGGACTCAGTTTCAGGAGCTGTACGAGAACGTATGCTGAACCCCAATGTTAGTGAGACGAAAAATTTAAATCCCACTTTGCTCTGCAACTGAATACAAAGTATGTCTGCATCGGTCATTCACCTGCAAGCACGATTTCAAACTTTTCTCTGAGAAGTGTTCTTATCCATTTGAGATCCTCTATGTTACAGTCACTCCTCGTTTCCTTACTCTACACAGTGATCGTTTTGATTCCTCACAGAAACATGTGCTGTTCAGTGCTAAGGAAACAGTGTAGATACTTAAAGTACGTAGACCTGTTTCCTCTAACAAATGCTCTGTATTTCCTCCTCTTACAATTGTTTCCCAATAATCTTTTCATTTGAACCTGTAGAATGCAAATTATAAGAAGGTGCACATAATGGCACAAGTACTATGCACGAACCGCCGTTAACCGTGGATTCCGATTCAATCGCATCAATCGCCTTTACTTCTGAGATTGCCGGTAAGGAAGACGCGAGTCAGAAGACTGCCGATCATTGTTTTCGGCTTCTCTATTCAGGCGGCTGTCTTGCTATATTTCGAATCGTGACTTTCACGTGAAAGTGACTCAGTTTCAGGAGCTGTATGAGAATGTATACTGTACCCCAGTGTTAGCGAGAGGGAAATTTTAAATCCCACTACTTTTCTGCTACTGAATGTAAAGTAATTTTGCATAGGTCATTCACCTGCAAGCACGATTTCAAACTTTTCTCTGACAACTGTTCTTATCCATTTTAGATCCTCATTGTAACACATCACTCCTCGTTTCCCTACCATACACAGTGATCGTTTTGATTCCACACAAATCCATGTGCTGTTCAGTGCTAAGGAAACAGTGTAGATACTTAAAGTACTTAGACCTCTTTCCTCTAACAAATGCATGTGTCATTTCAACACTTACTATTGTTTCCCAGTAAGCCTTTTCATTGGAGCTTCCTCCATGCAAATTATAAGAAGGTGCACATACCGGCACAAGCACTATGCACGAACCGCTGTTAACCGCGGATTCCGATTCAATCGCATCAATCGCCTTTACTTCTCAGTTTGCCGGTAAGGAAGACGCGAGTCAGAAGACTGCCTTACACTCTATAGCGGCTTCACTATTCAGCCCTCTGCTGTCCTATATAACAAATCGCGAATAACGCATGTAAGGAACTCAGTATCAGGAGATGTACGAGAACGTATGCTGAACACCAAAGTTTTTGAGACGAAAAATTTAAATCCCACTTTGCTCTGCAACTGAATACAAAGTATGTCTGCATCGGTCATTCACCTGCAAGCACGATTTCAAACTTTTCTCTGAGAAGTGTTCTTATCCATTTGAGATCCTCTATGTTACACAGTCACTCCTCGTTTCCTTACTCTACACAGTGATCGTTTTGATTCCTCACAGAACCATGTGCTGTTCAGTGCTAAGGAAACAGTGTAGATACTTAAAGTACTTAGACCTGTTTCCTCTATCAAATGCATCTGAATTTCCACCTATTACAATTCTTTCCCAAGAAACTTTTTATTGGAGCTTCCTTCATGCAAATTATTAGAAGGTGCACATACCGGCACATGCTCTATGCACGAACCGCTGTTAACCGCGGATTCCGATTCAATCGCATCAATCGCCTTTACTTCTGAGATTGCCGCTAAGGAAGACGCGAGTCAGAAGACTGCCTTACACTCTATAGCGGCTTCTTATTCAGCCGTCTACTGTCCTATATAACGATTCGCGTTTAACGCATGTAAGGGTCTCAGTTTCGGGAGCTGTACGAGAACGTATGCTGAACCCCAATGTTAGTGAGACGAAAAATTTAAATCCCACTGTCACGGTGTTATCCGTGACAGTAACCCAAGGGGGAACCGAGAAGGGAAAAAGAAAGGGAGAGGAAAAAAAAACTGCCGCGCGGCCGCCTCAGCAGAGCCCCGCGCTCCAGGGGGAGGGGAAACAGAGGGAATAGAGGGTCTGTAAAGAAAAACACAACGGCACGATCTGAGAAGGAACGGTAACTTTACTAAATCTAATAAAATTGAACAATTGAGAGAGAGAGACAAAATTTCCAAACCAGAAAACTGGGAGCTTTCGTCGCACGTGCTGAACTCCTCACAGCCGCTCGGAGAGCGCGCGCCACCCCAAAAAGCGCGGGCCTCCCGTCTGGTGCGGAGCTCCGCCCCTCCCCTGCTCCCACAGCATTAACTCCTTAACGGCCTGCATGATGTTCTGATGTGGAATACCGGCATCAAAACCACTAAACCATAACATTCCACCCCTTATTCCACATCATCACATCATGCTTAACATGTATCTATATAGAACCAAGAACAGCAATAACACAGATTACATACAAATAGATCTATACATATACATATACACATGGAATCACAGACTGCACTCACCCAGCATCAAATTCCCTTGTGGTACACACTGGACATCCCCATTTTTATCCATTACCCACCAGGTGCACCCAGGTCCCTGTGCAAAAACTGTTCCACGGAGGGGTCTGCCCTTTCCAGAGGCTGGAAGGACCCACACTGCTTTTCCCAACATGCTCTTCACATGTACTACAGGGACCTTATCTCCCTCTATGGTCTGTAGGGAGCTGGACTGTGTAGGACCATCTCGGTTTACTGATCCCCTAGTGTTGACCAACCAGGTGGCTTCTGACAGATTTTTCTCCCAATGCTTAAATGTCCCGCCACCCAGTGCTTTCAGTGTGGTTTTTAACAACCCGTTATAGCGCTCGATCTTACCAGCAGCTGGTGCATGGTAGGGAATATGATAGACCCATTCAATGCCATGTTCCTTGGCCCAAGTATCCACAAGTGAATTTTTGAAATGAGTCCCATTATCGGACTCAATTCTTTCTGGGGTTCCATGTCGCCATAGGATTTGCTTCTCTAAGCCTAAGATGGTGTTACGGGCAGTAGCATGGGGTACTGCATATGTTTCAAGCCACCCAGTGGTCGCCTCCACCATGGTGAGCACATAACGCTTACCATTGCGAGATCGCGGCAAGGTGATATAATCAACCTGCCACGCCTCCCCATATTTATACTTCTGCCATCGCCCTTCCTGCCAGAGGGGTTTCATCCTCTTGGCCTGTTTAATTATGGCACATGTATCACAGTCATGGATCACCTGTGCGATGGCATCCATAGTTAAGTCCACCCCTCGGTCTCTAGCCCACTTATAGGTTGCGTCCCTTCCTTGATGGCCTGAGGTCTCATGGGCCCACCGAGCTAAGAATAACTCTCCTTTGTTCTGCCAATCCAAGTCTATTTGAGACACCTCAATTTTGGCAGCTTGATCTACCTGATGGTTATTTTTCTGTTCCTCAGTAGCTCGATTCTTGGGCACATGAGCATCTACATGACGCACCTTTACACCCAACCTTTTTGTTCGGACAGCAATGTCTTTCCACAGTTCCGCAGCCCAGATAGGTTTACCCTTTCTTTGCCAGTTGTTTTGTTCCCACTGCTGCAACCACCCCCATAAAGCGTTTGCCACCATCCAAGAGTCAGTATAGAGATACAGCATTGGCCACCTCTCCCGTTCAGCCACATCTAAGGCCAGTTGGACAGCCTTTACCTCTGCAAATTGGCTTGACTCTCCTTCTCCTTCCGTGGCCTCTGCTACTCGTCGTGTGGGGCTCCACACAGCAGCCTTCCATCTGCGATGTTTCCCAACAATCCGACACGATCCGTCAGTGAAGAGGGCATATGTCTTTTCATTTTCTGATAGTTCATTATATGGTGGGGCCTCTTTTGCACGTGGTACCTCCTCTGCTGGTGATGTTCCAAATTTCTTGCCTTCAGGCCAGTCCATGATCACCTCTAACATCCCTGGACGGCTGAGGTTCCCCATCCGAGCTCGCTGTGTAATCAGTGCAATACACTTACTCCAGGTGGCATCGGTAGCATGATGGGTGGAGGGAACCTTTCCTCTGAACATCCAGTTCAGCACTGGCAATCGAGGTGCCAGGAGCAGCTGCGTCTCAGTGCCAATTACTTCAGAGGCAGCCCGAACTCCCTCGTATGCTGCCAAGATCTCCTTCTCAGTTGGAGTGTAGCACTCCTCCGAACCCCTGTATGCTCTGCTCCAAAATCCCAGGGGTCGGCCTCGGGTCTCCCCAGAAGCTCTTTGCCACAAACTCCAAGTGGGACCTTTCTCTCCAGCAGCAGTGTATAGGATGTTCTTTACGTCCTGTCCCATCCGTACTGGCCCCAGGGCAACAGCACGGGCTATCTCCTGTTTAATCTGCTCAAAGGCCTGCTGCTGTTCAGGACCCCATGCAAAATTATTCTTCTTTCGGGTCACCTGATAGAGGGGGCTTACTATGAGGCTGTAGTTTGGGACATGCATCCTCCAAAAACCTACTACACCGAGAAAAGACTGTGTCTCCTTTTTGCTAGTGGGTGGTGACATGCTGGTGATTTTGTCAACCACATCTCCTGGGATGTGACGACGCCCATCTTGCCATTTTACTCCTAGAAACTGAATTTCTTGGGCAGGTCCCTTCACTTTGTTTCGTTTGATAGCAAAACCAGCACTCAGAAGAATTTGGATTATTCGCTCTCCCTTTTTAAAAACTTCTTCTGCTGTATCACCCCACTCAACAATGTCATCAATGTACTGGAGGTGCTCAGGTGCCCCACCCTGTTCCAGTGTGGTCTGAATCAACCCATGGCAAATGGTTGGGCTGTGTTTCCACCCCTGGGGCAAACGGTTCCAAGTGTACTGAATGCCCCTCCACGTGAAAGCAAACTGTGGTCTGCACTCTGTGGCCAAAGGAATAGAGAAGAACGCATTGGCAATGTCAATGGTAGCGTACCACTTGGCTGCTTTTGACTCCAGTTCATATTGCAGCTCCAACATATCTGGCACAGCAGCGCTCAGTGGGGGTGTGACTTCATTCAGACCACGGTAATCTACTGTCAGCCTCCATTCTCCATTGGATTTACGTACCGGCCATATGGGGCTGTTAAACGGTGAGTGGGTTTTGCTGATCACTCCCTGGCCCTCTAACTGACGGATCAAATTATGAATGGGGAGCAAGGAATCCCTGTTGGTACGGTATTGCCGTCTGTGTACTGTTTTTGTTGCAATTGGTACCTGCTGCTCTTTTACTTTCAGTACCCCCACAACAGACAGATCTTCTGATAGGCCAGGTAAAACAGACAGCTGCTGAATGTTGTCAGCATCTACAGCAGCTATTCCAAAAGCCCATCGGTATCCCTTGGGATCCTTGAAATGTCCCCTTCTAAGATAATCAATACCGAGTATGCATGGAGCCCCCTGTCCAGTCACTATACGATGTTTCTGCCAGTCTTTACCAGTGAGGCTTATTTCTGCCTCCAACACAGACAATTCCTGAGAGCCCCCAGTCACTCCAGAAATATAAATCAATTCTGTCCCTTTATAACTCGAAGGCATTAGAGTGCACTGTGCACCAGTGTCCACCAGTGCCTTATATTTTTGTGGCTCTGATGTGCCAGGCCATCGAATCCACACAGTCCAATACACTCTATTATCCCTTTCCCTCCCCTGGCTGAGGGCAGGGCCCCTCTATTGGTTACCTGTGGTGACCGGAGCTATTTCATTGGTGGCTGATCTCTGCTGTAATTCTCTCACACGTGCTCGTAGTGCAGGGGTGGGTTTTTTATGCCACTTCTTCATGTCCTCTCCATTTTCTCGTAAGAAGCTCCACATGGACACACGCGACATGAAGTTACTGCTGTCATCTACTCGAGCAGAGAGGCGGTTGCCTTTGATGGCTGAGACTTTTATCAGTTTGATCAGTTTCTCCATCAGATTCTTTGGATCATCCCCGTCTTCATCCGGTGTTTCTGATACTGACACAGGTCCATCCCGGTTCATCAGTAAGGACAATTCCTCCAGTATCATTTTCACTATCTTCTTTATGTCACTGACTTCTCCTGCTACCGATGATACAGCTGCAATGGAAACGTGTGATGGTGGAAGTTGTTGTTCAAAGTTTTGAAGTGTAGTAACCACTTCATGAAATGGGAGTCTTCTGTTTCGGCCCTCAAGTATATTGAATGTTGCTACCAGTGTACTTGCGTACCTTTCTGGTGCTGTTTTTGAGAGCTTCCGATATACATCAGCTTTACACCATGCTTTCTCAGGATCACGGTCCTGGTGTGGATTGTTAGGGACGAAAGTAGGATCGTACAGCATCTCTACTACAGCCATTTCTCTCAGAAATTGGACGCCCTTCTCCACAGTATTCCATCTTTCCACCTTAGGCTCCAGATCGTCTTTGTAAGGAAATCTCTCCTTTACAGCTACTAGTACTCGTTCCCAGAGGGTAGCAACTCCACTCAGACATCTACTAATCCCTCTGTCAATAGCTGAGTCTCGAGCAATGCTTCCCAGTTGGCGGGCTTCGTTGCCATCAAGGGACACGCTGCTGGCACCGTTGTCCCAACACCGCAGCAACCAGGTGACAATAGCTTCATCTGAGCGCCGTACAAACTCCTTTCTTGAACCCTGGATTTCAGTCATCTTTAGGGGCCGACGAATAGTAGTAATGGTGATTTCTTCATTATCACTGTCCTCTCCATGCCTCACACTTTTCTTAGTGGCCTTTCTAGGTGGTGGTGGTGGTGGTGGTGGTGAGGAGGGCCCCTCACCTGGATCTTCCTCTTCTTTCTCATCTCTGTCGTCTCCACGTTTCTCACCTTCCTTAGTGGCCTTTTTAGGTGGTGGTGGTGGTGTTGGTGCTGAAGAGGGCCCCTCACCTGGATCTTCCTTTTTTTTCTCTGCTTCTTCTTTCCGTTCTAGCCGAGAGGACACAAGTTTCCATTTCTGGCCTTCCACAGGGGCAACCGACACGGGTGCCGGTGCTTCCTGTGACTGGTCAGGTTTAACCTCAAGGTTTTCATTTTTGTTCTGAACTTCGGTTTGGAAACCATTTCTCTCAAGAATATCAATTATAGCTCGATAAGCACAAGCCAAGCCCCAAACAATCCGTTCCTTCTCAGATCTTCCTGAGTCACATGACTCCTGACCTAAACACTCACTGAATTTCTCAGGATCCCGCAGGTGCTCAAGATCAAAATCACATTGCACCGGGGGTCCCCACGCTTCTAATTTCTTTCCTAATTTTTCCCACCTTCCCTGCCATTCAACACTCTCTGGAGTGTTCTCAGCTTTCTCTGAGGAAAGCTTCCTACACAGGATGTAAATTACTGTTGCAAAGAGTACATTCAGAAAAACAGATAACACAATTGCCAGGCTGACATCTTGAACATAGGTAAAAACCTGAAGAGAGTACCTGGAAACCAATCCAAATGCCGTATAATCTGTCATATTAACCAGGGCGTTTAGGCAGGAGGGGGGTAACCCCATCAGCACACTAAAGCAGCTGTATGCATATATGACTCCGGTGCTGAACATGAGGAGCTTAAAAAGACGCCAACATGCTCCAAGGTACATGAAAACACTTAGTCCACTTAGCACCAGTTTTACAGTGGAGTACAAATACTGCATTGCCTGCATCCTCCACCAATAATGTGTCACGGTGTTATCCGTGACAGTAACCCAAGGGGGAACCGAGAAGGGAAAAAGAAAGGGAGAGGAAAAAAAAACTGCCGCGCGGCCGCCTCAGCAGAGCCCCGCGCTCCAGGGGGAGGGGAAACAGAGGGAATAGAGGGTCTGTAAAGAAAAACACAACGGCACGATCCGAGAAGGAACGGTAACTTTACTAAATCTAATAAAATTGAACAATTGAGAGAGAGAGACAAAATTTCCAAACCAGAAAACTGGGAGCTTACGTCGCACGTGCTGAACTCCTCACAGCCGCTCGGAGAGCGCGCGCCACCCCAAAAAGCGCGGGCCTCCCGTCTGGTGCGGAGCTCCGTCCCTCCCCTGCTCCCACAGCATTAAATCCTTAACGGCCTGCATGATGTTCTGATGTGGAATACCGGCATCAAAACCACTAAACCATAACACCCACTTTGCTCTGCAACTGAATACAAAGTATGTCTGCATCGGTCATTCACCTGCATCACGATTTCAAACTTTTCTCTGAGAAGTGTTCTTATCCATTTGAGATCCTCTATGTTACACAGTCACTCCTCGTTTCTTACTCTACACAGTGATCGTTTTGATTCCTCACATAAACATGTGCTGTTCAGTGCTAAGGAAACAGTGTAGATGCTATAATTACTTATAGCTGTTTCCTCTACCAAATGCATGTGTCATTTCACCACATACATTTTTATCCCAGTCAACCTTTTCATTGGAACTTCAATAATGCAAATTGTAAGAAGGTGCACATACCGGCACAAGCTCTATGCACGAACCGCTGTTAACCGCGGATTCCGATTCATTCGCATCAATCGCCTTTACTTCTGATTTTGCCACTAAGGAAGAAGCGAGTCAGAAGACTGCCGAGCACTATATATCGGCTTCACTACTTTTCCGGCAATCATTCTATCTTAACGAATCGCTACTAACAAGTGAAAGTGACTCAGTTTCAGGAGCTGTATGAGAATATATACTGGACTCCAGAGTTAGTGAGAGGGAAATTTTAAATTCCAATTTACTCTGCGAATGAATGCAAAGTATGTCTGCATCGGTCATTCACCTGCAAGCACGATTTCAAACTTTTCTCTGACAGCTGTTCTTATCCATTTTAGTTCCTCTATGTAACACAGTCACTCCTCGTTTCCTTACTCTACACAGTGATCGTTTTGATTCTCCACAGAACCATATGCTGTCTAGTGCTAAGGAAACAGTGTAGATGCTTAAAGTACTTATAGATGTTTCCTCTACCAAATGCATCTGTATTTCCACCTCTTACAATTCTTTCCCAATAAACTTTTTATTGGAGCTTCCTTCATGCAAATTATTAGAAGGTGCACATACCGGCACATGCTCTATGCACGAACCGCTGTTAACCGCGGATTCCGATTCAATCGCATCAATCGCCTTTACTTCTGAGATTGCCGCTAAGGAAGACGCGAGTCAGAAGACTGCCTTACACTCTATAGCGGCTTCTTATTCAGCCGTCTACTGTCCTATATAACGATTCGCGTTTAACGCATGTAAGGGACTCAGTTTCAGGAGCTGTACGAGAACGTATGCTGAACCCCAATGTTAGTGAGACGAAAAATTTAAATCCCACTTTGCTCTGCAACTGAATACAAAGTATGTCTGCATCGGTCATTCACCTGCAAGCACGATTTCAAACTTTTCTCTGAGAAGTGTTCTTATCCATTTGAGATCCTTTATGTAACACAGTCACTCCTCGTTTCCTTACTCTACACAGTGATCGTTTTGATTCTCCACAGAACCATATGCTGTTCAGTGCTAAGGAAACAGTGTAGATGCTTAAATTAATTAGAGATGTTTCCTCTACCAAATGCATCTGAATTTCCACCTCTTACAATTCATTCCCATAAACTTTTTATTGGAGCTTCTTTCATGCAAATTATAAGAAGGTGCACATACCGGCACAAGCACTATGCACGAACAGCTGTTAACCGCGGATTCCGATTCAATCGCATCAATCGCCTTTACTTCTGAGATTGCCGCTAAGGAAGAAGCGAGTCAGAAGACTGCCGAGCACTATATATCGGCTTCACTACTTTTCCGGCAATCATTCTATCTTAACGAATCGCTACTTACAAGTGAAAGTGACTCAGTTTCAGGAGCTGTATGAGAATATATACTGGACTCCAGTGTTAGTGAGAGGGAAATTTTAAATTCCAATTTACTCTGCGAATGAATGCAAAGTATGTCTGCATCGGTCATTCACCTGCAAGCACGATTTCAAACTTTTCTCTGACAACTGTTCTTATCCATTTTAGTTCCTCTATGTAACACAGTCACTCCTCGTTTCCTTTCCATACAGAGTGATCTTTATGATTCTCCACAGAACCATGTGCTGTTCAGTGCTAAGGAAACAGTGTAGATGCTTAAAGTACTTATAGATGTTTCCTCTACCAAATGCATGTGTATTTCCACCTCTTACAATTGTTTCCCAATAATCTTTTCATTTGAACCTGTAGAATGCAAATTATAAGAAGGTGCACATACCGGCACATGCTCTATGCACGAACCGCTGTTAACCGCGGATTCCGATTCAATCGCATCAATCGCCTTTACTTCTGAGATTGCCGCTAAGGAAGACGCGAGTCAGAAGACTGCCTTACACTCTATAGCGGCTTCAGTATTCAGCCGTCTGCTGTCCTATATAACAAATCGCGGTTAACGCATGTAAGGGACTCAGTTTCAGGAGCTGTACGAGAACGTATGCTGAACCCCAATGTTAGTGAGACGAAAAATTTAAATCCCACTTTGCTCTGCAACTGAATACAAAGTATGTCTGCATCGGTCATTCACCTGCAAGCACGATTTCAAACTTTTCTCTGAGAAGTGTTCTTATCCATTTGAGATCCTCTATGTTACACAGTCACTCCTCGTTTCCTTACTCTACACAGTGATCGTTTTGATTCCTCACAGAACCATGTGCTGTTCAGTGCTAAGGAAACAGTGTAGATACTTAAAGTACTTAGACCTGTTTCCTCTAACAAATGCATCTGAATTTCCACCTCTTACAATTCTTTCCCAAGAAACTTTTTATTGGAGCTTCCTCCATGCAAATTATAAGAAGGTGCACATACCGGCACAAGCACTATGCACAAACCGCTGTTAACCGCGGATTCCGATTCAATCGCATCAATCGCCTTTACTTCTGAGATTGCCGCTAAGGAAGACGCGAGTCCGAAGACTGCCTTACACTCTATAGCGGCTTCTTAGTCAGCCGTCTACTGTCCTATATAAAGATCGCGGTTAGCGCATGTAAGGGACTCAGTTTCAGGAGATGTACGAGAATGTATGCTGAACCCCGAAGTTTTTGAGACGTAAAATTTAAATCCCACTTTGCTCTGCAACTGAATGCAAAGCATGTCTGCATCGGTCATTCACCTGCAAGCACGATTTCAAACTTTTCTCTGAGAAGTGTTCTTATCCATTTTAGATCCTTTATGTAACACAGTCACTCCTCAATTCCTTACTCTACAAAGTGATCGTTTTGTTTCTCCACAGAACCATATGCTGTTTAGTGCTAAGGAAACAGTGTAGATGCTTAAAGTACTTATAGATGTTTCCTCTACCAAATGCATCTGAATTTAAACCTCTTACAATTCTTTCCCAATAAACTTTTTATTGGAGCTTCTTTCATGCAAATTATAAGAAGGTGCACATACCGGCACATGCTCTATGCACGAACCGCTGTTAACCGCGGATTCCGATTCAATCGCATCAATCGCCTTTACTTCTGAGATTGCCGCAAAGGAAGACGCGAGTCAGAAGACTGCCTTACACTCTATAGCGGCTTCACTATTCAGCCCTCTGCTGTCCTATATAACAAATCGCGGTTAACGCATGTAAGGGACTCAGTTTCAGGAGCTGTACGAGAATGTATGCTGAACCCCAATGATAGTGAGACGAAAAATTTAAATCCCACTTTGCTCTGCAACTGAATACAAAGTATGTCTGCATCGGTCATTCACCTGCATCACGATTTCAAACTTTTCTCTGACAAGTGTTCTTATCCATTTGTGATCCTCTATGTTACACAGTCACTCCTCGTTTCCTTACTCTACACAGTGATCGTTTTGATTCCTCACAGAAACATGTGCTGTTCAGTGCTAAGGAAACAGTGTAGATGCTATAATTACTTATAGCTGTTTCCACTACCAAATGCATGTGTCATTTCACCACATACATTTTTATCCCAGTCAACCTTTTCATTGGAACTTCAATAATGCAAATTGTAAGAAGGTGCACATACCGGCACAAGCTCTATGCACGAACCGCTGTTAACCGCGGATTCCGATTCAATCGCATCAATCGCCTTTACTTCTGATTTTGCCGCTAAGGAAGAAGCGAGTCAGAAGACTGCCGAGCATTATATATCGGCTTCACTACTTTTCCGGCAATCATTCTATCTTAATGAATCGCTACTAACAAGTGAAAGTGACTCAGTTTCAGGAGCTGTATGAGAATATATACTGGACTCCAGTGTTAGTGAGAGGGAAATTTTAAATTCCAATTTACTCTGCGAATATATGCAAAGTATGTCTGCATCGGTCATTCACCTGCAAGCACGATTTCAAACTTTTCTCTGACAACTGTTCTTATCCATTTTAGTTCCTCTATGTAACACAGTCACTCCTCGTTTCCTTTCCATACAGAGTGATCTTTATGATTCTCCACAGAACCATGTGCTGTTCAGTGCTAAGGAAACAGTGTAGATGCTTAAAGTACTTATAGATGTTTCCTCTACCAAATGCATCTGTATTTCCTCCTCTTACAATTGTTTCCCAATAATCTTTTCATTTGAAACTGTAGAATGCAAATTATAAGAAGGTGCACATAACGGCACAAGCACTATGCACGAACCGCTGTTAACCGCCGATTCCGATTCAATCGCATCAATCGCCTTTACTTCTGAGATTGCCGCTAAGGAAGACGCGAGTCAGAAGACTGCCTTACACTCTATAGCGGCTTCAGTATTCAGCCGTCTGCTGTCCTATATAACAAATCGCGGTTAACGCATGTAAGGGACTCAGTTTCAGGAGCTGTACGAGAACGTATGCTGAACCCCAATGTTAGTGAGACGAAAAATTTAAATCCCACTTTGCTCTGCAACTGAATACAAAGTATGTCTGCATCGGTCATTCACCTGCAAGCACGATTTCAAACTTTTCTCTGACAAGTGTTCTTATCCATTTGAGATCCTCTATGTTACACAGTCACTCCTCGTTTCCTTACTCTACACAGTGATCGTTTTGATTCCTCACAGAACCATGTGCTGTTCAGTGCTAAGGAAACAGTGTAGATACTTAAAGTACTTAGACCTGTTTCCTCTAACAAATGCATCTGAATTTCCACCTCTTACAATTCTTTCCCAAGAAACTTTTTATTGGAGCTTCCTCCATGCAAATTATAAGAAGGTGCACATACCGGCACAAGCACTATGCACAAACCGCTGTTAACCGCGGATTCCGATTCAATCGCATCAATCGCCTTTACTTCTGAGATTGCCGCTAAGGAAGACGCGAGTCCGAAGACTGCCTTACACTCTATAGCGGCTTCTTAGTCAGCCGTCTACTGTCCTATATAAAGATCGCGGTTAGCGCATGTAAGGGACTCAGTTTCAGGAGATGTACGAGAATGTATGCTGAACCCCGAAGTTTTTGAGACGTAAAATTTAAATCCCACTTTGCTCTGCAACTGAATGCAAAGCATGTCTGCATCGGTCATTCACCTGCAAGCACGATTTCAAACTTTTCTCTGAGAAGTGTTCTTATCCATTTTAGATCCTTTATGTAACACAGTCACTCCTCAATTCCTTACTCTACAAAGTGATCGTTTTGTTTCTCCACAGAACCATATGCTGTTTAGTGCTAAGGAAACAGTGTAGATGCTTAAAGTACTTATAGATGTTTCCTCTACCAAATGCATCTGAATTTAAACCTCTTACAATTCTTTCCCAATAAACTTTTTATTGGAGCTTCTTTCATGCAAATTATAAGAAGGTGCACATACCGGCACATGCTCTATGCACGAACCGCTGTTAACCGCGGATTCCGATTCAATCGCATCAATCGCCTTTACTTCTGAGATTGCCGCTAAGGAAGACGCGAGTCAGAAGACTGCCTTACACTCTATAGCGGCTTCACTATTCAGCCCTCTGCTGTCCTATATAACAAATCGCGGTTAACGCATGTAAGGGACTCAGTTTCAGGAGCTGTACGAGAATGTATGCTGAACCCCAATGATAGTGAGACGAAAAATTTAAATCCCACTTTGCTCTGCAACTGAATACAAAGTATGTCTGCATCGGTCATTCACCTGCATCACGATTTCAAACTTTTCTCTGACAAGTGTTCTTATCCATTTGTGATCCTCTATGTTACACAGTCACTCCTCGTTTCCTTACTCTACACAGTGATCGTTTTGATTCCTCACAGAAACATGTGCTGTTCAGTGCTAAGGAAACAGTGTAGATGCTATAATTACTTATAGCTGTTTCCACTACCAAATGCATGTGTCATTTCACCACATACATTTTTATCCCAGTCAACCTTTTCATTGGAACTTCAATAATGCAAATTGTAAGAAGGTGCACATACCGGCACAAGCTCTATGCACGAACCGCTGTTAACCGCGGATTCCGATTCAATCGCATCAATCGCCTTTACTTCTGATTTTGCCGCTAAGGAAGAAGCGAGTCAGAAGACTGCCGAGCATTATATATCGGCTTCACTACTTTTCCGGCAATCATTCTATCTTAATGAATCGCTACTAACAAGTGAAAGTGACTCAGTTTCAGGAGCTGTATGAGAATATATACTGGACTCCAGTGTTAGTGAGAGGGAAATTTTAAATTCCAATTTACTCTGCGAATATATGCAAAGTATGTCTGCATCGGTCATTCACCTGCAAGCACGATTTCAAACTTTTCTCTGACAACTGTTCTTATCCATTTTAGTTCCTCTATGTAACACAGTCACTCCTCGTTTCCTTTCCATACAGAGTGATCTTTATGATTCTCCACAGAACCATGTGCTGTTCAGTGCTAAGGAAACAGTGTAGATGCTTAAAGTACTTATAGATGTTTCCTCTACCAAATGCATCTGTATTTCCTCCTCTTACAATTGTTTCCCAATAATCTTTTCATTTGAAACTGTAGAATGCAAATTATAAGAAGGTGCACATAACGGCACAAGCACTATGCACGAACCGCTGTTAACCGCCGATTCCGATTCAATCGCATCAATCGCCTTTACTTCTGAGATTGCCGCTAAGGAAGACGCGAGTCAGAAGACTGCCTTACACTCTATAGCGGCTTCACTATTCAGCCCTCTGCTGTCCTATATAACGATTCGCGGTTAACGCATGTAAGGGACTCAGTTTCAGGAGCTGTACGAGAACGTATGCTGAACCCCAATGTTAGTGAGACGAAAAATTTAAATCCCACTTTGCTCTGCAACTGAATGCAAAGTATGTCTGCATCGGTCATTCGCCTGCATCACGATTTCAAACTTTTCTCTGACAAGTGTTCTTATCCATTTGAGATCCTCTATGTTACACAGTCACTCCTCGTTTCCTTACTCTACACAGTGATCGTTTTGATTCCTCACAGAAACATGTGCTGTTCAGTGCTAAGGAAACAGTGTAGATGCTATAATTACTTATAGCTGTTTCCTCTACCAAATGCATGTGTCATTTCACCACATACATTTTTATCCCAGTCAACCTTTTCATTGGAACTTCAATAATGCAAATTGTTAGAAGGTGCACATACCGGCACAAGCTCTATGCACGAACCGCTGTTAACCGCGGATTCCGATTCAATCGCATCAATCGCCTTTACTTCTGAGATTGCCGCTAAGGAAGAAGCGAGTCAGAAGACTGCCGAGCATTATATATCGGCTTCACTACTTTTCCGGCAATCATTCTATCTTAATGAATCGCTACTAACAAGTGAAAGTGACTCAGTTTCAGGAGATGTATGAGAATATATACTGGACTCCAGTGTTAGTGAGAGGGAAATTTTAAATTCCAATTTACTCTGCGAATATATGCAAAGTATGTCTGCATCGGTCATTCACCTGCAAGCAAGATTTCAAACTTTTCTCTGACAACTGTTCTTATCCATTTTAGTTCCTGTATGTAACACAGTCACTCCTCGTTTCCTTTCCATACAGAGTGATCTTTATGATTCTCCACAGAACCATGTGCTGTTCAGTGCTAAGGAAACAGTGTAGATGCTTAAAGTACTTATAGATGTTTCCTCTACCAAATGCATCTGTATTTCCTCCTCTTACAATTGTTTCCCAATAATCTTTTCATTTGAACCTGTAGAATGCAAATTATAAGAAGGTGCACATACCGGCACAAGCACTATGCACGAACCGCTGTTAACCGCGGATTCCGATTCAATCGCATCAATCGCCTTTACTTCTGAGATTGCCGCTAAGGAAGACGCGAGTCAGAAGACTGCCTTACACTCTATAGCGGCTTCACTATTCAGCCGTCTGCTGTCCTATATAACGATTCGCGGTTAACGCATGTAAGGGACTCAGTTTCAGGAGCTGTACGAGAACGTATGCTGAACCCCAATGCTAGTGAGACGAAAAATTTAAATCCCACTTTGCTCTGCAACTGAATATAAAGTATGTCTGCATCGGTCATTCACCTGCAAGCACGATTTCAAACTTTTCTCTGAGAGGTGTTCTTATCCATTTGAGATCCTTTATGTAACACAGTCACTCCTCGTTTCCTTACTCTACACAGTGATCGTTTTGATTCTCCACAGAACCATATGCTGTCTAGTGCTAAGGAAACAGTGTAGATGCTTAATGTACTTATTGAGGTTTCCTCTACCAAATGCATCTGTATTTCCTCCTCTTACAATTGTTTCCCAAGAATCTTTTCATTTGAACCTGTAGAATGCAAATTATAAGAAGTTGCACATACCGGCACATGCACTATGCACGAACCGCAGTTAACCGCGGATTCCGATTCAATCGCATCAATCGCCTTTACTTCTGAGTTTGCCGCTAAGGAAGACGCGAGTCAGAAGACTGCCGATCATTGTTTTCGACTTCTCTATTCACCCGGCTGTCTTTCAATATTAAGGAATCGCGACTTTCACGTGAAAGTGACTCAGTTTCAGGAGCTGTATGAGAATGTATACTGTACCCGAGTGTTAGCGAGAGGGAAATTTTAAATCCCTCTTAACTCTGCTACTGAATGCAAAGTAATTCTGCATCGGTCATTCACCTGCAAGCACGATTTCAAACTTTTCTCTGAGAAGTGTTCTTATCCATTTGAGATCCTTTATGTAACACAGTCACTCCTCGTTTCCTTACTCTACACAGTGATCGTTTTGATTCTCCACAGAACCATATGCTGTATAGTGCTAAGGAAACAGTGTAGATGCTTAAAGTACTTATATACGTTTCCTCCAGCAAATGCATCTGTATTTCCACCTCTTACAATTGTTTCCCAATAATCTTTTCATTTGAACCTGTAGAATGCAAATTATAAGAAGGTGCACATACCGGCACATGCTCTATGCACGAACCGCTGTTAACCGCGGATTCCGATTCAATCGCATCAATCGCCTTTACTTCTGAGATTGCCGGTAAGGAAGACGCGAGTCAGAAGACTGCCTTACACTCTATAGCGGCTTCTTATTCAGCCGTCTACTGTCCTATATAAAGATTCGCAGTTAGAGCATGTAAGGGACTCAGTTTCAGGAGCTGTACGAGAACGTATGCTGAAACCCAAAGTTTTTGAGACGTAAAATTTAAATCCCACTTTGCTCTGCAACTGAATACAAAGTATGTCTGCATCGGTCATTCACCTGCATGCACGATTTCAAACTTTTCTCTGACAAGTGTTCTTATCCATTTGAGATCCTCTATGTTACACAGTCACTCCTCGTTTCCTTACTCTACACAGTGATCGTTTTGATTCCTCACAGAAACATGTGCTGTTCAGTGCTAAGGAAACAGTGTAGATGCTATAATTACTTATAGCTGTTTCCTCTACCAAATGCATGTGTCATTTCACCACATACATTTTTATCCCAGTCAACCTTTTCATTGGAACTACAATAATGCAAATTGTAAGAAGGTGCACATACCGGCACAAGCTCTATGCACGAACCGCTGTTAACCGCGGATTCCGATTCATTCGCATCAATCGCCTTTACTTCTGAGATTGCCGCTAAGGAAGAAGCGAGTCAGAAGACTGCCGAGCATTATATATCGGCTTCACCACTTTTCCGGCAATCATTCTATCTTAATGAATCGCTACTTACAAGTGAAAGTGACTCAGTTTCAGGAGCTGTATGAGAATATATACTGGACTCCAGTGTTAGTGAGAGGGAAATTTTAAATTCCAATTTACTCTGCGAATGAATGCAAAGTATGTCTGCATCGGTCATTCACCTGCAAGCACGATTTCAAACTTTTCTCTGACCACTGTTCTTATCCATTTTAGTTCCTCTATGTAACACAGTCACTCCTCGTTTCCATTCCATACAGAGTGATCTTTATGATTCTCCACAGAACCATGTGCTGTTCAGTGCTAAGGAAACAGTGTAGATGCTTAAAGTACTTATAGATGTTTCCTCTACCAAATGCATCTGTATTTCCTCCTCTTACAATTGTTTCCCAAGAATCTTTTCATTTGAACCTGTAGAATGCAAATTATAAGACGGTGCACATAACGGGACATGCACTATGCACGAACCGCTGTTAACCGCGGATTCCGATTCATTCGCATCAATCGCCTTTACTTCTGAGTTTGCCGCTAAGGAAGACGTGAGTCAGAAGACTGCCGATCATTGTTTTCGGCTTCTCTATTCACCCGGCTGTCTTTCTATATTAAGGAATCGCGACTTTCACGTGAAAGTGACTCAGTTTCAGGAGCTGTATGAGAATGTACACTGTACCCCAGTGTTAGCGAGAGGGAAATGTTAAATCCCTCTTAACTCTGCTACTGAATGCAAAGTAATTCTTCATCGGTCATTCACCTGCAAGCACGATTTCAAACTTTTCTCTGACAAGTGTTGTTATCCATTTTATATCCTCATTGTAACACATCACTCCTCGTTTCCCTACCATACACAGTGATCGTTATGATTCCACACAAATCCATGTGCTGTTCAGTGCTAAGGAAACAGTGTAGATACTTAAAGTACTTAGACCTGTTTCCTCTAACAAATGCATGTGTCATTTCAACACTTACTATTGTTTCCCAGTAAGCCTTTTCATTGGAGCTTCTATAATGCAGATTATAAGAAGGTGCACATACCGGCACAAGCACTATGCACGAACCGCTGTTAACCGCGGATTCCGATTCAATCGCATCAATCGCCTTTACTTCTGAGATTGCCGGTAAGGAAGACGCGAGTCAGAAGACTGCCTTACACTCTATAGCGGCTTCACTATTCAGCCCTCTGCTGTCCAATATAACAAATCGCGGTTAGCGCATGTAAGGGACTCAGTTTCAGGAGATGTACGAGAATGTATGCTGAACCCCAAAGTTTTTGAGACGTAAAATTTAAATCCCACTTTGCTCTGCAACTGAATACAAAGTATGTCTGCATCGGTCAATCACCTGCAAGCACGATTTCAAACTTTTCTCTGAGAAGTGTTCTTATCCTTTTGAGATCCTTTATGTAACACAGTCACTCCTCGTTTCCTTACTCTACACAGTGATCGTTTTGATTCGTCACAGAAAAATGTGCTGTTCAGTGCTAAGGAAACAGTGTAGATGCTTAAAGTACTTTGAGATGTTTCCTCTACCAAATGCATCTGAATTTCCACCTCTTACAATTCTTTCCCAATAAACTTTTTATTGGAGCTTCTTTCATGCAAAATATTAGAAGGTGCACATACCGGCACAAGCACTATGCACGAACCGCTGTTAACCGCGGATTCCGATTCAATCGCATCAATCGCCTTTACATCTGAGTTTGCCGCTAAGGAAGAAGCGAGTCAGAAGACTGCCGATCACTGTATAGCGGCTTCTCTATTTAGCCGGCTGTCTTTCTATATTAAGGAATCGCGAAAAACACGTGAAAATGAGTCTGTTTCAGGAGCTGTATGAGAATGTATACTGGACATCAGTGTTAGTGAGATGGAAATTTTAAATCCCACTACTTTTCTGCTACAGAATGCAAAGTATGTCTGCATCAGTCATTCACCTGCAAGCACGATTTCAAACTTTTCTCTGACAACTGTTGTTATCCATTTTAGATCCTCATTGTAACACAGTCACTCCTCGTTTCCTTACTCTACACAGTGATCGTTTTGATTCTCCACAGAACCATATGCTGTCTAGTGCTAAGGAAACAGTGTAGATGCTTAAAGTACTTATAGATGTTTCCTCTACCAAATGCATCTGTATTTCCACCTCTTACAATTCTTTCCCAATAAACTTTTTATTGGAGCTTCCTTCATTCAAATTATTAGAAGGTGCACATACCGGCACATGCTCTATGCACGAACCGCTGTTAACCGCGGATTCCGATTCAATCGCATCAATCGCCTTTACTTCTGAGATTGCCGCTAAGGAAGACGTGAGTCAGAAGACTGCCTTACACTCTATAGCGGCTTCTTATTCAGCCGTCTACTGTCCTATATAACGATTCGCGGTTAATGCATGTAAGGGACTCAGTTTCAGGAGCTGTACGAGAACGTATGCTGAACCCCAATGTTAGTGAGACGAAAAATTTAAATCCCACTTTGCTCTGCAACTGAATACAAAGTATGTCTGCATCGGTCATTCGCCTGCATCACGATTTCAAACTTTTCTCTGACAAGTGTTCTTATCCATTTGAGATCCTCTATGTTACACAGTCACTCCTCGTTTCCTTACTCTACACAGTGATCGTTTTGATTCCTCACAGAAACATGTGCTGTTCAGTGCTAAGGAAACAGTGTAGATGCTATAATTACTTATAGCTGTTTCCTCTACCAAATGCATGTGTCATTTCACCACATACATTTTTATCCCAGTCAACCTTTTCATTGGAACTTCAATAATGCAAATTGTAAGAAGGTGCACATACCGGCACAAGCTCTATGCACGAACTGCTGTTAACCGCGGATTCCGATTCAATCGCATCAATCGCCTTTACTTCTGAGATTGCCGCTAAGGAAGAAGCGAGTCAGAAGACTGCCGAGCATTATATATCGGCTTCACTACTTTTCCGGCAATCATTCTATCTTAATGAATCGCTACTAACAAGTGAAAGTGACTCAGTTTCAGGAGCTGTATGAGAATATATACTGGACTCCAGTGTTATTGAGAGGGAAATTTTAAATTCCAATTTACTCTGCGAATGAATGCAAAGTATGTCTGCATCGGTCATTCACCTGCAAGCACGATTTCAAACTTTTCTCTGACAACTGTTCTTATCCATTTTAGTTCCTCTATGTAACACAGTCACTCCTCGTTTCCTTTCCATACAGAGTGATCTTTATGATTCTACACAGAACCATGTGCTGTTCAGTGCTAAGGAAACAGTGTAGATGCTTAAAGTACTTATAGATGTTTCCTCTACCAAATGCATCTGTATTTCCTCCTCTTACAATTGTTTCCCAAGAATCTTTTCATTTGAACCTGTAGAATGCAAATTATAAGAAGGTGCACATACCGGCACAAGCACTATGCACGAACCGCTGTTAACCGCGGATTCCGATTCAATCGCATCAATCGCCTTTACTTCTGAGATTGCCGGTAAGGAAGACGCGAGTCAGAAGACTGCCTTACACTCTATAGCGGCTTCACTATTCAGCCCTCTGCTGTCCTATATAACGATTCGCGGTTAACGCATGTAAGGGACTCAGTTTCAGGAGCTGTACGAGAACGTATGCTGAACCCCAATGTTAGTGAGACGAAAAATTTAAATCCCACTTTGCTCTGCAACTGAATACAAAGTATGTCTGCATCGGTCATTCACCTGCAAGCACGATTTCAAACTTTTCTCTGAGAAGTGTTCTTATCCATTTGAGATCCTTTATGTAACACAGTCACTCCTCGTTTCCTTACTCTACACAGTGATCGTTTTGATTCCTCACAGAACCATATGCTGTCTAGTGCTAAGGAAACAGTGTAGATGCTTAAAGTACTTATAGATGTTTCCTCTACCAAATGCATCTGTATTTCCTCCTCTTACAATTGTTTCCCAATAATCTTTTCATTTGAACCTGTAGAATGCAAATTATAAGAAGGTGCACATAACGGCACAAGCACTATGCACGAACCGCCGTTAACCGCGGATTCCGATTCAATCGCATCAATCGCCTTTACTTCTGAGTTTGCCGCTAAGGAAGACGCGAGTCAGAAGACTGCCGATCATTGTTTTCGGCTTCTCTATTCAGGCGGCTGTCTTTCTATATTAAGGAATCGCGACTTTCACGTGAAAGTGACTCAGTTTCAAAAGCTGTATGAGAACGTATACTGTACCCCAGTGTTAGCGAGAGGGAAATTTTAAATCCCTCTTAACTCTGCTACTGAATGCAAAGTAATTCTGCACCGGTCATTCACCTGCAAGCACGATTTCAAACTTTTCTCTGACAAGTGTTGTTATCCATTTTAGATCCTCATTGTAACACATCACTCCTCGTTTCCCTACCATACACAGTGATCGTTTTGATTCCACACAAATCCATGTGCTGTTCAGTGCTAAGGAAACAGTGTAGATACTTAAAGTACTTAGACCTGTTTCCTCTAACAAATGCATGTGTCATTTCAACACTTACTATGATTTCCCAGTAAGCCTTTTCATTGGCGATTCTATAATGGAGATTATAAGAAGGTGCACATACCGGCACAAGCACTATGCACGAACCGCTGTTAACCGCGGATTCCGATTCAATCGCATCAATCGCCTTTACTTCTGAGATTGCCGGTAAGGAAGACGCGAGTCAGAAGTCTGCCTTACACTCTATAGCGGCTTCACTATTCAGCCCTCTGCTGTCCTATATAACAAATCGCGGTTAGCGCATGTAAGGGACTCAGTTTCAGGAGATGTACGAGAATGTATGCTGAACCCCAAAGGTTTTGAGACGTAAAATTTAAATCCCACTTTGCTCTGCAACTGAATACAAAGTATATCTGCATCGGTCATTCACCTGCAAGCACGATTTCAAACTTTTCTCTGAGAAGTGTTCTTATCCATTTGAGATCCTTTATGTAACACAGTCACTCCTCGTTTCCTTACTCTACACAGTGATCTTTTTGATTCGTCACAGAAAAATGTGCTGTTCAGTGCTAAGGAAACAGTGTAGATGCTATAATTACTTATAGCTGGTTGATCTACCAAATGCATGTGTCATTTCACCACATACATTTTTATCCCCGTCAAAATTTTCATTGGAACTTCAATAATGCAAATTGGAAGAAGGTGCACATAACGGCACATGCTCTATGCACGAACCGCTGTTAACCGCGGATTCCGATTCAATCGCATCAATCGCCTTTACTTCTGATTTTGCCGCTAAGGAAGAAGCGAGTCAGAAGACTGCCGATCACTTTATAGCGGCTTCTCTATTCAGCCGGCTGTCTTGCTATATTAAGGAATCGCGAAGAACACTTGAAAATGAGTCTGTTTCAGGAGCTGTATGAGAATGTATACTGGACATCAGTGTTAGTGAGAGGGAAATTTTAAATCCCACTACTTTTCTGCTAGTGAATGTAAAGTATGTCTGCATCAGTCATTCACCTGCAAGCACGATTTCAAACTTTTCTCTGAGAAGTGTTGTTATCCATTTTAGATCCAATATGTAACACAGTCACTCCTCGTTTCCTTACTCTACACAGTGATCGTTTTGATTCTCCACGGAACCATATGCTGTATAGTGCTAAGGAAACAGTGTAGATGCTTAAAGTACTTATAGATGTTTCCTCTACCAAATGCATCTGTATTTCCACCTCTTACAATTCTTTCCCAATAAACTTTTTATTGGAGCTTCTTTCATTCAAATTATAGAAGGTGCACATACCGGCACATGCTCTATGCAAGAACCGCCGTTAACCGCGGATTCCGATTCAATCGCATCAATCGCCTTTACTTCTGAGATTGCCGCTAAGGAAGACGCGAGTCAGAAGACTGCCTTACACTCTATAGCGGCTTCACTATTCAGCCCTCTGCTGTCCTATATAACAAATCGCGGTTAGCGCATGTAAGGGACTCAGTTTCAGGAGATGTACGAGAATGTATGCTGAACCCCAAAGTTTTTGAGACGTAAAATTTAAATCCCACTTTGCTCTGCAACTGAATACAAAGTATATCTGCATCGGTCATTCACCTGCAAGCACGATTTCAAACTTTTCTCTGAGAAGTGTTCTTATCCATTTGAGATCCTTTAGGTAACACAGTCATTCCTCGTTTCCTTACTCTACACAGTGATCCTTTTGATTCTCCACAGAACCATACGCTGTTTAGTGCTAAGGAAACAGTGTAGATGCTTAAAGTACTTATAGATGTTTCCCCTACAAAATGCATCTGAATTTAAACCTCTTACAATTCTTTCCCAATAAATTTTTATTGGAGCTTCTTTCATGCAAATTATAAGAAGGTGCACATACCGGCACAAGCTCTATGCACGAACCGCTGTTAACCACTGATTCCGATTCAATCGCATCAATCGCCTTTACTTCTGAGATTGCCGCTAAGGAAGACGCGAGTCAGAGGACTGCCTTACACTCTATAGCGGCTTCTTATTCAGCCGTCTACTGTCCAATATAACGATTCGCGGTTAACGCATGTAAGGGACTCAGTTTCAGGAGCTGTACGAGAACGTATGCTGAACCCCAATGTTAGTGAGACGAAAAATTTAAATCCCACTTTGCTCTGCAACTGAATACAAAGTATGTCTGCATCGGTCATTCACCTGCAAGCACGATTTCAAACTTTTCTCTGACAACTGTTGTTATCCATTTTAGATCCTCTATGTTACACAGTCACTCCTCGTTTCCTTACTCTACACAGTGATCATTTTGATTCTCCACAGAACCATATGCTGTCTAGTGCTAAGGAAACAGTGTAGATGCTTAAAGTACTTATAGATGTTTCCTCTACCAAATGCATCTGTATTTCCACCTCTTACAATTCTTTAGCAATAAACTTTTTATTGGAGCTTCCTTCATGCAAATTATTAGAAGGTGCACATACCGGCACATGCTCTATGCACGAACCGCTGTTAACCGCGGATTCCGATTCAGTCGCATCAATCGCCTTTACTTCTGAGATTGCCGCTAAGGAAGACGCGAGTCAGAAGACTGCCTTACACTCTATAGCGGCTTCTTATTCAGCCGTCTACTGTCCTATATAACGATTCGCGGTTAACGCATGTAAGGGACTCAGTTTCAGGAGCTGTACGAGAACGTATGCTGAACCCCAATGTTAGTGAGACGAAAAATTTAAATCCCACTTTGCTCTGCAACTGAATACAAAGTATGTCTGCATCGGTCATTCACCTGCAAGCACGATTTCAAACTTTTCTCTGAGAAGTGTTCTTATCCATTTGAGATCCTCTATGTTACACAGTCACTCCTCGTTTCCTTACTCTACACAGTGATCGTTTTGATTCCTCACAGAAACATGTGCTGTTCTGTGCTAAGGAAACAGTGTAGATGCTATAATTACTTATAGCTGTTTCCTCTACCAAATGCATGTGTCATTTCACCACATACAATTTTTGCCAGTCAACCTTTTCATTGGAACTTCAATAATGCAAATTGTAAGAAGGTGCACATACCGGCACAAGCTCTATGCACGAACCGCTGTTAACCGCGGATTCCGATTCAATCGCATCAGTCGCCTTTACTTCTGATTTTGCCGCTAAGGAAGACGCGAGTCAGAAGACTGCCGATCACTGCAGAGCGGCTTCTCTATTCACCCGGCTGTCTTTCTATATTAAGGAATCGCGAAAAACACGTGAAAATGAGTCTGTTTCAGGAGCTGTATGAGAATGTATACTGGACTCCAGTGTTAGTGAGAGGGAAATAATAAATCCCACTACATTTCTGCTACTGAATGCAAAGTATGTCTGCATCAGTCATTCACCTGCAAGCACGATTTGAATCTTTTCTCTGACAACTGTTGTTATACATTTTAGATCCTCATTGTAACACAGTCACTCCTCGTTTCCTTACTCTACACAGTGATCGTTTTGATTCTCCACAGAACCATATGCTGTCTAGTGCTAAGGAAACAGTGTAGATGCTTAAAGTACTTATAGATGTTTCCTCTACCTAATGCATCTGTATTTCCACCTCTTACAATTCTTTCCCAATAAACTTTTTATTGGAGCTTCCTTCATGCAAATTATTAGAAGGTGCACATACCGGCACATGCTCTATGCACGAAACGCTGTTAAGCGCGGACTCCGATTCAATCGCATCAATCGCCTTTACTTCTGAGATTGCCGCTAAGGAAGACGCGAGTCAGAAGACTGCCTTACACTCTATAGCGGCTTCTTATTCAGCCGTCTACTGTCCAATATAACGATTCGCGGTTAACGCATGTAAGGGACTCAGTTTCAGGAGCTGTACGAGAACGTATGCTGAACCCCAATGTTAGTGAGACGAAAAATTTAAATCCCACTTTGCTCTGCAACTGAATACAAAGTATGTCTGCATCGGTCATTCGCCTGCATCACGATTTCAAACTTTTCTCTGACAACTGTTGTTATCCATTTGAGATCCTCTATGTTACACAGTCACTCCTCGTTTCCTTACTCTACACAGTGATCGTTTTGATTCCTCACAGAAACATGTGCTGTTCAGTGCTAAGGAAACAGTGTAGATGCTATAATTACTTATAGCTGTTTCCTCTACCAAATGCATGTGTCATTTCACCACATACAATTTTTGCCAGTCAACCTTTTCATTGGAACTTCAATAATGAAAATTGTAAGAAGGTGCACATACCGGCACAAGTACTATGCACGAACCGCTGTTAACCGCGGATTCCGATTCAATCGCATCAATCGCCTTTACTTCTGATTTTGCCGCTAAGGAAGAAGCGAATCAGAAGACTGCCGAGCACTATATATAGGCTGCACTACTTTTCCGGCAATCATTCTATCTTAACGAATCGCTACTTACAAGTGAAAGTGACTCAGTTTCAGGAGCTGTATGAGAATATATACTGGACTCCAGTGTTAGTGAGAGGGAAATTTTAAATTCCAATTTACTCTGCGAATGAATGCAAAGTATGTCTGCATCGGTCATTCACCTGCAAGCACGATTTCAAACTTTTCTCTGACCACTGTTCTTATCCATTTTAGTTCCTCTATGTAACACAGTCACTCCTCGTTTCCTTTCCATACAGAGTGATCTTTATGATTCTCCACAGAACCATGTGCTGTTCAGTGCTAAGGAAACAGTGTAGATGCTTAAAGTACTTATAGATGTTTCCTCTACCAAATGCATCTGTATTTCCTCCTCTTACAATTGTTTCCCAATAATCTTTTCATTTGAACCTGTAGAATGCAAATTATAAGAAGGTGCACATAACGGCACAAGCACTATGCACGAACCGCCGTTAACGGCGGATTCCGATTCAATCGCATCAATCGCCTTTACTTCTGAGTTTGCCGCTAAGGAAGACGCGAGTCAGAAGACTGCCGATCATTGTTTTCGGCTTCTCTATTCACCCGGCTGTCTTTCTATATTAAGGAATCGCGACATTCACGTGAAAGTGACTCAGTTTCAGGGGCTGTACGAGAATGTATACTGTACCCCAGTGTTAGCGAGAGGGAAATTTTAAATTCCAATATACTCTGCGAATGAATGCAAAGTATGTCTGCATCGGTCATTCACCTGCAAGCACGATTTCAAACTTTTCTCTGACAAGTGTTGTTATCCATTTTAGATCCTCATTGTAACACATCTCTCCTCGTTTCCCTACCATACACAGTGATCGTTTTGATTCCACACAAATCCATGTGCTGTTCAGTGCTAAGGAAACAGTGTAGATACATAAAATACTTAGACCTCTTTCCTCTAACAAATGCATGTGTCATTTCAACACTTACTATTGTTTCCCAGTAAGCCTTTTCATTGGAGCTTCTATAATGCAGATTATAAGAAGGTGCACATACCGGCACAAGCACTATGCACGAACCGCTGTTAACCGCGGATTCCGATTCAATCGCATCAATCGCCTTTACTTCTGAGATTGCCGCTAAGGAAGACGCGAGTCAGAAGACTGCGTTACACTCTATAGCGGCTTCTTATTCAGCCGTCTACTGTCCTATATAACGATTCGCGGTTAACGCATGTAAGGGACTCAGTTTCAGGAGCTGTACGAGAACGTATGCTGAACCCCAATGTTAGTGAGACGAAAAATTTAAATCCCACTTTGCTCTGCAACTGAATACAATGTATGTCTGCATCGGTCATTCACCTGCATGCACGATTTCAAACTTTTCTCTGAGAAGTGTTCTTATTCATTTGAGATCCTCTATGTTACACAGTCACTCCTCGTTTCCTTTCTCTACACAGTGATCGTTTTGATTCCTCACAGAAACATGTGCTGTTCAGTGCTAAGGAAACAGTGTAGATGCTATAATTACTTATAGCTGGTTCCTCTACCAAATGCATGTGTCATTTCACCACATACAATTTTTGCCAGTCAACCTTTTCATTGGAACTTCAATAATGCAAATTGTAAGAAGGTGCACATACCGGCACAAGTGCTGTGCACGAACCGCTGTTAACCGCGGATTCCGATTCAATCGCATCAATCGCCTTTACTTCTGATTTTGCCGCTAAGGAAGAAGCGAGTCAGAAGACTGCCGAGCATTATATATAGGCTTCACTACTTTTCCGGCAATCATTCTATCTTAACGAATCGCTACTTACAAGTGAAAGTGACTCAGTTTCAGGAGCTGTATGAGAATATATACTGGACTCCAGTGTTAGTGAGAGGGAAATTTTAAATTCCAATTTACTCTGCGAATGAATGCAAAGTATGTCTGCATCGGTCATTCACCTGCAAGCACGATTTCAAACTTTTCTCTGACCACTGTTCTTATCCATCTTAGTTCCTCTATGTAACACAGTCACTCCTCGTTTCCTTTCCATACAGAGTGATCTTTATGATTCTCCACAGAACCATGTGCTGTTCAGTGCTTAGGAAACAGTTTAGATGCTTAAAGTACTTATAGATGTTTCCTCTACCAAATGCATCTGTATTTCCTCCTCTTACAATTGTTTCCCAATAATCTTTTCATTTGAACCTGTAGAATGCAAATTATAAGAAGGTGCACATAACGGCACAAGCACTATGCACGAACCGCCGTTAACCGCGGATTCCGATTCAATCGCATCAATCGCCTTTACTTCTGAGTTTGCCGCTAAGGAAGACGCGAGTCAGAAGACTGCCGATCATTGTTTTCGGTTTCTCTATACACCCGGCTGTCTTTCTATAATAAGGAATAGCGACTTTCACGTGAAAGTGACTCAGTTTCAGGAGCTGTATGAGAATATATACTGGACTCCAGTGTTAGCGAGAGGGAAATTTTAAATTCCAATATACTCTGCGAATGAATGCAAAGTATGTCTGCATCGGTCATTCACCTGCAAGCACGATTTCAAACTTTTCTCTGACAAGTGTTGTTCTCCATTTTAGATCCTCATTGTAGCACATCACTCCTCGTTTCCCTACCATACACAGTGATCGTTTTGATTCCACACAAATCCATGTGCTGTTCAGTGCTAAGGAAACAGTGTAGATACTTAAAGTACTTAGACCTGTTTCCTCTAACAAATGCATGTGTCATTTCAACACTTACTATTGTTTCCCAGTAAGCCTTTTCATTGGAGCTTCTATAATGCAGATTATAAGAAGGTGCACATACCGGCACAAGCACTATGCACGAACCGCTGTTAACCGCGGATTCCGATTCAATCGCATCAATCGCCTTTACTTCTGAGATTGCCGGTAAGGAAGACGCGAGTCAGAAGACTGCCTTACACTCTATAGCGGCTTCACTATTCAGCCCTCTGCTGTCCTATATAACAAATCGCGGTTAGCGCATGTAAGGGACTCAGTTTCAGGAGATGTACGAGAATGTATGCTGAACCCCAAAGTTTTTGAGACGTAAAATTTAAATCCCACTTTGCTCTGCAACTGAATACAAAGTATGTCTGCATCGGTCATTCACCTGCAAGCACGATTTCAAACTTTTCTCTGAGAAGTGTTCTTATCCATTTGAGATCCTTTATGTAACACAGTCACTCCTCGTTTCCTTTCCATACAGAGTGATCTTTATGATTCTTCACAGAACCATGTGCTGTTCAGTGCTAAGGAAACAGTGTAGATGCTTAATGTAATTAGAGACGTTTCCTCTACCAAATGCATCTGAATTTCCACCTGTTACAATTCTTTCCCAAGAAACTTTTTATTGGAGCTTCCTCCATGCAAATTATAAGAAGGTGCACATACCGGCACAAGCACTATGCACGAACCGCTGTTAACCGCGGATTCCGATTCAATCGCATCAATCGCCTTTACTTCTGAGTTTTGCCGCTAAGGAAGAAGCGAGTCAGAAGACTGCCGATCACTGTATAGCGGCTTCTCTATTCACCCGGCTGTCTTTCTATATTAAGGAATCGCGAAAAACACGTGAAAATGAGTCTGTTTCAGGAGCTGTATGAGAATGTATACTGGACATCATTGTTAGTGAGAGGGAAATTTTAAATCCCACTACTTTTCTGCTACAGAATGCAAAGTATGTCTGCATCAGTCATTCACCTGCAAGCACGATTTGAAACTTTTCTCTGACAACTGTTGTTATACATTTTAGATCCTCATTGTAACACAGTCAACCCTCGTTTCCTTACTCTGCACAGTGATCCTTTTGATTCTCCACAGAACCATATGCTATCTAGTGCTAAGGAAACAGTGTAGATGCTTAAAGTACTTATAGATGTTTCCTCTACCAAATGCATCTGTATTTCCACCTCTTACAATTCTTTCCCAAAAAACTTTTTATTGGAGCTTCCTTCATGCAAATTATTAGAAGGTGCACATACCGGCACATGCTCTATGCACGAACCGCTGTTAACCGCGGACTCCGATTCAATCGCATCAATCGCCTTTACTTCTGAGATTGCCGCTAAGGAAGACGCGAGTCAGAAGACTGCCTTACACTCTATAGCGGCTTCTTATTCAGCCGTCTACTGTCCTATATAACGATCCGCGGTTAACGCATGTAAGGGACTCAGTTTCAGGAGCTGTATGAGAATATATACTGGACTCCAGTTTTAGTGAGAGGGAAATTTTAAATTCCAATGTACTCTGCGAATGAATGCAAAGTATGTCTGCATCGGTCATTCACCTGCAAGCACGATTTCAAACTTTTCTCTGACCACTGTTCTTATCCATTTTAGTTCCTCTATGTAACACAGTCACTCCTCGTTTCCTTTCCATACAGAGTGATCTTTATGATTCTCCACAGAACCATGTGCCGTTCAGTGCTAAGGAAACAGTGTAGATGCTTAAAGTACTTATAGATGTTTCCTCTACCAAATGCATCTGTATTTCCTCCTCTTACAATTGTTTCCCAATAATCTTTTCATTTGAAAGTGTAGAATGCAAATTATAAGAAGGTGCACATAACGGCACAAGCACTATGCACGAACCGCCGTTAAACGCGGATTCCGATTCAATCGCATCAATCGCCTTTACTTCTGAGATTGCCGCTAAGGAAGACGCGAGTCAGAAGACTGCCTTACACTCTATAGCGGCTTCTTATTCAGCCGTCTACTGTCCTATATAACGATTCGCGGTTAACGCATGTAAGGGACTCAGTTTCAGGAGCTGTACGAGAACGTATGCTGAACCCCAATGTTAGTGAGACGAAAAATTTAAATCCCACTTTGCTCTGCAACTGAATACAAAGTATGTCTGCATCGGTCATTCACCTGCAAGCACGATTTCAAACTTTTCTCTGAGAAGTGTTCTTATCCATTTGAGATCCTCTATGTTACACAGTCACTCCTCGTTTCCTTACTCTACACAGTGATCGTTTTGATTCCTCACAGAAACATGTGCTGTTCTGTGCTAAGGAAACAGTGTAGATGCTATAATTACTTATAGCTGTTTCCTCTACCAAATGCATGTGTCATTTCACCACATACAATTTTTGCCAGTCAACCTTTTCATTGGAACTTCAATAATGTAAATTGTAAGAAGGTGCACATACCGGCACAAGCTCTATGCACGAACCGCTGTTAACCGCGGATTCCGATTCAATCGCATCAATCGCCTTTACTTCTGATTTTGCCGCTAAGGAAGAAGCGAGTCAGAAGAATGCCGAGCACTATATATCGGCTTCACTACTTTTCCGGCAATCATTCTATCTTAACGAATTGCTACTTACAAGTGAAAGTGACTCAGTTTCAGGAGCTGTATGAGAATATATACTGGACTCCAGTGTTAGTGAGAGGGAAATTTTAAATTCCAATTTACTCTGCGAATGAATGCAAAGTATGACTGCATCGGTCATTCACCTGCAAGCACGATTTCAAACTTTTCTCTGACCACTGTTCTTATCCATTTTAGTTCCTCTATGTAACACAGTCACTCCTCGTTTCCTTTCCATACAGAGTGATCTTTATGATTCTCCACAGAACCATGTGCTGTTCAGTGCTAAGGAAACAGTGTAGATGCTTAAAGTACTTATAGATGTTTCCTCTACCAAATGCATCTGTATTTCCTCCTCTTACAATTGTTTCCCAATAATCTTTTCATTTGAAAGTGTAGAATGCAAATTATAAGAAGGTGCACATAACGGCACAAGCACTATGCACGAACCGCCGTTAACCGCGGATTCCGATTCAATCGCATCAATCGCCTTTACTTCTGAGTTTGCCGCTAAGGAAGAAGCGAGTCAGAAGACTGCCGATCATTGTTTTCGGCTTCTCTATTCACCCGGCTGTCTTTCTATATTAAGGAATCGCGACTTTCACGTGAAAGTGACTCAGTTTCAGGAGCTGTATGAGAATGTATACTGTACCCCAGTGTTAGCGAGAGGGAAATTTTAAATCCCTCTTAAATCTGCTACTGAATGCAAAGTAATTCTGCATCGGTCATTCACCTGCAAGCACGATTTCAAACTTTTCTCTGACAAGTGTTGTTATCCATTTTAGATCCTCATTGTAACACATCACTCCTCGTTTCCCTACCATACACAGTGATCGTTTTGATTCCACACAAATCCATGTGCTGTTCAGTGCTAAGGAAACAGTGTAGATACTTAAAGTACTTAGACCTGTTTCCTCTAACAAATGCATGTGTCATTTCAACACTTACTATTGTTTCCCAGTAAGCCTTTTCATTGGAGCTTCTATAATGCAGATTATAAGAAGGTGCACATACCGGCACAAGCACTATGCACGAACCGCCGTTAACCGCGGATTCCGATTCAATCGCATCAATCGCCTTTACTTCTGAGATTGCCGGTAAGGAAGACGCGAGTCAGAAGACTGCCTTACACTCTATAGCGGCTTCAATATTCAGCCCTCTGCTGCCCTATATAACAAATCGCGGTTAGCGCATGTAAGGGACTCAGTTTCAGGAGATGTACGAGAATGTATGCTGAACCCCAAAGTTTTTGAGACGTAAAATTTAAATCCCACTTTGCTCTGCAACTGAATACAAAGTATGTCTGCATCGGTCATTCACCTGCAAGCACGATTTCAAACTTTTCTCTGAGAAGTGTTCTTATCCATTTGAGATCCTTTATGTAACACAGTCACTCCTCGTTTCCTTTCCATACAGAGTGATCTTTATGATTCTTCACAGAACCATGTGCTGTTCAGTGCTAAGTAAACAGTGTAGATGCTTAAAGTACTTTGAGATGTTTCCTCTACCAAATGCATCTGAATTTCCACCTCTTACAATTCTTTCCCATAAATTTTTATTGGAGCTTCTTTCATGCAAATTATTAGAAGGTGCACATACCGGCACATGCTCTATGCACGAACCGCTGTTAACCGCGGATTCCGATTCAATCGCATCAATCGCCTTTACTTCTGAGATTGCCGCTAAGGAAGACGCGAGTCAGAAGACTGCCTTACACTCTATACGCGGCTTCTTATTCAGCCGTCTACTGTCCTATATAACGATTCGCGGTTAACGCATGTAAGGGACTCAGTTTCAGGAGATGTACGAGAATGTATGCTGAACCCCAAAGTTTTTGAGACGTAAAATTTAAATCCCACTTTGCTCTGCAACTGAATGCAAAGCATGTCTGCATCGGTCATTCACCTGCAAGCACGATTTCAAACTTTTCTCTGACAACTGTTATTATACATTTTAGATCCTTTATGTAACACAGTCACTCCTCAATTCCTTACTCTACACAGTGATCGTTTTGATTCTCCACAGAACCATGTGCTGTTCAGTGCTAAGGAAACAGTGTAGATGCTTAAAGTACTTATAGATGTTTCTCCTACCAAATGCATCTGAATTTAAACCTCTTACAATTCTCTCCCAATAAACTTTTTATTGGAGCTTCTTTCATGCAAATTATAAGAAGGTGCACATACCGGCACAAGCTCTATACACGAACCGCTGTTAACCGCGGATTCCGATTCAATCGCATCAATCGCCTTTACTTCTGAGATTGCCGCTAAGGAAGACGCGAGTCAGAGGACTGCCTTACACTCTATAGCGGCTTCTTATTCAGCCGTCTACTGTCCTATATAACGATTCGTGGTTAACGCATGTAAGGGACTCAGTTTCAGGAGCTGTACGAGAACGTATGCTGAACCCCAATGTTAGTGAGACGAAAAATTTAAATCCCACTTTGCTCTGCAACTGAATACAAAGTATGTCTGCATCGGTCATTCACCTGCAAGCACGATTTCAAACTTTTCTCTGAGAAGTGTTCTTATCCATTTGAGATCCTCTATGTTACACAGTCACTCCTCGTTTCCTTACTCTACACAGTGATCGTTTTGATTCCTCACAGAAACATGTGCTGTTCAGTGCTAAGGAAACAGTGTAGATGCTTAAAGTACTTATAGATGTTTCCTCTACCAAATGCATCTGTATTTCCTCCTCTTACAATTGTTTCCCAATAATCTTTTCATTTGAACCTGTAGAATGCAAATTATAAGAAGGTGCACATAACGGCACAAGCACTATGCACGAACCGCTGTTAACCGCGGATTCCGATTCAATCGCATCAATCGCCTTTACTTCTGAGTTTGCCGCTAAGGAAGACGCGAGTCAGAAGACTGCCGATCATTGTTTTCGGCTTCTCTATTCACCCGGCTGTCTTTCTATATTAAGGAATCGCGACTTTCACGTGAAAATGACTCAGTTTCAGGAGCTGTATGAGAATGTATACTGTACCCCAGTGTTAGCGAGAGGGAAATTTTAAATTCCAATATACTCTGCGAATGAATGCAAAGTATGTCTGCATCGGTCATTCACCTGCAAGCACGATTTCAAAACTTTCTCTGACAAGTGTTGTTATCCATTTTAGATCCTCTATGTAACACATCACTCCTCGTTTCCCTACCATACACAGTGATCGTTTTGATTCCACACAAATCCATGTGCTGTTCAGTGCTAAGGAAACAGTGTAGATACTTAAAGTACTTAGACCTGTTTCCTCTAACAAATGCATGTGTCATTTCAACACTAACTATTGTTTCCCAGTAAGCCTTTTCATTGGAGCTTCTATAATGCAGATTATAAGAAGGTGCACATACCGGCACAAGCACTATGCACGAACCGCTGTTAACCGCGGATTCCGATTCAATCGCATCAATCGCCTTTACTTCTGAGATTGCCGCTAAGGAAGACGCGAGTCAGAAGACTGCCTTACACTCTATAGCGGCTTCTTATTCAGCCGTCTACTGTCCTATATAACGATTCGCGGTTAACGCATGTAAGGGACTCAGTTTCAGGAGCTGTACGAGAACGTATGCTGAACCCCAATGTTAGTGAGACGAAAAATTTAAATCCCACTTTGCTCTGCAACTGAATACAAAGTATGTCTGCATCGGTCATTCACCTGCAAGCACGATTTCAAACTTTTCTCTGAGAAGTGTTCTTATTCATTTGAGATCCTCTATGTTACACAGTCACTCCTCGTTTCCTTTCTCTACACAGTGATCGTTTTGATTCCTCACAGAAACATGTGCTGTTCAGTGCTAAGGAAACAGTGTAGATGCTATAATTACTTATAGCTGTTTCCTCTACCAAATGCATGTGTCATTTCACCACATACAATTTTTGCCAGTCAACCTTTTCATTGGAACTTCAATAATGAAAATTGTAAGAAGGTGCACATACCGGCACAAGTGCTGTGCACGAACCGCTGTTAACCGCGGATTCCGATTCAATCGCATCAATCGCCTTTACTTCTGATTTTGCCGCTAAGGAAGAAGCGAGTCAGAAGACTGCCGAGCACTATATATAGGCTTCACTACTTTTCCGGCAATCATTCTATCTTAACGAATCGCTACTTACAAGTGAAAGTGACTCAGTTTCAGGAGCTGTATGAGAATATATACTGGACTCCAGTGTTAGTGAGAGGGAAATTTTAAATTCCAATTTACTCTGCGAATGAATGCAAAGTATGTCTGCATCGGTCATTCACCTGCAAGCACGATTTCAAACTTTTCTCTGACCACTGTTCTTATCCATTTTAGTTCCTCTATGTAACACAGTCACTCCTCGTTTCCTTTCCATACAGAGTGATCTTTATGATTCTCCACAGAACCATGTGCTGTTCAGTGCTAAGGAAACAGTGTAGATGCTTAAAGTACTTATAGATGTTTCCTCTACCAAATGCATCTGTATTTCCTCCTCTTACAATTGTTTCCCAATAATCTTTTCATTTGAACCTGTAGAATGCAAATTATAAGAAGGTGCACATAACGGCACAAGCACTATGCACGAACCGCCGTTAACCGCGGATTCCGATTCAATCGCATCAATCGCCTTTACTTCTGAGTTTGCCGCTAAGGAAGACGCGAGTCAGAAGACTGCCTTACACTCTATAGCGGCTTCACTATTCAGCCCTCTGCTGTCCTATATAACAAATCGCGGTTAGCGCATGTAAGGGACTCAGTTTCAGGAGCTGTACGAGAACGTATGCTGAACCCCAATGTTAGTGAGACGAAAAATTTAAATCCCACTTTGCTCTGCAACTGAATACAAAGTATGTCTGCATCGGTCATTCACCTGCAAGCACGATTTCAAACTTTTCTCTGACAAGTGTTCTTATCCATTTGAGATCCTCTATGTTACACAGTCACTCCTAGTTTCCTTACTCTACACAGTGATCGTTTTGATTCCTCACAGAACCATGTGCTGTTCAGTGCTAAGGAAACAGTGTAGATACTTAAAGTACTTAGACCTGTTTCCTCTAACAAATGCATGTGTCATTTCAACACTTACTATTGTTTCCCAGTAAGCCTTTTCTTTGGAGCTTCTATAATGCAGATTATAAGAAGGTGCACATACCGGCACAAGCTCTATGCACGAACCGCTGTTAACCGCGGATTCCGATTCAATCGCATCAATCGCCTTTACTTCTGAGATTGCCGGTAAGGAAGACGCGAGTCAGAAGACTGCCTTACACTCTATAGCGGCTTCACTATTCAGCCCTCTGCTGTCCTATATAACAAATCGCGAATAACGCATGTAAGGAACTCAGTTTCAGGAGATGTACGAGAATGTATGCTGAACCCCAAAGTTTTTGAGACGTAAAATTTAAATCCCACTTTGCTCTGCAACTGAATGCAAAGCATGTCTGCATCGGTCATTCACCTGCAAGCACGATTTCAAACTTTTCTCTGACAACTGTTATTATACATTTTAGATCCTTTATGTAACACAGTCACTCCTCAATTCCTTACTCTACACAGTGATCGTTTTGATTCTCCACAGAACCATGTGCTGTTCAGTGCTAAGGAAACAGTGTAGATGCTTAAAGTACTTATAGATGTTTCCTCTACCAAATGCATCTGTATTTCCTCCTCTTACAATTGTTTCCCAATAATCTTTTCATTTGAACCTGTAGAATGCAAATTATAAGAAGGTGCACATAACGGCACAAGCACTATGCACGAACCGCCGTTAACCGCGGATTCCGATTCAATCGCATCAATCGCCTTTACTTCTGAGTTTGCCGCTAAGGAAGACGCGAGTCAGAAGACTGCCTTACACTCTATAGCGGCTTCACTATTCAGCCCTCTGCTGTCCTATATAACAAATCGCGGTTAGCGCATGTAAGGGACTCAGTTTCAGGAGCTGTACGAGAACGTATGCTGAACCCCAATGTTAGTGAGACGAAAAATTTAAATCCCACTTTGCTCTGCAACTGAATACAAAGTATGTCTGCATCGGTCATTCACCTGCAAGCACGATTTCAAACTTTTCTCTGACAAGTGTTCTTATCCATTTGAGATCCTCTATGTTACACAGTCACTCCTCGTTTCCTTACTCTACACAGTGATCGTTTTGATTCCTCACAGAACCATGTGCTGTTCAGTGCTAAGGAAACAGTGTAGATACTTAAAGTACTTAGACCTGTTTCCTCTAACAAATGCATGTGTCATTTCAACACTTACTATTGTTTCCCAGTAAGCCTTTTCTTTGGAGCTTCTATAATGCAGATTATAAGAAGGTGCACATACCGGCACAAGCTCTATGCACGAACCGCTGTTAACCGCGGATTCCGATTCAATCGCATCAATCGCCTTTACTTCTGAGATTGCCGGTAAGGAAGACGCGAGTCAGAAGACTGCCTTACACTCTATAGCGGCTTCACTATTCAGCCCTCTGCTGTCCTATATAACAAATCGCGAATAACGCATGTAAGGAACTCAGTTTCAGGAGATGTACGAGAATGTATGCTGAACCCCAAAGTTTTTGAGACGTAAAATTTAAATCCCACTTTGCTCTGCAACTGAATGCAAAGCATGTCTGCATCGGTCATTCACCTGCAAGCACGATTTCAAACTTTTCTCTGACAACTGTTATTATACATTTTAGATCCTTTATGTAACACAGTCACTCCTCAATTCCTTACTCTACACAGTGATCGTTTTGATTCTCCACAGAACCATGTGCTGTTCAGTGCTAAGGAAACAGTGCAGATGCTTAAAGTATTTATAGATGTTTCCCCTTCCAAATGCATCTGAATTTAAACCTCTTACAATTCTTTCCCAATAAACTTTTTATTGGAGCTTCTTTCATGCAAATTATAAGAAGGTGCACATACCGGCACAAGCTCTATACACGAACCGCTGTTAACCGCGGATTCCGATTCAATCGCATCAATCGCCTTTACTTCTGAGATTGCCGCTAAGGAAGACGCGAGTCAGAGGACTGCCTTACACTCTATAGCGGCTTCTTATTCAGCCGTCTACTGTCCTATATAACGATTCGTGGTTAACGCATGTAAGGGACTCAGTTTCAGGAGCTGTACGAGAACGTATGCTGAACCCCAATGTTAGTGAGACGAAAAATTTAAATCCCACTTTGCTCTGCAACTGAATACAAAGTATGTCTGCATCGGTCATTCACCTGCAAGCACGATTTCAAACTTTTCTCTGAGAAGTGTTCTTATCCATTTGAGATCCTCTATGTTACACAGTCACTCCTCGTTTCCTTACTCTACACAGTGATCGTTTTGATTCCTCACAGAAACATGTGCTGTTCAGTGCTAAGGAAACAGTGTAGATGCTTAAAGTACTTATAGATGTTTCCTCTACCAAATGCATCTGTATTTCCTCCTCTTACAATTGTTTCCCAATAATCTTTTCATTTGAACCTGTAGAATGCAAATTATAAGAAGGTGCACATAACGGCACAAGCACTATGCACGAACCGCCGTTAACGGCGGATTCCGATTCAATCGCATCAATTGCCTTTACTTCTGAGTTTGCCGCTAAGGAAGACGCGAGTCAGAAGACTGCCGATCATTGTTTTCGGCTTCTCTATTCACCCGGCTGTCTTTCTATATTAAGGAATCGCGACTTTCACGTGAAAGTGACTCAGTTTCAGGAGCTGTATGAGAATGTATACTGTACCCCAGTGTTAGCGAGAGGGAAATTTTAAATTCCAATATACTCTGCGAATGAATGCAAAGTATGTCTGCATCGGTCATTCACCTGCAAGCACGATTTCAAACCTTTCTCTGACAAGTGTTGTTATCCATTTTAGATCCTCATTGTAACACATCACTCCTCGTTTCCCTACCATACACAGTGATCGTTTTGATTCCACACAAATCCATGTGCTGTTCAGTGCTAAGGAAACAGTGTAGATACTTAAAGTACTTAGACCTGTTTCCTCTAACAAATGCATGTGTCATTTCAACACTTACTATTGTTTCCCAGTAAGCCTTTTCATTGGAGCTTCTATAATGCAGATTATAAGAAGGTGCACATACCGGCACAAGCACTATGCACGAACCGCTGTTAACCGCGGATTCCGATTCAATCGCATCAATCGCCTTTACTTCTGAGATTGCCGCTAAGGAAGACGCGAGTCAGAAGACTGCCTTACACTCTATAGCGGCTTCTTATTCAGCTGTCTACTGTCCTATATAACGATTCGTGGTTAACGCATGTAAGGGACTCAGTTTCAGGAGCTGTACGAGAACGTATGCTGAACCCCAAAGTTTTTGAGACGAAAAATTTAAATCCCACTTTGCTCTGCAACTGAATACAAAGTATGTCTGCATCGGTCATTCACCTGCAAGCACGATTTCAAACTTTTCTCTGAGAAGTGTTCTTATTCATTTGAGATCCTCTATGTTACACAGTCACTCCTCGTTTCCTTTCTCTACACAGTGATCGTTTTGATTCCTCACAGAAACATGTGCTGTTCAGTGCTAAGGAAACAGTGTAGATGCTATAATTACTTATAGCTGTTTCCTCTACCAAATGCATGTGTCATTTCACCACATACAATTTTTGCCAGTCAACATTTTCATTGGAACTTCAATAATGAAAATTGTAAGAAGGTGCACATACCGGCACAAGTGCTGTGCACGAACCGCTGTTAACCGCGGATTCCGATTCAATCGCATCAATCGCCTTTACTTCTGATTTTGCCGCTAAGGAAGAAGCGAGTCAGAAGACTGCCGAGCACTATATATAGGCTTCACTACTTTTCCGGCAATCATTCTATCTTAACGAATCGCTACTTACAAGTGAAAGTGACTCAGTTTCAGGAGCTGTATGAGAATATATACTGGACTCCAGTGTTAGTGAGAGGGAAATTTTAAATTCCAATTTACTCTGCGAATGAATGCAAAGTATGTCTGCATCGGTCATTCACCTGCAAGCACGATTTCAAACTTTTCTCTGACCACTGTTTTTATCCATTTTAGTTCCTCTATGTAACACAGTCACTCCTCGTTTCCTTTCCATACAGAGTGATCTTTATGATTCTCCACAGAACCATGTGCTGTTCAGTGCTAAGGAAACAGTGTAGATGCTTAAAGTACTTATAGATGTTTCCTCTACCAAATGCATCTGTATTTCCTCCTCTTACAATTGTTTCCCAATAATCTTTTCATTTGAACCTGTAGAATGCAAATTATAAGAAGGTGCACATAACGGCACAAGCACTATGCACGAACCGCCGTTAACCGCGGATTCCGATTCAATCGCATCAATCGCCTTTACTTCTGAGATTGCCGCTAAGGAAGACGCGAGTCAGACGACTGCCTTACACTCTATAGCGGCTTCACTATTCAGCCCTCTGCTGTCCTATATAACAAATCGCGGTTAGCGCATGTAAGGGACTCAGTTTCAGGAGATGTACGAGAACGTATGCTGAACCCCAATGTTAGTGAGACGAAAAATTTAAATCCCACTTTGCTCTGCAACTGAATACAAAGTATGTCTGCATCGGTCATTCACCTGCAAGCACGATTTCAAACTTTTCTCTGACAAGTGTTCTTATCCATTTGAGATCCTCAATGTTACACAGTCACTCCTCGTTTCCTTACTCTACACAGTGATCGTGTTGATTCCTCACAGAACCATGTGCTGTTCAGTGCTAAGGAAACAGTGTAGATACTTAAAGTACTTAGACCTGTTTCCTCTAACAAATGCATGTGTCATTTCAACACTTACTATTGTTTCCCAGTAAGCCTTTTCTTTGGAGCTTCTATAATGCAGATTATAAGAAGGTGCACATACCGGCACAAGCTCTATGCACGAACCGCTGTTAACCGCGGATTCCGATTCAATCGCATCAAACGCCTTTACTTCTGAGATTGCCGGTAAGGAAGACGCGAGTCAGAAGACTGCCTTACACTCTATAGCGGCTTCACTATTCAGCCCTCTGCTGTCCTATATAACAAATCGCGAATAACGCATGTAAGGAACTCAGTTTCAGGAGATGTACGAGAATGTATGCTGAACCCCAAAGTTTTTGAGACGTAAAATTTAAATCCCACTTTGCTCTGCAACTGAATGCAAAGCATGTCTGCATCGGTCATTCACCTGCAAGCACGATTTCAAACTTTTCTCTGACAACTGTTATTATACATTTTAGATCCTTTATGTAACACAGTCACTCCTCAATTCCTTACTCTACACAGTGATCGTTTTGATTCTCCACAGAACCATGTGCTGTTCAGTGCTAAGGAAACAGTGCAGATGCTTAAAGTATTTATAGATGTTTCCCCTACCAAATGCATCTGAATTTAAACCTCTTACAATTCTTTCCCAATAAACTTTTTATTGGAGCTTCTTTCATGCAAATTATAAGAAGGTGCACATACCGGCACAAGCTCTATACACGAACCGCTGTTAACCGCGGATTCCGATTCAATCGCATCAATCGCCTTTACTTCTGAGATTGCCGCTAAGGAAGACGCGAGTCAGAGGACTGCCTTACACTCTATAGCGGCTTCTTATTCAGCCGTCTACTGTCCTATATAACGATTCGTGGTTAACGCATGTAAGGGACTCAGTTTCAGGAGCTGTACGAGAACGTATGCTGAACCCCAATGTTAGTGAGACGAAAAATTTAAATCCCACTTTGCTCTGCAACTGAATACAAAGTATGTCTGCATCGGTCATTCACCTGCAAGCACGATTTCAAACTTTTCTCTGAGAAGTGTTCTTATCCATTTGAGATCCTCTATGTTACACAGTCACTCCTCGTTTCCTTACTCTACACAGTGATCGTTTTGATTCCTCACAGAAACATGTGCTGTTCAGTGCTAAGGAAACAGTGTAGATGCTTAAAGTACTTATAGATGTTTCCTCTACCAAATGCATCTGTATTTCCTCCTCTTACAATTGTTTCCCAATAATCTTTTCATTTGAACCTGTAGAATGCAAATTATAAGAAGGTGCACATAACGGCACAAGCACTATGCACGAACCGCCGTTAACGGCGGATTCCGATTCAATCGCATCAATCGCCTTTACTTCTGAGTTTGCCGCTAAGGAAGACGCGAGTCAGAAGACTGCCGATCATTGTTTTCGGCTTCTCTATTCACCCGGCTGTCTTTCTATATTAAGGAATCGCGACTTTCACGTGAAAGTGACTCAGTTTCAGGAGCTGTATGAGAATGTATACTGTACCCCAGTGTTAGCGAGAGGGAAATTTTAAATTCCAATATACTCTGCGAATGAATGCAAAGTATGTCTGCATCGGTCATTCACCTGCAAGCACGATTTCAAACCTTTCTCTGACAAGTGTTGTTATCCATTTTAGATCCTCATTGTAACACATCACTCCTCGTTTCCCTACCATACACAGTGATCGTTTTGATTCCACACAAATCCATGTGCTGTTCAGTGCTAAGGAAACAGTGTAGATACTTAAAGTACTTAGACCTGTTTCCTCTAACAAATGCATGTGTCATTTCAACACTTACTATTGTTTCCCAGTAAGCCTTTTCATTGGAGCTTCTATAATGCAGATTATAAGAAGGTGCACATACCGGCACAAGCACTATGCACGAACCGCTGTTAACCGCGGATTCCGATTCAATCGCATCAATCGCCTTTACTTCTGAGATTGCCGGTAAGGAAGACGCGAGTCAGAAGACTGCCTTACACTCTATAGCGGCTTCTTATTCAGCCGTCTACTGTCCTATATAACGATTCGCGGTTAACGCATGTAAGGGACTCAGTTTCAGGAGCTGTACGAGAACGTATGCTGAACCCCAAAGTTTTTGAGACGAAAAATTTAAATCCCACTTTGCTCTGCAACTGAATACAAAGTATGTCTGCATCGGTCATTCACCTGCAAGCACGATTTCAAACTTTTCTCTGAGAAGTGTTCTTATTCATTTGAGATCCTCTATGTTACACAGTCACTCCTCGTTTCCTTTCTCTACACAGTGATCGTTTTGATTCCTCACAGAAACATGTGCTGTTCAGTGCTAAGGAAACAGTGTAGATGCTATAATTACTTATAGCTGTTTCCTCTACCAAATGCATGTGTCATTTCACCACATACAATTTTTGCCAGTCAACATTTTCATTGGAACTTCAATAATGAAAATTGTAAGAAGGTGCACATACCGGCACAAGTGCTGTGCACGAACCGCTGTTAACCGCGGATTCCGATTCAATCGCATCAATCGCCTTTACTTCTGATTTTGCCGCTAAGGAAGAAGCGAGTCAGAAGACTGCCGAGCACTATATATAGGCTTCACTACTTTTCCGGCAATCATTCTATCTTAACGAATCGCTACTTACAAGTGAAAGTGACTCAGTTTCAGGAGCTGTATGAGAATATATACTGGACTCCAGTGTTAGTGAGAGGGAAATTATAAATTCCAATTTACTCTGCGAATGAATGCAAAGTATGTCTGCATCGGTCATTCACCTGCAAGCACGATTTCAAACTTTTCTCTGACCACTGTTTTTATCCATTTTAGTTCCTCTATGTAACACAGTCACTCCTCGTTTCCTTTCCATACAGAGTGATCTTTATGATTCTCCACAGAACCATGTGCTGTTCAGTGCTAAGGAAACAGTGTAGATGCTTAAAGTACTTATAGATGTTTCCTCTACCAAATGCATCTGTATTTCCTCCTCTTACAATTGTTTCCCAATAATCTTTTCATTTGAACCTGTAGAATGCAAATTATAAGAAGGTGCACATAACGGCACAAGCACTATGCACGAACCGCCGTTAACCGCGGATTCCGATTCAATCGCATCAATCGCCTTTACTTCTGAGATTGCCGCTAAGGAAGACGCGAGTCAGACGACTGCCTTACACTCTATAGCGGCTTCACTATTCAGCCCTCTGCTGTCCTATATAACAAATCGCGGTTAGCGCATGTAAGGGACTCAGTTTCAGGAGATGTACGAGAACGTATGCTGAACCCCAATGTTAGTGAGACGAAAAATTTAAATCCCACTTTGCTCTGCAACTGAATACAAAGTATGTCTGCATCGGTCATTCACCTGCAAGCACGATTTCAAACTTTTCTCTGACAAGTGTTCTTATCCATTTGAGATCCTCTATGTTACACAGTCACTCCTCGTTTCCTTACTCTACACAGTGATCGTGTTGATTCCTCACAGAACCATGTGCTGTTCAGTGCTAAGGAAACAGTGTAGATACTTAAAGTACTTAGACCTGTTTCCTCTAACAAATGCATGTGTCATTTCAACACTTACTATTGTTTCCCAGTAAGCCTTTTCTTTGGAGCTTCTATAATGCAGATTATAAGAAGGTGCACATACCGGCACAAGCTCTATGCACGAACCGCTGTTAACCGCGGATTCCGATTCAATCGCATCAAACGCCTTTACTTCTGAGATTGCCGGTAAGGAAGACGCGAGTCAGAAGACTGCCTTACACTCTATAGCGGCTTCACTATTCAGCCCTCTGCTGTCCTATATAACAAATCGCGAATAACGCATGTAAGGAACTCAGTTTCAGGAGATGTACGAGAATGTATGCTGAACCCCAAAGTTTTTGAGACGTAAAATTTAAATCCCACTTTGCTCTGCAACTGAATGCAAAGCATGTCTGCATCGGTCATTCACCTGCAAGCACGATTTCAAACTTTTCTCTGACAACTGTTATTATACATTTTAGATCCTTTATGTAACACAGTCACTCCTCAATTCCTTACTCTACACAGTGATCGTTTTGATTCTCCACAGAACCATGTGCTGTTCAGTGCTAAGGAAACAGTGCAGATGCTTAAAGTATTTATAGATGTTTCCCCTACCAAATGCATCTGAATTTAAACCTCTTACAATTCTTTCCCAATAAACTTTTTATTGGAGCTTCTTTCATGCAAATTATAAGAAGGTGCACATACCGGCACAAGCTCTATACACGAACCGCTGTTAACCGCGGATTCCGATTCAATCGCATCAATCGCCTTTACTTCTGAGATTGCCGCTAAGGAAGACGCGAGTCAGAGGACTGCCTTACACTCTATAGCGGCTTCTTATTCAGCCGTCTACTGTCCTATATAACGATTCGTGGTTAACGCATGTAAGGGACTCAGTTTCAGGAGCTGTACGAGAACGTATGCTGAACCCCAATGTTAGTGAGACGAAAAATTTAAATCCCACTTTGCTCTGCAACTGAATACAAAGTATGTCTGCATCGGTCATTCACCTGCAAGCACGATTTCAAACTTTTCTCTGAGAAGTGTTCTTATCCATTTGAGATCCTCTATGTTACACAGTCACTCCTCGTTTCCTTACTCTACACAGTGATCGTTTTGATTCCTCACAGAAACATGTGCTGTTCAGTGCTAAGGAAACAGTGTAGATGCTTAAAGTACTTATAGATGTTTCCTCTACCAAATGCATCTGTATTTCCTCCTCTTACAATTGTTTCCCAATAATCTTTTCATTTGAACCTGTAGAATGCAAATTATAAGAAGGTGCACATAACGGCACAAGCACTATGCACGAACCGCCGTTAACGGCGGATTCCGATTCAATCGCATCAATCGCCTTTACTTCTGAGTTTGCCGCTAAGGAAGACGCGAGTCAGAAGACTGCCGATCATTGTTTTCGGCTTCTCTATTCACCCGGCTGTCTTTCTATATTAAGGAATCGCGACTTTCACGTGAAAGTGACTCAGTTTCAGGAGCTGTATGAGAATGTATACTGTACCCCAGTGTTAGCGAGAGGGAAATTTTAAATTCCAATATACTCTGCGAATGAATGCAAAGTATGTCTGCATCGGTCATTCACCTGCAAGCACGATTTCAAACCTTTCTCTGACAAGTGTTGTTATCCATTTTAGATCCTCATTGTAACACATCACTCCTCGTTTCCCTACCATACACAGTGATCGTTTTGATTCCACACAAATCCATGTGCTGTTCAGTGCTAAGGAAACAGTGTAGATACTTAAAGTACTTAGACCTGTTTCCTCTAACAAATGCATGTGTCATTTCAACACTTACTATTGTTTCCCAGTAAGCCTTTTCATTGGAGCTTCTATAATGCAGATTATAAGAAGGTGCACATACCGGCACAAGCACTATGCACGAACCGCTGTTAACCGCGGATTCCGATTCAATCGCATCAATCGCCTTTACTTCTGAGATTGCCGCTAAGGAAGACGCGAGTCAGAAGACTGCCTTACACTCTATAGCGGCTTCTTATTCAGCCGTCTACTGTCCTATATAACGATTCGCGGTTAACGCATGTAAGGGACTCAGTTTCAGGAGCTGTACGAGAACGTATGCTGAACCCCAAAGTTTTTGAGACGAAAAATTTAAATCCCACTTTGCTCTGCAACTGAATACAAAGTATGTCTGCATCGGTCATTCACCTGCAAGCACGATTTCAAACTTTTCTCTGAGAAGTGTTCTTATTCATTTGAGATCCTCTATGTTACACAGTCACTCCTCGTTTCCTTTCTCTACACAGTGATCGTTTTGATTCCTCACAGAAACATGTGCTGTTCAGTGCTAAGGAAACAGTGTAGATGCTATAATTACTTATAGCTGTTTCCTCTACCAAATGCATGTGTCATTTCACCACATACAATTTTTGCCAGTCAACATTTTCATTGGAACTTCAATAATGAAAATTGTAAGAAGGTGCACATACCGGCACAAGTGCTGTGCACGAACCGCTGTTAACCGCGGATTCCGATTCAATCGCATCAATCGCCTTTACTTCTGATTTTGCCGCTAAGGAAGAAGCGAGTCAGAAGACTGCCGAGCACTATATATAGGCTTCACTACTTTTCCGGCAATCATTCTATCTTAACGAATCGCTACTTACAAGTGAAAGTGACTCAGTTTCAGGAGCTGTATGAGAATATATACTGGACTCCAGTGTTAGTGAGAGGGAAATTATAAATTCCAATTTACTCTGCGAATGAATGCAAAGTATGTCTGCATCGGTCATTCACCTGCAAGCACGATTTCAAACTTTTCTCTGACCACTGTTTTTATCCATTTTAGTTCCTCTATGTAACACAGTCACTCCTCGTTTCCTTTCCATACAGAGTGATCTTTATGATTCTCCACAGAACCATGTGCTGTTCAGTGCTAAGGAAACAGTGTAGATGCTTAAAGTACTTATAGATGTTTCCTCTACCAAATGCATCTGTATTTCCTCCTCTTACAATTGTTTCCCAATAATCTTTTCATTTGAACCTGTAGAATGCAAATTATAAGAAGGTGCACATAATGGCACAAGCACTATGCACGAACCGCCGTTAACCGCGGATTCCGATTCAATCGCATCAATCGCCTTTACTTCTGAGTTTGCCGCTAAGGAATACGCGAGTCAGAAGACTGCCTTACACTCTATAGCGGCTTCACTATTCAGCCCTCTGCTGTCCTATATAACAAATCGCGGTTAGCGCATGTAAGGGACTCAGTTTCAGGAGCTGTACGAGAACGTATGCTGAACCCCAATGTTAGTGAGACGAAAAATTTAAATCCCACTTTGCTCTGCAACTGAATACAAAGTATGTCTGCATCGGTCATTCACCTGCAAGCACGATTTCAAACTTTTCTCTGACAAGTGTTCTTATCCATTTGAGATCCTCTATGTTACACAGTCACTCCTCGTTTCCTTACTCTACACAGTGATCGTTTTGATTCCTCACAGAAACATGTGCTGTTCAGTGCTAAGGAAACAGTGTAGATACTTAAATTACTTAGACCTGTTTCCTCTAACAAATGCATGTGTCATTTCAACACTTACTATTGTTTCCCAGTAAGCCTTTTCTTTGGAGCTTCTATAATGCAGATTATAAGAAGGTGCACATACCGGCACAAGCTCTATGCACGAACCGCTGTTAACCGCGGATTCCGATTCAATCGCATCAATCGCCTTTACTTCTGAGATTGCCGGTAAGGAAGACGCGAGTCAGAAGACTGCCTTACACTCTATAGCGGCTTCACTATTCAGCCCTCTGCTGTCCTATATAACAAATCGCGAATAACGCATGTAAGGAACTCAGTTTCAGGAGATGTACGAGAATGTATGCTGAACCCCAAAGTTTTTGAGACGTAAAATTTAAATCCCACTTTGCTCTGCAACTGAATGCAAAGCATGTCTGCATCGGTCATTCACCTGCAAGCACGATTTCAAACTTTTCTCTGACAACTGTTATTATACATTTTAGATCCTTTATGTAACACAGTCACTCCTCAATTCCTTACTCTACACAGTGATCGTTTTGATTCTCCACAGAACCATGTGCTGTTCAGTGCTAAGGAAACAGTGCAGATGCTTAAAGTATTTATAGATGTTTCCCCTACCAAATGCATCTGAATTTAAACCTCTTACAATTCTTTCCCAATAAACTTTTTATTGGAGCTTCTTTCATGCAAATTATAAGAAGGTGCACATACCGGCACAAGCTCTATACACGAACCGCTGTTAACCGCGGATTCCGATTCAATCGCATCAATCGCCTTTACTTCTGAGATTGCCGCTAAGGAAGACGCGAGTCAGAGGACTGCCTTACACTCTATAGCGGCTTCTTATTCAGCCGTCTACTGTCCTATATAACGATTCGTGGTTAACGCATGTAAGGGACTCAGTTTCAGGAGCTGTACGAGAACGTATGCTGAACCCCAATGTTAGTGAGACGAAAAATTTAAATCCCACTTTGCTCTGCAACTGAATACAAAGTATGTCTGCATCGGTCATTCACCTGCAAGCACGATTTCAAACTTTTCTCTGAGAAGTGTTCTTATCCATTTGAGATCCTCTATGTTACACAGTCACTCCTCGTTTCCTTACTCTACACAGTGATCGTTTTGATTCCTCACAGAAACATGTGCTGTTCAGTGCTAAGGAAACAGTGTAGATGCTTAAAGTACTTATAGATGTTTCCTCTACCAAATGCATCTGTATTTCCTCCTCTTACAATTGTTTCCCAATAATCTTTTCATTTGAACCTGTAGAATGCAAATTATAAGAAGGTGCACATAACGGCACAAGCACTATGCACGAACCGCCGTTAACGGCGGATTCCGATTCAATCGCATCAATCGCCTTTACTTCTGAGTTTGCCGCTAAGGAAGACGCGAGTCAGAAGACTGCCGATCATTGTTTTCGGCTTCTCTATTCACCCGGCTGTCTTTCTATATTAAGGAATCGCGACTTTCACGTGAAAGTGACTCAGTTTCAGGAGCTGTATGAGAATGTATACTGTACCCCAGTGTTAGCGAGAGGGAAATTTTAAATTCCAATATACTCTGCGAATGAATGCAAAGTATGTCTGCATCGGTCATTCACCTGCAAGCACGATTTCAAACCTTTCTCTGACAAGTGTTGTTATCCATTTTAGATCCTCATTGTAACACATCACTCCTCGTTTCCCTACCATACACAGTGATCGTTTTGATTCCACACAAATCCATGTGCTGTTCAGTGCTAAGGAAACAGTGTAGATACTTAAAGTACTTAGACCTGTTTCCTCTAACAAATGCATGTGTCATTTCAACACTTACTATTGTTTCCCAGTAAGCCTTTTCATTGGAGCTTCTATAATGCAGATTATAAGAAGGTGCACATACCGGCACAAGCACTATGCACGAACCGCTGTTAACCGCGGATTCCGATTCAATCGCATCAATCGCCTTTACTTCTGAGATTGCCGCTAAGGAAGACGCGAGTCAGAAGACTGCCTTACACTCTATAGCGGCTTCTTATTCAGCCGTCTACTGTCCTATATAACGATTCGCGGTTAACGCATGTAAGGGACTCAGTTTCAGGAGCTGTACGAGAACGTATGCTGAACCCCAAAGTTTTTGAGACGAAAAATTTAAATCCCACTTTGCTCTGCAACTGAATACAAAGTATGTCTGCATCGGTCATTCACCTGCAAGCACGATTTCAAACTTTTCTCTGAGAAGTGTTCTTATTCATTTGAGATCCTCTATGTTACACAGTCACTCCTCGTTTCCTTTCTCTACACAGTGATCGTTTTGATTCCTCACAGAAACATGTGCTGTTCAGTGCTAAGGAAACAGTGTAGATGCTATAATTACTTATAGCTGTTTCCTCTACCAAATGCATGTGTCATTTCACCACATACAATTTTTGCCAGTCAACATTTTCATTGGAACTTCAATAATGAAAATTGTAAGAAGGTGCACATACCGGCACAAGTGCTGTGCACGAACCGCTGTTAACCGCGGATTCCGATTCAATCGCATCAATCGCCTTTACTTCTGATTTTGCCGCTAAGGAAGAAGCGAGTCAGAAGACTGCCGAGCACTATATATAGGCTTCACTACTTTTCCGGCAATCATTCTATCTTAACGAATCGCTACTTACAAGTGAAAGTGACTCAGTTTCAGGAGCTGTATGAGAATATATACTGGACTCCAGTGTTAGTGAGAGGGAAATTATAAATTCCAATTTACTCTGCGAATGAATGCAAAGTATGTCTGCATCGGTCATTCACCTGCAAGCACGATTTCAAACTTTTCTCTGACCACTGTTTTTATCCATTTTAGTTCCTCTATGTAACACAGTCACTCCTCGTTTCCTTTCCATACAGAGTGATCTTTATGATTCTCCACAGAACCATGTGCTGTTCAGTGCTAAGGAAACAGTGTAGATGCTTAAAGTACTTATAGATGTTTCCTCTACCAAATGCATCTGTATTTCCTCCTCTTACAATTGTTTCCCAATAATCTTTTCATTTGAACCTGTAGAATGCAAATTATAAGAAGGTGCACATAATGGCACAAGCACTATGCACGAACCGCCGTTAACCGCGGATTCCGATTCAATCGCATCAATCGCCTTTACTTCTGAGTTTGCCGCTAAGGAATACGCGAGTCAGAAGACTGCCTTACACTCTATAGCGGCTTCACTATTCAGCCCTCTGCTGTCCTATATAACAAATCGCGGTTAGCGCATGTAAGGGACTCAGTTTCAGGAGCTGTACGAGAACGTATGCTGAACCCCAATGTTAGTGAGACGAAAAATTTAAATCCCACTTTGCTCTGCAACTGAATACAAAGTATGTCTGCATCGGTCATTCACCTGCAAGCACGATTTCAAACTTTTCTCTGACAAGTGTTCTTATCCATTTGAGATCCTCTATGTTACACAGTCACTCCTCGTTTCCTTACTCTACACAGTGATCGTTTTGATTCCTCACAGAACCATGTGCTGTTCAGTGCTAAGGAAACAGTGTAGATACTTAAATTACTTAGACCTGTTTCCTCTAACAAATGCATGTGTCATTTCAACACTTACTATTGTTTCCCAGTAAGCCTTTTCTTTGGAGCTTCTATAATGCAGATTATAAGAAGGTGCACATACCGGCACAAGCTCTATGCACGAACCGCTGTTAACCGCGGATTCCGATTCAATCGCATCAATCGCCTTTACTTCTGAGATTGCCGGTAAGGAAGACGCGAGTCAGAAGACTGCCTTACACTCTATAGCGGCTTCACTATTCAGCCCTCTGCTGTCCTATATAACAAATCGCGAATAACGCATGTAAGGAACTCAGTTTCAAGAGATGTACGAGAATGTATGCTGAACCCCAAAGTTTTTGAGACGTAAAATTTAAATCCCACTTTGCTCTGCAACTGAATGCAAAGCATGTCTGCATCGGTCATTCACCTGCAAGCACGATTTCAAACTTTTCTCTGACAACTGTTATTATACATTTTAGATCCTTTATGTAACACAGTCACTCCTCAATTCCTTACTCTACACAGTGATCGTTTTGATTCTCCACAGAACCATGTGCTGTTCAGTGCTAAGGAAACAGTGTAGATGCTTAAAGTACTTATAGATGTTTCCCCTACCAAATGCATCTGAATTTAAACCTCTTACAATTCTTTCCCAATAAACTTTTTATTGGAGCTTCTTTCATGCAAATTATAAGAAGGTGCACATACCGGCACAAGCTCTATACACGAACCGCTGTTAACCGCGGATTCCGATTCAATCGCATCAATCGCCTTTACTTCTGAGATTGCCGCTAAGGAAGACGCGAGTCAGAGGACTGCCTTACACTCTATAGCGGCTTCTTATTCAGCCGTCTACTGTCCTATATAACGATTCGTGGTTAACGCATGTAAGGGACTCAGTTTCAGGAGCTGTACGAGAACGTATGCTGAACCCCAATGTTAGTGAGACGAAAAATTTAAATCCCACTTTGCTCTGCAACTGAATACAAAGTATGTCTGCATCGGTCATTCACCTGCAAGCACGATTTCAAACTTTTCTCTGAGAAGTGTTCTTATCCATTTGAGATCCTCTATGTTACACAGTCACTCCTCGTTTCCTTACTCTACACAGTGATCGTTTTGATTCCTCACAGAAACATGTGCTGTTCAGTGCTAAGGAAACAGTGTAGATGCTTAAAGTACTTATAGATGTTTCCTCTACCAAATGCATCTGTATTTCCTCCTCTTACAATTGTTTCCCAATAATCTTTTCATTTGAACCTGTAGAATGCAAATTATAAGAAGGTGCACATAACGGCACAAGCACTATGCACGAACCGCCGTTAACGGCGGATTCCGATTCAATCGCATCAATCGCCTTTACTTCTGAGTTTGCCGCTAAGGAAGACGCGAGTCAGAAGACTGCCGATCATTGTTTTCGGCTTCTCAATTCACCCGGCTCTCTTTCTATATTAAGGAATCGCGACTTTCACGTGAAATTGACTCAGTTTCAGGAGCTGTATGAGAATGTATACTGTACCCCAGTGTTAGCGAGATGGAAATTTTAAATCCCAATACTTTTCTGCTACTGAATGCAAAGTAATTTTGCATCGGTCATTCACCTGCAAGCACGATTTCAAACTTTTCTCTGACAAGTGTTGTTATCCATTTTAGATCCTCATTGTAACACATCACTCCTCGTTTCCCTACCATACACAGTGATCGTTTGGTTCCACACAAATCCATGTGCTGTTCAGTGCTAAGGAAACAGTGTAGATACTTAAAGTACTTAGACCTGTTTCCTCTAACAAATGCATGTGTCATTTCAACACTTACTATTGTTTCCCAGTAAGCCTTTTCATTGGAGCTTCTATAATGCAGATTATAAGAAGGTGCACATACCGGCACAAGCACTATGCACGAACCGCTGTTAACCGTGGATTCCGATTCAATCGCATCAATTGCCTTTACTTCTGAGATTGCCGGTAAGGAAGACGCGAGTCAGAAGACTGCCTTACACTCTATAGCGGCTTCACTATTCAGCCCTCTGCTGTCCTATATAACAAATAGCGGTTAGCGCATGTAAGGGACTCAGTTTCAGGAGATGTACGAGAATGTATGCTGAACCCCAAAGTTTTTGAGACGTAAAATTTAAATCCCACTTTGCTCTGCAACTGAATACAAAGTATGTCTGCATCGGTCATTCACCTGCAAGCACGATTTCAAACTTTTCTCTGAGAAGTGTTCTTATCCATTTGAGATCCTTTATGTAACACAGTCACTCCTCGTTTCCTTACTCTACACAGTGATCGTTTTGATTCCTCACAGAACCATGTGCTGTTCAGTGCTAAGGAAACAGTGTAGATGCTTAAAGTACTTATAGATGTTTCCTCTACCAAATGCATCTGTATTTCCACCTCTTACAATTCGTTCCCAATAAACTTTTTATTGGAGCTTCTTTCATTCAAATTATAGAAGGTGCGCATACCGGCACATGATCTATGCACGAACCGCTGTTAACCGCGGATTCCGATTCAATCGCATCAATCGCCTTTACTTCTGAGATTGCCGCTAAGGAAGACGCGAGTCAGAAGACTGCCTTACACTCTATAGCGGCTTCTTAGTCAGCCGTCTACTGTCCTATATAAAGATTCGCAGTTAGAGCATGTAAGGGACTCAGTTTCAGGAGCTGTACGAGAACGTATGCTGAACCCCAAATTTCTTGAGACGTAAAATTTAAATCCCACTTTGCTCTGCAACTGAATACAAAGTATATCTGCATCGGTCATTCACCTGCAAGCACGATTTCAAACTTTTCTCTGACAACTGTTATTATACATTTTAGATCCTTTATGTAACGCAGTCACTCCTCGTTTCCTTACTCTACACAGTGATCCTTTTGATTCTCCACAGAACCATATGCTGTCTAGTGCTAAGGAAACAGTTTAGATGCTTAAAGTACTTATAGATGTTTCCTCTACCAAATTCATCTGTATTTCCACCTCTTACAATTCTTTCCCAATAAACTTTTTATTGGAGCTTCTTTCATGCAAATTATTAGAAGGTGCACATACCGGCACATGCTCTATGCACGAACCGCTTTTAACCGCGGATTCCGATTCAATCGCATCAATCACCTTTACTTCTGAGATTGCCGGTAAGGAAGACGCGAGTCAGAAGACTGCCTTACACTCTATACGCGGTTTCTTATTAAGCCGTCTACTGTCCTATATAACGATTCGCGGTTAACGCATGTAAGGGACTCAGTTTCAGGAGATGTACGAGAATGTATGCTGAACCCCAAAGTTTTTGAGACGTAAAATTTAAATCCCACTTTGCTCTGCAACTGAATGCAAAGCATGTCTGCATCGGTCATTCACCTGCAAGCACGATTTCAAACTTTTCTCTGACAACTGTTATTATACATTTTAGATCCTTTATGTAACACAGTCACTCCTCAATTCCTTCCTCTACACAGTGATCGTTTTGATTCTCCACAGAACCATGTGCTGTTCAGTGCTAAGGAAACAGTGTAGATGCTTAAAGTACTTATAGATGTTTCCCCTACCAAATGCATCTGAATTTAAACCTCTTACAATTCTTTCCCAATAAAGTTTTTATTGGAGCTTCTTTCATGCAAATTATAAGAAGGTGCACATACCGGCACAAGCTCTATGCACGAACCGCTGTTAACCGCGGATTCCGATTCAATCGCATCAATCGCCTTTACTTCTGAGATTGCCGCTAAGGAAGAAGCGAGTCAGAAGACTGCCGATCACTTTATAGCGGCTTCTCTACTCACCCGGCTGTCTTTCTATACTAAGGAATCGCGAAAAACACTTGAAAATGAGTCTGTTTCAGGAGCTGTATGGGAATGTATACTGGACATCAGTGTTAGTGAGAGGGAAATTTTAAATCCCACTACTTTTCTGGTACTGAATGCAAAGTATGTCTGCATCAGTCATTCACCTGCAAGCACGATTTCAAACTTTTCTCTGAGAAGTGTTGTTATCCATTTTAGATCCTTTATGTAACACAGTCACTCCTAGTTTCCTTACTCTACACAGTGATCGTTTTGATTCTCCACAGAAACATATGCTGTATAGTGCTAAGGAAACAGTGTAGATGCTTAAAGTACTTATAGACGTTTCCTCTACCAAATGCATCTGTATTTCCACCTCTTACAATTCTTTCCCAATAAACTTTTTATTGGAGCTTCTTTCATTCAAATTATAGAAGGTGCACATACCGGCACATGCTCTATGCACGAACCGCTGTTAACCGCGGATTCCGATTCAATCGCATCAATCGCCTTTACTTCTGATTTTGCCGCTAAGGAAGAAGCGAGTCAGAAGACTGCCGAGCACTATATGTAGGCTTCACTACTTTTCCGGCAATCATTCTATCTCAACGAATCGCTACTTACAAGTGAAAGTGACTCAGTTTCCGGAGCTGTATGAGAATATATACTGGACTCCAGTGTTAGTGAGAGGGAAATTTTAAATCCCACTTTGCTCTGCAACTGAATGCAAAGTATGTCTGCATCGGTCATTCACCTGCAAGCACGATTTCAAACTTTTCTCTGACAACTGTTCTTATCCATTTTAGTTCCTCTATGTAACACAGTCACTCCTCGTTTCCTTTCCATACAGAGTGATCTTTATGATTCTCCACAGAACCATGTGCTGTTCAGTGCTAAGGAAACAGTGTAGATGCTTAAAGTACTTATAGATGTTTCCTCTACCAAATGCATCTGTATTTCCTCCTCTTACAATTGTTTCCCAATAATCTTTTCATTTGAACCTGTAGAATGCAAATTATAAGAAGGTGCACATAACGGCACAAGCACTATGCACGAACCGCCGTTAACCGTGGATTCCGATTCAATCGCATCAATCGCCTTTACTTCTGAGTTTGCCGCTAAGGAAGACGCGAGTCAGAAGACTGCCGATCATTGTTTTCGGCTTCTCTATTCACCCGGCTGTCTTTCTATATTAAGGAATCGCGACTTTCACGTGAAAGTGACTCAGTTTCGGGAGCTGTATGAGAATGTATACTGTACCCCAGTGTTAGCGAGAGGGAAATTTTAAATCCCTCTTAACTCTGCTACTGAATGCAAAGTAATTCTGCATCGGTCATTCACCTGCAAGCACGATTTCAAACTTTTCTCTGACAAGTGTTGTTATCCATTTTAGATCCTCATTGTAACACATCACTCCTCGTTTCCCTACCATACACAGTGATCGTTTTGATTCCACACAAATCCATGTGCTGTTCAGTGCTAAGGAAACAGTGTAGATACTTAAAGTACTTAGACCTGTTTCCTCTAACAAATGCATGTGTCATTTCAACACTTACTATTGTATCCCAGTAAGCCTTTTCATTGGAGCTTCTATAATGCAGATTATAAGAAGGTGCACATACCGGCACAAGCACTATGCACGAACCGCTGTTAACCGCGGATTCCGATTCAATCGCATCAATCGCCTTTATTTCTGAGATTGCCGGTAAGGAAGACGCGAGTCAGAAGACTGCCTTACACTCTATTGCGGCTTCACTATTCAGCCGTCTACTGTCCTATATAACAAATCGCGGTTAGCGCATGTAAATGACTCAGTTTCAGGAGATGTACGAGAATGTATGCTGAACCCCAAAGTTTTTGAGACGTAAAATTTAAATCCCACTTTGGTCTGCAACTGAATACAAAGTATGTCTGCATCGGTCATTCACCTGCAAGCACGATTTCAAACTTTTCTCTGAGAAGTGTTCATATCCATTTGAGATCCTTTATGTAACACAGTCACTCCTCGTTTCCTTACTCTACACAGTGATCGTTTTGATTCCTCACAGAAAAATGAGCTGTTCAGTGCTAAGGAAACAGTGTAGATGCTATAATTACTTATAGCTGTTTCCTCTACCAAATGCATGTGTCATTTCACCACATACATTTTTATCCCAGTCAACCTTTTCATTGGAACTTCAATAATGCGAATTGGAAGAAGGTGCACAGAACGGCACATGCTCTATGCACGAACCGCTGTTAACCGCGGATTCCGATTCAATCGCATCAATCGACTTTACTTCTGAGATTGCCGCTAAGGAAGATGCGAGTCAGAAGACTGCCGATCACTTTATAGCGGCTTCTTAGTCAGCCGTCTACTGTCCTATATAAAGATTCGCAGTTAGAGCATGTAAGGGACTCAGTTTCAGGAGCTGTACGAGAACGTATGCTGAACCCCAAAGATTTTGAGACGTAAAATTTAAATCCCACTTTGCTCTGCAACTGAATACAAAGTATGTCTGCATCGGTCATTCACCTGCAAGCACGATTTCAAACTTTTCTCTGACAACTGTTATTATACATTTTAGATCCTTTATGTAACACAGTCACTCCTCCTTTCCTTACTCTACACAGTGATCCTTTTGATTCTCCACAGAACCATATGCTGTCTAGTGCTAAGGAAACATTGTAGATGCTTAAAGTACTTATAGATGTTTCCTCTACCAAATGCATCTGTATTTCCACCTCTTACAATTCTTTCCCAATAAACATTTTATTGGAGATTCTTTCATGCAAATTATAAGAAGGTGCACATACCGGCACATGCTCTATGCACGAACCGCTGTTAACCGCGGATTCCGATTCAATCGCATCAATCGCCTTTACTTCTGAGATTGCCGCTAAGGAAGACGCGAGTCAGAAGACTGCCTTACACTCTATAGCGGCTTCTTATTCAGCCGTCTACTGTCCTATATAACGATTCGCGTTTAACGCATGTAAGGGACTCAGTTTCAGGAGCTGTACGAGAACGTATGCTGAACCCCAATGTTAGTGAGACGAAAAATTTAAATCCCACTTTGCTCTGCAACTGAATACAAAGTATGTCTGCATCGGTCATTCACCTGCATCACGATTTCAAACTTTTCTCTGAGAAGTGTTCTTATCCATTTGAGATCCTCTATGTTACACAGTCACTCCTTGTTTCCTTACTCTACACAGTGATCGTTTTGATTCCTCACAGAAACATGTGCTGTTCAGTGCTAAGGAAACAGTGTAGATGCTATAATTACTTATAGCTGTTTCCTCTACCAAATGCATGTGTCATTTCACCACATACATTTTTATCCCAGTCAACCTTTTCATTGGAACTTCAATAATGAAAATTGTAAGAAGGTGCACATACCGGCACAAGCTCTATGCACGAACCGCTGTTAACTGCGGATTCCGATTCAATCGCATCAATCGCCTTTACTTCTGAGATTGCCGCTAAGGAAGACGCGAGTCAGAAGACTGCCGAGCACTATATATCGGCTTCACTACTTTTCCGGCAATCATTCTATCTTAACGAATCGCTACTAACAAGTGAAAGTGACTCAGTTTCAGGAGCTGTATGAGAATATATACTGGACTCCAGTGTTAGTGAGAGGGAAATTTTAAATTTCAATTTACTCTGCGAATGAATGCAAAGTATGTCTGCATCGGTCATTCACCTGCAAGCACGATTTCAAACTTTTCTCTGACCACTGTTCTTATCCATTTTAGTTCCTCTATGTAACACAGTCACTCCTCGTTTCCTTACTCTACACAGTGATCGTTTTGATTCTCCACAGAACCATATGCTGTCTAGTGCTAAGGAAACAGTGTAGATGCTTAAAGTACTTATAGATGTTTCCTCTACCAAATGCATCTGTATTTCCTCCTCTTACAATTGTTTCCCAAGAATCTTTTCATTTGAACCTGTAGAATGCAAATTATAAGAAGGTGCACATAACGGCACAAGCACTATGCACGAACCGCTGTTAACCGCGGATTCCGATTCAATCGCATCAATCGCCTTTACTTCTGAGATTGCCGCTAAGGAATACGCGAGTCAGAAGACTGCCTTACACTCTATAGCGGCTTCACTATTCAGCCCTCTGCTGTCCTATATAACAAATCGCGGTTAGCGCATGTAAGGGACTCAGTTTCAGGAGCTGTACGAGAACGTATGCTGAACCCCAATGTTAGTGAGACGAAAAATTTAAATCCCACTTTGCTCTGCAACTGAATACAAAGTATGTCTGCATCGGTCATTCACCTGCAAGCACGATTTCAAACTTTTCTCTGAGAAGTGTTCTTATCCATTTGAGATCCTCTATGTTACACAGTCACTTCTCGTTTCCTTACTCTACACAGTGATCGTTTTGATTCCTCACAGAAACATGTGCTGTTCAGTGCTAAGGAAACAGTGTAGATACTTAAAGTACTTAGACCTGTTTCCTCTAACAAATGCATGTGTCATTTCAACACTTACTATTGTTTCCCAGTAAGCCTTTTCATTGGAGCTTCTATAATGCAGATTATAAGAAGGTGCACATACCGGCACAAGCACTATGCATGAACCGCTGTTAACCGCGGATTCCGATTCAATCGCATCAATTGCCTTTACTTCTGAGATTGCCGGTAAGGAAGACGCGAGTCAGAAGACTGCCTTACACTCTATAGCGGCTTCACTATTCAGCCCTCTGCTGTCCTATATAACAAATCGTGAATAACGCATGTAAGGAACTCAGTTTCAGGAGATGTACGAGAATGTATGCTGAACCCCAAAGTTTTTGAGACGTAAAATTTAAATCCCACTTTGCTCTGCAACTGAATACAAAGTATGTCTGCATCGGTCATTCACCTGCAAGCACGATTTCGAACTTTTCTCTGAGAAGTGTTCTTATCCATTTGAGATCCTTTATGTAACACAGTCACTCCTCGTTTCCTTTCCATACAGAGTGATCTTTATGATTCTTCACAGAACCATGTGCTGTTCAGTGCTAAGGAAACAGTGTAGATGCTTAAAGTACTTTGAGATGTTTCCTCTACCAAATGCATCTGAATTTCCACCTCTTACAATTCTTTCCCAATAAACTTTTTATTGGAGCTTCTTTCATGCAAAATATTAGAAGGTGCACAAACCGGCACAAGCACTATGCACGAACCGCTGTTAACCGCGGATTCCGATTCAATCGCATCAATCGCCTTTACTTCTGATTTTGCCGCTAAGGAAGACGCGAGTCAGAAGACTGCCGATCACTGTATTGCGGCTTCTCTAATCAGCCGGCTGTCTTTCTATATTAAGGAATCGCGAAAAACACGTGAAAATGAGTCTGTTTCAGGAGCTGTATGAGAATGTATACTGGACATCAGTGTTAGTGAGATGGAAATTTTAAATCCCACTACTTTTCTGCTACAGAATGCAAAGTATGTCTGCATCAGTCATTCACCAGCATGCACGATTTCAAACTTTTCTCTGAGAAGTGTTCTTATCCATTTGAGATCCTTTATGTAACACAGTCACTCCTCGTTTCCTTTCCATACAGAGTGATCGTTTTGATTCTCCACAGAACCATACGCTGTCTAGTGCTAAGGAAACAGTGTAGATGGTTAAAGTACTTATAGATGTTTCCCCTACCAAATGCATCTGAATTTAAACCTCTTACAATTCTTTCCCAATAAACTTTTTATTGGATCTTCTTTCATGCAAATTATAAGAAGGTGCACATACCGGCACAAGCTCTATGCACGAACCGCTGTTAACCGCGGATTCCGATTCAATCGCATCAATTGCCTTTACTTCTGAGATTGCCACTAAGGAAGACGCGAGTCAGAAGACTGCCTTACACTCTATAGCGGCTTCTTATTCAGCCGTCTACTGTCCTATATAACGATTCGCGGTTAACGCATGTAAGGGACTCAGTTTCAGGAGCTGTACGAGAACGTATGCTGAAGCCCAATGTTAGTGAGACGAAAAATTTAAATCCCACTTTGCTCTGCAACTGAATACAAAGTATGTCTGCATCGGTCATTCACCTGCAAGCACGATTTCAAACTTTTCTCTGACAAGTGTTCTTATCCATTTGAGATCCTCTATGTTACACAGTCACTCCTCGTTTCCTTACTCTACACAGTGATCGTTTTGATTCCTCACAGAACCATGTGCTGTTCAGTGCTAAGGAAACAGTGTAGATGCTATAATTACTTATAGCTGTTTCCTCTACCAAATGCATCTGTATTTCCTCCTCTTACAATTGTTTCCCAATAATCTTTTCATTTGAACCTGTAGAATGCAAATTATAAGAGGGTGCACATAACGGCACAAGCACTATGCACGAACCGCCGTTAACCGTGGATTCCGATTCAATCGCATCAATCGCCTTTACTTCTGAGATTGCCGCTAAGGAAGGCGCGAGTCAGAAGACTGCCGATCATTGTTTTCGGCTTCTCTATTCAGGCGGCTGTCTTGCTATATTCGAATCGCGACTTTCACGTGAAAGTGACTCAGTTTCAGGAGCTGTATGAGAATGTATACTGTACCCCAGTGTTAGCGAGAGGGAAATTTTAAATCCCACTACTTTTCTGCTTCTGAATGTAAAGTAATTTTGCATCGGTCATTCACCTGCAAGCACGATTTCAAACTTTTCTCTGACAAGAGTTGTTATCCATTTTAGATCCTCATTGTAACACATCACTCCTCGTTTCCCTACCATACACAGTGATCGTTTTGATTCCACACAAATCCATGTGCTGTTCAGTGCTAAGGAAACAGTGTAGATACTTAAAGTACTTAGACCTGTTTCCTCTAACAAATGCATGTGTCATTTCAACACTTACTATTGTTTCCCAGTAAGCCTTTTCATTGGAGCTTCTATAATGCAGATTATAAGAAGGTGCACATACCGGCACAAGCACTATGCACGAACCGCTGTTAACCGCGGATTCCGATTCAATCGCATCAATCGCCTTTACTTCTGAGTTTGCCGGTAAGGAAGACGCGAGTCAGAAGACTGCCTTACACTCTATTGCGGCTTCACTATTCTGCCGTCTACTGTCCTATGTAACGATTCGCGTTTAATGCATGTAAGGGACTCAGTTTCAGGAGCTGTACGAGAACGTATGCTGAACCCCAATGTTAGTGAGACGAAAAATTTAAATCCCACTTTGCTCTGCAACTGAATACAAAGTATGTCTGCATCGGTCATTCACCTGCAAGCACGATTTCAAACTTTTCTCTGAGAAGTGTTCTTATCCATTTGAGATCCTCTATGTTACACAGTCACTCCTCGTTTCCTTACTCTACACAGTGATCGTTTTGATTCCTCACAGAAACATGTGCTGTTCAGTGCTAAGGAAACTGTGTAGATGCTATAATTACTTATAGCTGTTTCCTCTACCAAATGCATGTGTCATTTCACCACATACATTTTTATCCCAGTCAACCTTTTCATTGGAACTACAATAATGCAAATTGTAAGAAGGTGCACATACCGGCACAAGCTCTATGCACGAACCGCTGTTAACCGCGGATTCCGATTCAATCGCATCAATCGCCTTTACTTCTGAGATTGCCGCTAAGGAAGAAGCGAGTCAGAAGACTGCCGAGCACTATATATCGGCTTCACTACTTTTCCGGCAATCATTCTATCTTAACGAATCGCTACTAACAAGTGAAAGTGACTCAGTTTCAGGAGCTGTATGAGAATATATACTGGACTCCAGTGTTATTGAGAGGGAAATTTTAAATTCCAATTTACTCTGCGAATGAATGCAAAGTATGTCTGCATCGGTCATTCACCTGCAAGCACGATTTCAAACTTTTCTCTGAGAAGTGTTCTTATCCATTTGAGATCCTCTATGTTACACAGTCACTCCTCGTTTCCTTACTCTACACAGTGATCGTTTTGATTCCTCACAGAACCATGTGCTGTTCAGTGCTAAGGAAACAGTGTAGATACTTAAAGTACTTAGACCTGTTTCCTCTAACAAATGCATGTGTCATTTCAACACTTACTATTGTTTCCCAGTAAGCCTTTTCATTGGAGCTTCTATAATGCAGATTATAAGAAGGTGCACATACCGGCACAAGCACTATGCATGAACCGCTGTTAACCGCGGATTCCGATTCAATCGCATCAATTGCCTTTACTTCTGAGATTGCCGGTAAGGAAGACGCGAGTCAGAAGACTGCCTTACACTCTATAGCGGCTTCACTATTCAGCCCTCTGCTGTCCTATATAACAAATCGCGAATAACGCATGTAAGGAACTCAGTTTCAGGAGATGTACGAGAATGTATGCTGAACCCCAAAGTTTTTGAGACGTAAAATTTAAATCCCACTTTGCTCTGCAACTGAATACAAAGTATGTCTGCATCGGTCATTCACCTGCAAGCACGATTTCGAACTTTTCTCTGAGAAGTGTTCTTATCCATTTGAGATCCTTTATGTAACACAGTCACTCCTCGTTTCCTGTCCATACAGAGTGATCTTTATGATTCTTCACAGAACCATGTGCTGTTCAGTGCTAAGGAAACAGTGTAGATGCTTAAAGTACTTTGAGATGTTTCCTCTACCAAATGCATCTGAATTTCCACCTCTTACAATTCTTTCCCAATAAACTTTTTATTGGAGCTTCTTTCATGCAAAATATTAGAAGGTGCACAAACCGGCACAAGCACTATGCACGAACCGCTGTTAACCGCGGATTCCGATTCAATCGCATCAATCGCCTTTACTTCTGATTTTGCCGCTAAGGAAGACGCGAGTCAGAAGACTGCCGATCACTGTATTGCGGCTTCTCTAATCAGCCGGCTGTCTTTCTATATTAAGGAATCGCGAAAAACACGTGAAAATGAGTCTGTTTCAGGAGCTGTATGAGAATGTATACTGGACATCAGTGTTAGTGAGATGGAAATTTTAAATCCCACTACTTTTCTGCTACAGAATGCAAAGTATGTCTGCATCAGTCATTCACCAGCAAGCACGATTTCAAACTTTTCTCTGAGAAGTGTTCTTATCCATTTGAGATCCTTTATGTAACACAGTCACTCCTCGTTTCCTTTCCATACAGAGTGATCGTTTTGATTCTCCACAGAACCATACGCTGTCTAGTGCTAAGGAAACAGTGTAGATGGTTAAAGTACTTATAGATGTTTCCCCTACCAAATGCATCTGAATTTAAACCTCTTACAATTCTTTCCCAATAAACTTTTTATTGGATCTTCTTTCATGCAAATTATAAGAAGGTGCACATACCGGCACAAGCTCTATGCACGAACCGCTGTTAACCGCGGATTCCGATTCAATCGCATCAATTGCCTTTACTTCTGAGATTGCCGCTAAGGAAGACGCGAGTCAGAAGACTGCCTTACACTCTATAGCGGCTTCTTATTCAGCCGTCTACTGTCCTATATAACGATTCGCGGTTAACGCATGTAAGGGACTCAGTTTCAGGAGCTGTACGAGAACGTATGCTGAAGCCCAATGTTAGTGAGACGAAAAATTTAAATCCCACTTTGCTCTGCAACTGAATACAAAGTATGTCTGCATCGGTCATTCACCTGCAAGCACGATTTCAAACTTTTCTCTGACAAGTGTTCTTATCCATTTGAGATCCTCTATGTTACACAGTCACTCCTCGTTTCCTTACTCTACACAGTGATCGTTTTGATTCCTCACAGAACCATGTGCTGTTCAGTGCTAAGGAAACAGTGTAGATGCTATAATTACTTATAGCTGTTTCCTCTACCAAATGCATCTGTATTTCCTCCTCTTACAATTGTTTCCCAATAATCTTTTCATTTGAACCTGTAGAATGCAAATTATAAGAGGGTGCACATAACGGCACAAGCACTATGCACGAACCGCCGTTAACCGTGGATTCCGATTCAATCGCATCAATCGCCTTTACTTCTGAGATTGCCGCTAAGGAAGGCGCGAGTCAGAAGACTGCCGATCATTGTTTTCGGCTTCTCTATTCAGGCGGCTGTCTTGCTATATTCGAATCGCGACTTTCACGTGAAAGTGACTCAGTTTCAGGAGCTGTATGAGAATGTATACTGTACCCCAGTGTTAGCGAGAGGGAAATTTTAAATCCCACTACTTTTCTGCTTCTGAATGTAAAGTAATTTTGCATCGGTCATTCACCTGCAAGCACGATTTCAAACTTTTCTCTGACAAGAGTTGTTATCCATTTTAGATCCTCATTGTAACACATCACTCCTCGTTTCCCTACCATACACAGTGATCGTTTTGATTCCACACAAATCCATGTGCTGTTCAGTGCTAAGGAAACAGTGTAGATACTTAAAGTACTTAGACCTGTTTCCTCTAACAAATGCATGTGTCATTTCAACACTTACTATTGTTTCCCAGTAAGCCTTTTCATTGGAGCTTCTATAATGCAGATTATAAGAAGGTGCACATACCGGCACAAGCACTATGCACGAACCGCTGTTAACCGCGGATTCCGATTCAATCGCATCAATCGCCTTTACTTCTGAGTTTGCCGGTAAGGAAGACGCGAGTCAGAAGACTGCCTTACACTCTATTGCGGCTTCACTATTCTGCCGTCTACTGTCCTATATAACGATTCGCGTTTAACGCATGTAAGGGACTCAGTTTCAGGAGCTGTACGAGAACGTATGCTGAACCCCAATGTTAGTGAGACGAAAAATTTAAATCCCACTTTGCTCTGCAACTGAATACAAAGTATGTCTGCATCGGTCATTCACCTGCAAGCACGATTTCAAACTTTTCTCTGAGAAGTGTTCTTATCCATTTGAGATCCTCTATGTTACACAGTCACTCCTCGTTTCCTTACTCTACACAGTGATCGTTTTGATTCCTCACAGAAACATGTGCTGTTCAGTGCTAAGGAAACAGTGTAGATGCTATAATTACTTATAGCTGTTTCCTCTACCAAATGCATGTGTCATTTCACCACATACATTTTTATCCCAGTCAACCTTTTCATTGGAACTTCAATAATGCAAATTGTAAGAAGGTGCACATACCGGCACAAGCTCTATGCACGAACCGCTGTTAACCGCGGATTCCGATTCAATCGCATCAATCGCCTTTACTTCTGAGATTGCCGCTAAGGAAGAAGCGAGTCAGAAGACTCCCGAGCACTATATATCGGCTTCACTACTTTTCCGGCAATCATTCTATCTTAACGAATCGCTACTAACAAGTGAAAGTGACTCAGTTTCAGGAGCTGTATGAGAATATATACTGGACTCCAGTGTTAGTGAGAGGGAAATTTTAAATTCCAATATACTCTGCGAATGAATGCAAAGTATGTCTGCATCGGTCATTCACCTGCAAGCACGATTTCAAACTTTTCTCTGACAACTGTTCTTATCCATTTTAGTTCCTCTATGTAACACAGTCACTCCTCGTTTCCTTTCCATACAGAGTGATCTTTATGATTCTCCACAGAACCATGTGCTGTTCAGTGCTAAGGAAACAGTGTAGATGCTTAAAGTACTTATAGATGTTTCCTCTACCAAATGCATCTGTATTTCCTCCTCTTACAATTGTTTCCCAATAATCTTTTCATTTGAACCTGTAGAATGCAAATTATAAGAAGGTGCACATAACGGCACAAGCACTATGCACGAACCGCCGTTAACCGCGGATTCCGATTCAATCGCATCAATCGCCTTTACTTCTGAGATTGCCGGTATGGAAGACGCGAGTCAGAAGACTGCCGATCATTGTTTTCGGCTTCTCTATTCAGGCGGCTGTCTTCTATATTTCGAATCGCGACTTTCACGTGAAAGTGACTCAGTTCAGGAGCTGTATGAGAATGTATACTGTACCCCAGTGTTAGCGAAAGGGAAATTTTAAATCCCACTACTTTTCTGCTACTGAATGTAAAGTAATTTTGCATTGGTCATTCACCTGCAAGCACGATTTCAAACTTTTATCTGACAAGTGTTGTTATCCATTTTAGATCCTCATTGTAACACATCACTCCTCGTTTCCCTACCATACACAGTGATCGTTTTGATTCCACACAAATCCATGTGCTGTTCAGTGCTAAGGAAACAGTGTAGATACTTAAAGTACTTAGACCTCTTTCCTCTAACAAATGCATGTGTCATTTCAACACTTACTATTGTTTCCCAGTAAGCCTTTTCATTGGAGCTTCTATAATGCAGATTATAAGAAGGTGCACATACCGGCACAAGCTCTATGCACGAACCGCTGTTAACCGCGGATTTCGATTCAATCGCATCAATCGCCTTTACTTCTGAGATTGCCGGTAAGGAAGACGCGAGTCAGAAGACTGCCTTACACTCTATAGCGGCTTCACTATTCAGCCCTCTGCTGTCCTATATAACAAATCGCGGTTAGCGCATGTAAGGGACTCAGTTTCAGGAGATGTACGAGAATGTATGCTGAACCCCAAAGTTTTTGAGACGTAAAATTTAAATCCCACTTTGCTCTGCAACTGAATACAAAGTATGTCTGCATCGGTCATTCACCTGCAAGCACGATTTCAAACTTTTCTCTGACAACTGTTATTATACATTTTAGATCCTTTATGTAACACAGTCACTCCTCGTTTCCTTACTCTACACAGTGATCCTTTTGATTCTCCACAGAACCATACGCTGTTTATTGCTAAGGAAACAGTGTAGATGCTTAAAGTACTTATAGATGTTTCCTCTACCAAATGCATCTGTATTTCCACCTCTTACAATTCTTTCCCAATAAACTTTTTATTGGAGCTTCTTTCATGCAAATTATAAGAAGGTGCACATACCGGCACATGCTCTATGCACGAACCGCTGTTAACCGCGGATTCCGATTCAAACGCATCAATCGCCTTTACTTCTGAGATTGCCGCTAAGGAAGACGCGAGTCAGAAGACTGCCTTACACTCTATACGCGGCTTCTTATTCAGCCGTCTACTGTCCTATATAACGATTCGCGGTTAACGCATGTAAGGGACTCAGTTTCAGGAGATGTACGAGAATGTATTCTGAACCCCAAAGTTTTTGAGACGTAAAATTTAAATCCCACTTTGCTCTGCAACTGAATGCAAAGCATGTCTGCATCGGTCATTCACCTGCAAGCACGATTTCAAACTTTTCTCTGACAACTGTTATTATACATTTTAGATCCTTTATGTAACACAGTCACTCCTCAATTCCTTACTCTACACAGTGATCGTTTTGATTCTCCACATAACCATACGCTGTTTATTGCTAAGGAAACAGTGTAGATGCTTAAAGTACTTTGAGATGTTTCCCCTACCAAATGCATCTGAATTTAAACCTCTTACAATTCTTTCCCAATAAACTTTTTATTGGAGCTTCTTTCATGCAAATTATAAGAAGGTGCACATACCGGCAGAAGCTCTATGCACGAACCGCTGTTAACCGCGGATTCCGATTCAATCGCATCAATCGCCTTTACTTCTGAGATTGCCGCTAAGGAAGAAGCGAGTCAGAGGACTGCCTTACACTCTATAGCGGCTTCTTATTCAGCCGTCTACTGTCCTATATAACGATTCGCGGTTAACGCATGTAAGGGACTCAGTTTCAGGAGCTGTACGAGAACGTATGCTGAACCCCAATGTTAGTGAGACGAAAAATTTAAATCCCACTTTGCTCTGCAACTGAATACAAAGTATGTCTGCATCGGTCATTCACCTGCAAGCACGATTTCAAACTTTTCTCTGACAACTGTTCTTATCCATTTGAGATCCTCTATGTTACACAGTCACTCCTCGTTTCCTTACTCTACACAGTGATCTTTTTGATTCCTCACAGAAACATGTGCTGTTCAGTGCTAAGGAAACAGTGTAGATGCTATAATTACTTATAGCTGTTTCCTCTACCAAATGCATCTGTATTTCCTCCTCTTACAATTGTTTCCCAATAATCTTTTCATTTGAACCTGTAGAATGCAAATTATAAGAGGGTGCACATAACGGCACAAGCACTATGCACGAACCGCCGTTAACCGTGGATTCCGATTCAATCGCATCAATCGCCTTTACTTCTGAGATTGCCGGTAAGGAAGACGCGAGTCAGAAGACTGCCGATCATTGTTTTCGGCTTCTCTATTCAGGCGGCTGTCTTGCTATATTAGAATCGCGACTTTCACGTGAAAGTGACTCAGTTTCAGGAGCTGTATGAGAATGTATACTGTACCCCAGTGTTAGCGAGAGGGAAATATTAAATCCCACTACATTTCTGCTACTGAATGTAAAGTAATTTTGCATCGGTCATTCACCTGCAAGCACGATTTCAAACTTTTCTCTGACAAGTGTTCTTATCCATTTGAGATCCTCTATGTTACACAGTCACTCCTCGTTTCCCTACCATACACAGTGATCGTTTTGATTCCACACAAATCCATGTGCTGTTCAGTGCTAAGGAAACAGTGTAGATACTTAAAGTACTTAGACTTGTTTCCTCTAACAAATGCATGTGTCATTTCAACACTTACTATTGTTTCCCAGTAAGCCTTTTCATTGGAGCTTCCTCCATGCAAATTATAAGAAGGTGCACATACCAGCACAAGCACTATGCACGAACCGCTGTTAACCGCGGATTCCGATTCAATCGCATCAATCGCCTTTACTTCTGATTTTGCCGCTAAGGAAGAAGCGAGTCAGAAGACTGCCGATCACTGTATAGCGGCTTCTCTATTCAGCCGGCTGTCTTTCTATATTAAGGAATCGCAAAAATCACGTGAAAATGAGTCTGTTTCAGGAGCTGTATGAGAATGTATACTGTACCCCAGTGTTAGTGAGATGGAAATTTTAAATCCCACTACATTTCTGCTTCAGAATGCAAAGTATGTCTGCATCAGTCATTCACCTGCAAGCACGATTTCAAACTTTTCTCTGACAACTGTTGTTATCCATTTTAGGTCCTTTATGTAACACAGTCACTCCTCGTTTCCTTACTCTACACAGTGATCGTTTTGATTCTCCACAGAACCATATGCTGTCTAGTGCTAAGGAAACAGTGTAGATGCTTAAAGTACTTATAGATGTTTCCTCTACCAAATGCATCTGTATTTCCACCTCTTACAATTCTTTCCCAATAAATTTTTTATTGGAGCTTCCTCCATGCAAATTATAAGAAGGTGCACATACCGGCACATGCTCTATGCACGAACCGCTGTTAACCGCGGATTCCGATTCAATCGCATCAATCGCCTTTACTTCTGAGATTGCCACTAAGGAAGACGCTAGTCAGAAGACTGCCTTACACTCTATAGCGGCTTCTTATTCAGCCGTCTACTGTCCTATATAACGATTCGCGTTTAACGCATGTAAGGGACTCAGTTTCAGGAGCTGTACGAGAACATATGCTGAACCCCAATGTTAGTGAGACGAAAAATTTAAATCCCACTTTGCTCTGCAACTGAATACAAAGTATGTCTGCATCGGTCATTCACCTGCATCACGATTTCAAACTTTTCTCTGAGAAGTGTTCTTATCCATTTGAGATCCTCTATGTTACACAGTCACTCCTCGTTTCCTTACTCTACACAGTGATCGTTTTGATTCCTCACAGAAACATGTGCTGTTCAGTGCTAAGGAAACAGTGTAGATGCTATAATTACTTATAGCTCTTTCCTCTACCAAATGCATGTGTCATTTCAACACATACAATTTTTGCCAGTCAACCTTTTCATTGGAACTTCAATAATGCAAATTGTAAGAAGGTGCACATACCGGCACAAGCTCTATGCACGAACCGCTGTTAACCGCGGATTCCGATTGATTCGCATCAATCGCCTTTACTTCTGATTTTGCCGCTAAGGAAGAAGCGAGTCAGAAGACTGCCGAGCACTATATATCGGCTTCACTACTTTTCCGGCAATCATTCTATCTTAACGAATCGCTACTTACAAGTGAAAGTGACTCAGTTTCAGGAGCTGTATGAGAATATATACTGGACTCCAGTGTTAGTGAGAGGGAAATTTTAAATTCCAATTTACTCTGCGAATGAATGCAAAGTATGTCTGCATCGGTCATTCACCTGCAAGCACGATTTCAAACTTTTCTCTGACCACTGTTCTTATCCATTTTAGTTCCTCTATGTAACACAGTCACTCCTCGTTTCCTTTCCATACAGAGTGATCTTTATGATTCTCCAGAGAACCATGTGCTGTTCAGTGCTAAGGAAACATTGTAGATGCTTAAAGTACTTATAGATGTTTCCTCTACCAAATGCATCTGTATTTCCTCCTCTTACAATTGTTTCCCAATAATCTTTTCATTTGAACCTGTAGAATGCAAATTATAAGAAGGTGCACATAACGGCACAAGCACTATGCACGAACCGCCGTTAACCGCGGATTCCGATTCAATCGCATCAATCGCCTTTACTTCTGAGTTTGCCGCTAAGGAAGACGCGAGTCAGAAGACTGCCGATCATTGTTTTCGGCTTCTCTATTCACCCGGCTGTCTTTCTATATTAAGGAATCGCGACTTTCACGTGAAAGTGACTCAGTTTCAGGAGCTGTATGAGAATGTATACTGTACCCCAGTGTTAGCGAGAGGGAAATTTTAAATCCCTCTTAACTCTGCTACTGAATGCAAAGTAATTCTGCATCGGTCATTCACCTGCAAGTACGATTTCAAACTTTTATCTGACAAGTGTTGTTATCCATTTTAGATCCTCATTGTAACACATCACTCCTCGTTTCCCTACCATACACAGTGATCGTTTTGATTCCACACAAATCCATGTGCTGTTCAGTGCTAAGGAAACAGTGTAGATACTTAAAGTACTTAGACCTGTTTCCTCTAACAAATGCATGTGTCATTTCAACACTTACTATTGTTTCCCAGTAAGCCTTTTCATTGGAGCTTCTATAATGCAGATTATAAGAAGGTGCACATACCGGCACAAGCACTATGCACGAACCGCTGTTAACCGCGGATTCCGATTCAATCGCATCAATCGCCTTTACATCTGAGATTGCCGCTAAGGAAGACGCGAGTCAGAAGACTGCCTTACACTCTATAGCGGCTTCACTATTCAGCCCTCTGCTGTCCTATATAACAAATCGCGGTTAGCGCATGTAAGGGACTCAGTTTCAGGAGATGTACGAGAATGTATGCTGAACCCCAAAGTTTTTGAGACGTAAAATTTAAATCCCACTTTGCTCTGCAACTGAATACAAAGTATGTCTGCATCGGTCATTCACCTGCAAGCACGATTTCAAACTTTTCTCTGAGAAGTGTTCTTATCCATTTGAGATCCTTTATGTAACACAGTCACTCCTCGTTTCCTTACTCTACACAGTGATCGTTTTGATTCTCCACAGAACAATATGCTGTCTAGTGCTAAGGAAACAGTGTAGATGCTTAAAGTACTTATAGACGTTTCCTCTACCAAATGCATCTGTATTTCCACCTCTTACAATTCTTTCCCAATAAACTTTTTATTGGAGCTTCTTTCATTCAAATTATAGAAGGTGCACATACCGGCACATGATCTATGCACGAACCGCTGTTAACCGCGGATTCCGATTCAATCGCATCAATCGCCTTTACTTCTGAGATTGCCGCTAAGGAAGACGCGAGTCAGAAGACTGCCTTACACTCTATAGCGGCTTTTTAGTCAGCCGTCTACTGTCCTATATAAAGATTCGCAGTTAGAGCATGTAAGGGACTCAGTTTCAGGAGCTGTACGAGAACGTATGCTGAACCCCAAAGTTTTTGAGACGTAAAATTTAAATCCCACTTTGCTCTGCAACTGAATACAAAGTATGTCTGCATCGGTCATTCACCTGCAAGCACGATTTCAAACTTTTCTCTGACAACTGTTATTATACATTTTAGATCCTTTATGTAACACAGTCACTCCTCGTTTCCTTACTCTACACAGTGATCGTTTTGATTCCACACAAATCCATGTGCTGTTCAGTGCTAAGGAAACAGTGTAGATACTTAAAGTACTTAGACTTGTTTCCTCTAACAAATGCATGTGTCATTTCAACACTTACTATTGTTTCCCAGTAAGACTTTTCATTGGAGCTTCCTCCATGCAAATTATAAGAAGGTGCACATACCGGTACATGATCTATGCACGAACCGCTGTTAACCGCGGATTCCGATTCAATCGCATCAATCGCCTTTACTTCTGAGATTGCCGGTAAGGAAGACGCGAGTCAGAAGACTGCCTTACACTCTATAGCGGCTTCTTATTCAGCCGTCTACTGTCCTATATAACGATTCGCGGTTAACGCATGTAAGGGACTCAGTTTCAGGAGCTGTACGAGAACGTATGCTGAACCCCAATGTTAGTGAGACGAAAAATTTAAATCCCACTTTGCTCTGCAACTGAATACAAAGTATGTCTGCATCGGTCATTCACCTGCAAGCACGATTTCAAACTTTTCTCTGAGAAGTGTTCTTATCCATTTGAGATCCTCTATGTTACACAGTCACTCCTCGTTTCCTTACTCTACACAGTGATCGTTTTGATTCCTCACAGAAACATGTGCTGTTCAGTGCTAAGGAAACAGTGTAGATGCTATAATTACTTATAGCTGTTTCCTCTACCAAATGCATGTGTCATTTCACCACATACATTTTTATCCCAGTCAACCTTTTCATTGGAACTTCAATAATGCAAATTGTAAGAAGGTGCACATACCGGCACAAGCTCTATGCACGAACCGCTGTTAACCGCGGATTCCGATTGATTCGCATCAATCGCCTTTACTTCTGATTTTGCCGCTAAGGAAGAAGCGAGTCAGAAGACTGCCGAGCACTATATATCGGCTTCGCTACTTTTCCGGCAATCATTCTATCTTAACGAATCGCTACTTACAAGTGAAAGTGACTCAGTTTCAGGAGCTGTATGAGAATATATACTGGACTCCAGTGTTAGTGAGAGGGAAATTTTAAATTCCAATTTACTCTGCGAATGAATGCAAAGTATGTCTGCATCGGTCATTCACCTGCAAGCACGATTTCAAACTTTTCTCTGACCACTGTTCTTATCCATTTTAGTTCCTCTATGTAACACAGTCACTCCTCGTTTCCTTACTCTACACAGTGATCGTTTTGATTCTCCACAGAACCATATGCTGTCTAGTGCTAAGGAATCAGTGTAGATGCTTAAAGTACTTATAGATGTTTCCTCTACCAAATGCATCTGTATTTCCACCTCTTACAATTGTTTCCCAATAATCTTTTCATTTGAACCTGTAGAATGCAAATTACAAGAAGGTGCACATAACGGCACAAGCACTATGCACGAACCGCCGTTAACCGCGGATTCCGATTCAATCGCATCAATCGCCTTTACTTCTGAGTTTGCCGCTAAGGAAGACGCGAGTCAGAAGACTGCCGATCATTGTTTTCGGCTTCTCTATTCACCCGGCTGTCTTTCTATATTAAGGAATCGCGACTTTCACGTGAAAGTGACTCAGTTTCAGGAGCTGTATGAGAATGTATACTGTACCCCAGTGTTAGCGAAAGGGAAATTTTAAATCCCTCTTAACTCTGCTACTGAATGCAAAGTAATTCTGCATCGGTCATTCACCTGCAAGCACGATTTCAAACTTTTCTCTGACAACTGTTCTTATCCATTTTAGATCCTCATTGTAACACATCACTCCTCGTTTCCCTACCATACACAGTGATCGTTTTGATTCCACACAAATCCATGTGCTGTTCAGTGCTAAGGAAACAGTGTAGATACTTAAAGTACTTAGACTTGTTTCCTCTAACAAATGCATGTGTCATTTCAACACTTACTATTGTTTCCCAGTAAGACTTTTCATTGGAGCTTCCTCCATGCAAATTATAAGAAGGTGCACATACCGGCACAAGCACTATGCACGAACCGCTGTTAACCGCGGATTCCGATTCAATCGCATCAATCGCCTTTACTTCTGAGTTTGCCGGTAAGGAAGACGCTAGTCAGAAGACTGCCTTACACTCTATAGCGGCTTCACTATTCAGCCGTCTACTGTCCTATATAACGATTCGCGGTTAGCGCATGTAAGGGACTCTGTTTCAGGAGCTGTACGAGAACGTATGCTGAACCCCAATGTTAGTGAGACGAAAAATTTAAATCCCACTTTGCTCTGCAACTGAATACAAAGTATGTCTGCATCGGTCATTCACCTGCATCACGATTTCAAACTTTTCTCTGAGAAGTGTTCTTATCCATTTGAGATCCTCTATGTTACACAGTCACTCCTCGTTTCCTTACTCTACACAGTGATCGTTTTGATTCCTCACAGAAACATGTGCTGTTCAGTGCTAAGGAAACAGTGTAGATGCTATAATTACTTATAGCTCTTTCCTCTACCAAATGCATGTGTCATTTCAACACATACAATTTTTGCCAGTCAACCTTTTCATTGGAACTTCAATAATGCAAATTGTAAGAAGGTGCACATACCGGCACAAGCTCTATGCACGAACCGCTGTTAACCGCGGATTCCGATTGATTCGCATCAATCGCCTTTACTTCTGATTTTGCCGCTAAGGAAGAAGCGAGTCAGAAGACTGCCGAGCACTATATATCGGCTTCACTACTTTTCCGGCAATCATTCTATCTTAACGAATCGCTACTTACAAGTGAAAGTGACTCAGTTTCAGGAGCTGTATGAGAATATATACTGGACTCCAGTGTTAGTGAGAGGGAAATTTTAAATTCCAATTTACTCTGCGAATGAATGCAAAGTATGTCTGCATCGGTCATTCACCTGCAAGCACGATTTCAAACTTTTCTCTGACAACTGTTCTTATCCATTTGAGATCCTCTATGTTACACAGTCACTCCTCGTTTCCTTACTCTACACAGTGATCTTTTTGATTCCTCACAGAAACATGTGCTGTTCAGTGCTAAGGAAACAGTGTAGATGCTATAATTACTTATAGCTGTTTCCTCTACCAAATGCATCTGTATTTCCTCCTCTTACAATTGTTTCCCAATAATCTTTTCATTTGAACCTGTAGAATGCAAATTATAAGAAGGTGCACATAACGGCACAAGCACTATGCACGAACCGCCGTTAACCGCGGATTCCGATTCAATCGCATCAATCGCCTTTACTTCTGAGATTGCCGCTAAGGAAGGCGCGAGTCAGAAGACTGCCGATCATTGTTTTCGGCTTCTCTATTCAGGCGGCTGTCTTGCTATATTTCGAATCGCGACTTTCACGTGAAAGTGACTCAGTTCAGGAGCTGTATGAGAATGTATACTGTACCCCAGTGTTAGCGAGAGGGAAATTTTAAATCCCTCTTAACTCTGCTACTGAATGTAAAGTAATTTTGCATTAGTCATTCATCTGCAAGCACGATTTCAAACTTTTCTCTGACAAGTGTTGTTATCCATTTTAGATCCTCATTGTAACACATCACTCCTCGTTTCCCTACCATACACAGTGATCGTTTTGATTCCACACAAATCCATGTGCTGTTCAGTGCTAAGGAAACAGTGTAGATACTTAAAGTACTTAGACCTGTTTCCTCTAACAAATGCATGTGTCATTTCAACACTTACTATTGTTTCCCAGTAAGCCTTTTCATTGGAGCTTCTATAATGCAGATTATAAGAAGGTGCACATACCGGCACAAGCACTATGCACGAACCGCTGTTAACCGCGTTTTCTAATTCAATCGCATCAATTGCCTTTACTTCTGAGATTGCCGGTAAGGAAGACGCGAGTCAGAAGACTGCCTTACACTCTATAGCGGCTTCACTATTCAGCCCTTTGCTGTCCAATATAACAAATCGCGGTTAGCGCATGTAAGGGACTCAGCTTCAGGAGATGTACGAGAATGTATGCTGAACCCCAAAGTTTTTGAGACGTAAAATTTAAATCCCACTTTGCTCTGCAACTGAATACAAAGTATGTCTGCATCGGTCATTCACCTGCAAGCACGATTTCAAACTTTTCTCTGAGAAGTGTTCTTATCCATTTGAGATCCTTTATGTAACACAGTCACTCCTCGTTTCCTTTCCATACAGAGTGATCTTTATGATTCTTCACAGAACCATGTGCTGTTCAGTGCTAAGGAAACAGTGTAGATGCTAAAAGTACTTTGAGATGTTTCCTCTACCAAGTGCATCTGAATTTCCACCTCTTACAATTCTTTCCCATAAAATTTTTATTGGAGCTTCTTTCATGCAAAATATTAGAAGGTGCACATACCGGCACAAGCACTATGCACGAACCGCTGTTAACCGCGGATTCCGATTCAATCGCATCAATCGCCTTTACTTCTGATTTTGCCGCTAAGAAAGAAGCGAGTCAGAAGACTGCCGATCACTGTATAGCGGCTTCTCTATTCAGCCGGCTGTATTTCTATATTAAGGAATCGCAAAAAACACGTGAAAATGAGTCTGTTTCTGGAGCTGTATGAGAATGTATACTGTACCCCAGTGTTAGTGAGATGGAAATTTTAAATCCCACTACTTTTCTGCTACAGAATGCAAAGTATGTCTGCATCAGTCATTCACCTGCAAGCACGATTTCAAACTTTTCTCTGACAACTGTTATTATACATTTTAGATCCTTTATGTAACACAGTCACTCCTCCTTTCCTTACTCTACACAGTGATTGTTTTGATTCTCCACAGAACCATATGCTGTCTAGTGCTAAGGAAACAGTGTAGATGCTTAAAGTACTTATAGATGTCTCCTCTACCAAATGCATCTGTATTTCCACCTCTTACAATTCTTTCCCAATAAACTTTTTAATGGAGCTTCCTTCATGCAAATTATAAGAAGGTGCACATACCGGCACAAGCACTCTGCACGAACCGCTGTTAACCGCGGATTCCGATTCAATCGCATCAATCGCCTTTACTTCTGTGTTTGCCGGTAAGGAAGACGCGAGTCAGAAGACTGCCTTACACTCTATAGCGGCTTCTTATTCAGCCGTCTACTGTCCTATATAACGATTCGCGGTTAACGCATGTAAGGGACTCAGTTTCAGGAGCTGTACGAGAACGTATGCTGAACCCCAATGTTAGTGAGACGAAAAATTTAAATCCCACTTTGCTCTGCAACTGAATACAAAGTATGTCTGCATCGGTCATTCACCTGCATCACGATTTCAAACTTTTCTCTGAGAAGTGTTCTTATCCATTTGAGATCCTCTATGTTACACAGTCACTCCTCGTTTCCTTACTCTACACAGTGATCGTTTTGATTCCTCACAGAAACATGTGCTGTTCAGTGCTAAGGAAACAGTGTAGATGCTATAATTACTTATAGCTCTTTCCTCTACCAAATGCATGTGTCATTTCACCACATACAATTTTTGCCAGTCAACCTTTTCATTGGAACTTCAATAATGCAAATTGTAAGAAGGTGCACATACCGGCACAAGCTCTATGCACGAACCGCTGTTAACCGCGGATTCCGATTGATTCGCATCAATCGCCTTTACTTCTGATTTTGCCGCTAAGGAAGAAGCGAGTCAGAAGACTGCCGAGCACTATATATCGGCTTCACTACTTTTCCGGCAATCATTCTATCTTAACGAATCGCTACTTACAAGTGAAAGTGACTCAGTTTCAGGAGCTGTATGAGAATATATACTGGACTCCAGTGTTAGTGAGAGGGAAATTTTAAATTCCAATATACTCTGCGAATGAATGCAAAGTATGTCTGCATCGGTCATTCACCTGCAAGCACGATTTCAAACTTTTCTCTGACCACTGTTCTTATCCATTTTAGTTCCTCTATGTAACACAGTCACTCCTCGTTTCCTTTCCATACAGAGTGATCTTTATGATTCTCCACAGAACCATATGCTGTCTAGTGCTAAGGAAACAGTGTAGATGCTTAAAGTACTTATAGATGTTTCCTCTACCAAATGCATCTGTATTTTCTCCTCTTACAATTGTTTCCCAATAATCTTTTCATTTGAACCTGTAGAATGCAAATTATAAGAAGGTGCACATAACGGCACAAGCACTATGCACGAACCGCCGTTAACCGCGGATTCCGATTCAATCGCATCAATCGCCTTTACTTCTGAGATTGCCGCTAAGGAAGACGCGAGTCAGAAGACTGCCGATCATTGTTTTCGGCTTCTCTATTCAGGCGGCTGTCTTGCTATATTTCGAATCGCGACTTTCACGTGAAAGTGACTCAGTTCAGGAGCTGTATGAGAATGTATACTGTACCCCAGTGTTAGCGAGAGGAAATTTTAAATCCCACCTCTTTTCTGCTACTGAATGCAAAGTATGTCTGCATCGGTCATTCACCTGCAAGCACGATTTCAAACTTTTCTCTGACAAGTGTTGTTATCCATTTTAGATCCTCATTGTAACACATCACTCCTCGTTTCCCTACCATACACAGTGATCGTTTTGATTCCACACAAATCCATGTGCTGTTCAGTGCTAAGGAAACAGTGTAGATACTTAAAGTACTTAGACCTGTTTCCTCTAACAAATGCATGTGTCATTTCAACACTTACTATTGTTTCCCAGTAAGCCTTTTCATTGGAGTTTCTATAATGCAGATTATAAGAAGGTGCACATAACGGCACAAGCACTATGCACGAACCGCTGTTAACCGCGGATTCCGATTCAATCGCATCAATCGCCTTTACTTCTGAGATTGCCGGTAAGGAAGACGCGAGTCAGAAGACTGCCTTACACTCTATAGCGGCTTCTTATTCAGCCGTCTACTGTCCTATATAACGATTCGCGTTTAACGCATGTAAGGGACTCAGTTTCAGGAGCTGTACGAGAACGTATGCTGAACCCCAATGTTAGTGAGACGAAAAATTTAAATCCCACTTTGCCTTGCAACTGAATACAAAGTATGTCTGCATCGGTCATTCACCTGCATCACGATTTCAAACTTTTCTCTGAGAAGTGTTCTTATCCATTTGAGATCCTCTATGTTACACAGTCACTCCTCGTTTCCTTACTCTACACAGTGATTGTTTTGATTCCTCACAGAAACATGTGCTGTTCAGTGCTAAGGAAACAGTGTAGATGCTATAATTACTTATAGCTGTTTCCTCTACCAAATGCATGTGTCATTTCACCACATACAATTTTTGCAAGTCAACCTTTTCATTGGAACTTCAATAATGCAAATTGTAAGAAGGTGCACATACCGGCACAAGCTCTATGCACGAACCGCTGTTAACCGCGGATTCCGATTCAATCGCATCAATCGCCTTGACTTCTGATTTTGCCGCTAAGGAAGAAGCGAGTCAGAAGACTGCCGAGCACTATATATCGGCTTCACTACTTTTCCGGCAATTATTCTATCTTAACGAATCGCTACTTACAAGTGAAAGTGACTCAGTTTCAGGAGCTGTATGAGAATATATACTGGACTCCAGTGTTAGTGAGAGGGAAATTTTAAATTCCAATTTACTCTGCGAATGAATGCAAAGTATGTCTGCATCGGTCATTCACCTGCAAGCACGATTTCAAACTTTTCTCTGACCACTGTTCTTATCCATTTTAGTTCCTCTATGTAACACAGTCACTCCTCGTTTCCTTTCCATACAGAGTGATCTTTATGATTCTTCACAGAACCATGTGCTGTTCAGTGCTAAGGAAACAGTGTAGATGCTTAAAGTACTTTGAGATGTTTCCTCTATCAAATGCATCTGAATTTCCACCTTTTACAATTCTTTCCCAATAAGTTTTTTATTGGAGCTTCTTTCATGCAAAATATTAGAAGGTGCACATACCGGCACAAGCACTCTGCACGAACCGCTGTTAACCGCGGATTCCGATTCAATCGCTTCAATCGCCTTTACTTCTGATTTTGCAGCTAAGGAAGAAGCGAGTCAGAAGACTGCCGATCACTGTATAGCGGCTTCTCTATTCACCCGGCTGTCTTTCTATATTAAGGAATCGCGAAAAACACGTGAAAATGAGTCAGTTTCAGGAGCTGTATGAGAATGTATACTGGACACCAGTGTTAGTGAGAGGGAAATTTTAAATCCCACTACTTTTCTGCTACTGAATGCAAAGTATGTCTGCATCAGTCATTCACCTGCAAGCACGATTTCAAACTTTTCTCTGACAATTGTTATTATCCATTTTAGATGCTTTATGTAACACAGTCACTCCTCGTTTCCTTACTCTACACAGTGATCCTTTTGATTCTCCACAGAACAATATGCTGTCTAGTGCTAAGGAAACAGTGTAGATGCTTAAAGTACTTATAGATGTTTCCTCTACCAAATGCATCTGTATTTCCTCCTCTTACAATTCTTTCCCAATAAACTTTTTATTGGAGCTTCTTTCATGCAAATTATTAGAAGGTGCACATACCGGCACATGCTCTATGCACGAACCGCTGTTAACCGCGGATTCCGATTCAATCGCATCAATCGCCATTACTTCTGAGATTGCCGCTAAGGAAGACGCGAGTCAGAAGACTGCCTTACACTCTATAGCGGCTTCTTATTCAGCCGTCTACTGTCCTATATAAAGATACGCGGTTAGCGCATGTAAGGGACTCAGTTTCAGGAGATGTACGAGAATGTATGCTGAACCCCAAAGTTTTTGAGACGTAAAATTTAAATCCCACTTTGCTCTGCAACTGAATGCAAAGCATGTCTGCATCGGTCATTCACCTGCAAGCACGATTTCAAACTTTTCTCTGACAACTGTTATTTTACATTTTAGATCCTTTATGTAACACAGTCACTCCTCAATTCCTTCCTCTACACAGTGATCGTTTTGATTCTCCACAGAACCATACGCTGTTTAGTGCTAAGGAAACAGTGTAGATGGTTAAAGTACTTATAGATGTTTCCCCTACCAAATGCATCTGCATTTCCACCTCTTACAATTCTTTCCCAGTAAGCCTTTTCATTGGAGCTTCTATAATGCAGATTATAAGAAGGTGCACATACCGGCACAAGCACTATGCACGAACCGCTGTTAACCGCGGATTCCGATTCATTCGCATCAATCGCCTTTACTTCTGATTTTGCCGCTAAGGAAGAAGCGAGTCAGAAGACTGCCGAGCACTATATATCGGCTTCACTACTTTTCCGGCAATCATTCTATCTTAACGAATCGCTACTTACAAGTGAAAGTGACTCAGTTTCAGGAGCTGTATGAGAATATATACTGGACTCCAGTGTTAGTGAGAGGGAAATTTTAAATTCCAATTTACTCTGCGAATGAATGCAAAGTATGTCTGCATCGGTCATTCACCTGCAAGCACGATTTCAAACTTTTCTCTGACCACTGTTCTTATCCATTTTAGTTCCTCTATGTAACACAGTCACTCCTCGTTTCCTTTCCATACAGAGTGATCTTTATGATTCTCCAGAGAACCATGTGCTGTTCAGTGCTAAGGAAACATTGTAGATGCTTAAAGTACTTATAGATGTTTCCTCTACCAAATGCATCTGTATTTCCTCCTCTTACAATTGTTTCCCAATAATCTTTTCATTTGAACCTGTAGAATGCAAATTATAAGAAGGTGCACATAACGGCACAAGCACTATGCACGAACCGCCGTTAACCGCGGATTCCGATTCAATCGCATCAATCGCCTTTACTTCTGAGATTGCCGCTAAGGAAGACGCGAGTCAGAAGACTGCCGATCATTGTTTTCGGCTTCTCTATTCACACGGCTGTCTTTCTATATTAAGGAATCGCGACTTTCACGTGAAAGTGACTCAGTTTCAGGAGCTGTATGAGAATGTATACTGTACCCCAGTGTTAGCGAGAGGGAAATTTTAAATCCCTCTTAACTCTGATACTGAATGCAAAGTAGTTCTGCATCGGTCATTCACCTGCAAGTACGATTTCAAACTTTTATCTGACAAGTGTTGTTATCCATTTTAGATCCTCATTGTAACACATCACTCCTCGTTTCCCTACCATACACAGTGATCGTTTTGATTCCACACAAATCCATGTGCTGTTCAGTGCTAAGGAAACAGTGTAGATACTTAAAGTACTTAGACCTGTTTCCTCTAACAAATGCATGTGTCATTTCAACACTTACTATTGTTTCCCAGTAAGACTTTTCATTGGAGCTTCTATAATGCAGATTATATGAAGGTGCACATACCGGCACAAGCACAATGCACGAACCGCTGTTAACCGCGGATTCCGATTCAATCGCATCAATCGCCTTTACATCTGAGATTGCCGCTAAGGAAGACGCGAGTCAGAAGACTGCCTTACACTCTATAGCGGCTTCACTATTCAGCCCTCTGCTGTCCAATATAACAAATCGCGGTTAGCGCATGTAAGGGACTCAGTTTCAGGAGATGTACGAGAATGTATGCTGAACCCCAAAGTTTTTGAGACGTAAAATTTAAATCCCACTTTGCTCTGCAACTGAATACAAAGTATGTCTGCATCGGTCATTCACCTGCAAGCACGATTTCAAACTTTTCTCTGAGAAGTGTTCTTATCCATTTGAGATCCTTTATGTAACACAGTCACTCCTCGTTTCCTTACTCTACACAGTGATCGTTTTGATTCTCCACAGAACCATATGCTGTCTAGTGCTAAGGAAACAGTGTAGATGCTTAAAGTACTTATAGACGTTTCCTCTACCAAATGCATCTGTATTTCCACCTCTTACAATTCTTTCCCAATAAACTTTTTATTGGAGCTTCTTTCATTCAAATTATAGAAGGTGCACATACCGGCACATGATCTATGCACGAACCGCTGTTAACCGCGGATTCCGATTCAATCGCATCAATCGCCTTTACTTCTGAGATTGCCGCTAAGGAAGACGCGAGTCAGAAGACTGCCTTACACTCTATAGCGGCTTTTTAGTCAGCCGTCTACTGTCCTATATAAAGATTCGCAGTTAGAGCATGTAAGGGACTCAGTTTCAGGAGCTGTACGAGAACGTATGCTGAATCCCAATGTTTTTGAGACGTAAAATTTAAATCCCACTTTGCTCTGCAACTGAATACAAAGTATGTCTGCATCGGTCATTCACCTGCAAGCACGATTTCAAACTTTTCTCTGACAACTGTTATTATACATTTTAGATCCTTTATGTAACACAGTCACTCCTCGTTTCCTTACTCTACACAGTGATCGTTTTGATTCCACACAAATCCATGTGCTGTTCAGTGCTAAGGAAACAGTGTAGATACTTAAAGTACTTAGACTTGTTTCCTCTAACAAATGCATGTGTCATTTCAACACTTACTATTGTTTCCCAGTAAGACTTTTCATTGGAGCTTCCTCCATGCAAATTATAAGAAGGTGCACATACCGGCACATGATCTATGCACGAACCGCTGTTAACCGCGGATTCCGATTCAATCGCATCAATCGCCTTTACTTCTGAGATTGCCGGTAAGGAAGACGCGAGTCAGAACACTGCCTTACACTCTATAGCGGCTTCTTATTCAGCCGTCTACTGTCCTATATAACGATTCGCGGTTAACGCATGTAAGGGACTCAGTTTCAGGAGCTGTACGAGAACGTATGCTGAACCCCAATGTTAGTGAGACGAAAAATTTAAATCCCACTTTGCTCTGCAACTGAATACAAAGTATGTCTGCATCGGTCATTCACCTGCATCACGATTTCAAACTTTTCTCTGAGAAGTGTTCTTATCCATTTGAGATCCTCTATGTTACACAGTCACTCCTCGTTTCCTTACTCTACACAGTGATCGTTTTGATTCCTCACAGAAACATGTGCTGTTCAGTGCTAAGGAAACAGTGTAGATGCTATAATTACTTATAGCTGTTTCCTCTACCAAATGCATGTGTCATTTCACCACATACAATTTTTGCCAGTCAACCTTTTCATTGGAACTTCAATAATGCAAATTGTAAGAAGGTGCACATACCGGCACAAGCACTATGCACGAACCGCTGTTAACCGCGGATTCCGATTGATTCGCATCAATCGCCTTGACTTCTGATTTTGCCGCTAAGGAAGAAGCGAGTCAGAAGACTGCCGAGCACTATATATCGGCTTCGCTACTTTTCCGGCAATCATTCTATCTTAACGAATCGCTACTTACAAGTGAAAGTGACTCAGTTTCAGGAGCTGTATGAGAATATATACTGGACTCCAGTGTTAGTGAGAGGGAAATTTTAAATTCCAATTTACTCTGCGAATGAATGCAAAGTATGTCTGCATCGGTCATTCACCTGCAAGCACGATTTCAAACATTTCTCTGACCACTGTTCTTATCCATTTTAGTTCCTCTATGTAACACAGTCACTCCTCGTTTCCTTACTCTACACAGTGATCGTTTTGATTCTCCACAGAACCATATGCTGTCTAGTGCTAAGGAATCAGTGTAGATGCTTAAAGTACTTATAGATGTTTCCTCTACCAAATGCATCTGTATTTCCTCCTCTTACAATTGTTTCCCAATAATCTTTTCATTTGAACCTGTAGAATGCAAATTACAAGAAGGTGCACATAACGGCACAAGCACTATGCACGAACCGCCGTTAACCGCGGATTCCGATTCAATCGCATCAATCGCCTTTACTTCTGAGATTGCCGCTAAGGAAGACGCGAGTCAGAAGACTGCCGATCATTGTTTTCGGCTTCTCTATTCACCCGGCTGTCTTTCTATATTAAGGAATCGCGACTTTCACGTGAAAGTGACTCAGTTTCAGGAGCTGTATGAGAATGTATACTGTACCCCAGTGTTAGCGAAAGGGAAATTTTAAATCCCTCTTAACTCTGCTACTGAATGCAAAGTAATTCTGCATCGGTCATTCACCTGCAAGCACGATTTCAAACTTTTCTCTGACAAGTGTTGTTATCCATTTTAGATCCTCATTGTAACACATCACTCCTCGTTTCCCTACCATACACAGTGATCGTTTTGATTCCACACAAATCCATGTGCTGTTCAGTGCTAAGGAAACAGTGTAGATACTTAAAGTACTTAGACTTGTTTCCTCTAACAAATGCATGTGTCATTTCAACACTTACTATTGTTTCCCAGTAAGACTTTTCATTGGAGCTTCCTCCATGCAAATTATAAGAAGGTGCACATACCGGCACAAGCACTATGCACGAACCGCCGTTAACCGCGGATTCCGATTCAATCGCATCAATCGCCTTTACTTCTGAGATTGCCGCTAAGGAAGGCGCGAGTCAGAAGACTGCCGATCATTGTTTTCGGCTTCTCTATTCAGGCGGCTGTCTTGCTATATTTCGAATCGCGACTTTCACGTGAAAGTGACTCAGTTCAGGAGCTGTATGAGAATGTATACTGTACCCCAGTGTTAGCGAGAGGGAAATTTTAAATCCCTCTTAACTCTGCTACTGAATGTAAAGTAATTTTGCATCGGTCATTCACCTGCAAGCACGATTTCAAACTGTTCTCTGACAAGTGTTGTTATCCATTTTAGATCCTCATTGTAACACATCACTCCTCGTTTCCCTACCATACACAGTGATCGTTTTGATTCCACACAAATCCATTTGCTGTTCAGTGCTAAGGAAACAGTGTAGATACTTAAAGTACTTAGACCTGTTTCCTCTAACAAATGCATGTGTCATTTCAACACTTACTATTGTTTCCCAGTAAGCCTTTTCATTGGAGCTTCTCTAATGCAGATTATAAGAAGGTGCACATACCGGCACAAGCACTATGCACGAACCGCTGTTAACCGCGTTTTCTGATTCAATCGCATCAATTGCCTTTACTTCTGTGATTGCCGGTAAGGAAGACGCGAGTCAGAAGACTGCCTTACACTCTATAGCGGCTTCACTATTCAGCCCTTTCCTGTCCAATATAACAAATCGCGGTTAGCGCATGTAAGGGACTCAGTTTCAGGAGATGTACGAGAATGTATGCTGAACCCCAAAGTTTTTGAGACGTAAAATTTAAATCCCACTTTGCTCTGCAACTGAATACAAAGTATGTCTGCATCGGTCATTCACCTGCAAGCACGATTTCAAACTTTTCTCTGAGAAGTGTTCTTATCCATTTGAGATCCTTTATGTAACACAGTCACTCCTCGTTTCCTTTCCATACAGAGTGATCTTTATGATTCTTCACAGAACCATGTGCTGTTTAGTGCTAAGGAAACAGTGTAGATGCTTAAAGTACTTATAGACGTTTCCTCTACCAAGTGCATCTGAATTTCCACCTCTTACAATTCTTTCCCATAAAATTTTTATTGGAGCTTCTTTCATGCAAAATATTAGAAGGTGCACATACCGGCACAAGCACTATGCACGAACCGCTGTTAACCGCGGATTCCGATTCAATCGCATCAATCGCCTTTACTTCTGATTTTGCCGCTAAGGAAGAAGCGAGTCAGAAGACTGCCGATCACTGTATAGCGGCTTCTCTATTCAGCCGGCTGTATTTCTATATTAAGGAATCGCAAAAAACACGTGAAAATGAGTCTGTTTCTGGAGCTGTATGAGAATGTATACTGTACCCCAGTGTTAGTGAGATGGAAATTTTAAATCCCACTACTTTTCTGCTACAGAATGCAAAGTATGTCTGCATCAGTCATTCACCTGCATGCACGATTTCATACTTTTCTCTGACAACTGTTGTTATCCATTTTAGGTCCTTTATGTAACACAGTCACTCCTCGTTTCCTTACTCTACACAGTGATCGTTTTGATTCTCCACAGAACCATATGCTGTCTAGTGCTAAGGAAACAGTGTAGATGCTTAAAGTACTTATAGATGTCTCCTCTACCAAATGCATCTGTATTTCCACCTCTTACAATTCTTTCCCAATAAACTTTTTAATGGAGCTTCCTTCATGCAAATTATAAGAAGGTGCACATACCGGCACAAGCACTATGCACGAAAAGCTGTTACCCGCGGATTCCGATTCAATCGCATCAATCGCCTTTACTTCTGAGATTGCCACTAAGGAAGACGCGAGTCAGAGGACTGCCTTACACTCTATAGCGGCTTCGTATTCAGCCGTCTACTGTCCTATATAACGATTCGCGGTTAACGCATGTAAGGGACTCAGTTTCAGGAGCTGTACGAGAACGTATGCTGAACCCCAATGTTAGTGAGACGAAAAATTTAAATCCCACTTTGCTCTGCAACTGAATACAAAGTATGTCTGCATCGGTCATTCACCTGCATCACGATTTCAAACTTTTCTCTGAGAAGTGTTCTTATCCATTTGAGATCCTCTATGTTACACAGTCACTCCTCGTTTCCTTACTCTACACTGTTATCGTTTTGATTCCTCACAGAAACATGTGCTGTTCAGTGCTAAGGAAACAGTGTAGATGCTATAATTACTTATAGCTCTTTCCTCTACCAAATGCATGTGTCATTTCACCACATACAATTTTTGCCAGTCAACCTTTTCATTGGAACTTCAATAATGCAAATTGTAAGAAGGTGCACATACCGGCACAAGCTCTATGCACGAACCGCTGTTAACCGCGGATTCCGATTGATTCGCATCAATCGCCTTTACTTCTGATTTTGCCGCTAAGGAAGAAGCGAGTCAGAAGACTGCCGAGCACTATATATCGGCTTCACTACTTTTCCGGCAATCATTCTATCTTAACGAATCGCTACTTACAAGTGAAAGTGACTCAGTTTCAGGAGCTGTATGAGAATATATACTGGACTCCAGTGTTAGTGAGAGGGAAATTTTAAATTCAAATTTACTCTGCGAATGAATGCAAAGTATGTCTGCATCGGTCATTCACCTGCAAGCACGATTTCAAACTTTTCTCTGACCACTGTTCTTATCCATTTTAGTTCCTCTATGTAACACAGTCACTCCTCGTTTCCTTACTCTACACAGTGATCGTTTTGATTCTCCACAGAACCATATGCTGTCTAGTGCTAAGGAAACAGTGTAGATGCTTAAAGTACTTATAGATGTTTCCTCTACCAAATGCATCTGTATTTCCTCCTCTTACAATTGTTTCCCAATAATCTTTTCATTTGAACCTGTAGAACGCAAATTATAAGAAGGTGCACATAACGGCACAAGCACTATGCACGAACCGCCGTTAACCGCGGATTCCGATTCAATCGCATCAATCGCCTTTACTTCTGAGATTGCCGCTAAGGAAGACGCGAGTCAGAAAACTGCCGATCATTGTTTTCGGCTTCTCTATTCAGGCGGCTGTCTTGCTATATTTCGAATCGTGACTTTCACGTGAAAGTGACTCAGTTTCAGGAGCTGTATGAGAATGTATACTGTACCCCAGTGTTAGCGAGAGGGAAATTTTAAATCCCTCTTAACTCTGCTACTGAATGTAAAGTAATTCTGCATCGGTCATTCACCTGCAAGCACGATTTCAAACTTTTCTCTGACAAGTGTTGTTATCCATTTTAGATCCTCATTGTAACACATCACTCCTCGTTTCCCTACCATACACAGTGATCGTTTTGATTCCACACAAATCCATGTGCTGTTCAGTGCTAAGGAAACAGTGTAGATACTTAAAGTACTTAGACCTGTTTCCTCTAACAAATGCATGTGTCATTTCAACACTTACTATTGTTTCCCAGTAAGCCTTTTCATTGGAGCTTCTATAATGCAGATTATAAGTAGGTGCACATACCGGCACAAGCACTATGCACGAACCGCTGTTAACCGCGGATTCCGATTCAATCGCATCAATCGCCTTTACTTCTGAGATTGCCGGTAAGGAAGACGCGAATCAGAAGACTGCCTTACACTCTATAGCGGCTTCTTATTCTGCCGTCTACTGTCCTATATAACGATTCGCGTTTAACGCATGTAAGGGACTCAGTTTCAGGAGCTGTACGAGAACGTATGCTGAACCCCAATGTTAGTGAGACGAAAAATTTAAATCCCACTTTGCTCTGCAACTGAATACAAAGTATGTCTGCATCGGTCATTCACTTGCATCACGATTTCAAACTTTTCTCTGAGAAGTGTTCTTATCCATTTGAGATCCTCTATGTTACACAGTCACTCCTCGTTTCCTTACTCTACACAGTGATTGTTTTGATTCCTCACAGAAACATGTGCTGTTCAGTGCTAAGGAAACAGTGTAGATGCTATAATTACTTATAGCTGTTTCCTCTACCAAATGCATGTGTCATTTCACCACATACAATTTTTGCCAGTCAACCTTTTCATTGGAACTTCAATAATGCATATTGTAAGAAGGTGCACATACCGGCACAAGCTCTATGCACGAACCGCTGTTAACCGCGGATTCCGATTCAATCGCATCAATCGCCTTTACTTCTGATTTTGCCGCTAAGGAAGAAGCGAGTCAGAAGACTGCCGAGCACTATATATCGGCTTCGCTACTTTTCCGGCAATCATTCTATCTTAACGAATCGCTACTTACAAGTGAAAGTGACTCAGTTTCAGGAGCTGTATGAGAATATATACTGGACTCCAGTGTTAGTGAGAGGGAAATTTTAAATTCCAATTTACTCTGCGAATGAATGCAAAGTATGTCTGCATCGGTCATTCACCTGCAAGCACGATTTCAAACTTTTCTCTCACCACTGTTCTTATCCATTTAAGTTCCTCTATGTAACACAGTCACTCCTCGTTTCCTTTCCATACAGAGTGATCTTTATGATTCTCCACAGAACCATGTGCTGTTCAGTGCTAAGGAAACATTGTAGATGCTTAAAGTACTTATAGATGTTTCCTCTACCAAATGCATGTGTATTTCCTCCTCTTACAATTGTTTCCCAATAATCTTTTCATTTGAACCTGTAGAATGCAAATTATAAGAAGGTGCACATAACGGCACAAGCACTATGCACGAACCGCCGTTAACCGCGGATTCCGATTCAATCGCATCAATCGCCTTTACTTCTGAGATTGCCGGTAAGGAAGACGCGAGTCAGAAGACTGCCGATCATTGTTTTCGGCTTCTCTATTCACCCGGCTGTCTTTCTATATTAAGGAATCGCGACTTTCACGTGAAAGTGACTCAGTTTCAGGAGCTGTATTAGAATGTATACTGTACCCCAGTGTTAGCGAGAGGGAAATTTTAAATTCCAATATACTCTGCGAATGAATGCAAAGTATGTCTGCATCGGTCATTCACCTGCAAGCACGATTTCAAACTTTTCTCTGACAAGTGTTGTTGTCCATTTTAGATCCTCATTGTAACACATCACTCCTCGTTTTCCTACCATACACAGTGATCGTTTTGATTCCACACAAATCCATGTGCTGTTCAGTGCTAAGAAAACAGTGTAGATACTTAAAGTACATAGACCTGTTTCCTCTAACAAATGCATGTGTCATTTCAACACTTACTATTGTTTCCCAGTAAGCCTTTTCATTGGAGCTTCTATAATGCAGATTATAAGAAGGTGCACATACCGGCACAAGCACTATGCACGAACCGCTGTTAACCGCGGATTCCGATTCAATAGCATCAATCGCCTTTACTTCTGAGATTGCCGCTAAGGAAGACGCGAGTCAGAAGACTGCCTTACACTCTATAGTGGCTTCTTAGTCAGCCGTCTACTGTCCTATATAAAGATTCGCAGTTAGAGCATGTAAGGGACTCAGTTTCAGGAGTTGTACGAGAACGTATGCTGAACCCCAAATTTTTTGAGACGTAAAATTTAAATCCCACTTTGCTCTGCAACTGAATACAAAGTATGTCTGCATCGGTCATTCACCTGCAAGCACGATTTCAAACTTTTCTCTGACAACTGTTATTATACATTTTAGATCCTTTATGTAACACAGTCACTCTTCAATTCCTTACTCTACACAGTGATCGTTTTGATTCTCCACAGAACCATACGCTGTTTATTGCTAAGGAAACAGTGTAGATGCTTAAAGTACTTATAGATGTTTCCCCTACCAAATGCATCTGAATTTAAATCTCTTACAATTATTTCCCAATAAACTTTTTATTGGAGCTTCTTTCATGCAAATTATAAGAAGGTGCACATACCGGCACAAGCTCTATGCACGAACTGCTGTTAACCGCGGATTCCGATTCAATCGCATCAATCGCCTTTACTTCTGATTTTGCCGCTAAGGAAGACGCGAGTCAGAGGACTGCCTTACACTCTATAGCGGCTTCTTATTCAGCCGTCTACTGTCCTATATAACGATTCGCGGTTAACGCATGTAAGGGACTCAGTTTCAGGAACTGTACGAGAACGTATGCTGAACCCCAATGTTAGTGAGACGAAAAATTTAAATCCCACTTTGCTCTGCAACTGAATACAAAGTATGTCTGCATCGGTCATTCACCTGCATCACGATTTCAAACTTTTCTCTGAGAAGTGTTCTTATCCATTTGAGATCCTCTAGGTTACACAGTCACTCCTCGTTTCCTTACTCTACACAGTGATCGTTTTGATTCCTCACAGAAACATGTGCTGTTCAGTGCTAAGGAAACAGTGTAGATACTTAAAGTACTTAGACCTGTTTCCTCTAACAAATGCATGTGTCATTTCAACACTTACTATTGTTTCCCAGTAAGCCTTTTCATTGGAGCTTCTATAATGCACATTATAAGAAGGTGCACATACCGGCACAAGCTCTATGCTCGAACCGCTGTTAACCGCGGATTCCGATTCAATCGCATCAATTGCCTTTACTTCTGAGATTGCCGGTAAGGAAGACGCGAGTCAGAAGACTGCCGATCATTGTTTTCGGCTTCTCTATTCACCCGGCTGTCTTTCTATATTAAGGAATCGCGACTTGCACGTGAAAGTGACTCAGTTTCAGGAGCTGTATGAGAATGTATACTGTACCCCAGTGTTAGCGAGAGGGAAATTTTAAATTCCAATATACTCTGCGAATGAATGCAAAGTATGTCTGCATCGGTCATTCACCTGCAAGCACGATTTCAAACTTTTCTCTGACAACTGTTGTTATCCATTTGAGATCCTCTATGTTACACAGTCACTCCTCGTTTCCTTACTCTACACAGTGATCGTTTTGATTCCTCACAGAAACATGTGCTGTTCAGTGCTAATTAAACAGTGTAGATGCTTAAAGTACTTATAGATGTTTCCTCTACCAAATGCATCTGTATTTCCTCCTCTTACAATTGTTTCCCAATAATCTTTTCATTTGAACCTGTAGAATGCAAATTATAAGAAGGTGCACATAACGGCACAAGCACTATGCACGAACCGCCGTTAACCGTGGATTCCGATTCAATCGCATCAATCGCCTTTACTTCTGAGATTGCCGGTAAGGAAGACGCGAGTCAGAAGACTGCCGATCATTGTTTTCGGCTTCTCTATTCAGGCGGCTGTCTTTCTATATTAAGGAATCGCGACTTTCACGTGAAAGTGACTCAGTTTCAGGAGCTGTATGAGAATGTATACTGTACCCCAGTGTTAGCGAGAGGGAAATTTTAAATCCCTCTTAACTCTGCTACTGAATGCAAAGTAATTCTGCATCGGTCATTCACCTGCAAGCACGATTTCAAACTTTTCTCTGACAAGGGTTGTTATCCATTTTAGATCCTCATTGTAACACATCACTCCTCGTTTCCCTACCATACACAGTGATCGTTTTGATTCCTCAAAAATCCATGTGCTACGGAAACAGTGCTAAGGAATTCAGTGCTAAGGAAACAGTGTAGATACTTAAAGTACTTAGACCTGTTTCCTCTAACAAATGCATGTGTCATTTCAACACTTACTATTGTTTCCCAGTAAGCCTTTTCATTGGAGCTTCTATAATGCAGATTATAAGAAGGTGCACATACCGGCACAAGCACTATGCACGAACCGCTGTTAACCGCGGATTCCGATTCAATCGCATCAATCGCCTTTACTTCTGAGATTGCCGGTAAGGAAGACACGAGTCAGAAGACTGCCTTACACTCTATAGCAACTTCTTAGTCAGCCATCTACTGTCCTGTATAAAGATTCGCAGGTAGAGCATGTAAGGGACTCAGTTTCAGGAGCTGAACGAGAACGTATGCTGAACCCCAAATTTTTTGAGACGTAAAATTTAAATCCCACTTTGCTCTGCAACTGAATACAAAGTATGTCTGCATCGGTCATTCACCTGCAAGCACGATTTCAAACTTTTCTCTGACAACTGTTATTATCCATTTTAGATCCTTTATGTAACACAGTCACTCCTCAATTCCTTACTCTACACAGTGATCTTTTTGATTCTCCATAGAACCATACGCTGTTTATTGCTAAGGAAACAGTGTAGATGCTTAAAGTACTTATAGATGTTTCCCCTACCAAATGCATCTGAATTTAAACCTCTTACAATTATTTCCCAATAAACTTTTTATTGGAGCTTCTTTCATGCAAATTATAAGAAGGTGCACATACCGGCACAAGCTCTATGCACGAACCGCTGTTAAACGCGGATTCCGATTCAATCGCATCAATCGCCTTTACTTCTGAGATTGCCGCTAAGGAAGACGGGAGTCAGAGGACTGCCTTACACTCTATAGCGGCTTCTTATTCAGCCGTCTACTGTCCTATATAACGATTCGCGGTTAACGCATGTAAGGGACTCAGTTTCAGGAGCTGTACGAGAACGTATGCTGAACCCCAATGTTAGTCAGACGAAAAATTTAAATCCCACTTTGCTCTGCAACTGAATACAAAGTATGTCTGCATCGGTCATTCACCTGCAAGCACGATTTCAAACTTTTCTCTGACAACTCTTCTTATCCATTTGAGATCCTCTATGTTACACAGTCACTCCTCGTTTCCTTACTCTACACAGTGATCGTTTTGATTCTCCACAGAACCATACGCTGTTTATTGCTAAGGAAACAGTGTAGATGCTTAAAGTACTTATAGATGTTTCTCCTACCAAATGCATCTGAATTTAAATCTCTTACAATTATTTCCCAATAAACTTTTTATTGGAGCTTCTTTCATGCAAATTATAAGAAGGTGCACATACCGGCACAAGCTCTATGCACGAACTGCTGTTAACCGCGGATTCCGATTCAATCGCATCAATCGCCTTTACTTCTGATTTTGCCGCTAAGGAAGACGCGAGTCAGAGGACTGCCTTACACTCTATAGCGGCTTCTTATTCAGCCGTCTACTGTCCTATATAACGATTCGCGGTTAACGCATGTAAGGGACTCAGTTTCAGGAACTGTACGAGAACGTATGCTGAACCCCAATGTTAGTGAGACGAAAAATTTAAATCCCACTTTGCTCTGCAACTGAATACAAAGTATGTCTGCATCGGTCATTCACCTGCATCACGATTTCAAACTTTTCTCTGAGAAGTGTTCTTATCCATTTGAGATCCTCTAGGTTACACAGTCACTCCTCGTTTCCTTACTCTACACAGTGATCGTTTTGATTCCTCACAGAAACATGTGCTGTTCAGTGCTAAGGAAACAGTGTAGATACTTAAAGTACTTAGACCTGTTTCCTCTAACAAATGCATGTGTCATTTCAACACTTACTATTGTTTCCCAGTAAGCCTTTTCATTGGAGCTTCTATAATGCACATTATAAGAAGGTGCACATACCGGCACAAGCTCTATGCTCGAACCGCTGTTAACCGCGGATTCCGATTCAATCGCATCAATTGCCTTTACTTCTGAGATTGCCGGTAAGGAAGACGCGAGTCAGAAGACTGCCGATCATTGTTTTCGGCTTCTCTATTCACCCGGCTGTCTTTCTATATTAAGGAATCGCGACTTGCACGTGAAAGTGACTCAGTTTCAGGAGCTGTATGAGAATGTATACTGTACCCCAGTGTTAGCGAGAGGGAAATTTTAAATTCCAATATACTCTGCGAATGAATGCAAAGTATGTCTGCATCGGTCATTCACCTGCAAGCACGATTTCAAACTTTTCTCTGACAACTGTTGTTATCCATTTGAGATCCTCTATGTTACACAGTCACTCCTCGTTTCCTTACTCTACACAGTGATCGTTTTGATTCCTCACAGAAACATGTGCTGTTCAGTGCTAATTAAACAGTGTAGATGCTTAAAGTACTTATAGATGTTTCCTCTACCAAATGCATCTGTATTTCCTCCTCTTACAATTGTTTCCCAATAATCTTTTCATTTGAACCTGTAGAATGCAAATTATAAGAAGGTGCACATAACGGCACAAGCACTATGCACGAACCGCCGTTAACCGTGGATTCCGATTCAATCGCATCAATCGCCTTTACTTCTGAGATTGCCGGTAAGGAAGACGCGAGTCAGAAGACTGCCGATCATTGTTTTCGGCTTCTCTATTCAGGCGGCTGTCTTGCTATATTTCGAATCGCGACTTTCACGTGAAAGTGACTCAGTTTCAGGAGCTGTATGAGAATGTATACTGTACCCCAGTGTTAGCGAGAGGGAAATTTTAAATCCCAATTTTTTTCTGCTACTGAATGTAAAGTAATTCTGCATCGGTCATTCACCTGCAAGCACGATTTCAAACTTTTCTCTGACAAGTGTTGTTATCCATTTTAGATCCTCATTGTAACACATCACTCCTCGTTTCCCTACCATACACAGTGATCGTTTTGATTCCACACAAATCCATGTGCTGTTCAGTGCTAAGGAAACAGTGTAGATACTTAAAGTACTTAGACCTGTTTCCTCTAACAAATGCATGTGTCATTTCAACACTTACTATTGTTTCCCAGTAAGCCTTTTCATTGGAGCTTCTATAATGCAGATTATAAGAAGGTGCACATACCGGCACAAGCACTATGCACGAACCGCTTATAACCGCGGATTCCGATTCAATCGCATCAATCGCCTTTACTTCTGAGATTGCCGCTAAGGAAGACGCGAGTCAGAGGACTGCCTTACACTCTATAGCGGCTTCTTATTCAGCCGTCTACTGTCCTATATAACGATTCGCGGTTAACGCATGTAAGGGACTCAGTTTCAGGAGCTGTACGAGAACGTATGCTGAACCCCAATGTTAGTGAGACGAAAAATTTAAATCCCACTTTGCTCTGCAACTGAATACAAAGTATGTCTGCATCGGTCATTCACCTGCAAGCACGATTTCAAACTTTTCTCTGACAAGTGTTCTTATCCATTTGAGATCCTCTATGTTACACAGTCACTCCTCGTTTCCTTACTCTACACAGTGATCGTTTTGATTCCTCACAGAAACATGTGCTGTTCAGTGCTAAGGAAACAGTGTAGATGCTTAAAGTACTTATAGATGTTTCCTCTACCAAATGCATCTGTATTTCCTCCTCTTACAATTGTTTCCCAATAATATTTTCATTTGAACATGTAGAATGCAAATTATAAGAAGGTGCACATAACGGCACAAGCACTATGCACGAACCGCCGTTAACCGTGGATTCCGATTCAATCGCATCAATCGCCTTTACTTCTGAGATTGCCGGTAAGGAAGACGCGAGTCAGAAGACTGCCGATCATTGTTTTCGGCTTCTCTATTCAGGCGGCTGTCTTTCTATATTAAGGAATCGCGACTTTCACGTGAAAGTGACTCAGTTTCAGGAGCTGTATGAGAATGTATACTGTACCCCAGTGTTAGCGAGAGGGAAATTTTAAATCCCTCTTAACTCTGCTACTGAATGCAAAGTAATTCTGCATCGGTCATTCACCTGCAAGCACGATTTCAAACTTTTCTCTGACAAGGGTTGTTATCCATTTTAGATCCTCATTGTAACACATCACTCCTCGTTTCCCTACCATACACAGTGATCGTTTTGATTCCTCAAAAATCCATGTGCTACGGAAACAGTGCTAAGGAATTCAGTGCTAAGGAAACAGTGTAGATACTTAAAGTACTTAGACCTGTTTCCTCTAACAAATGCATGTGTCATTTCAACACTTACTATTGTTTCCCAGTAAGCCTTTTCATTGGAGCTTCTATAATGCAGATTATAAGAAGGTGCACATACCGGCACAAGCACTATGCACGAACCGCTGTTAACCGCGGATTCCGATTCAATCGCATCAATCGCCTTTACTTCTGAGATTGCCGGTAAGGAAGACACGAGTCAGAAGACTGCCTTACACTCTATAGCAACTTCTTAGTCAGCCATCTACTGTCCTGTATAAAGATTCGCAGGTAGAGCATGTAAGGGACTCAGTTTCAGGAGCTGAACGAGAACGTATGCTGAACCCCAAATTTTTTGAGACGTAAAATTTAAATCCCACTTTGCTCTGCAACTGAATACAAAGTATGTCTGCATCGGTCATTCACCTGCAAGCACGATTTCAAACTTTTCTCTGACAACTGTTATTATCCATTTTAGATCCTTTATGTAACACAGTCACTCCTCAATTCCTTACTCTACACAGTGATCTTTTTGATTCTCCATAGAACCATACGCTGTTTATTGCTAAGGAAACAGTGTAGATGCTTAAAGTACTTATAGATGTTTCCCCTACCAAATGCATCTGAATTTAAACCTCTTACAATTATTTCCCAATAAACTTTTTATTGGAGCTTCTTTCATGCAAATTATAAGAAGGTGCACATACCGGCACAAGCTCTATGCACGAACCGCTGTTAAACGCGGATTCCGATTCAATCGCATCAATCGCCTTTACTTCTGAGATTGCCGCTAAGGAAGACGGGAGTCAGAGGACTGCCTTACACTCTATAGCGGCTTCTTATTCAGCCGTCTACTGTCCTATATAACGATTCGCGGTTAACGCATGTAAGGGACTCAGTTTCAGGAGCTGTACGAGAACGTATGCTGAACCCCAATGTTAGTCAGACGAAAAATTTAAATCCCACTTTGCTCTGCAACTGAATACAAAGTATGTCTGCATCGGTCATTCACCTGCAAGCACGATTTCAAACTTTTCTCTGACAACTCTTCTTATCCATTTGAGATCCTCTATGTTACACAGTCACTCCTCGTTTCCTTACTCTACACAGTGATCGTTTTGATTCCTCACAGAAACATGTGCAGTTCAGTGCTATGGAAACAGTGTAGATGCTTAAAGTACTTATAGATGTTTCCTCTACCAAATGCATCTGTATTTCCTCCTCTTACAATTGTGTCCCAATAATCTTTTCATTTGAACCTGTAGAATGCAAATTATAAGAGGGTGCACATAACGGCACAAGCACTATGCACGAACCGCCGTTAACCGTGGATTCCGATTCAATCGCATCAATCGCCTTTACTTCTGAGATTGCCGGTAAGGAAGACGCGAGTCAGAAGACTGCCGATCATTGTTTTCGGCTTCTCTATTCAGGCGGCTGTCTTGCTATATTTCGAATCGTGACTTTCACGTGAAAGTGACTCAGTTTCTGGAGCTGTATGAGAATGTATACTGTACCCCAGTGTTAGCGAGAGGGAAATTTTAAATCCCACTTCTTTTCTGCTACTGAATGTAAAGTAATTCTGCATCGGTCATTCACCTGCAAGCACGATTTCAAACTTTTCTCTGACAAGTGTTGTTATCCATTTTAGATCCTCATTGTAACACATCACTTCTCGTTTCCCTACCATACACAGTGATCGTTTTGATTCCACACAAATCCATGTGCTGTTCAGTGCTAAGGAAACAGTGTAGATACTTAAAGTACTTAGACCTGTTTCCTCTAACAAATGCATGTGTCATTTCAACACTTACTATTGTTTCCCAGTAAGCCTTTTCATTGGAGCTTCTCTAATGCAGATTATAAGAAGGTGCACATACCGGCACAAGCACTATGCACGAACCGCTGTTAACCGCGGATTCCGATTCAATCGCATCAATCGCCTTTACTTCTGAGATTGCCGCTAAGGAAGACGCGAGTCAGAAGACTGCCTTACACTCTATAGCGGCTTCTTATTCAGCCGTCTACTGTCCTATATATACGATTCGCGGTTAACGCATGTAAGGGACTCAGTTTCAGGAGCTGTACGAGAACGTATGCTGAACCCCTATGTTAGTGAGACGAAAAATTTAAATCCCACTTTGCTCTGCAACTGAATACAAAGTATGTCTGCATCGGTCATTCACCTGCATCACGATTTCAAACTTTTCTCTGAGAAGTGTTCTTATCCATTTGAGATCCTCTATGTTACACAGTCACTCCTCGTTTCCTTACTCTACACAGTGATCGTTTTGATTCCTCACAGAAACATGTGCTGTTCAGTGCTAAGGAAACAGTGTAGATGCTATAATTACTTATAGCTCTTTCCTCTACCAAATGCATGTGTCATTTCACCACATACAATTTTTGCCAGTCAACCTTTTCATTGGAACTTCAATAATGCAAATTGTAAGAAGGTGCACATACAGGCACAAGCACTATGCACGAACCGCCGTTAACCGCGGATTCCGATTCAATCACATCAATCGCCTTGACTTCTGATTTTGCCGCTAAGGAAGAAGCGAGTCAGAAGACTGCCGAGCACTATATATCGGCTTCACTACTTTTCCGGCAATCATTCTATCTTAACGAATCGCTACTTACAAGTGAAAGTGACTCAGTTTCAGGAGCTGTATGAGAATATATACTGGACTCCAGTGTTAGTGAGAGGGAAATTTTAAATTCCAATTTACTCTGCGAATGAATGCAAAGTATGTCTGCATCGGTCATTCACCTGCAAGCACGATTTCAAACTTTTCTCTGACCACTGTTCTTATCCATTTTAGTTCCTCTATGTAACACAGTCACTCCTCGTTTCCTTTCCATACAGAGTGATCTTTATGATTCTCCACAGAACCATGAGCTGTTCAGTGCTAAGGAAACAGTGTAGATGCTTAAAGTACTTATAGATGTTTCCTCTACCAAATGCATCTGTATTTCCTCCTCTTACAATTGTTTCCCAATAATCTTTTCATTTGAACCTGTAGAATGCAAATTATAAGAAGGTGCACATAACGGCACAAGCACTATGCACGAACCGCCGTTAACCGTGGATTCCGATTCAATCGCATCAATCGCCTTTACTTCTGAGTTTGCCGCTAAGGAAGACGCGAGTCAGAAGACTGCCGATCATTGTTTTCGGCTTCTCTATTCACCCGGCTGTCTTTCTATATTAAGGAATCGCGACTTTCACGTGAAAGTGACTCAGTTTCAGGAGCTGTATGAGAATGTATACTGTACCCCAGTGTTAGCGAGAGGGAAATTTTAAATCCCTCTTAACTCTGCTACTGAATACAAAGTAATTCTGCATCGGTCATTCACCTGCAAGCACGATTTCAAACTTTTCTCTGACAAGTGTTGTTATCCATTTTAGAACCTCATTGTAACACATCAATCCTCGTTTCCCTACCATACACAGTGATCTTTTGATTCCACACAAATCCATGTGCTGTTCAGTGCTAAGGAAACAGTGTAGATACTTAAAGTACTTAGACCTGTTTCCTCTAACAAATGCATGTGTCATTTCAACACTTACTATTGTTTCCCAGTAAGCCTTTTCATTGGAGCTTCTATAATGCAGATTATAAGAAGGTGCACATACCGGCACAAGCACTATGCACGAACCGCTGTTAACCGCGGATTCCGATTCAATCGCATCAATTGCCTTTACTTCTGAGATTGCCGGTAAGGAAGACGCGAGTCAGAAGACTGCCTTACACTCTATAGCGGCTTCACTATTCAGCCGTCTACTGTCCTATATAACAAATCGCGGTTAGCGCATGTAATGGACTCAGTTTCAGGAGATGTACGAGAATGTATGCTGAACCCCAAAGTTTTTGAGACGTAAAATTTAAATCCCACTTTGCTCTGCAACTGAATACAAAGTATGTCTGCATCGGTCATTCACCTGCAAGCACGATTACAAACTTTTCTCTGACAAGTGTTCTTATCCATTTTAGATCCTTTATGTAACACAGTCACTCCTCGTTTCCTTACTCTACACAGTGATCCATTTGATTCTCCACAGAACCATGTGCTGTTCAGTGCTAAGGAAACAGTGTAGATGCTTAAAGTACTTATAGGTGTTTCCTCTACCAAATGCATCTGTATTTCCTCTTCTTACAATTCTTTCCCAATAAACATTATATTGGAGATTCTTTCATGCAAATTATTAGAAGGTGCACATACCGGCACAAGCACTATGCACGAACCGCTGTTAACCGCGGATTCCGATTCAATCGCATCAATCGCCATTACTTCTGAGATTGCCGCTAAGGAAGAAGCGAGTCAGAAGACTGCCGAGCACTATATATCGGCTTCACTACTTTTCCGGCAATCATTCTATCTTAACGAATCGCTACTTACAAGTGAAAGTGACTCAGTTTCAGGAGCTGTATGAGAATATATACTGGACTCCAGTGTTAGTGAGAGGGAAATTTTAAATTCCAATTTACTCTGCGAATGAATGCAAAGTATGTCTGCATCGGTCATTCACCTGCAAGCACGATTTCAAACTTTTCTCTGACCACTGTTCTTATCCATTTTAGTTCCTCTATGTAACACAGTCACTCCTCGTTTCCTTACTCTACACAGTGATCGTTTTGATTCTCCACAGAACCATATGCTGTATAGTGCTAAGGAAAGAGTGTAGATGCTTAAAGTACTTATAGATGTTTCCTCTACCAAATGCATCTGTATTTCCTCCTCTTACAATTGTTTCCCAATAATCTTTTCATTTGAACCTGTAGAATGCAAATTATAAGAAGGTGCACATAACGGCACAAGCACTATGCACGAACCGCCGTTAACCGCGGATTCCGATTCAATCGCATCAATCGCCTTTACTTCTGAGTTTGCCGCTAAGGAAGAAGCGAGTCAGAAGACTGCCGAGCACTATATATCGGCTTCACTACTTTTCCGGCAATCATTCTATCTTAACGAATCGCTACTTACAAGTGAAAGTGACTCAGTTTCAGGAGCTGTGTGAGAATATATACTGGACTCCAGTGTTAGTGAGAGGGAAATTTTAAATTCCAATTTACTCTGCGAATGAATGCAAAGTATGTCTGCATCGGTCATTCACCTGCAAGCACGATTTCAAACTTTTCTCTGACCACTGTTCTTATCCATTTTAGTTCCTCTATGTAACACAGTCACTCCTCGTTTCCTTACTCTACACAGTGATCGTTTTGATTCTCCACAGAACCATATGCTGTCTAGTGCTAAGGAAACAGTGTAGATGCTTAAAGTACTTATAGATCTTTCCTCTACCAAATGCATCTGTATTTCCTCCTCTTACAATTGTTTCCCAATAATCTTTTCATTTGAACCTGTAGAATGCAAATTATAAGAAGGTGCACATAACGGCACAAGCACTATGCACGAACCGCCGTTAACCGCGGATTCCGATTCAATCGCATCAATCGCCTTTACTTCTGAGTTTGCCGCTAAGGAAGACGCGTATCAGAATACTGCCGATCATTGTTTTCGGCTTCTCTATTCAGGCGGCTGTCTTTCTATATTAAGGAATCGCGACTTTCACGTGAAAGTGACTCAGTTTCAGGAGCTGTATGAGAATGTATACTGTACCCCAGTGTTAGCGAGAGGGAAATTTTAAATTCCATTATACTCTGCGAATGAATGCAAAGTATGTCTGCATCGGTCATTCACCTGCAAGTACGATTTCAAACTTTTCTCTGACAAGTGTTGTTATCCATTTCAGATCCTCATTGTAACACATCACTCCTCGTTTCCCTACCATACACAGTGATCGTTTTGATTCCACACAAATCCATGTGCTGTTCAGTGCTAAGGAAACAGTGTAGATACTTAAAGTACTTAGACCTGTTTCCTCTAACAAATGCATGTGTCATTTCAACACTTACTATTGCTTCCCAGTAAGCCTTTTCATTGGAGCTTCTATAATGCAGATTATAAGAAGGTGCACATACCGGCACAAGCACTATGCACGAACCGCTGTTAACCGCGGATTCCGATTCAATCGCATCAATCGCCTTTACTTCTGAGATTGCCGCTAAGGAAGACGCGAGTCAGAAGACTGCCTTACACTCTATAGCGGCTTCACTATTCAGCCCTCTGCTGTCCTATATAACAAATCGCGGTTAGCGCATGTAAGGGACTCAATTTCAGGAGATGTACGAGAATGTATGCTGAACCCCAAAGTTTTTGAGACGTAAAATTTAAATCCCACTTTGCTCTGCAACTGAATACAAAGTATGTCTGCATCGGTCATTCACCTGCAAGCACGATTTCAAACTTTTCTCTGACCACTGTTCTTATCCATTTTAGTTCCTCTATGTAACACAGTCACTCCTCGTTTCATTTCCATACAGAGTGATCTTTATGATTCTTCACAGAACCATGTGCTGTTCAGTGCTAGGGAAACAGTGTAGATGCTTAAAGTACTTTGAGATGTTTCCTCTACCAAATGCATCTGAATTTCCACCTCTTACAATTCTTTCCCATAAACTTTTTATTGGAGCTTCTTTCATGCAAAATATTAGAAGGTGCACATACCGGCACAAGCACTATGCACGAACCGCTGTTAACAGCGGATTCCGATTCAATCGCATCAATCGCCTTTACTTCTGATTTTGCCGCTAAGGAAGAAGCGAGTCAGAAGACTGCCGATCACTGTATAGCGGCTTCTCTATTCAGCCGGCTGTCTTTCTATATTAAGGAATCGCAAAAAACACGTGAAAATGAGTCTGTTTCAGGAGCTGTATGAGAATGTATACTGTACCCCAGTGTTAGTGAGAGGGAAATTATAAATCCCACTACATTTCTGCTACAGAATGCAAAGTATGTCTGCATCAGTCATTCACCAGCAAGCACGATTTCAAACTTTTCTCTGACAACTGTTGTTATCCATTTTAGATCCTTTATGTAACACAGTCACTCCTCGTTTCCTTACTCTACACAGTGATCGTTTTGATTCTCCACAGAACCATATTCTGTCTAGTGCTAAGGAAACAGTGTAGATGCTTAAAGTACTTATAGATGTTTCCTCTACCAAATGCATCTGTATTTCCACCTCTTACAATTCTTTCCCAATAAACTTTTTATTGGAGCTTCCTTCATGCAAATTATTAGAAGGTGCACATACCGGCACATGCTCTATGCACGAACCGCTGTTAACCGCGGATTCCGATTCAATCGCATTAATCGCCTTTACTTCTGAGATTGCCGCTAAGGAAGACGCGAGTCAGAAGACTGCCTTACACTCTATAGCGGCTTCTTATTCAGCCGTCTACTGTCCTATATAACGATTCGCGGTTAACGCATGTAAGGGACTCAGTTTAAGGAGCTGTACGAGAACGTATGCTGAACCCCAATGTTAGTGAGACGAAAAATTTAAATCCCACTTTGCTCTGCAACTGAATACAAAGTATGTCTGCATCGGTCATTCACCTGCAAGCACGATTTCAAACTTTTCTCTGAGAAGTGTTCTTATCCATTTTAGATCCTTTATGTAACACAGTCACTCCTCGTTTCCTTACTCTACTCAGTGATCCATTTGATTCTCCACAGAACCATGTGCTGTTCAGTGCTAAGGAAACAGTGTAGATGCTTAAAGTACTTATAGGTGTTTCCTCTACCAAATGCATCTGTATTTCCTCTTCTTACAATTCTTTCCCAATAAACATTATATTGGAGATTCTTTCATGCAAATTATTAGAAGGTGCACATACCGGCACAAGCACTATGCACGAACCGCTGTTAACCGCGGATTCCGATTCAATCGCATCAATCGCCATTACTTCTGAGATTGCCGCTAAGGAAGAAGCGAGTCAGAAGACTGCCGAGCACTATATATCGGCTTCACTACTTTTCCGGCAATCATTCTATCTTAACGAATCGCTACTTACAAGTGAAAGTGACTCAGTTTCAGGAGCTGTATGAGAATATATACTGGACTCCAGTGTTAGTGAGAGGGAAATTTTAAATTCCAATTTACTCTGCGAATGAATGCAAAGTATGTCTGCATCGGTCATTCACCTGCAAGCACGATTTCAAACTTTTCTCTGACCACTGTTCTTATCCATTTTAGTTCCTCTATGTAACACAGTCACTCCTCGTTTCCTTACTCTACACAGTGATCGTTTTGATTCTCCACAGAACCATATGCTGTATAGTGCTAAGGAAAGAGTGTAGATGCTTAAAGTACTTATAGATGTTTCCTCTACCAAATGCATCTGTATTTCCTCCTCTTACAATTGTTTCCCAATAATTTTTTCATTTGAACCTGTAGAATGCAAATTATAAGAAGGTGCACATAACGGCACAAGCACTATGCACGAACCGCCGTTAACCGCGGATTCCGATTCAATCGCATCAATCGCCTTTACTTCTGAGTTTGCCGCTAAGGAAGAAGCGAGTCAGAAGACTGCCGAGCACTATATATCGGCTTCACTACTTTTCCGGCAATCATTCTATCTTAACGAATCGCTACTTACAAGTGAAAGTGACTCAGTTTCAGGAGCTGTATGAGAATATATACTGGACTCCAGTGTTAGTGAGAGGGAAATTTTAAATTCCAATTTACTCTGCGAATGAATGCAAAGTATGTCTGCATCGGTCATTCACCTGCAAGCACGATTTCAAACTTTTCTCTGACCACTGTTCTTATCCATTTTAGTTCCTCTATGTAACACAGTCACTCCTCGTTTCCTTACTCTACACAGTGATCGTTTTGATTCTCCACAGAACCATATGCTGTCTAGTGCTAAGGAAACAGTGTAGATGCTTAAAGTACTTATAGATCTTTCCTCTACCAAATGCATCTGTATTTCCTCCTCTTACAATTGTTTCCCAATAATCTTTTCATTTGAACCTGTAGAATGCAAATTACAAGAAGGTGCACATAACGGCACAAGCACTATGCACGAACCGCCGTTAACCGCGGATTCCGATTCAATCGCATCAATCGCCTTTACTTCTGAGTTTGCCGCTAAGGAAGACGCGAGTCAGAATACTGCCGATCATTGTTTTCGGCTTCTCTATTCACCCGGCTGTCTTTCTATATTAAGGAATCGCGACTTTCACGTGAAAGTGACTCAGTTTCAGGAGCTGTATGAGAATGTATACTGTACCCCAGTGTTAGCGAGAGGGAAATTTTAAATCCCTCTTAACTCTGCTACTGAATGCAAAGTATGTCTGCATCGGTCATTCACCTGCAAGCACGATTTCAAACTTTTCTCTGACAAGTGTTGTTATCCATTTCAGATCCTCATTGTAACACATCACTCCTCGTTTCCCTACCATACACAGTGATCGTTTTGATTCCACACAAATCCATGTGCTGTTCAGTGCTAAGGAAACAGTGTAGATACTTAAAGTACTTAGACCTGTTTCCTCTAACAAATGCATGTGTCATTTCAACACTTACTATTGCTTCCCAGTAAGCCTTTTCATTGGAGCTTCTATAATGCAGATTATAAGAAGGTGCACATACCGGCACAAGCACTATGCACGAACCGCTGTTAACCGCGGATTCCGATTCAATCGCTTCAATCGCCTTTACTTCTGATTTTGCCGCTAAGGAAGAAGCGAGTCAGAAGACTGCCGATCACTGTATAGCGGCTTCTCTATTCACCCGGCTGTCTTTCTATATTAAGGAATCGCGAAAAACACGTGAAAATGAGTCAGTTTCAGGAGCTGTATGAGAATGTATACTGGACACCAGTGTTAGTGAGAGGGAAATTTTAAATCCCACTACTTTTCTGCTACTGAATGCAAAGTATGTCTGCATCAGTCATTCACCTGCAAGCACGATTTCAAACTTTTCTCTGAGAAGTGTTATTATCCATTTTAGATCCTTTATGTAACAGAGTCACTCCTCGTTTCCTTACTCTACACAGTGATCCTTTTGATTCTCCACAGAACAATATGCTGTCTAGTGCTAAGGAAACAGTGTAGATGCTTAAAGTACTTATAGATGTTTCCTCTACCAAATGCATCTGTATTTCCTCCTCTTACAATTCTTTCCCAATAAACTTTTTATTGGAGCTTCTTTCATGCAAATTATTAGAAGGTGCACATACCGGAACAAGCACTATGCACGAACCGCTGTTAACCGCGGATTCCGATTCAATCGCATCAATCGCCATTACTTCTGAGATTGCCGCTAAGGAAGACGCGAGTCAGAAGACTGCCTTACACTCTATAGCGGCTTCTTATTCAGCCGTCTACTGTCCTATATAAAGATTCGCGGTTAGCGCATATAAGGGACTCAGTTTCAGGAGCTGTATGAGAACGTATGCTGAACCCCAATGTTAGTGAGACGAAAAATTTAAATCCCACTTTGCTCTGCAACTGAATACAAAGTATGTCTGCATCGGTCATTCACCTGCATCACGATTTCAAACTTTTCTCTGAGAAGTGTTCTTATCCATTTGAGATCCTCTATGTTACACAGTCACTCCTCGTTTCCTTACTCTACACAGTGATCGTTTTGATTCCTCACAGAACCATGTGCTGTTCAGTGCTAAGGAAACAGTGTAGATGCTATAATTACTTATAGCTGTTTCCTCTACCAAATGTATGTGTCATTTCACCACATACAATTTTTGCCAGTCAACCTTTTCATTGGAACTTAAATAATGCAAATTGTAAGAAGGTGCACATACCGGCACAAGCTCTATGCACGAACCGCTGTTAACCGCGGATTCCGATTCAATCGCATCAATCGCCTTTACTTCTGATTTTGCCGCTAAGGAAGAAGCGAGTCAGAAGACTGCCGAGCACTATATATATACTTCACTACTTTTCTGGCAATCATTCTATCTTAACGAATCGCTACTAACAAGTGAAAGTGACTCAGTTTCAGGAGCTGTATGAGAATATATACTGGACTCCAGTGTTAGTGAGAGGGAAATTTTAAATTCCAATTTACTCTGCGAATGAATGCAAAGTATGTCTGCATCGGTCATTCACCTGCAAGCACGATTTCAAACTTTTCTCTGACCACTGTTCTTATCCATTTTAGTTCCTCTATGTAACACAGTCACTCCTAGTTTCCTTTCCATACAGAGTGATCTTTATGATTCTCCACAGAACCATATGCTGTTAAGTGCTAAGGAAACAGTGTAGATGCTTAAAGTACTTATAGATGTTTCCTCTACCAAATGCATGTGTATTTCCTCCTCTTACAATTGTTTCCCAATAATCTTTTCATTTGAACCTGTAGAATGCAAATTATAAGAAGGTGCACATAACGGCACAAGCACTATGCACGAACCGCCGTAAACCGCGGATTCCGATTCAATCGCATCAATCGCCTTTACTTCTGAGTTTGCCGCTAAGGAAGACGCGAGTCAGAAGACTGCCGATCATTGTTTTCGGCTTCTCTATTCAGGCGGCTGTCTTGCTATATTTCGAATCACGACTTTCACGTGAAAGTGACTCAGTTTCAGGAGCTGTATGAGAATGTATACTGTACCCCAGAGTTAGCGAGAGGGAAATTTTAAATCCATCTTAACTCTGCTACTGAATGCAAAGTAATTCTGCATCGGTCATTCACCTGCAAGCACGATTTCAAACTTTTCTCTGACAAGTGTTGTTATCCATTTGAGATCCTCTATGTTACACAGTCACTTCTCGTTTCCTTACTCTACACAGTGATCGTTTTGATTCCACACAAATCCATGTGCTGTTCAGTGCTAAGGAAACAGTGTAGATACTTAAAGTACTTAGACCTGTTTCCTCTAACAAATGCATGTGTCATTTCAACACTTACTATTGTTTCCCAGTAAGCCTTTTCATTGGAGCTTCTATAATGCAGATTATAAGAAGGTGCACATACCGGCACAAGCACTATGCACGAACCGCTGTTAACCGCGGATTCCGATTCAATCGCATCAATTGCCTTTACTTCTGAGATTGCCGGTAAGGAAGACGCGAGTCAGAAGACTGCCTTACACTCTATAGCGGCTTCAATATTCAGCCCTCTGCTGTCCTATATAACAAATCGCGGTTAGCGCATGTAAGGGACTCAGTTTCAGGAGCTGTACGAGAACGTATGCTGAACCCCAAAGTTTTTGAGACGTAAAATTTAAATCCCACTTTGCTCTGCAACTGAATACAAAGTATGTCTGCATCGGTCATTCACCTGCAAGCACGATTTCAAACTTTTCTCTGAGAAGTGTTCTTATTAAATTGAGATCCTCATTGTAACACAGTCACTCCTCGTTTCATTTCCATACAGAGTGATCTTTATGATTCTTCACAGAACCATGTGCTGTTCAGTGCTAAGGAAACAGTGTAGATGCTTAAAGTACTTATAGATGTCTCCTCTACCAAATGCATGTGTATTTCCTCCTCTTACAATTGTTTCCCAATAATCTTTCCATTTGAACCTGTAGAATGCAAATTATAATAAAGGTGCACATACCGGCACAAGCACTATGCACGAACCGCTGTTAACCGCGGATTCCGTTTCAATCGCATCAATCGCCTTTACTTCTGAGATTGCCGCTAAGGAAGACGCGAGTCAGAGGACTGCCTTACACTCTATAGCGGCTTCTTATTCAGCCGTCTACTGTCCTATATAACGATTCGCGGTTAACGCATGTAAGGGACTCAGTTTCAGGAGCTGTACGAGAACGTATGCTGAACCCCAATGTTAGTGAGACGAAAAATTTAAATCCCACTTTGCTCTGCAACTGAATACAAAGTATGTCTGCATCGGTCATTCACCTGCAAGCACGATTTCAAACTTTTCTCTGAGAAGTGTTCTTATCCATTTGAGATCCTTTATGTAACACAGTCACTCCTCGTTTCCTTACTCTACACAGTGATCGTTTTGATTCCTCACAGAACCATATGCTGTCTAGTGCTAAGGAAACAGTGTAGATGCTTAAAGTACTTATAGATGTTTCCTCTACCAAATGCATCTGTATTTCCTCCTCTTACAATTGTTTCCCAATAATCTTTTCATTTGAACCTGTAGAATGCAAATTATAAGAAGGTGCACATAACGGCACAAGCACTATGCACGAACCGCCGTTAACCGCGGATTCCGATTCAATCGCATCAATCGCCTTTACTTCTGAGTTTGCCGCTAAGGAAGAAGCGAGTCAGAAGACTGCCGATCACTGTATAGCGGCTTCTCTATTCAGCCGGCTGTCTTTCTATATTAAGGAATCGCGAAAAACACGTGAAAATGAGTCTGTTTTAGGAGCTGTATGAGAATGTATACTGGACACCAGTGTTAGTGAGAGGGAAATTTTAAATCCCACTACTTTTCTGCTACTGAATGCAAAGTATGTCTGCATCAGTCATTCACCTGCATGCACGATTTCAAACTTTTCTCTGACAATTGTTATTATCCATTTTAGATCCTTTATGTAACACAGTCACTCCTCGTTTCCTTACTCTACACAGTGATCCTTTTGATTCTCCACAGAACCATATGCTGTCTAGTGCTAAGGAAACAGTGTAGATGCTTAAAGTACTTATAGGTGTTTCCTCTACCAAATGCATCTGTATTTCCTCCTCTTACAATTCTTTCCCAATAAACTTTTTATTGGAGCTTCTTTCATGCAAATTATAAGAAGGTGCACATACCGGCACATGCTCTATGCACGAACCGCTGTTAACCGCGGATTCCGATTCAATCGCATCAATCGCCATTACTTCTGAGATTGCCGCTAAGGAAGACGCGAGTCAGAAGACTGCCTTACACTCTATAGCGGCTTCACTATTCAGCCGTCTGCTGTCCTATATAACGATTCGCGGTTAACGCGTGTAAGGGACTCAGTTTCAGGAGCTGTACGAGAACGTATGCTGAACCCCAATGTTAGTGAGACGAAAAATTTAAATCCCACTTTGCTCTGCAACTGAATACAAAGTATGTCTGCATCGGTCATTCACCTGCAAGCACGCTTTCAAACTTTTCTCTGAGAAGTGTTCTTATCCATTTGAGATCCTTTATGTAACACAGTCACTCCTCGTTTCCTTTCCATACAGAGTGATCTTTATGATTCTTCACAGAACCATGTGCTGTTCAGTGCTAAGGAAACAGTGTAGATGCTTAAAGTAATTAGAGATGTTTCCTCTATCAAATGCATCTGAATTTCCACCTCTTACAATTCTTTCCCAAGAAACTTTTTATTGGAGCTTCCTCCTTGCAAATTATAGGAAGGTGCACATACCGGCACAAGCACTATGCACGAACCGCTGTTAACCGCGGATTCCGATTCAATCGCATCAATCGCCTTTACTTCTGAGTTTGCCGCTAAGGAAGAAGCGAGTCAGAAGACTGCCGATCACTGTATAGCGGCTTCTCTATTCACCCGGCTGTCTTTCTATATTAAGGAATCGCGAAAAACACGTAAAATGAGTCTGTTTCAGGAGCTGTATGAGAATGTATACTGGACAACAGTGTTAGTGAGAGGGAAATTTTAAATCCCACTACTTTTCTGCTACTGAATGCAAAGTATGTCTGCATCAGTCATTCACCTGCAACCACGATTTCAAACTTTTCTCTGACAACTGTTGTTATACATTTTAGATCATCATTGTAACACAGTCACTCCACGTTTCCTTACTCTACACAGTGATCCTTTTGATTCTCCACAGAACCATATGCTGTATAGTGCTAAGGAAACAGTGTAGATGCTTAAAGTACTTATAGATGTCTCCTCTACCAAATGCATCTGTATTTCCACCTCTTACAATTCTTTCCCAATAAACTTTTTATTGGAGCTTCTTTCATGCAAATTATTAGAAGGTGCACATACCGGCACATGCTCTATGCACGAACCGCTGTTAACCGCGGATTCCGATTCAATCGCATCAATCGCCTTTACTTCTGAGATTGCCGCTAAGGAAGACGCGAGTCAGAGGACTGCCTTACACTCTATAGCGGCTTCTTATTCAGCCGTCTACTGTCCTATATAACGATTCGCGGTTAACGCATGTAAGGGACTCAGTTTCAGGAGCTGTACGAGAACGTATGCTGAACCCCAATGTTAGTCAGACGAAAAATTTAAATCCCACTTTGCTCTGCAACTGAATACAAAGTATGTCTGCATCGGTCATTCACCTGCAAGCACGATTTCAAACTTTTCTCTGAGAAGTGTTCTTATCCATTTGAGATCCTCTATGTTACACAGTCACTCCTCGTTTCCTTACTCTACACAGTGATCGTTTTGATTCCTCACAGAAACATGTGCTGTTCAGTGCTAAGGAAACAGTGTAGATGCTTAAAGTACTTATAGATGTTTCCTCTACCAAATGCATCTGTATTTCCTCCTCTTACAATTCTTTCCCAATAATCTTTTCATTTGAACCTGTAGAATGCAAATTATAAGAGGGTGCACATAACGGCACAAGCACTATGCACGAACCGCCGTTTACCGTGGAATCCGATTCAATCGCATCAATCGCCTTTACTTCTGAGATGTTCCTCTATGTAACACAGTCACTCCTCGTTTCCTTTCCATACGGAGTGATCTTTATGATTCTCCACAGAACCATGTGCTGTTCAGTGCTAAGGAAACAGTGTAGATGCTTAAAGTACTTATAGATGTTTCCTCTACCAAATGCATCTGTATTTCCTCCTCTTACAATTGTTTCCTCTACCAAATGCATGTGTATTTCCTCCTCTTACAATTGTTTCCCAATAATCTTTTCATTTGAACCTGTAGAATGCAAATTATAAGAAGGTGCACATAACGGCACAAGCACTATGCACGAACCGCCGTTAACCGCGGATTCCGATTCAATCGCATCAATCGCCTTTCCTTCTGAGATTGCCGGTAAGGAAGACGCGAGTCAGAAAACTGACGATCATTGTTTTCGGCTTCTCTATTCACCCGGCTGTCTTTCTATATTAAGGAATCGCGACTTTCACGTGAAAGTGACTCAGTTTCAGGAGCTGTATTAGAATGTATACTGTACCCCAGTGTTAGCGAGAGGGAAATTTTAAATTCCAATATACTCTGCGAATGAATGCAAAGTATGTCTGCATCGGTCATTCACCTGCAAGCACGATTTCAAACTTTTCTCTGACAAGTGTTATTATCCATTTTAGATCCTCATTGTAACACATCACTCCTCGTTTCCCTACCATACACAGTGATCGTTTCGATTCCACACAAATCCATGTGCTGTTCAGTGCTAAGGAAACAGTGTAGATACTTAAAGTACTTAGACCTGTTTCCTCTAACAAATGCATGTGTCATTTCAACACTTACTATTGTTTCCCAGTAAGCCTTTTCATTGGAGCTTCTATAATGCAGATTATAAGAAGGTGCACATACCGGCACAAGCACTATGCACGAACCGCTGTTAACCGCGGATTCCGATTCAATCGCATCAATCGCCTTTACTTCTGAGATTGCCGCTAAGGAAGACGCGAGTCAGAGGACTGCCTTACACTCTATAGCGGCTTCGTATTCAGCCGTCTACTGTCCTATATAACGATTCGCGGTTAACGCATGTAAGGGACTCAGTTTCAGGAGCTGTACGAGAACGTATGCTGAACCCCAATGTTAGTGAGACGAAAAATTTAAATCCCACTTTGCTCTGCAACTGAATACAAAGTATGTCTGCATCGGTCATTCACCTGCATCACGATTTCAAACTTTTCTCTGAGAAGTGTTCTTATCCATTTGAGATCCTCTATGTTACACAGTCACTCCTCGTTTCCTTACTCTACACTGTTATCGTTTTGATTCCTCACAGAAACATGTGCTGTTCAGTGCTAAGGAAACAGTGTAGATGCTATAATTACTTATAGCTGTTTCCTCTACCAAATGCATGTGTCATTTCACCACATACAATTTTTGCCAGTCAACCTTTTCATTGGAACTTCAATAATGCAAATTGTAAGAAGGTGCACATACCGGCACAAGCTCTATGCACGAACCGCTGTTAACCGCGGATTCCGATTCAATCACATCAATCGCCTTTACTTCTGATTTTGCCGCTAAGGAAGAAGCGAGTCAGAAGACTGCCGAGCACTATATATCGGCTTAACTACTTTTCCGGCAATCATTCTATCTTAACGAATCGCTACTTACAAGTGAAAGTGACTCAGTTTCAGGAGCTGTATGAGAATATATACTGGACTCCAGTGTTAGTGAGAGGGAAATTTTAAATTCAAATTTACTCTGCGAATGAATGCAAAGTATGTCTGCATCGGTCATTCACCTGCAAGCACGATTTCAAACTTTTCTCTGACCACTGTTCTTATCCATTTTAGTTCCTCTATGTAACAGAGTCACTCCTCGTTTCCTTACTCTACACAGTGATCGTTTTGATTCTCCACAGAACCATATGCTGTCTAGTGCTAAGGAAACAGTGTAGATGCTTAAAGTACTTATAGATGTTTCCTCTACCAAATGCATCTGTATTTCCTCCTCTTACAATTGTTTCCCAATAATCTTTTCATTTGAACCTGTAGAACGCAAATTATAAGAAGGTGCACATAACGGCACAAGCACTATGCTCGAACCGCCGTTAACCGCGGATTCCAATTCAATCGCATCAATCGCCTTTACTTCTGAGATTGCCGCTAAGGAAGACGCGAGTCAGAAGACTGCCTTACACTCTATAGCGGCTTCTTATTCAGCCGTCTACTGTCCTATATAACGATTCGCGTTTAACGCATGTAAGGGACTCAGTTTCAGGAGCTGTACGAGAACGTATGCTGAACCCCAATGTTAGTGAGACAAAAAATTTAAATCCCACTTTGCTCTGCAACTGAATACAAAGTATGTCTGCATCGGTCATTCACCTGCAAGCACGATTTCAAACTTTTCTCTGAGAAGTGTTCTTATCCATTTGAGATCCTCTATGTTACACAGTCACTCCTCGTTTCCTTACTCTACACAGTGATTGTTTTGATTCCTCACAGAAACATGAGCTGTTCAGTGCTAAGGAAACAGTGTAGATGCTATAATTACTTATAGCTCTTTCCTCTACCAAATGCATGTGTCATTTCACCACATACAATTTTTGCCAGTCAACCTTTTCATTGGAACTTCAACAATGCAAATTGTAAGAAGGTGCACATACCGGCACAAGCTCTATGCACGAACCGCTGTTAACCGCGGATTCCGATTCAATCGCATCAATCGCCTTGATTTCTGATTTTGCCGCTAAGGAAGAAGCGAGTCAGAAGACTGCCGAGCACTATATATCGGCTTCACTACTTTTCCGGCAATCATTCTATCTTAACGAATCGCTACTTACAAGTGAAAGTGACTCAGTTTCAGGAGCTGTATGAGAATATATACTGGACTCCAGTGTTAGTGAGAGGGAAATTTTAAATTCCAATTTACTCTGCGAATGAATGCAAAGTATGTCTGCATCGGTCACTCACCTGCAAGCACGATTTCAAACTTTTCTCTGACAACTGTTCTTATCCATTTTAGTTCCTCTATGTAACACAGTCACTCCTCGTTTCCTTACTCTACACAGTGATCGTTTTGATTCTCCACAGAACCATATGCTGTCTAGTGCCAAGGAAACAGTGTAGATGCTTAAAGTACTTATAGATGTTTCCTCTACCAAATGCATCTGTATTTCCTCCTCTTACAATTGTTTCCCAATAATCTTTTCATTTGAACCTGTAGAACGCAAATTATAAGAAGGTGCACATAACGGCACAAGCACTATGCACGAACCGCCGTTAACCGCGGATTCCAATTCAATCGCATCAATCGCCTTGACTTCTGAGATTGCCGGTAAGGAAGACGCGAGTCAGAAGACTGCCGATCATTGTTTTCGGCTTCTCTATTCACCCGGCTGTCTTTCTATATTAAGGAATCGCGACTTTCACGTGAAAGTGACTCAGTTTCAGGAGCTGTATGAGAATGTATACTGTACCCCAGTGTTAGCGAGAGGGAAATTTTAAATTCCAATATTCTCTGCGAATGAATGCAAAGTATGTCTGCATCGGTCATTCACCTGCAAGCACGATTTCAAACTTTTCTCTGACAAGTGTTGTTATCCATTTTAGATCCTCATTGTAACACATCACTCCTCGTTTCCCTACCATACACAGTGATCGTTTTGATTCCACACAAATCCATGTGCTGTTCTATGCTAAGGAAACAGTGTAGATACTTAAAGTACTTAGACCTGTTTCCTCTAACGAATGCATGTGTCATTTCAACACTTACTGTTGTTTCCCAGTAAGCCTTTTCATTGGAGCTTCTATAATGCAGATTATAAGAAGGTGCACATACCGGCACAAGCACTATGCACGAACCGCTGTTAACCGCGGATTCCGATTCAATCGCATCAATCGCCTTTACTTCTGAGATTGCCGCTAAGGAAGACGCGAGTCAGAAGACTGCCTTACACTCTATAGCGGCTTCACTATTTAGCCCTCTGCTGTCCTATATAACAAATCGCGGTTAACGCATGTAAGGGACTCAGTTTCAGGAGATGTACGAGAATGTATGCTGAACCCCAAAGTTTTTGAGACGTAAAATTTAAATCCCACTTTGCTCTGCAACTGAATACAAAGTATGTCTGCATCGGTCATTCACCTGCAAGCGCGATTTCAAATTTTTCTCTGAGAAGTGTTCTTATCCATTTGAGATCCTCTATGTAACACAGTCACTCCTCGTTTCCTTACTCTACACAGTGATCGTTTTGATTCTCCACAGAACCATATGCTATATAGTGCTAAGGAAACAGTGTAGATGCTTAAAGTACTTATAGACGTTTCCTCTACCAAATGCATCTGTATTTCCACCTCTCTCAATTCTTTCCCAATAAACTTTTTATTGGAGCTTCTTTCATTCAAATTATAGAAGGTGCACATACCGGCACATGCTCTATGCACGAACTGCTCTTAACCGCGGATTCCGATTCAATCGCATCAATCGCCTTTACTTCTGAGATTGCCGCTAAGGAAGAAGCGAGTCAGAAGACTGCCTTACACTCTATAGTGGCTTCTTAGTCAGCCGTCTACTGTCCTATATAAAGATTCGCAGTTAGAGCATGTAAGGGACTCAGTTTCAGGAGCTGTACGAGAACGTATGCTGAACCCCAAATTTTTTGAGACGTAAAATTTAAATCCCACTTTGCTCTGCAACTGAATACAAAGTATGTCTGCATCGGTCATTCACCTGCAAGCACGATTTCAAACTTTTCTCTGACAACTGTTATTATACATTTTAGATCCTTTATGTAACACAGTCACTCCTCAATTCCTTACTCTACACAGTGATCGTTTTGATTCTCCACAGATCCATACGCTGTTTATTGCTAAGGAAACAGTGTAGATGCTTAAAGTACTTATAGATGTTTCCCCTACCAAATGCATCTGAATTTAAACCTCTTACAATTATTTCCCAATAAACTTTTTATTGGAGCTTCTTTCATGCAAATTATAAGAAGGTGCACATACCGGCACAAGCTCTATGCACGAACCGCTGTTAACCGCGGATTCCGATTCAATCGCATCAATCGCCTTTACTTCTGAGATTGCCGCTAAGGAAGACGCGAGTCAGAGGACTGCCTTACACTCTATAGCGGCTTCTTATTCAGCCGTCTACTGTCCTATATAACGATTCGCGGTTAACGCATGTAAGGGACTCAGTTTCAGGAGCTGTACGAGAACGTATGCTGAACCCCAATGTTAGTGAGACGAAAAATTTAAATCCCACTTTGCTCTGCAACTGAATACAAAGTATGTCTGCATCGGTCATTCACCTGCATCACGATTTCAAACTTTTCTCTGAGAAGTGTTCTTATCCATTTGAGATCCTCTATGTTACACAGTCACTCCTCGTTTCCTTACTCTACACAGTGATCGTTTTGATTCCTCACAGAAACATGTGCTGTTCAGTGCTAAGGAAACAGTGTAGATACTTAAAGTACTTAGACCTGTTTCCTCTAACAAATGCATGTGTCATTTCAACACTTACTATTGTTTCCCAGTAAGCCTTTTCATTGGAGCTTCTATAATGCACATTATAAGAAGGTGCACATACCGGCACAAGCACTATGCTCGAACCGCTGTTAACCGCGGATTCCGATTCAATCGCATCAATTGCCTTTACTTCTGAGATTGCCGGTAAGGAAGACGCGAGTCAGAAGACTGCCGATCATTGTTTTCGGCTTCTCTATTCACCCGGCTGTCTTTCTATATTAAGGAATCGCGACTTGCACGTGAAAGTGACTCAGTTTCAGGAGCTGTATGAGAATGTATACTGTACCCCAGTGTTAGCGAGAGGGAAATTTTAAATTCCAATATACTCTGCGAATGAATGCAAAGTATGTCTGCATCGGTCATTCACCTGCAAGCACGATTTCAAACTTTTCTCTGACAACTGTTGTTATCCATTTGAGATCCTCTATGTTACACAGTCACTCCTCGTTTCCTTACTCTACACAGTGATCGTTTTGATTCCTCACAGAAACATGTGCTGTTCAGTGCTAAGGAAACAGTGTAGATGCTTAAAGTACTTATAGATGTTTCCTCTACCAAATGCATCTGTATTTCCTCCTCTTACAATTGTTTCCCAATAATCTTTTCATTTGAACCTGTAGAATGCAAATTATAAGAAGGTGCACATACCGGCACAAGCACTATGCACGAACCGCTTTTAACCGCGGATTCCGATTCAATCGCATCAATCGCCTTTACTTCTGAGATTGCCGCTAAGGAAGACGCGAGTCAGAAGACTGCCTTACACTCTATAGCGGCTTCTTATACAGCCGTCTACTGTCCTATATAACGATTCGCGGTTAACGCATGTAAGGGACTCAGTTTCAGGAGCTGTACGAGAACGTATGCTGAACCCCAATGTTAGTGAGACGAAAAATTTAAATCCCACTTTGCTCTGCAACTGAATACAAAGTATGTCTGCATCGGTCATTCACCTGCAAGCACGATTTCAAACTTTTCTCTGACAACTGTTCTTATCCATTTTAGTTCCTCTATGTAACACAGTCACTCCTCGTTTCCTTTCCATACAGAGTGATCTTTATGATTCTTCACAGAACCATGTGCTGTTCAGTGCTAAGGAAACAGTGTAGATGCTTAAAGTACTTATAGATGTTTCCTCTACCAAATGCATCTGTATTTCCTCCTCTTACAATTGTTTCCCAATAATCTTTTCATTTGAACCTGTAGAATGCAAATTATAAGAAGGTGCACATAACGGCACAAGCACTATGCACGAACCGCCGTTAACCGCGGATTCCGATTCAATCGCATCAATCGCCTTTACTTCTGAGATTGCCGCTAAGGAAGACGCGAGTCAGAAGACTGCCGATCATTGTTTTCGGCTTCTCTATTCACCCGTCTGTCTTTCTATATTAAGGAATCGCGACTTTCACGTGAAAGTGACTCAGTTTCAGGAGCTGTATGAGAATGTATACTGTACCCCAGTGTTAGCGAGAGGGAAATTTTAAATCCATCTTAACTCTGCTACTGAATGCAAAGTAATTCTGCATCGGTCATTCACCTGCAAGCACGATTTCAAACTTTTCTCTGACAAGTGTTGTTATCCATTTTAGATCCTCATTGTAACACATCACTCCTCGTTTCCCTACCATACACAGTGATCGTTTTGATTCCTCACAGAACCATGTGCTGTTTAGTGCTAAGGAAACAGTGTAGATACTTAAAGTACTTAGACCTGTTTCCTCTAACAAATGCATGTGTCATTTCAACACTTACTATTGTTTCCCAGTAAGCCTTTTCATTGGAGCTTCTATAATGCAGATTATAAGAAGGTGCACATACCGGCACAAGCACTATGCACGAACCGCTGTTAACCGCGGATTCCGATTCAATCGCATCAATCGCCTTTACTTCTGAGATTGCCGGTAAGGAAGACGCGAGTCAGAGGACTGCCTTACACTCTATTGCGGCTTCTTATTCAGCCCTCTACTGTCCTATATAACGATTCGCGGTTAACGCATGTAAGGGACTCAGTTTCAGGAGCTGTACGAGAACGTATGCTGAACCCCAATGTTAGTGAGATGAAAAATTTAAATCCCACTTTGCTCTGCAACTGAATACAAAGTATGTCTGCATCGGTAATTCCCCTGCAAGCACGATTTCAAACTTTTCTCTGAGAAGTGTTCTTATCCATTTGAGATCCTCTATGTTACACAGTCACTCCTCGTTTCCTTACTCTACACAGTGATCGTTTTGATTCCTCACAGAACCATGTGCTGTTCAGTGCTAAGGAAACAGTGTAGATACTTAAAGTACTTAGACCTGTTTCCTCTAACAAATGCATGTGTCATTTCAACACTTACTATTGTTTCCCAGTAAGCCTTTTCATTGGAGCTTCTATAATGCAGATTATAAGAAGGTGCACATAACGGCACATGCTCTATGCACGAACCGCTGTTAACCGCGGATTCCGATACAATCGCATCAATCGCCTTTACTTCTGAGATTGCCGCTAAGGAAGACGCGAGTCAGAAGACTGCCTTACACTCTATAGCGGCTTCACTATTCAGCCCTCTGCTGTCCTATATAACAAATCGCGAATAACGCATGTAAGGAACTCAGTTTCAGGATCTGTACGAGAATGTATGCTGAACCCCAAAGTTTTTGAGACGAAAAATTTAAATCCCACTTTGCTCTGCAACTGAATACAAAGTATGTCTGCATTGGTCATTCACCTGCAAGCAAGATTTCAAACTTTTCTCTGAGAAGTGTTCTTATCCATTTGAGATCCTCTATGTTACACAGTCACTCCTCGTTACCTTTCCATACAGAGTGATCTTTATGATTCTTCACAGAACCATGTGCTGTTCAGTGCTAAGGAAACAGTGTAGATGCTTAAAGTAATTAGAGATGTTTCCTCTACCAAATGCATCTGAATTTCCACCTCTTACAATTCTTTCCCAAGAAACTTTTTATTGGAGCTTCCTCCATGCAAATTATAAGAAGGTGCACATACCGGCACAAGCACTATGCACGAACCGCTGTTAACCGCGGATTCCGATTCAATCGCATCAATCGCCTTTACTTCTGAGTTTGCCGCTAAGGAAGAAGCGAGTCAGAAGACTGCCGATCACTGTATAGCGGCTTCTCTATTCACCCGGCTGTCTTTCTACATTAAGGAATCGCGAAAAACACGTGAAAATGAGTCTGTTTCAGGAGCTGTATGAGAATGTATACTGGACATCAGTGTTAGTGACAGGGAAATTTTAAATCCCACTACTTTTCTGCTACTGAATGCAAAGTATGTCTGCATCAGTCATTCACCTGCAAGCACGATTTCAAACTTTTCTCTGACAACTGTTGTTATACAATTTAGATCCTCATTGTAACACAGTCAACCCTCGTTTCCTTACTCTACACAGTGATCCTTTTGATTCTCCACAGAACCATATGCTGTCTAGTGCCAAGGAAACAGTGTAGATGCTTAAACTACTTATAGATGTTTCCTCTACCAAATGCATCTGAATTTCCACCTCTTACAATTCTTTCCCAAGAAACTTTTTATTGGAGCTTCCTCCATGCAAATTATAAGAAGGTGCACATACCGGCACAAGCACTATGCACGAACCGCTTTTAACCGCGGATTCCGATTCAATCGCATCAATCGCCTTTACTTCTGAGATTGCCGCTAAGGAAGACGCGAGTCAGAAGACTGCCTTACACTCTATAGCGGCTTCTTATACAGCCGTCTACTGTCCTATATAACGATTCGCGGTTAACGCATGTAAGGGACTCAGTTTCAGGAGCTGTACGAGAACGTATGCTGAACCCCAATGTTAGTGAGACGAAAAATTTAAATCCCACTTTGCTCTGCAACTGAATACAAAGTATGTCTGCATCGGTCATTCACCTGCAAGCACGATTTCAAACTTTTCTCTGACAACTGTTCTTATCCATTTTAGTTCCTCTATGTAACACAGTCACTCCTCGTTTCCTTTCCATACAGAGTGATCTTTATGATTCTTCACAGAACCATGTGCTGTTCAGTGCTAAGGAAACAGTGTAGATGCTTAAAGTACTTATAGATGTTTCCTCTACCAAATGCATCTGTATTTCCTCCTCTTACAATTGTTTCCCAATAATCTTTTCATTTGAACCTGTAGAATGCAAATTATAAGAAGGTGCACATAACGGCACAAGCACTATGCACGAACCGCCGTAAACCGCGGATTCCGATTCAATCGCATCAATCGCCTTTACTTCTGAGATTGCCGCTAAGGAAGACGCGAGTCAGAAGACTGCCGATCATTGTTTTCGGCTTCTCTATTCACCCGGCTGTCTTTCTATATTAAGGAATCGCGACTTTCACGTGAAAGTGACTCAGTTTCAGGAGCTGTATTAGAATGTATACTGTACCCCAGTGTTAGCGAGAGGGAAATTTTAAATCCATCTTAACTCTGCTACTGAATGCAAAGTAATTCTGCATCGGTCATTCACCTGCAAGCACGATTTCAAACTTTTCTCTGACAAGTGTTGTTATCCATTTTAGATCCTCATTGTAACACATCACTCCTCGTTTCCCTACCATACACAGTGATCGTTTTGATTCCTCACTTAACCATGTGCTGTTTAGTGCTAAGGAAACAGTGTAGATACTTAAAGTACTTAGACCTGTTTCCTCTAACAAATGCATGTGTCATTTCAACACTTACTATTGTTTCCCAGTAAGCCTTTTCATTGGAGCTTCTATAATGCAGATTATAAGAAGGTGCACATACCGGCACAAGCACTATGCACGAACCGCTGTTAACCGCGGATTCCGATTCAATCGCATCAATCGCCTTTACTTCTGAGATTGCCGGTAAGGAAGACGCGAGTCAGAGGACTGCCTTACACTCTATTGCGGCTTCTTATTCAGCCCTCTACTGTCCTATATAACGATTCGCGGTTAACGCATGTAAGGGACTCAGTTTCAGGAGCTGTACGAGAACGTATGCTGAACCCCAATGTTAGTGAGACGAAAAATTTAAATCCCACTTTGCTCTGCAACTGAATACAAAGTATGTCTGCATCGGTCATTCACCTGCAAGCACGATTTCAAACTTTTCTCTGAGAAGTGTTCTTATCCATTTGAGATCCTCTATGTTACACAGTCACTCCTCGTTTCCTTACTCTACACAGTGATCGTTTTGATTCCTCACAGAACCATGTGCTGTTCAGTGCTAAGGAAACAGTGTAGATACTTAAAGTACTTAGACCTGTTTCCTCTAACAAATGCATGTGTCATTTCAACACTTACTATTGTTTCCCAGTAAGCCTTTTCATTGGAGCTTCTATAATGCAGATTATAAGAAGGTGCACATAACGGCACATGCTCTATGCACGAACCGCTGTTAACCGCGGATTCCGATTCAATCGCATCAATCGCCTTTACTTCTGAGATTGCCGGTAAGGAAGACGCGAGTCAGAAGACTGCCTTACACTCTATAGCGGCTTCACTATTCAGCCCTCTGCTGTCCTATATAACAAATCGCGAATAACGCATGTAAGGAACTCAGTTTCAGGAGCTGTACGAGAATGTATGCTGAACCCCAAAGTTTTTGAGACGAAAAATTTAAATCCCACTTTGCTCTGCAACTGAATACAAAGTATGTCTGCATTGGTCATTCACCTGCAAGCACGATTTCAAACATTTCTCTGAGAAGTGTTCTTATCCATTTGAGATCCTCTATGTTACACAGTCACTCCTCGTTTCCTTTCCATACAGAGTGATCTTTATGATTCTTCACAGAACCATGTGCTGTTCAGTGCTAAGGAAACAGTGTAGATGCTTAAAGTAATTAGAGATGTTTCCTCTACCAAATGCATCTGAATTTCCACCTCTTACAATTCTTTCCCAAGAAACTTTTTATTGGAGCTTCCTCCATGCAAATTATAAGAAGGTGCACATACCGGCACAAGCACTATGCACGAACCGCTTTTAACCGCGGATTCCGATTCAATCGCATCAATCGCCTTTACTTCTGAGTTTGCCGCTAAGGAAGAAGCGAGTCAGAAGACTGCCGATCACTGTATAGCGGCTTCTCTATTCACCCGGCTGTCTTTCTATATTTAGGAATCGCGAAAAACACGTGAAAATGAGTCTGTTTCAGGAGCTGTATGAGAATGTATACTGGACATCAGTGTTAGTGACAGGGAAATTTTAAATCCCACTACTTTTCTGCTACTGAATGCAAAGTATGTCTGCATCAGTCATTCACCTGCAAGCACGATTTCAAACTTTTCTCTGACAACTGTTGTTATACAATTTAGATCCTCATTGTAACACAGTCAACCCTCGTTTCCTTACTCTACACAGTGATCCATTTGATTCTCCACAGAACCATATGCTGTCTAGTGCCAAGGAAACAGTGTAGATGCTTAAACTACTTATAGATGTTTCCTCTACCAAATGCATCTGAATTTCCACCTCTTACAATTCTTTCCCAAGAAACTTTTTATTGGAGCTTCCTCCATGCAAATTATAAGAAGGTGCACATACCGGCACAAGCACTATGCACGAACCGCTTTTAACCGCGGATTCCGATTCAATCGCATCAATCGCCTTTACTTCTGAGTTTGCCGCTAAGGAAGAAGCGAGTCAGAAGACTGCCGATCACTGTATAGCGGCTTCTCTATTCACCCGGCTGTCTTTCTATATTAAGGAATCGCGAAAAACACGTGAAAATGAGTCTATTTCAGGAGCTGTATGAGAATGTATACTGGACATCAGTGTTAGTGAGAGGAAAATTTTAAATCCCACTACTTTTCTGCTACTGAATGCAAAGTATGTCTGCATCAGTCATTCACCTGCAAGCACGATTTCAAACTTTTCTCTGACAACTGTTGTTATACAATTTAGATCCTCATTGTAACACAGTCACTCCTCGTTTCCTTACTCTACCCAGTGATCGTTTTGATTCTCCACAGAACGATATGCTGTCTAGTGCCAAGGAAACAGTGTAGATGCTTAAACTACTTATAGATGTTTCCTCTACCAAATGCATCTGAATTTCCACCTCTTACAATTCTTTCCCAGTAAGCCTTTTCATTGGAGCTTCTATAATGCAGATTATAAGAAGGTGCACATACCGGCACAAGCACTATGCACGAACCGCTGTTAACCGCGGATTCCGATTCAATCGCATCAATCGCCTTTACTTCTGAGATTGCCGGTAAGGAAGACGCGAGTCAGAAGACTGCCGATCACTGTATAGCGGCTTCTCTATTCACCCGGCTGTCTTTCTATATTAAGGAATCGCGAAAAACACGTGAAAATGAGTCAGATTCAGGAGCTGTATGAGAATGAATACTGGACATCAGTGTTAGTGAGAGGGAAATTTTAAATCCCACTACTTTTCTGCTACAGAATGCAAAGTATGTCTGCATCGGTCATTCACCTGCAAGCACGATTTCAAACTTTTCTCTGAGAAGTGTTCTTATCCATTTGAGATCCTCTATGTTACACAGTCACTCCTCGTTTCCTTACTCTACACAGTGATCGTTTTGATTCCTCACAGAACCATGTGCTGTTCAGTGCTAAGGAAACAGTGTAGATACTTAAAGTACTTAGACCTGTTTCCTCTAACAAATGCATGTGTCATTTCAACACTTACTATTGTTTCCCAGTAAGCCTTTTCATTGGAGCTTCTATAATGCAGATTATAAGAAGGTGCACATAACGGCACATGCTCTATGCACGAACCGCTGTTAACCGCGGATTCCGATTCAATCGCATCAATCGCCTTTACTTCTGAGATTGCCGGTAAGGAAGACGCGAGTCAGAAGACTGCCTTACACTCTATAGCGGCTTCACTATTCAGCCCTCTGCTGTCCTATATAACAAATCGCGAATAACGCATGTAAGGAACTCAGTTTCAGGAGCTGTACGAGAATGTATGCTGAACCCCAAAGTTTTTGAGACGAAAAATTTAAATCCCACTTTGCTCTGCAACTGAATACAAAGTATGTCTGCATTGGTCATTCACCTGCAAGCACGATTTCAAACTTTTCTCTGAGAAGTGTTCTTATCCATTTGAGATCCTCTATGTTACACAGTCACTCCTCGTTTCCTTTCCATACAGAGTGATCTTTATGATTCTTCACAGAACCATGTGCTGTTCAGTGCTAAGGAAACAGTGTAGATGCTTAAAGTAATTAGAGATGTTTCCTCTACCAAATGCATCTGAATTTCCACCTCTTACAATTCTTTCCCAAGAAACTTTTTATTGGAGCTTCCTCCATGCAAATTATAAGAAGGTGCACATACCGGCACAAGCACTATGCACGAACCGCTGTTAACCGCGGATTCCAATTCAATCGCATCAATCGCCTTTACTTCTGAGTTTGCCGCTAAGGAAGAAGCGAGTCAGAAGACTGCCGATCACTGTATATCGGCTTCTCTATTCACCCGGCTGTCTTTCTATATTAAGGAATCGCGAAAAACACGTGAAAATGAGTCTGTTTCAGGAGCTGTATGAGAATGTATACTGGACATCAGTGTTAGTGACAGGGAAATTTTAAATCCCACTACTTTTCTGCTACTGAATGCAAAGTATGTCTGCATCAGTCATTCACCTGCAAGCACGATTTCAAACTTTTCTCTGACAACTGTTGTTATACAATTTAGATCCTCATTGTAACACAGTCAACCCTCGTTTCCTTACTCTACACAGTGATCCATTTGATTCTCCACAGAACCATATGCTGTCTAGTGCCAAGGAAACAGTGTAGATGCTTAAACTACTTATAGATGTTTCCTCTACCAAATGCATCTGAATTTCCACCTCTTACAATTCTTTCCCAGTAAGCCTTTTCATTGGAGCTTCTATAATGCAGATTATAAGAAGGTGCACATACCGGCACAAGCACTATGCACGAACCGCTGTTAACCGCGGATTCCGATTCAATCGCATCAATCGCCTTTACTTCTGAGATTGCCGGTAAGGAAGACGCGAGTCAGAAGACTGCCGATCACTGTATAGCGGCTTCTCTATTCACCCGGCTGTCTTTCTATATTAAGGAATCGCGAAAAACACGTGAAAATGAGTCAGATTCAGGAGCTGTATGAGAATGAATACTGGACATCAGTGTTAGTGAGAGGGAAATTTTAAATCCCACTACTTTTCTGCTACAGAATGCAAAGTATGTCTGCATCGGTCATTCACCTGCAAGCACGATTTCAAACTTTTCTCTGAGAAGTGTTCTTATCCATTTGAGATCCTCTATGTTACACAGTCACTCCTCGTTTCCTTACTCTACACAGTGATCGTTTTGATTCCTCACAGAACCATGTGCTGTTCAGTGCTAAGGAAACAGTGTAGATACTTAAAGTACTTAGACCTGTTTCCTCTAACAAATGCATGTGTCATTTCAACACTTACTATTGTTTCCCAGTAAGCCTTTTCATTGGAGCTTCTATAATGCAGATTATAAGAAGGTGCACATAACGGCACATGCTCTATGCACGAACCGCTGTTAACCGCGGATTCCGATTCAATCGCATCAATCGCCTTTACTTCTGAGATTGCCGGTAAGGAAGACGCGAGTCAGAAGACTGCCTTACACTCTATAGCGGCTTCACTATTCAGCCCTCTGCTGTCCTATATAACAAATCGCGAATAACGCATGTAAGGAACTCAGTTTCAGGAGCTGTACGAGAATGTATGCTGAACCCCAAAGTTTTTGAGACGAAAAATTTAAATCCCACTTTGCTCTGCAACTGAATACAAAGTATGTCTGCATTGGTCATTCACCTGCAAGCACGATTTCAAACATTTCTCTGAGAAGTGTTCTTATCCATTTGAGATCCTCTATGTTACACAGTCACTCCTCGTTTCCTTTCCATACAGAGTGATCTTTATGATTCTTCACAGAACCATGTGCTGTTCAGTGCTAAGGAAACAGTGTAGATGCTTAAAGTAATTAGAGATGTTTCCTCTACCAAATGCATCTGAATTTCCACCTCTTACAATTCTTTCCCAAGAAACTTTTTATTGGAGCTTCCTCCATGCAAATTATAAGAAGGTGCACATACCGGCACAAGCACTATGCACGAACCGCTTTTAACCGCGGATTCCGATTCAATCGCATCAATCGCCTTTACTTCTGAGTTTGCCGCTAAGGAAGAAGCGAGTCAGAAGACTGCCGATCACTGTATAGCGGCTTCTCTATTCACCCGGCTGTCTTTCTATATTTAGGAATCGCGAAAAACACGTGAAAATGAGTCTGTTTCAGGAGCTGTATGAGAATGTATACTGGACATCAGTGTTAGTGACAGGGAAATTTTAAATCCCACTACTTTTCTGCTACTGAATGCAAAGTATGTCTGCATCAGTCATTCACCTGCAAGCACGATTTCAAACTTTTCTCTGACAACTGTTGTTATCCATTTTAGATCCTCATTGTAACACATCACTCCTCGTTTCCCTACCATACACAGTGATCGTTTTGATTCCACACAAATCCATGTGCTGTTCAGTGCTAAGGAAACAGTGTAGATACTTAAAGTACTTAGACTTGTTTCCTCTAACAAATGCATGTGTCATTTCAACACTTACTATTGTTTCCCAGTAAGACTTTTCATTGGAGCTTCCTCCATGCAAATTATAAGAAGGTGCACATACCGGCACAAGCACTATGCACGAACCGCTGTTAACCGCGGATTCCAATTCAATCGCATCAATCGCCTTTACTTCTGAGTTTGCCGCTAAGGAAGAAGCGAGTCAGAAGACTGCCGATCACTGTATAGCGGCTTCTCTATTCACCCGGTTGTCTTTCTATATTAAGGAATCGCGAAAAACACGTGAAAATGAGTCTGTTTCAGGAGCTGTATGAGAATGTATACTGGACAACAGTGTTAGTGACAGGGAAATTTTAAATCCCACTACTTTTCTGCTACTGAATGCAAAGTATGTCTGCATCAGTCATTCACCTGCAAGCACGATTTCAAACTTTTCTCTGACAACTGTTGTTATACATTTTAGATCCTCATTGTAACACAGTCACTCCTCGTTTCCTTACTCTACACAGTGATCCTTTTGATTCTCCACAGAACCATATGCTGTCTAGTGCCAAGGAAACAGTGTAGATGCTTAAACTACTTATAGATGTTTCCTCTACCAAATGCATCTGTATTTCCACCTCTTACAATTCTTTCCCTGTAAGCCTTTTCATTGGAGCTTCTATAATGCAGATTATAAGAAGGTGCACATACCGGCACAAGCACTATGCACGAACCGCTGTTAACCGCGGATTCCGATTCAATCGCATCAATCGCCTTTACTTCTGAGATTGCCGCTAAGGAAGACGCGAGTCAGAAGACTGCCTTACACTCTATAGCGGCTTCTTATTCAGCCGTCTACTGTCCTATATAAAGATCGCGGTTAACGCATGTAAGGAACTCAGTTTCAGGAGATGTACGAGAATGTATGCTGAACCCCAAAGATTTTGAGACGAAAAATTTAAATCCCACTTTGCTCTGCAACTGAATGCAAAGCATGTCTGCATCGGTCATTCACCTGCATCACGATTTCAAACTTTTCTCTGACAAGTGTTCTTATCCATTTTAGATCCATTATGTAACACAGTCACTCCTCAATTCCTTACTCTACACAGTGATCGTTTTGTTTCTCCACAGAACCATATGATGTTTAGTGCTAAGGAAACAGTGTAGATGCTTAAAGTAATTAGAGATGTTTCCTCTACCAAATGCATCTGAATTTAAAGCTCTTACAATTCTTTCCCAATAAACTTTTTATTGGAGCTTCTTTCATGCAAATTATAAGAAGGTGCACATACCGGCACAAGCACTATGCACGAACCGCTGTTAACCGCGGATTCCGATTCAATCGCATCAATCGCCTTGACTTCTGAGATTGCCGCTAAGGAAGACGCGAGTCAGAAGACTGCCTTACACTCTATAGCGGCTTCTTATTCAGCCGTCTACTGTCCTATATAACGATTCGCGGTTAACGCATGTAAGGGACTCAGTTTCAGGAGCTGTACGAGAACGTATGCTGAACCCCAATGTTAGTGAGACGAAAATTTTAAATCCCACTTTGCTCTGCAACTGAATACAAAGTATGTCTGCATCGGTCATTCACCTGCAAGCACGATTTCAAACTTTTCTCTGAGAAGTGTTCTTATCCATTTGAGATCCTCTATGTTACACAGTCACTCCTCGTTTCCTTACTCTACACAGTGATCGTTTTGATTCCTCACAGAACCATGTGCTGTTCAGTGCTAAGGAAACAGTGTAGATGCTATAATTACTTATAGCTGTTTCCTCTACCAAATGCATGTGTCATTTCACCACATACAATTTTTGCCAGTCAACCTTTTCATTGGAACTTCAATAATGCAAATTGTAAGAAGGTGCACATACCGGCACAAGCTCTATGCACGAACCGCTGTTAACCGCGGATTCCGATTCAATCGCATCAATCGCCTTGACTTCTGAGATTGCCGCTAAGGAAGAAGCGAGTCAGAAGACTGCCGAGCACTATATATCGGCTTCACTACTTTTCCGGCAATCATTCTATCTTAACGAATCGCTACTTACAAGTGAAAGTGACTCAGTTTCAGGAGCTGTATGAGAATATATACTGGACTCCAGTGTTAGTGAGAGGGAAATTTTAAATTCCAATTTACTCTGCGAATGAATGCAAAGTATGTCTGCATCGGTCACTCACCTGCAAGCACGATTTCAAACTTTTCTCTGACCACTGTTCTTATCCATTTTAGTTCCTCTATGTAACACAGTCACTCCTCGTTTCCTTACTCTACACAGTGATCGTTTTGATTCTCCACAGAACCATATGCTGTCTAGTGCCAAGGAAACAGTGTAGATGCTTAAAGTACTTATAGATGTTTCCTCTACCAAATGCATCTGTATTTCCTCCTCTTACAATTGTTTCCCAATAATCTTTTCATTTGAACCTGTAGAATGCAAATTATAAGAAGGTGCACATAACGGCACAAGCACTATGCACGAACCGCCGTTAACCGCGGATTCCGATTCAATCGCATCAATCGCCTTGACTTCTGAGATTGCCGGTAAGGAAGACGCAAGTCAGAAGACTGCCGATCATTGTTTTCGGCTTCTCTATTCAGGCGGCTGTCTTGCTATATTTCGAATCGCGACTTTCACGTGAAAGTGACTCAGTTTCAGGAGCTGTATGAGAATGTATACTGTACCCCAGTGTTAACGAGAGGGAAAATTTAAATTCCAATATACTCTGTGAATGAATGCAAAGTATGTCTGCATCGGTCATTCACCTGCAACCACGATTTCAAACTTTTCTCTGACAACTGTTGTTATCCATTTTAGATCCTCATTGTAACACATCACTCCTCGTTTCCCTACCATACACAGTGATCGTTTTGATTCCACACAAATCCATGTGCTGTTCAGTGCTAAGGAAACAGTGTAGATGCTTAAACTACTTATAGATGTTTCCTCTACCAAATGCATCTGTATTTCCTCCTCTTACAATTGTTTCCCAATAATCTTTTCATTTGAACCTGTAGAATGCAAATTATAAGAAGGTGCACATACCGGCACAAGCACTATGCACGAACCGCCGTTAACCGCGGATTCCGATTCAATCGCATCAATCGCCTTTACTTCTGAGATTGCCGCTAAGGAAGACGCGAGTCAGAAGACAGCCTTACACTCTATAGCGGCTTCTTATTCAGCCGTCTACTGTCCTAGATAAAGATCGCGGTTAGCGCATGTAAGGGACTCAGTTTCAGGAGATGTACGAGAATGTATGCTGAACCCCAAAGTTTTTGAGACGAAAAATTTAGATCCTACTTTGCTCTGCAACTGAATGCAAAGCATGTCTGCATCGGTCATTCACCTGCATCACGATTTCAAACTTTTCTCTGAGAAGTGTTCTTATCCATTTTAGATCCATAATGTAACACAGTCACTCCTCAATTCCTTACTCTACAAAGTGATCGTTTTGTTTCTCCACAGAACCATATGCTGTTTAGTGCTAAGGAAACAGTGTAGATGCTTAAAGTACTTATAGATGTTTCCTCTACCAAATGCATCTGAATTTAAACCTCTTACAATTCTTTCCCAATATTCTTTTTATTGGAGCTTCCTTCATGCATATTATTAGAAGGTGCACATACCGGCACATGCTCTATGCACGAACCGCTGTTAACCGCGTATTCCGATTCAATCGCATCAATCGCGTTTACTTCTGAGATGGCCGCTAAGGAAGACGCGAGTCAGAAGACTGCCTTACACTCTATAGCGGCTTCTTATTCAGCCGTCTACTGTCCTATATAAAGATTCGCGGTTAACGCATGTAAGGGACTCAGTTTCAGGAGCTGTATGAGAACGTATGCTGAACCCCAATGTCAGTGAGACGAAAAATTTAAATCCCACTTTGCTCTGCAACTGAATACAAAGTATGTCTGCATCGGTCATTCACCTGCAAGCACGATTTCAATCTTTTCTCTGAGAAGTGTTCTTATTCATTTGAGATCCTCTATGTTACACAGTCACTCCTCGTTTCCTTACTCTACACAGTGATCGTTTTGATTCCTCACAGAACCATATGCTGTTCAGTGCTAAGGAAACAGTGTAGATACTTAAAGTACTTAGACCTGTTTCCTCTAACAAATGCATGTGTCATTTCAACACTTACTATTGTTTCCCAGTAAGCCTTTTCATTGGAGCTTCTATAATGCAGATTATAAGAAGGTGCACATACCGGCACATGCTCTATGCACGAACCGCTGTTAACCGCGGATTCCGATTCAATCGCATCAATCGCCTTTACTTCTGAGATTGCCGCTAAGGAAGACGCGAGTCAGAAGACTGCCTTACACTCTATAGCGGCTTCACTATTCAGCCCTCTGCTGTCCTATATAACAAATCGCGAATAACGCATGTAAGGAACTCAGTTTCAGGAGATGTACGAGAATGTATGCTGAACCCCAAAGTTTTTGAGACGAAAAATTTAAATCCCACTTTGCTCTGCAACTGAATGCAAAGCATGTCTGCATCGGTCATTCACCTGCAAGCACGATTTCAAACTTTTCTCTGAGAAGTGTTCTTATCCATTTGAGATCCTCTATGTTACACAGTCACTCCTCGTTTCCTTTCCATACAGAGTGATCTTTATGATTCTTCACAGAACCATGTGCTGTTCAGTGCTAAGGAAACAGTGTAGATGCTTAAAGTAATTAGAGATGTTTCCTCTACCAAATGCATCTGAATTTCCACCTCTTACAATTCTTTCCCAAGAAACTTTTTATTGGAGCTTCCTCCATGCAAATTATAAGAAGGTGCACATACCGGCACATGCTCTATGCACGAACCGCTGTTAACCGCGGATTCCGATTCAATCGCATCAATCGCCTTGACTTCTGAGATTGCCGCTAAGGAAGAAGCGAGTCAGAAGACTGCCGAGCACTATATATCGGCTTCACTACTTTTCCGGCAATCATTCTATCTTAACGAATCGCTACTTACATGTGAAAGTGACTCAGTTTCAGGAGCTGTATGAGAATATATACTGGACTCCAGTGTTAGTGAGAGGGAAATTTTAAATTCCAATTTACTCTGCGAATGAATGCAAAGTATGTCTGCATCGGTCACTCACCTGCAAGCACGATTTCAAACTTTTCTCTGACCACTGTTCTTATCCATTTTAGTTCCTCTATGTAACACAGTCACTCCTCGTTTCCTTACTCTACACAGTGATCGTTTTGATTCTCCACAGAACCATATGCTGTCTAGTGCCAAGGAAACAGTGTAGATGCTTAAAGTACTTATAGATGTTTCCTCTACCAAATGCATCTGTATTTCCTCCTCTTACAATTGTTTCCCAATAATCTTTTCATTTGAACCTGTAGAATGCAAATTATAAGAAGGTGCACATAACGGCACAAGCACTATGCACGAACCGCCGTTAACCGCGGATTCCGATTCAATCGCATCAATCGCCTTGACTTCTGAGATTGCCGCTAAGGAAGACGCAAGTCAGAAGACTGCCGATCATTGTTTTCGGCTTCTCTATTCAGGCGGCTGTCTTGCTATATTTCGAATCGCGACTTTCACGTGAAAGTGACTCAGTTTCAGGAGCTGTATGAGAATGTATACTGTACCCCAGTGTTAACGAGAGGGAAATTCTAAATTCCAATATACTCTGTGAATGAATGCAAAGTATGTCTGCATCGGTCATTCACCTGCAAGCACGATTTCAAACTTTTCTCTGACAACTGTTCTTATCCATTTTAGTTCCTCATTGTAACACATCACTCCTCGTTTCCCTACCATACACAGTGATCGTTTTGATTCCACACAAATCCATGTGCTGTTCAGTGCTAAGGAAACAATGTAGATGCTTAAACTACTTATAGATGTTTCCTCTACCAAATGCATCTGTATTTCCTCCTCTTACAATTGTTTCCCAATAATCTTTTCATTGGAGCTTCTATAATGCAGATTATAAGAAGGTGCACATACCGGCACAAGCACTATGCACGAACCGCTGTTAACCGCGGATTCCGATTCAATCGCATCAATCGCCTTTACTTCTGAGATTGCCGCTAAGGAAGACGCGAGTCAGAAGACTGCCTTACACTCTATAGCGGCTTCACTATTCAGCCCTCTGCTGTCCTATATAACAAATCGCGAATAACGCATGTAAGGGACTCAGTTTCAGGAGCTGTACGAGAACGTATGCTGAACCCCAATGTTAGTGAGACGAAAATTTTAAATCCCACTTTGCTCTGCAACTGAATACAAAGTATGTCTGCATCGGTCATTCACCTGCATCACGATTTCAAACTTTTCTCTGAGAAGTGTTCTTATCCATTTGAGATCCTCTATGTTACACAGTCACTCCTCGTTTCCTTACTCTACACAGTGATCGTTTTGATTCCTCACAGTACCATGTGCTGTTCAGTGCTAAGGAAACAGTGTAGATGCTATAATTACTTATAGCTGTTTCCTCTAACAAATGCATGTGTCATTTCAACACTTACTATTGTTTCCCAGTAAGCCTTTTCATTGGAGCTTCTATAATGCAGATTATAAGAAGGTGCACATACCGGCACAAGCACAATGCACGAACCGCTGTTAACCGCGGATTCCGATTCAATCGCATCAATCGCCTTTACTTCTGAGATTGCCGGTAAGGAAGACGCGAGTCAGAAGACTGCCTTACACTCTATAGCGGCTTCACTATTCAGCCCTCTGCTGTCCTATATAACAAATCGCGAATAACGCATGTAAGGAACTCAGTTTCAGGAGATGTACGAGAATGTATGCTGAACCCCAAAGTTTTTGAGACGAAAAATTTAAATCCCACTTTGCTCTGCAACTGAATACAAATTATGTCTGCATCGGTCATTCACCTGCAAGCACGATTTCAAACTTTTCTCTGAGAAGTGTTCTTATCCATTTGAGATCCTTTATGTAACACAGTCACTCCTCGTTTCCTTTCCATACAGAGTGATCTTTATGATTCTTCACAGAACCATGTGCTGTTCAGTGCTAAGGAAACAGTGTAGATGCTTAAAGTAATTAGAGATGTTTCCTCTACCAAATGCATCTGAATTTCCACCTCTTACAATTCTTTCCCAAGAAACTTTTTATTGGAGCTTCCTCCATGCAAATTATAAGAAGGTGCACATACCGGCACAAGCACTATGCACGAACCGCTGTTAACCGCGGATTCCGATTCAATCGCATCAATCGCCTTTACTTCTGAGTTTGCCGCTAAGGAAGAAGCGAGTCAGAAGACTGCCGATCACTGTATAGCGGCTTCTCTATTCACCCGGCTGTCTTTCTATATTAAGGAATCGCGAAAAACACGTGAAAATGAGTCTGTTTCAGGAGCTGTATGAGAATGTATACTGGACAACAGTGTTAGTGAGAGGGAAATTTTAAATCCCACTACTTTTCTGCTACTGAATGCAAAGTATGTCTGCATCAGTCATTCACCTGCAAGCACGATTTCAAACTTTTCTCTGACAACTGTTGTTATACATTTTAGATCCTCATTGTAACACAGTCAGTCCTCGTTTCCTTACTCTACACAGTGATCCTTTTGATTCTCCACAGAACCATATGCTGTCTAGTGCCAAGGAAACAGTGTAGATGCTTAAACTACTTATAGATGTTTCCTCTACCAAATGCATCTGAATTTCCACCTCTAACAATTCTTTCCCAGTAAGCCTTTTCATTGGAGCTTCTATAATGCAGATTATAAGAAGGTGCACATACCGGCACAAGCACTATGCACGAACCGCTGTTAACCGCGGATTCCGATTCAATCGCATCAATCGCCTTTACTTCTGAGATTGCCGCTAAGGAAGACGCGAGTCAGAAGACTGCCTTACACTCTATAGCGGCTTCTTATTCAGCCGTCTACTGTCCTATATAAAGATCGCGGTTAACGCATGTAAGGAACTCAGTTTCAGGAGATGTACGAGAATGTATGCTGAACCCCAAAGTTTTTGAGACGAAAAATTTAAATCCCACTTTGCTCTGCAACTGAATGCAAAGCATGTCTGCATCGGTCATTCACCTGCATCACGATTTCAAACTTTTCTCTGACAAGTGTTCTTATCCATTTTAGATCCATTATGTAACACAGTCACTCCTCAATTCCTTACTCTACACAGTGATCGTTTTGTTTCTCCACAGAACCATATGCTGTTTAGTGCTAAGGAAACAGTGTAGATGCTTAAAGTACTTATAGATGTTTCCTCTACCAAATGCATCTGAATTTAAACCTCTTACAATTCTTTCCCAATAAACTTTTTATTGGAGCTTCTTTCATGCAAATTATAAGAAGGTGCACATACCGGCACAAGCACTATGCACGAACCGCTGTTAACCGCGGATTCCGATTCAATCGCATCAATCGCCTTTACTTCTGATATTACCGCTAAGGAAGACGCGAGTCAGAAGACTGCCTTACACTCTATAGCGGCTTCTTATTCAGCCGTCTACTGTCCTATATAACGATTCGCGGTTAACGCATGTAAGGGACTCAGTTTCAGGAGCTGTACGAGAACGTATGCTGAACCCCAATGTTAGTGAGACGAAAAATTTAAATCCCACTTTGCTCTGCAACTGAATACAAAGTATGTCTGCATCGGTCATTCACCTGCAAGCACGATTTCAAACTTTTCTCTGAGAAGTGTTCTTATCCATTTTAGATCCTCTATGTTACACAGTCACTCCTCGTTTCCTTACTCTACACAGTGATCGTTTTGATTCCTCACAGAACCATGAGCTGTTCAGTGCTAAGGAAACAGTGTAGATGCTATAATTACTTATAGCTGTTTCCTCTACCAAATGCATGTGTCATTTCACCACATACAATTTTTGCCAGTCAACCTTTTCATTGGAACTTCAATAATGCAAATTGTAAGAAGGTGCACATACCGGCACAAGCTCTATGCACGAACCGCTGTTAACCGCGGATTCCGATTCAATCGCATCAATCGCCTTGACTTCTGAGATTGCCGCTAAGGAAGAAGCGAGTCAGAAGACTGCCGAGCACTATATATCGGCTTCACTACTTTTCCGGCAATCATTCTATCTTAACGAATCGCTACTTACAAGTGAAAGTGACTCAGTTTCAGGAGCTGTATGAGAATATATACTGGACTCCAGTGTTAGTGAGAGGGAAATTTTAAATTCCAATTTACTCTGCGAATGAATGCAAAGTATGTCTGCATCGGTCACTCACCTGCAAGCACGATTTCAAACTTTTCTCTGACCACTGTTCTTATCCATTTTAGTTCCTCTATGTAACACAGTCACTCCTCGTTTCCTTACTCTACACAGTGATCGTTTTGATTCTCCACAGAACCATATGCTGTCTAGTGCCAAGGAAACAGTGTAGATGCTTAAAGTACTTATAGATGTTTCCTCTACCAAATGCATCTGTATTTCCTCCTCTTACAATTGTTTCCCAATAATCTTTTCATTTGAACCTGTAGAATGCAAATTATAAGAAGGTGCACATAACGGCACAAGCACTATGCACGAACCGCCGTTAACCGCGGATTCCGATTCAATCGCATCAATCGCCTTTACTTCTGAGATTGCCGGTAAGGAAGACGCAAGTCAGAAGACTGCCGATCATTGTTTTCGGCTTCTCTATTCACCCGGCTGTCTTGCTATATTTCGAATCGCGACTTTCACGTGAAAGTGACTCAGTTTCAGGAGCTGTATGAGAATGTATACTGTACCCCAGTGTTAACGAGAGGGAAATTTTAAATTCCAATATACTCTTTGAATGAATGCAAAGTATGTCTGCATCGGTCATTCACCTGCAAGCACGATTTCAAACTTTTCTCTGACAAGTGTTCTTATCCATTTTAGATCCTCATTGTAACACATCACTCCTCGTTTCCCTACCATACACAGTGATCGTTTTGATTCCACACAAATCCATGTGCTGTTCAGTGCTAAGGAAACAGTGTAGATGCTTAAACTACTTATAGATGTTTCCTCTACCAAATGCATCTGTATTTCCTCCTCTTACAATTGTTTCCCAATAATCTTTTTATTTGAACCTGTAGAATGCAAATTATAAGAAGGTGCACATACCGGCACAAGCACTATGCACGAACCGCTGTTAACCGCGGATTCCGATTCAATCGCATCAATCGCCTTTACTTCTGAGATTGCCGCTAAGGAAGACGCGAGTCAGAAGACTGCCTTACACTCTATAGCGGCTTCACTATTCAGCCCTCTGCTGTCCTATATAACGATTCGCGGTTAACGCATGTAAGGGACTCAGTTTCAGGAGCTGTACGAGAACGTATGCTGAACCCCAATGTTAGTGAGACAAAAAATTTAAATCCCACTTTGCTCTGCAACTGAATACAAAGTATGTCTGCATCGGTCATTCACCTGCATCACGATTTCAAACTTTTCTCTGAGAAGTGTTCTTATCCATTTGAGATCCTCTATGCTACACAGTCACTCCTCGTTTCCTTACTCTACACAGTGATCGTTTTGATTCCTCACAGAACCATGTGCTGTTCAGTGCTAAGGAAACAGTGTAGATACTTAAAGTACTTAGACCTGTTTCCTCTAACAAATGCATGTGTCATTTCAACACTTACTATTGTTTCCCAGTAAGCCTTTTCATTGGAGCTTCTATAATGCAGATTATAAGAAGGTGCACATACCGGCACAAGCACTATGCACGAACCGCTGTTAACCGCGGATTCCGATTCAATCGCATCAATCGCCTTTACTTCTGAGATTGCCGGTAAGGAAGACGCGAGTCAGAAGACTGCCTTACACTCTATAGCGGCTTCACTATTCAGCCCTCTGCTGTCCTATATAACAAATCGCGAATAACGCATGTAAGGAACTCAGTTTCAGGAGATGTACGAGAATGTATGCTGAACCCCAAAGTTTTTGAGACGAAAAATTTAAATCCCACTTTGCTCTGCAACTGAATACAAAGTATGTCTGCATCGGTCATTCACCTGCAAGCACGATTTCAAACTTTTCTCTGAGAAGTGTTCTTATCCATTTGAGATCCTTTATGTAATTCAGTCACTCCTCGTTTCCTTTCCATACAGAGTGATCTTTATGATTCTTCACAGAACCATGTGCTGTTCAGTGCTAAGGAAACAGTGTAGATGCTTAAAGTAATTAGAGATGTTTCCTCTATCAAATGCATCTGAATTTCCACCTCTTACAATTCTTTCCCAAGAAACTTTTTATTGGAGCTTCCTCCATGCAAATTATAAGAAGGTGCACATACCGGCACAAGCACTATGCACGAACCGCTGTTAAGCGCGGATTCCGATTCAATCGCATCAATCGCCTTTACTTCTGAGTTTGCCGCTAAGGAAGAAGCGAGTCAGAAGACTGCCGATCACTGTATAGCGGCTTCTCTATTCACCCGGCTGTCTTTCTATATTAAGGAATCGCGAAAAACACGTGAAAATGAGTCTGTTTCAGGAGCTGTATGAGAATGTATACTGGACATCAGTGTTAGTGACAGGGAAATTTTAAATCCCACTACTTTTCTGCTACTGAATGCAAAGTATGTCTGCATCAGTCATTCACCTGCAAGCACGATTTCAAACTTTTCTCTGACAACTGTTGTTATCCATTTTAGATCCTTTATGTAACACAGTCACTCCTCGTTTCCTTACTCTACACAGTGATCCTTTTGATTCTCCACAGAACCATATGCTGTCTAGTGCCAAGGAAACAGTGTAGATGCTTAAACTACTTATAGATGTTTCCTCTACCAAATGCATCTGAATTTCCACCTCTTACAATTCTTTCCCAGTAAGCCTTTTCATTGGAGCTTCTATAATGCAGATTATAAGAAGGTGCACATACCGGCACAAGCACTATGCACGAACCGCTGTTAACCGCGGATTCCGATTCAATCGCATCAATCGCCTTTACTTCTGAGATTGCCGCTAAGGAAGACGCGAGTCAGAAGACTGCCTTACACTCTATAGCGGCTTCACTATTCAGCCCTCTGCTGTCCTATATAACGATTCGCGGTTAACGCATGTAAGGGACTCAGTTTCAGGAGCTGTACGAGAACGTATGCTGAACCCCAATGTTAGTGAGACGAAAAATTTAAATCCCACTTTGCTCTGCAACTGAATGCAAATTATGTCTGCATCGGTCATTCACCTGCAAGCACGATTTCAAACTTTTCTCTGAGAAGTGTTCTTATCCATTTGAGATCCTTTATGTAACACAGTCACTCCTCGTTTCCTTTCCATACAGAGTGATCTTTATGATTCTTCACAGAACCATGTGCTGTTCAGTGCTAAGGAAACAGTGTAGATGCTTAAAGTAATTAGAGATGTTTCCTCTACCAAATGCATCTGAATTTAAACCTCTTACAATTCTTTCCCAATAAACTTTTTATTGGAGCTTCTTTCATGCAAATTATAAGAAGGTGCACATACCGGCACAAGCACTATGCACGAACCGCTGTTAACCGCGGATTCCGATTCAATCGCATCAATCGCCTTTACTTCTGATATTACCGCTAAGGAAGACGCGAGTCAGAAGACTGCCTTACACTCTATAGCGGCTTCTTATTCAGCCCTCTACTGTCCTATATAAAGATCGCGGTTAGCGCATGTAAGGAACTCAGTTTCAGGAGATGTACGAGAATGTATGCTGAACCCCAAAGTTTTTGAGACGAAAAATTTAAATCCCACTTTGCTCTGCAACTGAATGCAAAGCATGTCTGCATCGGTCATTCACCTGCATCACGATTTCAAACTTTTCTCTGAGAAGTGTTCTTATCCATTTGAGATCCTCTATGTTACACAGTCACTCCTCGTTTCCTTACTCTACACAGTGATCGTTTTGATTCCTCACAGAACCATTAGCTGTTTAGTGCCAAGGAAACAGTGTAGATGCTTAAACTACTTATAGATGTTTCCTCTACCAAATGCATCTGAATTTCCACATCTTACAATTCTTTCCCAATAAACTTTTTATTGGAGATTCCTTCATGCAAATTATTAGAAGGTGCACATACCGGCACAAGCACTATGCACGAACCGCTGTTAACCGCGGATTCCGATTCAATCGCATCAATCGCCTTTACTTCTGAGATTGCCGCTAAGGAAGACGCGAGTCAGAAGACTGCCTTACACTCTATAGCGGCTTCTTATACAGCCGTCTACTGTCCTATATAACGATTCGCGGTTAACGCATGTAAGGGACTCAGTTTCAGGAGCTGTACGAGAACGTATGCTGAACCCCAATGTTAGTGAGACGAAAAATTTAAATCCCACTTTGCTCTGCAACTGAATACAAAGTATGTCTGCATCGGTCATTCACCTGCAAGCACGATTTCAAACTTTTCTCTGACAACTGTTCTTATCCATTTTAGTTCCTCTATGTAACACAGTCACTCCTCGTTTCCTTTCCATACAGAGTGATCTTTATGATTCTTCACAGAACCATGTGCAGTTCAGTGCTAAGGAAACAGTGTAGATGCTTAAAGTACTTATAGATGTTTCCTCTACCAAATGCATCTGTATTTCCTCCTCTTACAATTGTTTCCCAATAATCTTTTCATTTGAACCTGTAGAATGCAAATTATAAGAAGGTGCACATAACGGCACAAGCACTATGCACGAACCGCCGTTAACCGCGGATTCCGATTCAATCGCATCAATCGCCTTTACTTCTGAGATTGCCGGTAAGGAAGACGCAAGTCAGAAGACTGCCGATCATTGTTTTCGGCTTCTCTATTCACCCGGCTGTCTTTCTATATTAAGGAATCGCGACTTTCACGTGAAAGTGACTCAGTTTCAGGAGCTGTATTAGAATGTATGCTGTACCCCAGTGTTAGCGAGAGGGAAATTTTAAATCCATCTTAACTCTGCTACTGAATGCAAAGTAATTCTGCATCGGTCATTCACCTGCAAGCACGATTTCAAACTTTTCTCTGACAAGTGTTGTTATCCATTTTAGATCCTCTATGTTACACAGTCACTCCTCGTTTCCCTACCATACACAGTGATCGTTTTGATTCCTCACAGAACCATGTGCTGTTCAGTGCTAAGGAAACAGTGTAGATACTTAAAGTACTTAGACCTGTTTCCTCTAACAAATGCATGTGTCATTTCAACACTTACTATTGTTTCCCAGTAAGCCTTTTCATTGGAGCTTCTATAATGCAGATTATAAGAAGGTGCACATAACGGCACATGCTCTATGCACGAACCGCAGTTAACCGCGGATTCCGATTCAATCGCATCAATCGCCTTTACTTCTGAGATTGCCGGTAAGGAAGACGCGAGTCAGAAGACTGCCTTACACTCTATAGCGGCTTCACTATTCAGCCCTCTGCTGTCCTATATAACAAATCGCGAATAACGCATGTATGGAACTCAGTTTCAGGAGCTGTACGAGAATGTATGCTGAACCCCAAAGTTTTTGAGACGAAAAATTTAAATCCCACTTTGCTCTGCAACTGAATACAAAGTATGTCTGCATTGGTCATTCACCTGCAAGCACGATTTCAAACTTTTCTCTGAGAAGTGTTCTTATCCATTTGAGATCCTCTATGTTACACAGTCACTCCTCGTTTCCTTTCCATACAGAGTGATCTTTATGATTCTTCACAGAACCATGTGCTGTTCAGTGCTAAGGAAACAGTGTAGATGCTTGTCAACGGTTTACCGGGCTGGATCGGCCCGGTTCCGTGACGATTGGTGTGGGGGACTCACGGACCCACGGCCCAGGAAAGGGCAAGGGAAAAGGGAAAAGGGAGATGGGCCTAGAAACAAAACAGCGGCAACGATCTGAGGAGGAAAGCTAATTTACTAAATAAGATATTAGAAAGCAAAATAACACAATATAATACAATGTAATTGGAATTGAGGCTAATGAATCAAATAAAATGAGCAAGAGAGAGAGTGTCCGATAAACCGAAGGCCTTACGCTAACGCTGAAGGCGATACGGCAGCGAGCACCCACTGCTGAGTCGATCCCGAAGGAAAGAGAGTGTCCCGTGACCGCTGAGGGTTTTTATCTGTTCCCTCTGAGCGGAAAACACGTAAAAATATAAAGCATCGCAAAGTCCTCTGGGGAATGTAGTGCTTCTTCTCTTCTGAGACAGGTATACCTGGAATTATCAATGATCTATGGAGCTGGAGTATTAGCTCTTTAACTCTTAATGCAATACATGATGTTATGATGTGGAATACCAGCACCAAAAAATCACAAAACCATGACAATGCTTAAAGTAATTAGAGATGTTTCCTCTACCAAATGCATCTGAATTTCCACCTCTTACAATTCTTTCCCAAGAAACTTTTTATTGGAGCTTCCTCCATGCAAATTATAAGAAGGTGCACATACCGGCACAAGCACTATGCACGAACCGCTGTTAACCGCGGATTCCAATTCAATCGCATCAATCGCCTTTACTTCTGAGTTTGCCGCTAAGGAAGAAGCGAGTCAGAAGACTGCCGATCACTGTATAACGGCTTCTCTATTCACCCGGCTGTCTTTCTATATTAAGGAATCGCGAAAAACACGTGAAAATGAGTCAGTTTCAGGAGCTGTATGAGAATGTATACTGGACACCAGTGTTAGTGAGAGGGAAATTTTAAATCCCACTACTTTTCTGCTACTGAATGCAAAGTATGTCTGCATCAGTCATTCACCTGCAAGCACGATTTCAAACTTTTCTCTGACAACTGTTGTTATACAATTTAGATCCTCATTGTAACACAGTCAACCCTCGTTTCCTTACTCTACACAGTGATCCTTTTGATTCTCCACAGAACCATATGCTGTCTAGTGCCAAGGAAACAGTGTAGATGCTTAAACTACTTATAGATGTTTCCTCTACAAAATGCATCTGAATTTCCACCTCTTACAATTCTTTCCCAAGAAACTTTTTATTGGAGCTTCCTCCATGCAAATTATAAGAAGGTGCACATACCGGCACAAGCACTATGCACGAACCGCTTTTAACCGCGGATTCCGATTCAATCGCATCAATCGCCTTTACTTCTGAGTTTGCCGCTAAGGAAGAAGCGAGTCAGAAGACTGCCGATCACTGTATAGCGGCTTCTCTATTCACCCGGCTGTCTTTCTATATTAAGGAATCGCGAAAAACACGTGAAAATGAGTCTATTTCAGGAGCTGTATGAGAATGTATACTGGACATCAGTGTTAGTGAGAGGGAAATTTTAAATCCCACTACTTTTCTGCTACTGAATGCAAAGTATGTCTGCATCAGTCATTCACCTGCATCACGATTTCAAACTTTTCTCTGAGAAGTGTTGTTATACAATTTAGATCCTCATTGTAACACAGTCACTCCTCGTTTCCTTACTCTACCCAGTGATCGTTTTGATTCTCCACAGAACGATATGCTGTCTAGTGCCAAGGAAACAGTGTAGATGCTTAAACTACTTATAGATGTTTCCTCTACCAAATGCATCTGAATTTCCACCTCTTACAATTCTTTCCCAGTAAGCCTTTTCATTGGAGCTTCTATAATGCAGATTATAAGAAGGTGCACATACCGGCACAAGCACTATGCACGAACCGCTGTTAACCGCGGATTCCGATTCAATCGCATCAATCGCCTTTACTTCTGAGATTGCCGGTAAGGAAGACGCGAGTCAGAAGACTGCCGATCCCTGTATAGCGGCTTCTCTATTCACCCGGCTGTCTTTCTATATTAAGGAATCGCGAAAAACACGTGAAAATGAGTCTGATTCAGGAGCTGTATGAGAATGAATACTGGACATCAGTGTTAGTGAGAGGGAAATTTTAAATCCCACTACTTTTCTGCTACAGAATGCAAAGTATGTCTGCATCAGTCATTCACCTGCAAGCACGATTTCAAACTTTTCTCTGACAACTGTTGTTATCCATTTTAGATCCTCATTGTAACACATCACTCCTCGTTTCCCTACCATACACAGTGATCGTTTTGATTCCACACAAATCCATGTGCTGTTCAGTGCTAAGGAAACAGTGTAGATGCTTAAGGTACTTATAGATGTTTCCTCTACCAAATGCATCTGTATTTCCTCCTCTTACAATTGTTTCCCAATAATCTTTTCATTTGAACCTGTAGAATGCAAATTATAAGAAGGTGCACATACCGGCACAAGCACTATGCACGAACCGCCGTTAACCGCGGATTCCGATTCAATCGCCTCAATCGCCTTTACTTCTGAGATTGCCGCTAAGGAAGACGCGAGTCAGAAGACTGCCTTACACTCTATAGCGGCTTCTTATTCAGCCGTCTACTGTCCTAGATAAAGATCGCGGTTAGCGCATGTAAGGGACTCAGTTTCAGGAGATGTACGAGAATGTATGCTGAACCCCAAAGTTTTTGAGACGAAAAATTTAGATCCCACTTTGCTCTGCAACTGAATGCAAAGCATGTCTGCATCGGTCATTCACCTGCATCACGATTTCAAACTTTTCTCTGAGAAGTGTTCTTATCCATTTTAGATCCATTATGTAACACAGTCACTCCTCGTTTGCTTACACTACAAAGTGATCGTTTTGTTTCTCCACAGAACCATATGCTGTTTAGTGCTAAGGAAACAGTGTAGATGCTTAAACTACTTATAGATGTTTCCTCTACCAAATGCATCTGAATTTAAACCTCTTACAATTCTTTCCCAATAAACTTTTTATTGGAGCTTCCTTCATGCAAATTATTAGAAGGTGCACATACCGGCACATGCTCTATGCACGAACCGCTGTTAACCGCGGATTCCGATTCAATCGCATCAATCGCCTTTACTTCTGATATTACCGCTAAGGAAGACGCGAGTCAGAAGACTGCCTTACACTCTATAGCGGCTTCTTATTCAGCCGTCTACTGTCCTATATAACGATTCGCGGTTAACGCATGTAAGGGACTCAGTTTCAGGAGCTGTACGAGAACGTATGCTGAACCCCAATGTTAGTGAGACGAAAAATTTAAATCCCACTTTGCTCTGCAACTGAATACAAAGTATGTCTGCATCGGTCATTCACCTGCAAGCACGATTTCAAACTTTTCTCTGAGAAGTGTTCTTATCCATTTTAGATCCTCTATGTTACACAGTCACTCCTCGTTTCCTTACTCTACACAGTGATCGTTTTGATTCCTCACAGAACCATGAGCTGTTCAGTGCTAAGGAAACAGTGTAGATGCTATAATTACTTATAGCTGTTTCCTCTACCAAATGCATGTGTCATTTCACCACATACAATTTTTGCCAGTCAACCTTTTCATTGGAACTTCAATAATGCAAATTGTAAGAAGGTGCACATACCGGCACAAGCTCTATGCACGAACCGCTGTTAACCGCGGATTCCGATTCAATCGCATCAATCGCCTTGACTTCTGAGATTGCCGCTAAGGAAGAAGCGAGTCAGAAGACTGCCGAGCACTATATATCGGCTTCACTACTTTTCCGGCAATCATTCTATCTTAACGAATCGCTACTTACAAGTGAAAGTGACTCAGTTTCAGGAGCTGTATGAGAATATATACTGGACTCCAGTGTTAGTGAGAGGGAAATTTTAAATTCCAATTTACTCTGCGAATGAATGCAAAGTATGTCTGCATCGGTCACTCACCTGCAAGCACGATTTCAAACTTTTCTCTGACCACTGTTCTTATCCATTTTAGTTCCTCTATGTAACACAGTCACTCCTCGTTTCCTTACTCTACACAGTGATCGTTTTGATTCTCCACAGAACCATATGCTGTCTAGTGCCAAGGAAACAGTGTAGATGCTTAAAGTACTTATAGATGTTTCCTCTACCAAATGCATCTGTATTTCCTCCTCTTACAATTGTTTCCCAATAATCTTTTCATTTGAACCTGTAGAATGCAAATTATAAGAAGGTGCACATAACGGCACAAGCACTATGCACGAACCGCCGTTAACCGCGGATTCCGATTCAATCGCATCAATCGCCTTTACTTCTGAGATTGCCGGTAAGGAAGACGCAAGTCAGAAGACTGCCGATCATTGTTTTCGGCTTCTTTATTCACCCGGCTGTCTTGCTATATTTCGAATCGCGACTTTCACGTGAAAGTGACTCAGTTTCAGGAGCTGTATGAGAATGTATACTGTACCCCAGTGTTAACGAGAGGGAAATTTTAAATTCCAATATACTCTTTGAATGAATGCAAAGTATGTCTGCATCGGTCATTCACCTGCAAGCACGATTTCAAACTTTTCTCTGACAAGTGTTCTTATCCATTTTAGATCCTCATTGTAACACATCACTCCTCGTTTCCCTACCATACACAGTGATCGTTTTGATTCCACACAAATCCATGTGCTGTTCAGTGCTAAGGAAACAGTGTAGATGCTTAAACTACTTATAGATGTTTCCTCTACCAAATGCATCTGTATTTCCTCCTCTTACAATTGTTTCCCAATAATCTTTTTATTTGAACCTGTAGAATGCAAATTATAAGAAGGTGCACATACCGGCACAAGCACTATGCACGAACCGCTGTTAACCGCGGATTCCGATTCAATCGCATCAATCGCCTTTACTTCTGAGATTGCCGCTAAGGAAGACGCGAGTCAGAAGACTGCCTTACACTCTATAGCGGCTTCACTATTCAGCCCTCTGCTGTCCTATATAACGATTCGCGGTTAACGCATGTAAGGGACTCAGTTTCAGGAGCTGTACGAGAACGTATGCTGAACCCCAATGTTAGTGAGACAAAAAATTTAAATCCCACTTTGCTCTGCAACTGAATACAAAGTATGTCTGCATCGGTCATTCACCTGCATCACGATTTCAAACTTTTCTCTGAGAAGTGTTCTTATCCATTTGAGATCCTCTATGCTACACAGTCACTCCTCGTTTCCTTACTCTACACAGTGATCGTTTTGATTCCTCACAGAACCATGTGCTGTTCAGTGCTAAGGAAACAGTGTAGATACTTAAAGTACTTAGACCTGTTTCCTCTAACAAATGCATGTGTCATTTCAACACTTACTATTGTTTCCCAGTAAGCCTTTTCATTGGAGCTTCTATAATGCAGATTATAAGAAGGTGCACATACCGGCACAAGCACTATGCACGAACCGCTGTTAACCGCGGATTCCGATTCAATCGCATCAATCGCCTTTACTTCTGAGATTGCCGGTAAGGAAGACGCGAGTCAGAAGACTGCCTTACACTCTATAGCGGCTTCACTATTCAGCCCTCTGCTGTCCTATATAACAAATCGCGAATAACGCATGTAAGGAACTCAGTTTCAGGAGATGTACGAGAATGTATGCTGAACCCCAAAGTTTTTGAGACGAAAAATTTAAATCCCACTTTGCTCTGCAACTGAATACAAAGTATGTCTGCATCGGTCATTCACCTGCAAGCACGATTTCAAACTTTTCTCTGAGAAGTGTTCTTATCCATTTGAGATCCTTTATGTAATTCAGTCACTCCTCGTTTCCTTTCCATACAGAGTGATCTTTATGATTCTTCACAGAACCATGTGCTGTTCAGTGCTAAGGAAACAGTGTAGATGCTTAAAGTAATTAGAGATGTTTCCTCTATCAAATGCATCTGAATTTCCACCTCTTACAATTCTTTCCCAAGAAACTTTTTATTGGAGCTTCCTCCATGCAAATTATAAGAAGGTGCACATACCGGCACAAGCACTATGCACGAACCGCTGTTAAGCGCGGATTCCGATTCAATCGCATCAATCGCCTTTACTTCTGAGTTTGCCGCTAAGGAAGAAGCGAGTCAGAAGACTGCCGATCACTGTATAGCGGCTTCTCTATTCACCCGGCTGTCTTTCTATATTAAGGAATCGCGAAAAACACGTGAAAATGAGTCTGTTTCAGGAGCTGTATGAGAATGTATACTGGACATCAGTGTTAGTGAGAGGGAAATTTTAAATCCCACTACTTTTCTGCTACTGAATGCAAAGTATGTCTGCATCAGTCATTCACCTGCAAGCACGATTTCAAACTTTTCTCTGACAACTGTTGTTATCCATTTTAGATCCTTTATGTAACACAGTCACTCCTCGTTTCCTTACTCTACACAGTGATCCTTTTGATTCTCCACAGAACCATATGCTGTCTAGTGCCAAGGAAACAGTGTAGATGCTTAAACTACTTATAGATGTTTCCTCTACCAAATGCATCTGAATTTCCACCTCTTACAATTCTTTCCCAGTAAGCCTTTTCATTGGAGCTTCTATAATGCAGATTATAAGAAGGTGCACATACCGGCACAAGCACTATGCACGAACCGCTGTTAACCGCGGATTCCGATTCAATCGCATCAATCGCCTTTACTTCTGAGATTGCCGCTAAGGAAGACGCGAGTCAGAAGACTGCCTTACACTCTATAGCGGCTTCACTATTCAGCCCTCTGCTGTCCTATATAACGATTCGCGGTTAACGCATGTAAGGGACTCAGTTTCAGGAGCTGTACGAGAACGTATGCTGAACCCCAATGTTAGTGAGACGAAAAATTTAAATCCCACTTTGCTCTGCAACTGAATGCAAATTATGTCTGCATCGGTCATTCACCTGCAAGCACGATTTCAAACTTTTCTCTGAGAAGTGTTCTTATCCATTTGAGATCCTTTATGTAACACAGTCACTCCTCGTTTCCTTTCCATACAGAGTGATCTTTATGATTCTTCACAGAACCATGTGCTGTTCAGTGCTAAGGAAACAGTGTAGATGCTTAAAGTAATTAGAGATGTTTCCTCTACCAAATGCATCTGAATTTAAACCTCTTACAATTCTTTCCCAATAAACTTTTTATTGGAGCTTCTTTCATGCAAATTATAAGAAGGTGCACATACCGGCACAAGCACTATGCACGAACCGCTGTTAACCGCGGATTCCGATTCAATCGCATCAATCGCCTTTACTTCTGATATTACCGCTAAGGAAGACGCGAGTCAGAAGACTGCCTTACACTCTATAGCGGCTTCTTATTCAGCCCTCTACTGTCCTATATAAAGATCGCGGTTAGCGCATGTAAGGAACTCAGTTTCAGGAGATGTACGAGAATGTATGCTGAACCCCAAAGTTTTTGAGACGAAAAATTTAAATCCCACTTTGCTCTGCAACTGAATGCAAAGCATGTCTGCATCGGTCATTCACCTGCATCACGATTTCAAACTTTTCTCTGAGAAGTGTTCTTATCCATTTGAGATCCTCTATGTTACACAGTCACTCCTCGTTTCCTTACTCTACACAGTGATCGTTTTGATTCCTCACAGAACCATTAGCTGTTTAGTGCCAAGGAAACAGTGTAGATGCTTAAACTACTTATAGATGTTTCCTCTACCAAATGCATCTGAATTTCCACATCTTACAATTCTTTCCCAATAAACTTTTTATTGGAGATTCCTTCATGCAAATTATTAGAAGGTGCACATACCGGCACAAGCACTATGCACGAACCGCTGTTAACCGCGGATTCCGATTCAATCGCATCAATCGCCTTTACTTCTGAGATTGCCGCTAAGGAAGACGCGAGTCAGAAGACTGCCTTACACTCTATAGCGGCTTCTTATACAGCCGTCTACTGTCCTATATAACGATTCGCGGTTAACGCATGTAAGGGACTCAGTTTCAGGAGCTGTACGAGAACGTATGCTGAACCCCAATGTTAGTGAGACGAAAAATTTAAATCCCACTTTGCTCTGCAACTGAATACAAAGTATGTCTGCATCGGTCATTCACCTGCAAGCACGATTTCAAACTTTTCTCTGACAACTGTTCTTATCCATTTTAGTTCCTCTATGTAACACAGTCACTCCTCGTTTCCTTTCCATACAGAGTGATCTTTATGATTCTTCACAGAACCATGTGCAGTTCAGTGCTAAGGAAACAGTGTAGATGCTTAAAGTACTTATAGATGTTTCCTCTACCAAATGCATCTGTATTTCCTCCTCTTACAATTGTTTCCCAATAATCTTTTCATTTGAACCTGTAGAATGCAAATTATAAGAAGGTGCACATAACGGCACAAGCACTATGCACGAACCGCCGTTAACCGCGGATTCCGATTCAATCGCATCAATCGCCTTTACTTCTGAGATTGCCGGTAAGGAAGACGCAAGTCAGAAGACTGCCGATCATTGTTTTCGGCTTCTCTATTCACCCGGCTGTCTTTCTATATTAAGGAATCGCGACTTTCACGTGAAAGTGACTCAGTTTCAGGAGCTGTATTAGAATGTATGCTGTACCCCAGTGTTAGCGAGAGGGAAATTTTAAATCCATCTTAACTCTGCTACTGAATGCAAAGTAATTCTGCATCGGTCATTCACCTGCAAGCACGATTTCAAACTTTTCTCTGACAAGTGTTGTTATCCATTTTAGATCCTCTATGTTACACAGTCACTCCTCGTTTCCCTACCATACACAGTGATCGTTTTGATTCCTCACAGAACCATGTGCTGTTCAGTGCTAAGGAAACAGTGTAGATACTTAAAGTACTTAGACCTGTTTCCTCTAACAAATGCATGTGTCATTTCAACACTTACTATTGTTTCCCAGTAAGCCTTTTCATTGGAGCTTCTATAATGCAGATTATAAGAAGGTGCACATAACGGCACATGCTCTATGCACGAACCGCAGTTAACCGCGGATTCCGATTCAATCGCATCAATCGCCTTTACTTCTGAGATTGCCGGTAAGGAAGACGCGAGTCAGAAGACTGCCTTACACTCTATAGCGGCTTCACTATTCAGCCCTCTGCTGTCCTATATAACAAATCGCGAATAACGCATGTATGGAACTCAGTTTCAGGAGCTGTACGAGAATGTATGCTGAACCCCAAAGTTTTTGAGACGAAAAATTTAAATCCCACTTTGCTCTGCAACTGAATACAAAGTATGTCTGCATTGGTCATTCACCTGCAAGCACGATTTCAAACTTTTCTCTGAGAAGTGTTCTTATCCATTTGAGATCCTCTATGTTACACAGTCACTCCTCGTTTCCTTTCCATACAGAGTGATCTTTATGATTCTTCACAGAACCATGTGCTGTTCAGTGCTAAGGAAACAGTGTAGATGCTTGTCAACGGTTTACCGGGCTGGATCGGCCCGGTTTCGTGACGATTGGTGTGGGGGACTCACGGACCCACGGCCCAGGAAAGGGCAAGGGAAAAGGGAAAAGGGAGATGGGCCTAGAAACAAAACAGCGGCAACGATCTGAGGAGGAAAGCTAATTTACTAAATAAGATATTAGAAAGCAAAATAACACAATATAATACAATGTAATTGGAATTGAGGCTAATGAATCAAATAAAATGAGCAAGAGAGAGAGTGTCCGATAAACCGAAGGCCTTACGCTAACGCTGAAGGCGATACGGCAGCGAGCACCCACTGCTGAGTCGATCCCGAAGGAAAGAGAGTGTCCCGTGACCGCTGAGGGTTTTTATCTGTTCCCTCTGAGCGGAAAACACGTAAAAATATAAAGCATCGCAAAGTCCTCTGGGGAATGTAGTGCTTCTTCTCTTCTGAGACAGGTATACCTGGAATTATCAATGATCTATGGAGCTGGAGTATTAGCTCTTTAACTCTTAATGCAATACATGATGTTATGATGTGGAATACCAGCACCAAAAAATCACAAAACCATGACAATGCTTAAAGTAATTAGAGATGTTTCCTCTACCAAATGCATCTGAATTTCCACCTCTTACAATTCTTTCCCAAGAAACTTTTTATTGGAGCTTCCTCCATGCAAATTATAAGAAGGTGCACATACCGGCACAAGCACTATGCACGAACCGCTGTTAACCGCGGATTCCAATTCAATCGCATCAATCGCCTTTACTTCTGAGTTTGCCGCTAAGGAAGAAGCGAGTCAGAAGACTGCCGATCACTGTATAACGGCTTCTCTATTCACCCGGCTGTCTTTCTATATTAAGGAATCGCGAAAAACACGTGAAAATGAGTCTGTTTCAGGAGCTGTATGAGAATGTATACTGGACACCAGTGTTAGTGAGAGGGAAATTTTAAATCCCACTACTTTTCTGCTACTGAATGCAAAGTATGTCTGCATCAGTCATTCACCTGCAAGCACGATTTCAAACTTTTCTCTGACAACTGTTGTTATACAATTTAGATCCTCATTGTAACACAGTCAACCCTCGTTTCCTTACTCTACACAGTGATCCTTTTGATTCTCCACAGAACCATATGCTGTCTAGTGCCAAGGAAACAGTGTAGATGCTTAAACTACTTATAGATGTTTCCTCTACAAAATGCATCTGAATTTCCACCTCTTACAATTCTTTCCCAAGAAACTTTTTATTGGAGCTTCCTCCATGCAAATTATAAGAAGGTGCACATACCGGCACAAGCACTATGCACGAACCGCTTTTAACCGCGGATTCCGATTCAATCGCATCAATCGCCTTTACTTCTGAGTTTGCCGCTAAGGAAGAAGCGAGTCAGAAGACTGCCGATCACTGTATAGCGGCTTCTCTATTCACCCGGCTGTCTTTCTATATTAAGGAATCGCGAAAAACACGTGAAAATGAGTCTATTTCAGGAGCTGTATGAGAATGTATACTGGACATCAGTGTTAGTGAGAGGGAAATTTTAAATCCCACTACTTTTCTGCTACTGAATGCAAAGTATGTCTGCATCAGTCATTCACCTGCAAGCACGATTTCAAACTTTTCTCTGACAACTGTTGTTATACAATTTAGATCCTCATTGTAACACAGTCACTCCTCGTTTCCTTACTCTACCCAGTGATCGTTTTGATTCTCCACAGAACGATATGCTGTCTAGTGCCAAGGAAACAGTGTAGATGCTTAAACTACTTATAGATGTTTCCTCTACCAAATGCATCTGAATTTCCACCTCTTACAATTCTTTCCCAGTAAGCCTTTTCATTGGAGCTTCTATAATGCAGATTATAAGAAGGTGCACATACCGGCACAAGCACTATGCACGAACCGCTGTTAACCGCGGATTCCGATTCAATCGCATCAATCGCCTTTACTTCTGAGATTGCCGGTAAGGAAGACGCGAGTCAGAAGACTGCCGATCCCTGTATAGCGGCTTCTCTATTCACCCGGCTGTCTTTCTATATTAAGGAATCGCGAAAAACACGTGAAAATGAGTCTGATTCAGGAGCTGTATGAGAATGAATACTGGACATCAGTGTTAGTGAGAGGGAAATTTTAAATCCCACTACTTTTCTGCTACAGAATGCAAAGTATGTCTGCATCAGTCATTCACCTGCAAGCACGATTTCAAACTTTTCTCTGACAACTGTTGTTATCCATTTTAGATCCTCATTGTAACACATCACTCCTCGTTTCCCTACCATACACAGTGATCGTTTTGATTCCACACAAATCCATGTGCTGTTCAGTGCTAAGGAAACAGTGTAGATGCTTAAGGTACTTATAGATGTTTCCTCTACCAAATGCATCTGTATTTCCTCCTCTTACAATTGTTTCCCAATAATCTTTTCATTTGAACCTGTAGAATGCAAATTATAAGAAGGTGCACATACCGGCACAAGCACTATGCACGAACCGCCGTTAACCGCGGATTCCGATTCAATCGCCTCAATCGCCTTTACTTCTGAGATTGCCGCTAAGGAAGACGCGAGTCAGAAGACTGCCTTACACTCTATAGCGGCTTCTTATTCAGCCGTCTACTGTCCTAGATAAAGATCGCGGTTAGCGCATGTAAGGGACTCAGTTTCAGGAGATGTACGAGAATGTATGCTGAACCCCAAAGTTTTTGAGACGAAAAATTTAGATCCCACTTTGCTCTGCAACTGAATGCAAAGCATGTCTGCATCGGTCATTCACCTGCATCACGATTTCAAACTTTTCTCTGAGAAGTGTTCTTATCCATTTTAGATCCATTATGTAACACAGTCACTCCTCGTTTGCTTACACTACAAAGTGATCGTTTTGTTTCTCCACAGAACCATATGCTGTTTAGTGCTAAGGAAACAGTGTAGATGCTTAAACTACTTATAGATGTTTCCTCTACCAAATGCATCTGAATTTAAACCTCTTACAATTCTTTCCCAATAAACTTTTTATTGGAGCTTCCTTCATGCAAATTATTAGAAGGTGCACATACCGGCACATGCTCTATGCACGAACCGCTGTTAACCGCGGATTCCGATTCAATCGCATCAATCGCATTTATTTCTGAGATTGCCGCTAAGGAAGACGCGAGTCAGAAGACTGCCTTACACTCTATAGCGGCTTCTTATTCAGCCGTCTACTGTCCTATATAACGATTCGCGGTTAACGCATGTAAGGGACTCAGTTTCAGGAGCTGTATGAGAACGTATGCTGAACCCCAATGTCAGTGAGACGAAAAATTTAAATCCCACTTTGCTCCGCAACTGAATACAAAGTATGTCTGCATCGGTCATTCACCTGCAAGCACGATTTCAATCTTTTCTCTGAGAAGTGTTCTTATTCATTTGAGATCCTCTATGTTACACAGTCACTCCTCGTTTCCTTACTCTACACAGTGATCGTTTTGATTCCTCACAGAACCATATGCTGTTCAGTGCTAAGGAAACAGTGTAGATACTTAAAGTACTTAGACCTGTTTCCTCTAACAAATGCATGTGTCATTTCAACACTTACTATTGTTTCCCAGTAAGCCTTTTCATTGGAGCTTCTATAATGCAGATTATAAGAAGGTGCACATACCGGCACAAGCACTATGCACGAACCGCTGTTAAGCGCGGATTCCGATTCAATCGCATCAATCGCCTTTACTTCTGAGATTGCCGCTAAGGAAGACGCGAGTCAGAAGACTGCCTTACACTCTATAGCTGCTTCACTATTCAGCCCTCTGCTGTCCTATATAACAAATCGCGAATAACGCATGTAAGGAACTCAGTTTCAGGAGATGTACGAGAATGTATGCTGAACCCCAAAGTTTTTGAGACGAAAAATTTAAATCCCAATTTGCTCTGCAACTGAATGCAAAGCATGTCTGCATCGGTCATTCACCTGCAAGCACGATTTCAAACTTTTCTCTGAGAAGTGTTCTTATCCATTTTAGATCCATTATGTAACACAGTCACTCCTCAATTCCTTACTCTACAAAGTGATCGTTTTGTTTCTTCACAGAACCATGTGCTGTTCAGTGCTAAGGAAACAGTGTAGATGCTTAAAGTAATTAGAGATGTTTCCTCTACCAAATGCATCTGAATTTCCACCTCTTACAATTCTTTCCCAAGAAACTTTTTATTGGAGCTTCCTCCATGCAAATTATAAGAAGGTGCACATACCGGCACAAGCACTATGCACGAACCGCTTTTAACCGCGGATTCCGATTCAATCGCATCAATTGCCTTTACTTCTGAGTTTGCCGCTAAGGAAGAAGCGAGTCAGAAGACTGCCGATCACTATATAGCGGCTTCTCTATTCACCCGGCTGTCTTTCTATATTAAGGAATCGCGAAAAACACGTGAAAAATGAGTCTGTTTCAGGAGCTGTATGAGAATGTATACTGGACATCAGTGTTAGTGAGAGGGAAATTTTAAATCCCACTACTCTTCTGCTACTGAATGCAAAGTATGTCTGCATCAGTCATTCACCTGCAAGCACGATTTCAAACTTTTCTCTGACAAGTGTTGTTATCCATTTTAGATCCATTATGTAACACAGTCACTCCTCGTTTCCTTACTCTACACAGTGATCCTTTTGATTCTCCACAGAACCATATGCTGTCTAGTGCCAAGGAAACAGTGTAGATGCTTAAACTACTTATAGATGTTTCCTCTACCAAATGCATCTGAATTTCCACCTCTTACAATTCTTTCCCAGTAAGCCTTTTCATTGGAGCTTCTATAATGCAGATTATAAGAAGGTGCACATACCGGCACAAGCACTATGCACGAACCGCTGTTAACCGCGGATTCCGATTCAATCGCATCAATCGCCTTTACTTCTGAGATTGCCGCTAAGGAAGACGCGAGTCAGAAGACTGCCTTACACTCTATAGCGGCTTCTTATTCAGCCCTCTACTGTCCTATATAACGATTCGCGGTTAACGCATGTAAGGGACTCAGTTTCAGGAGCTGTACGAGAACGTATGCTGAACCCCAATGTTAGTGAGACGAAAAATTTAAATCCCACTTTGCTCTGCAACTGAATGCAAAGTATGTCTGCATCGGTCATTCACCTGCATCACGATTTCAAACTTTTCTCTGAGAAGTGTTCTTATCCATTTGAGATCCTCTATGTTACACAGTCACTCCTCGTTTCCTTACTCTACACAGTGATCGTTTTGATTCTCCACAGAACCATGTGCTGTTCAGTGCTAAGGAAACAGTGTAGATACTTAAAGTACTTAGACCTGTTTCCTCTAACAAATGCATGTGTCATTTCAACACTTACTATTGTTTCCCAGTAAGCCTTTTCATTGGAGCTTCTATAATGCAGATTATAAGAAGGTGCACATACCGGCACAAGCACTATGCACGAACCGCTGTTAAGCGCGGATTCCGATTCAATCGCATCAATCGCCTTTACTTCTGAGATTGCCGGTAAGGAAGACGCGAGTCAGAAGACTGCCTTACACTCTATAGCGGCTTCACTATTCAGCCCTCTGCTGTCCTATATAACAAATCGCGAATAACGCATGTAAGGAACTCAGTTTCAGGAGATGTACGAGAATGTATGCTGAACCCCAAAGTTTTTGAGACGAAAAATTTAAATCCCACTTTGCTCTGCAACTGAATGCAAAGCATGTCTGCATCGGTCATTCACCTGCATCACGATTTCAAACTTTTCTCTGAGAAGTGTTCTTATCCATTTTAGATCCATTACGTAACACAGTCACTCCTCAATTCCTTACTCTACAAAGTGATCGTTTTGTTTCTCCACAGAACCATATGCTGTTTAGTGCTAAGGAAACAGTGTAGATGCTTAAACTACTTATAGATGTTTCCTCTACCAAATGCATCTGAATTTAAACCTCTTACAATTCTTTCCCAATAAACTTTTTATTGGAGCTTCCTTCATGCAAATTATTAGAAGGTGCACATACCGGCACATGCTCTATGCACGAACCGCTGTTAACCGCGGATTCCGATTCAATCGCATCAATCGCATTTACTTCTGAGATTGCCGCTAAGGAAGACGCGAGTCAGAAGACTGCCTTACACTCTATAGCGGCTTCTTATACAGCCGTCTACTGTCCTATATAACGATTCGCGGTTAACGCATGTAAGGGACTCAGTTTCAGGAGCTGTATGAGAACGTATGCTGAACCCCAATGTCAGTGAGACGAAAAATTTAAATCCCACTTTGCTCCGCAACTGAATACAAAGTATGTCTGCATCGGTCATTCACCTGCAAGCACGATTTCAATCTTTTCTCTGAGAAGTGTTCTTATTCATTTGAGATCCTCTATGTTACACAGTCACTCCTCGTTTCCTTACTCTACACAGTGATCGTTTTGATTCCTCACAGAACCATATGCTGTTCAGTGCTAAGGAAACAGTGTAGATACTTAAAGTACTTAGACCTGTTTCCTCTAACAAATGCATGTGTCATTTCAACACTTACTATTGTTTCCCAGTAAGCCTTTTCATTGGAGCTTCTATAATGCAGATTATAAGAAGGTGCACATACCGGCACATGCTCTATGCACGAACCGCTGTTAACCGCGGATTCCGATTCAATCGCATCAATCGCCTTTACTTCTGAGATTGCCGCTAAGGAAGACGCGAGTCAGAAGACTGCCTTACACTCTATAGCGGCTTCACTATTCAGCCCTCTGCTGTCCTATATAACAAATCGCGAATAACGCATGTAAGGAACTCAGTTTCAGGAGATGTACGAGAATGTATGCTGAACCCCAAAGTTTTTGAGACGAAAAATTTAAATCCCACTTTGCTCTGCAACTGAATGCAAAGCATGTCTGCATCGGTCATTCACCTGCATGCACGATTTCAAACTTTTCTCTGACAAGTGTTCTTATCCATTTTAGATCCATTATGTAACACAGTCACTCCTCAATTCCTTACTCTACAAAGTGATCGTTTTGTTTCTTCACAGAACCATGTGCTGTTCAGTGCTAAGGAAACAGTGTAGATGCTTAAAGTAATTAGAGATGTTTCCTCTACCAAATGCATCTGTATTTCCTCCTCTTACAATTGTTTCCCAATAATCTTTTCATTTGAACCTGTAGAATGCAAATTATAAGAAGGTGCACATACCGGCACAAGCACTATGCACGAACCGCTGTTAACCGCGGATTCCGATTCAATCGCATCAATCGCCTTTACTTCTGAGATTGCCGCTAAGGAAGACGCGAGTCAGAGGACTGCCTTACACTCTATTGCGTCTTCTTATTCAGCCCTCTACTGTCCTATATAACGATTCGCGGTTAACGCATGTAAGGGACTCAGTTTCAGGAGCTGTACGAGAACGTATGCTGAACCCCAATGTTAGTGAGACGAAAAATTTAAATCCCACTTTGCTCTGCAACTGAATACAAAGTATGTCTGCATCGGTCATTCACCTGCAAGCACGATTTCAAACTTTTCTCTGAGAAGTGTTCTTATCCATTTGAGATCCTCTATGTTACACAGTCACTCCTCGTTTCCTTACTCTACACAGTGATCGTTTTGATTCCTCACAGAACCATGTGCTGTTCAGTGCTAAGGAAACAGTGTAGATACTTAAAGTACTTCGACCTGTTTCCTCTAACAAATGCATGTGTCATTTCAACACTTACTATTGTTTCCCAGTAAGCCTTTTCATTGGAGCTTCTATAATGCAGATTATAAGAAGGTGCACATAACGGCACATGCTCTATGCACGAACCGCTGTTAACCGCGGATTCCGATTCAATCGCATCAATCGCCTTTACTTCTGAGATTGCCGGTAAGGAAGACGCGAGTCAGAAGACTGCCTTACACTCTATAGCGGCTTCACTATTCAGCCCTCTGCTGTCCTATATAACAAATCGCGAATAACGCATGTAAGGAACTCAGTTTCAGGAGATGTACGAGAATGTATGCTGAACCCCAAAGTTTTTGAGACGAAAAATTTAAATCCCACTTTGCTCTGCAACTGAATACAAAGTATGTCTGCATTGGTCATTCACCTGCAAGCACGATTTCAAACTTTTCTCTGAGAAGTGTTCTTATCCATTTGAGATCCTCTATGTTACACAGTCACTCCTCGTTTCCTTTCCATACAGAGTGATCTTTATGATTCTTCACAGAACCATGTGCTGTTCAGTGCTAAGGAAACAGTGTAGATGCTTAAAGTAATTAGAGATGTTTCCTCTACCAAATGCATCTGAATTTCCACCTCTTACAATTCTTTCCCAAGAAACTTTTTATTGGAGCTTCCTCCATGCAAATTATAAGAAGGTGCACATACCGGCACAAGCACTATGCACGAACCGCTGTTAACCGCGGATTCCAATTCAATCGCATCAATCGCCTTTACTTCTGAGTTTGCCGCTAAGGAAGAAGCGAGTCAGAAGACTGCCGATCACTGTATAACGGCTTCTCTATTCAGCCGGCTGTCTTTCTATATTAAGGAATCGCGAAAAACACGTGAAAATGAGTCTGTTTCAGGAGCTGTATGAGAATGTATACTGGACATCAGTGTTAGTGACAGGGAAATTTTAAATCCCACTACTTTTCTGCTACTGAATGCAAAGTATGTCTGCATCAGTCATTCACCTGCAAGCACGATTTCAAACTTTTCTCTGACAACTGTTGTTATACAATTTAGATCCTCATTGTAACACAGTCAACCCTCGTTTCCTTACTCTACACAGTGATCCTTTTGATTCTCCACAGAACCATATGCTGTCTAGTGCCAAGGAAACAGTGTAGATGCTTAAACTACTTATAGATGTTTCCTCTACCAAATGCATCTGAATTTCCACCTCTTACAATTCTTTCCCAAGAAACTTTTTATTGGAGCTTCCTCCATGCAAATTATAAGAAGGTGCACATACCGGCACAAGCACTATGCACGAACCGCTTTTAACCGCGGATTCCGATTCAATCGCATCAATCGCCTTTACTTCTGAGTTTGCCGCTAAGGAAGAAGCGAGTCAGAAGACTGCCGATCACTGTATAGCGGCTTCTCTATTCACCCGGCTGTCTTTCTATATTAAGGAATCGCGAAAAACACGTGAAAATGAGTCTATTTCAGGAGCTGTATGAGAATGTATACTGGACATCAGTGTTAGTGAGAGGGAAATTTTAAATCCCACTACTTTTCTGCTACTGAATGCAAAGTATGTCTGCATCAGTCATTCACCTGCAAGCACGATTTCAAACTTTTCTCTGACAACTGTTGTTATACAATTTAGATCCTCATTGTAACACAGTCACTCCTCGTTTCCTTACTCTACCCAGTGATCGTTTTGATTCTCCACAGAACGATATGCTGTCGAGTGCCAAGGAAACAGTGTAGATGCTTAAACTACTTATAGATGTTTCCTCTACCAAATGCATCTGAATTTCCACCTCTTACAATTCTTTCCCAGTAAGCCTTTTCATTGGAGCTTCTATAATGCAGATTATAAGAAGGTGCACATACCGGCACAAGCACTATGCACGAACCGCTGTTAACCGCGGATTCCGATTCAATCGCATCAATCGCCTTTACTTCTGAGATTGCCGCTAAGGAAGACGCGAGTCAGAAGACTGCCGATCACTGTATAGCGGCTTCTCTATTCACCCGGCTGTCTTTCTATATTAAGGAATCGCGAAAAAAACGTGAAAATGAGTCTGATTCAGGAGCTGTATGAGAATGAATACTGGACATCAGTGTTAGTGAGAGGGAAATTTTAAATCCCACTACTTTTCTGCTACAGAATGCAAAGTATGTCTGCATCAGTCATTCACCTGCAAGCACGATTTCAAACTTTTCTCTGACAACTGTTGTTATCCATTTTAGATCCTCATTGTAACACATCACTCCTCGTTTCCCTACAATACACAGTGATCGTTTTGATTCCACACAAATCCATGTGCTGTTCAGTGCTAAGGAAACAGTGTAGATGCTTAAGGTACTTATAGATGTTTCCTCTACCAAATGCATCTGTATTTCCTCCTCTTACAATTGTTTCCCAATAATCTTTTCATTTGAACCTGTAGAATGCAAATTATAAGAAGGTGCACATACCGGCACAAGCACTATGCACGAACCGCCGTTAACCGCGGATTCCGATTCAATCGCATCAATCGCCTTTACTTCTGAGATTGCCGCTAAGGAAGACGCGAGTCAGAAGACTGCCTTACACTCTATAGCGGCTTCTTATTCAGCCGTCTACTGTCCTAGATAAAGATCGCGGTTAGCGCATGTAAGGAGTCTGTTTCAGGAGATGTACGAGAATGTATGCTGAACCCCAAAGTTTTTGAGACGAAAAATTTAGATCCCACTTTGCTCTGCAACTGAATGCAAAGCATGTCTGCATCGGTCATTCACCTGCATCACGATTTCAAACTTTTCTCTGAGAAGTGAGTGTTCTTATCCATTTTAGATCCATTATGTAACACAGTCACTCCTCGTTTCCTTACTCTACAAAGTGATCGTTTTGTTTCTCCACAGAACCATATGCAGTTTAGTGCTAAGGAAACAGTGTAGATGCTTAAACTACTTATAGATGTTTCCTCTACCAAATGCATCTGAATTTAAACCTCTTACAATTCTTTCCCAATAAACTTTTTATTGGAGCTTCCTTCATGCAAATTATTAGAAGGTGCACATACCGGCACATGCTCTATGCACGAACCGCTGTTAACCGCGGATTCCGATTCAATCGCATCAATCGCATTTACTTCTGAGATTGCCGCTAAGGAAGACGCGAGTCAGAAGACTGCCTTACACTCTATAGCGGCTTCTTATTCAGCCGTCTACTGTCCTATATAACGATTCGCGGTTAACGCATGTAAGGGACTCAGTTTCAGGAGCTGTATGAGAACGTATGCTGAACCCCAATGTCAGTGAGACGAAAAATTTAAATCCCACTTTGCTCCGTAACTGAATACAAAGTATGTCTGCATCGGTCATTCACCTGCAAGCACGATTTCAATCTTTTCTCTGAGAAGTGTTCTTATTCATTTGAGATCCTCTATGTTACACAGTCACTCCTCGTTTCCTTACTCTACACAGTGATCGTTTTGATTCCTCACAGAACCATATGCTGTTCAGTGCTAAGGAAACAGTGTAGATACTTAAAGTACTTAGACCTGTTTCCTCTAACAAATGCATGTGTCATTTCAACACTTACTATTGTTTCCCAGTAAGCCTTTTCATTGGAGCTTCTATAATGCAGATTATAAGAAGGTGCACATACCGGCACAAGCACTATGCACGAACCGCTGTTAACCGCGGATTCCGATTCAATCGCATCAATCGCCTTTACTTCTGAGATTGCCGCTAAGGAAGACGCGAGTCAGAAGACTGCCTTACACTCTATAGCGGCTTCACTATTCAGCCCTCTGCTGTCCTATATAACAAATCGCGAATAACGCATGTAAGGAACTCAGTTTCAGGAGATGTACGAGAATGTATGCTGAACCCCAAAGTTTTTGAGACGAAAAATTTAAATCCCACTTTGCTCTGCAACTGAATGCAAAGCATGTCTGCATCGGTCATTCACCTGCATCACGATTTCAAACTTTTCTCTGAGAAGTGTTCTTATCCATTTTAGATCCATTACGTAACACAGTCACTCCTCAATTCCTTACTCTACAAAGTGATCGTTTTGTTTCTCCACAGAACCATATGCTGTTTAGTGCTAAGGAAACAGTGTAGATGCTTAAACTACTTATAGATGTTTCCTCTACCAAATGCATCTGAATTTAAACCTCTTACAATTCTTTCCCAATAAACTTTTTATTGGAGCTTCCTTCATGCAAATTATTAGAAGGTGCACATACCGGCACATGCTCTATGCACGAACCGCTGTTAACCGCGGATTCCGATTCAATCGCATCAATCGCATTTACTTCTGAGATTGCCGCTAAGGAAGACGCGAGTCAGAAGACTGCCTTACACTCTATAGCGGCTTCTTATTCAGCCGTCTACTGTCCTATATAACGATTCGCGGTTAACGCATGTAAGGGACTCAGTTTCAGGAGCTGTATGAGAACGTATGCTGAACCCCAATGTCAGTGAGACGAAAAATTTAAATCCCACTTTGCTCCGCAACTGAATACAAAGTATGTCTGCATCGGTCATTCACCTGCAAGCACGATTTCAATCTTTTCTCTGAGAAGTGTTCTTATTCATTTGAGATCCTCTATGTTACACAGTCACTCCTCGTTTCCTTACTCTACACAGTGATCGTTTTGATTCCTCACAGAACCATATGCTGTTCAGTGCTAAGGAAACAGTGTAGATACTTAAAGTACTTAGACCTGTTTCCTCTAACAAATGCATGTGTCATTTCAACACTTACTATTGTTTCCCAGTAAGCCTTTTCATTGGAGCTTCTATAATGCAGATTATAAGAAGGTGCACATACCGGCACATGCTCTATGCACGAACCGCTGTTAACCGCGGATTCCGATTCAATCGCATCAATCGCCTTTACTTCTGAGATTGCCGCTAAGGAAGACGCGAGTCAGAAGACTGCCTTACACTCTATAGCGGCTTCACTATTCAGCCCTCTGCTGTCCTATATAACAAATCGCGAATAACGCATGTAAGGAACTCAGTTTCAGGAGATGTACGAGAATGTATGCTGAACCCCAAAGTTTTTGAGACGAAAAATTTAAATCCCACTTTGCTCTGCAACTGAATGCAAAGCATGTCTGCATCGGTCATTCACCTGCATGCACGATTTCAAACTTTTCTCTGAGAAGTGTTCTTATCCATTTTAGATCCATTATGTAACACAGTCACTCCTCAATTCCTTACTCTACAAAGTGATCGTTTTGTTTCTTCACAGAACCATGTGCTGTTCAGTGCTAAGGAAACAGTGTAGATGCTTAAAGTAATTAGAGATGTTTCCTCTACCAAATGCATCTGTATTTCCTCCTCTTACAATTGTTTCCCAATAATCTTTTCATTTGAACCTGTAGAATGCAAATTATAAGAAGGTGCACATACCGGCACAAGCACTATGCACGAACCGCTGTTAACCGCGGATTCCGATTCAATCGCATCAATCGCCTTTACTTCTGAGATTGCCGCTAAGGAAGACGCGAGTCAGAGGACTGCCTTACACTCTATTGCGTCTTCTTATTCAGCCCTCTACTGTCCTATATAACGATTCGCGGTTAACGCATGTAAGGGACTCAGTTTCAGGAGCTGTACGAGAACGTATGCTGAACCCCAATGTTAGTGAGACGAAAAATTTAAATCCCACTTTGCTCTGCAACTGAATACAAAGTATGTCTGCATCGGTCATTCACCTGCAAGCACGATTTCAAAATTTTCTCTGAGAAGTGTTCTTATCCATTTGAGATCCTCTATGTTACACAGTCACTCCTCGTTTCCTTACTCTACACAGTGATCGTTTTGATTCCTCACAGAACCATGTGCTGTTCAGTGCTAAGGAAACAGTGTAGATACTTAAAGTATTTCGACCTGTTTCCTCTAACAAATGCATGTGTCATTTCAACACTTACTATTGTTTCCCAGTAAGCCTTTTCATTGGAGCTTCTATAATGCAGATTATAAGAAGGTGCACATAACGGCACATGCTCTATGCACGAACCGCTGTTAACCGCGGATTCCGATTCAATCGCATCAATCGCCTTTACTTCTGAGATTGCCGGTAAGGAAGACGCGAGTAAGAAGACTGCCTTACACTCTATAGCGGCTTCACTATTCAGCCCTCTGCTGTCCTATATAACAAATCGCGAATAACGCATGTAAGGAACTCAGTTTCAGGAGATGTACGAGAATGTATGCTGAACCCCAAAGTTTTTGAGACGAAAAATTTAAATCCCACTTTGCTCTGCAACTGAATACAAAGTATGTCTGCATTGGTCATTCACCTGCAAGCACGATTTCAAACTTTTCTCTGAGAAGTGTTCTTATCCATTTGAGATCCTCTATGTTACACAGTCACTCCTCGTTTCCTTTCCATACAGAGTGATCTTTATGATTCTTCACAGAACCATGTGCTGTTCAGTGCTAAGGAAACAGTGTAGATGCTTAAAGTAATTAGAGATGTTTCCTCTACCAAATGCATCTGAATTTCCACCTCTTACAATTCTTTCCCAAGAAACTTTTTATTGGAGCTTCCTCCATGCAAATTATAAGAAGGTGCACATACCGGCACAAGCACTATGCACGAACCGCTGTTAACCGCGGATTCCAATTCAATCGCATCAATCGCCTTTACTTCTGAGTTTGCCGCTAAGGAAGAAGCGAGTCAGAAGACTGCCGATCACTGTATAACGGCTTCTCTATTCACCCGGCTGTCTTTCTATATTAAGGAATCGCGAAAAACACGTGAAAATGAGTCTGTTTCAGGAGCTGTATGAGAATGTATACTGGACATCAGTGTTAGTGACAGGGAAATTTTAAATCCCACTACTTTTCTGCTACTGAATGCAAAGTATGTCTGCATCAGTCATTCACCTGCAAGCACGATTTCAAACTTTTCTCTGACAACTGTTGTTATACAATTTAGATCCTCATTGTAACACAGTCAACCCTCGTTTCCTTACTCTACACAGTGATCCTTTTGATTCTCCACAGAACCATATGCTGTCTAGTGCCAAGGAAACAGTGTAGATGCTTAAACTACTTATAGATGTTTCCTCTACCAAATGCATCTGAATTTCCACCTCTTACAATTCTTTCCCAAGAAACTTTTTATTGGAGCTTCCTCCATGCAAATTATAAGAAGGTGCACATACCGGCACAAGCACTATGCACGAACCGCTTTTAACCGCGGATTCCGATTCAATCGCATCAATCGCCTTTACTTCTGAGTTTGCCGCTAAGGAAGAAGCGAGTCAGAAGACTGCCGATCACTGTATAGCGGCTTCTCTATTCACCCGGCTGTCTTTCTATATTAAGGAATCGCGAAAAACACGTGAAAATGAGTCTATTTCAGGAGCTGTATGAGAATGTATACTGGACATCAGTGTTAGTGAGAGGGAAATTTTAAATCCCACTACTTTTCTGCTACTGAATGCAAAGTATGTCTGCATCAGTCATTCACCTGCAAGCACGATTTCAAACTTTTCTCTGACAACTGTTGTTATACAATTTAGATCCTCATTGTAACACAGTCACTCCTCGTTTCCTTACTCTACCCAGTGATCGTTTTGATTCTCCACAGAACGATATGCTGTCGAGTGCCAAGGAAACAGTGTAGATGCTTAAACTACTTATAGATGTTTCCTCTACCAAATGCATCTGAATTTCCACCTCTTACAATTCTTTCCCAGTAAGCCTTTTCATTGGAGCTTCTATAATGCAGATTATAAGAAGGTGCACATACCGGCACAAGCACTATGCACGAACCGCTGTTAACCGCGGATTCCGATTCAATCGCATCAATCGCCTTTACTTCTGAGATTGCCGCTAAGGAAGACGCGAGTCAGAAGACTGCCGATCACTGTATAGCGGCTTCTCTATTCACCCGGCTGTCTTTCTATATTAAGGAATCGCGAAAAAAACGTGAAAATGAGTCTGATTCAGGAGCTGTATGAGAATGAATACTGGACATCAGTGTTAGTGAGAGGGAAATTTTAAATCCCACTACTTTTCTGCTACTGAATGCAAAGTATGTCTGCATCAGTCATTCACCTGCAAGCACGATTTCAAACTTTTCTCTGACAACTGTTGTTATCCATTTTAGATCCTCATTGTAACACATCACTCCTCGTTTCCCTACCATACACAGTGATCGTTTTGATTCCACACAAATCCATGTGCTGTTCAGTGCTAAGGAAACAGTGTAGATGCTTAAGGTACTTATAGATGTTTCCTCTACCAAATGCATCTGTATTTCCTCCTCTTACAATTGTTTCCCAATAATCTTTTCATTTGAACCTGTAGAATGCAAATTATAAGAAGGTGCACATACCGGCACAAGCACTATGCACGAACCGCCGTTAACCGCGGATTCCGATTCAATCGCATCAATCGCCTTTACTTCTGAGATTGCCGCTAAGGAAGACGCGAGTCAGAAGACTGCCTTACACTCTATAGCGGCTTCTTATTCAGCCGTCTACTGTCCTAGATAAAGATCGCGGTTAGCGCATGTAAGGAGTCTGTTTCAGGAGATGTACGAGAATGTATGCTGAACCCCAAAGTTTTTGAGACGAAAAATTTAGATCCCACTTTGCTCTGCAACTGAATGCAAAGCATGTCTGCATCGGTCATTCACCTGCATCACGATTTCAAACTTTTCTCTGAGAAGTGAGTGTTCTTATCCATTTTAGATCCATTATGTAACACAGTCACTCCTCGTTTCCTTACTCTACAAAGTGATCGTTTTGTTTCTCCACAGAACCATATGCTGTTTAGTGCTAAGGAAACAGTGTAGATGCTTAAACTACTTATAGATGTTTCCTCTACCAAATGCATCTGAATTTAAACCTCTTACAATTCTTTCCCAATAAACTTTTTATTGGAGCTTCCTTCATGCAAATTATTAGAAGGTGCACATACCGGCACATGCTCTATGCACGAACCGCTGTTAACCGCGGATTCCGATTCAATCGCATCAATCGCATTTACTTCTGAGATTGCCGCTAAGGAAGACGCGAGTCAGAAGACTGCCTTACACTCTATAGCGGCTTCTTATTCAGCCGTCTACTGTCCTATATAACGATTCGCGGTTAACGCATGTAAGGGACTCAGTTTCAGGAGCTGTATGAGAACGTATGCTGAACCCCAATGTCAGTGAGACGAAAAATTTAAATCCCACTTTGCTCCGTAACTGAATACAAAGTATGTCTGCATCGGTCATTCACCTGCAAGCACGATTTCAATCTTTTCTCTGAGAAGTGTTCTTATTCATTTGAGATCCTCTATGTTACACAGTCACTCCTCGTTTCCTTACTCTACACAGTGATCGTTTTGATTCCTCACAGAACCATGTGCTGTTCAGTGCTAAGGAAACAGTGTAGATACTTAAAGTACTTAGACCTGTTTCCTCTAACAAATGCATGTGTCATTTCAACACTTACTATTGTTTCCCAGTAAGCCTTTTCATTGGAGCTTCTATAATGCAGATTATAAGAAGGTGCACATACCGGCACAAGCACTATGCACGAACCGCTGTTAACCGCGGATTCCGATTCAATCGCATCAATCGCCTTTACTTCTGAGATTGCCGCTAAGGAAGACGCGAGTCAGAAGACTGCCTTACACTCTATAGCGGCTTCACTATTCAGCCCTCTGCTGTCCTATATAACAAATCGCGAATAACGCATGTAAGGAACTCAGTTTCAGGAGATGTACGAGAATGTATGCTGAACCCCAAAGTTTTTGAGACGAAAAATTTAAATCCCACTTTGCTCTGCAACTGAATGCAAAGCATGTCTGCATCGGTCATTCACCTGCATCACGATTTCAAACTTTTCTCTGAGAAGTGTTCTTATCCATTTTAGATCCATTACGTAACACAGTCACTCCTCAATTCCTTACTCTACAAAGTGATCGTTTTGTTTCTCCACAGAACCATATGCTGTTTAGTGCTAAGGAAACAGTGTAGATGCTTAAACTACTTATAGATGTTTCCTCTACCAAATGCATCTGAATTTAAACCTCTTACAATTCTTTCCCAATAAACTTTTTATTGGAGCTTCCTTCATGCAAATTATTAGAAGGTGCACATACCGGCACATGCTCTATGCACGAACCGCTGTTAACCGCGGATTCCGATTCAATCGCATCAATCGCATTTACTTCTGAGATTGCCGCTAAGGAAGACGCGAGTCAGAAGACTGCCTTACACTCTATAGCGGCTTCTTATACAGCCGTCTACTGTCCTATATAACGATTCGCGGTTAACGCATGTAAGGGACTCAGTTTCAGGAGCTGTATGAGAACGTATGCTGAACCCCAATGTCAGTGAGACGAAAAATTTAAATCCCACTTTGCTCCGCAACTGAATACAAAGTATGTCTGCATCGGTCATTCACCTGCAAGCACGATTTCAATCTTTTCTCTGAGAAGTGTTCTTATTCATTTGAGATCCTCTATGTTACACAGTCACTCCTCGTTTCCTTACTCTACACAGTGATCGTTTTGATTCCTCACAGAACCATATGCTGTTCAGTGCTAAGGAAACAGTGTAGATACTTAAAGTATTTAGACCTGTTTCCTCTAACAAATGCATGTGTCATTTCAACACTTACTATTGTTTCCCAGTAAGCCTTTTCATTGGAGCTTCTATAATGCAGATTATAAGAAGGTGCACATACCGGCACATGCTCTATGCACGAACCGCTGTTAACCGCAGATTCCGATTCAATCGCATCAATCGCCTTTACTTCTGAGATTGCCGCTAAGGAAGACGCGAGTCAGAAGACTGCCTTACACTCTATAGCGGCTTCACTATTCAGCCCTCTGCTGTCCTATATAACAAATCGCGAATAACGCATGTAAGGAACTCAGTTTCAGGAGATGTACGAGAATGTATGCTGAACCCCAAAGTTTTTGAGACGAAAAATTTAAATCCCACTTTGCTCTGCAACTGAATGCAAAGCATGTCTGCATCGGTCATTCACCTGCATGCACGATTTCAAACTTTTCTCTGAGAAGTGTTCTTATCCATTTTAGATCCATTATGTAACACAGTCACTCCTCAATTCCTTACTCTACAAAGTGATCGTTTTGTTTCTTCACAGAACCATGTGCTGTTCAGTGCTAAGGAAACAGTGTAGATGCTTAAAGTAATTAGAGATGTTTCCTCTACCAAATGCATCTGTATTTCCTCCTCTTACAATTGTTTCCCAATAATCTTTTCATTTGAACCTGTAGAATGCAAATTATAAGAAGGTGCACATACCGGCACAAGCACTATGCACGAACCGCTGTTAACCGCGGATTCCGATTCAATCGCATCAATCGCCTTTACTTCTGAGATTGCCGCTAAGGAAGACGCGAGTCAGAGGACTGCCTTACACTCTATTGCGTCTTCTTATTCAGCCCTCTACTGTCCTATATAACGATTCGCGGTTAACGCATGTAAGGGACTCAGTTTCAGGAGCTGTACGAGAACGTATGCTGAACCCCAATGTTAGTGAGACGAAAAATTTAAATCCCACTTTGCTCTGCAACTGAATACAAAGTATGTCTGCATCGGTCATTCACCTGCAAGCACGATTTCAAACTTTTCTCTGAGAAGTGTTCTTATCCATTTGAGATCCTCTATGTTACACAGTCACTCCTCGTTTCCTTACTCTACACAGTGATCGTTTTGATTCCTCACAGAACCATGTGCTGTTCAGTGCTAAGGAAACAGTGTAGATACTTAAAGTACTTCGACCTGTTTCCTCTAACAAATGCATGTGTCATTTCAACACTTACTATTGTTTCCCAGTAAGCCTTTTCATTGGAGCTTCTATAATGCAGATTATAAGAAGGTGCACATAACGGCACATGCTCTATGCACGAACCGCTCTTAACCGCGGATTCCGATTCAATCGCATCAATCGCCTTTACTTCTGAGATTGCCGGTAAGGAAGACGCGAGTCAGAAGACTGCCTTACACTCTATAGCGGCTTCACTATTCAGCCCTCTGCTGTCCTATATAACAAATCGCGAATAACGCATGTAAGGAACTCAGTTTCAGGAGATGTACGAGAATGTATGCTGAACCCCAAAGTTTTTGAGACGAAAAATTTAAATCCCACTTTGCTCTGCAACTGAATACAAAGTATGTCTGCATTGGTCATTCACCTGCAAGCACGATTTCAAACTTTTCTCTGAGAAGTGTTCTTATCCATTTGAGATCCTCTATGTTACACAGTCACTCCTCGTTTCCTTTCCATACAGAGTGATCTTTATGATTCTTCACAGAACCATGTGCTGTTCAGTGCTAAGGAAACAGTGTAGATGCTTAAAGTAATTAGAGATGTTTCCTCTACCAAATGCATCTGAATTTCCACCTCTTACAATTCTTTCCCAAGAAACTTTTTATTGGAGCTTCCTCCATGCAAATTATAAGAAGGTGCACATACCGGCACAAGCACTATGCACGAACCGCTGTTAACCGCGGATTCCAATTCAATCGCATCAATCGCCTTTACTTCTGAGTTTGCCGCTAAGGAAGAAGCGAGTCAGAAGACTGCCGATCACTGTATAACGGCTTCTCTATTCACCCGGCTGTCTTTCTATATTAAGGAATCGCGAAAAACACGTGAAAATGAGTCTGTTTCAGGAGCTGTATGAGAATGTATACTGGACATCAGTGTTAGTGAGAGGGAAATTTTAAATCCCACTACTTTTCTGCTACTGAATGCAAAGTATGTCTGCATCAGTCATTCACCTGCAAGCACGATTTCAAACTTTTCTCTGACAACTGTTGTTATACAATTTAGATCCTCATTGTAACACAGTCAACCCTCGTTTCCTTACTCTACACAGTGATCCTTTTGATTCTCCACAGAACCATATGCTGTCTAGTGCCAAGGAAACAGTGTAGATGCTTAAACTACTTATAGATGTTTCCTCTACCAAATGCATCTGAATTTCCACCTCTTACAATTCTTTCCCAAGAAACTTTTTATTGGAGCTTCCTCCATGCAAATTATAAGAAGGTGCACATACCGGCACAAGCACTATGCACGAACCGCTTTTAACCGCGGATTCCGATTCAATCGCATCAATCGCCTTTACTTCTGAGTTTGCCGCTAAGGAAGAAGCGAGTCAGAAGACTGCCGATCACTGTATAGCGGCTTCTCTATTCACCCGGCTGTCTTTCTATATTAAGGAATCGCGAAAAACACGTGAAAATGAGTCTATTTCAGGAGCTGTATGAGAATGTATACTGGACATCAGTGTTAGTGAGAGGGAAATTTTAAATCCCACTACTTTTCTGCTACTGAATGCAAAGTATGTCTGCATCAGTCATTCACCTGCAAGCACGATTTCAAACTTTTCTCTGACAACTGTTGTTATACAATTTAGATCCTCATTGTAACACAGTCACTCCTCGTTTCCTTACTCTACCCAGTGATCGTTTTGATTCTCCACAGAACGATATGCTGTCGAGTGCCAAGGAAACAGTGTAGATGCTTAAACTACTTATAGATGTTTCCTCTACCAAATGCATCTGAATTTCCACCTCTTACAATTCTTTCCCAGTAAGCCTTTTCATTGGAGCTTCTATAATGCAGATTATAAGAAGGTGCACATACCGGCACAAGCACTATGCACGAACCGCTGTTAACCGCGGATTCCGATTCAATCGCATCAATCGCCTTTACTTCTGAGATTGCCGCTAAGGAAGACGCGAGTCAGAAGACTGCCGATCACTGTATAGCGGCTTCTCTATTCACCCGGCTGTCTTTCTATATTAAGGAATCGCGAAAAAAACGTGAAAATGAGTCTGATTCAGGAGCTGTATGAGAATGAATACTGGACATCAGTGTTAGTGAGAGGGAAATTTTAAATCCCACTACTTTTCTGCTACAGAATGCAAAGTATGTCTGCATCAGTCATTCACCTGCAAGCACGATTTCAAACTTTTCTCTGACAACTGTTGTTATCCATTTTAGATCCTCATTGTAACACATCACTCCTCGTTTCCCTACCATACACAGTGATCGTTTTGATTCCACACAAATCCATGTGCTGTTCAGTGCTAAGGAAACAGTGTAGATGCTTAAGGTACTTATAGATGTTTCCTCTACCAAATGCATCTGTATTTCCTCCTCTTACAATTGTTTCCCAATAATCTTTTCATTTGAACCTGTAGAATGCAAATTATAAGAAGGTGCACATACCGGCACAAGCACTATGCACGAACCGCTGTTAACCGCGGATTCCGATTCAATCGCATCAATCGCCTTTACTTCTGAGATTGCCGCTAAGGAAGACGCGAGTCAGAAGACTGCCTTACACTCTATAGCGGCTTCTTATTCAGCCCTCTACTGTCCTATATAACGATTCGCGGTTAACGCATGTAAGGGACTCAGTTTCAGGAGCTGTACGAGAACGTATGCTGAACCCCAATGTTAGTGAGACGAAAAATTTAAATCCCACTTTGCTCTGCAACTGAATGCAAAGTATGTCTGCATCGGTCATTCACCTGCATCACGATTTCAAACTTTTCTCTGAGAAGTGTTCTTATCCATTTGAGATCCTCTATGTTACACAGTCACTCCTCGTTTCCTTACTCTACACAGTGATCGTTTTGATTCTCCACAGAACCATGTGCTGTTCAGTGCTAAGGAAACAGTGTAGATACTTAAAGTACTTAGACCTGTTTCCTCTAACAAATGCATGTGTCATTTCAACACTTACTATTGTTTCCCAGTAAGCCTTTTCATTGGAGCTTCTATAATGCAGATTATAAGAAGGTGCACATACCGGCACAAGCACTATGCACGAACCGCTGTTAACCGCGGATTCCGATTCAATCGCATCAATCGCCTTTACTTCTGAGATTGCCGCTAAGGAAGACGCGAGTCAGAAGACTGCCTTACACTCTATAGCGGCTTCTTATTCAGCCGTCTACTGTCCTAGATAAAGATCGCGGTTAACGCATGTAAGGAACTCAGTTTCAGGAGATGTACGAGAATGTATGCTGAACCCCAAAGTTTTTGAGACGAAAAATTTAAATCCCACTTTGCTCTGCAACTGAATGCAAAGCATGTCTGCATCGGTCACTCACCTGCAAGCACGATTTCAAACTTTTCTCTGAGAAGTGTTCTTATCCATTTTAGATCCATTACGTAACACAGTCACTCCTCAATTCCTTACTCTACAAAGTGATCGTTTTGTTTCTCCACAGAACCATATGCTGTTTAGTGCTAAGGAAACAGTGTAGATGCTTAAACTACTTATAGATGTTTCCTCTACCAAATGCATCTGAATTTAAACCTCTTACAATTCTTTCCCAATAAACTTTTTATTGGAGCTTCCTTCATGCAAATTATTAGAAGGTGCACATACCGGCACATGCTCTATGCACGAACCGCTGTTAACCGCGGATTCCGATTCAATCGCATCAATCGCATTTACTTCTGAGATTGCCGCTAAGGAAGACGCGAGTCAGAAGACTGCCTTACACTCTATAGCGGCTTCTTATTCAGCCGTCTACTGTCCTATATAACGATTCGCGGTTAACGCATGTAAGGGACTCAGTTTCAGGAGCTGTATGAGAACGTATGCTGAACCCCAATGTCAGTGAGACGAAAAATTTAAATCCCACTTTGCTCCGCAACTGAATACAAAGTATGTCTGCATCGGTCATTCACCTGCAAGCACGATTTCAATCTTTTCTCTGAGAAGTGTTCTTATTCATTTGAGATCCTCTATGTTACACAGTCACTCCTCGTTTCCTTACTCTACACAGTGATCGTTTTGATTCCTCACAGAACCATATGCTGTTCAGTGCTAAGGAAACAGTGTAGATACTTAAAGTACTTAGACCTGTTTCCTCTAACAAATGCATGTGTCATTTCAACACTTACTATTGTTTCCCAGTAAGCCTTTTCATTGGAGCTTCCATAATGCAGATTATAAGAAGGTGCACATACCGGCACAAGCACTATGCACGAACCGCTGTTAAGCGCGGATTCCGATTCAATCGCATCAATCGCCTTTACTTCTGAGATTGCCGCTAAGGAAGACGCGAGTCAGAAGACTGCCTTACACTCTATAGCGGCTTCACTATTCAGCCCTCTGCTGTCCTATATAACAAATCGCGAATAACGCATGTAAGGAACTCAGTTTCAGGAGATGTACGAGAATGTATGCTGAACCCCAAAGTTTTTGAGACGAAAAATTTAAATCCCACTTTGCTCTGCAACTGAATTCAAAGCATGTCTGCATCGGTCATTCACCTGCATCACGATTTCAAACTTTTCTCTGAGAAGTGTTCTTATCCATTTTAGATCCATTATGTAACACAGTCACTCCTCAATTCCTTACTCTACAAAGTGATCGTTTTGTTTCTTCACAGAACCATGTGCTGTTCAGTGCTAAGGAAACAGTGTAGATGCTTAAAGTAATTAGAGATGTTTCCTCTACCAAATGCATCTGAATTTCCACCTCTTACAATTCTTTCCCAAGAAACTTTTTATTGGAGCTTCCTCCATGCAAATTATAAGAAGGTGCACATACCGGCACAAGCACTATGCACGAACCGCTGTTAACCGCGGATTCCGATTCAATCGCATCAATCGCCTTTACTTCTGAGTTTGCCGCTAAGGAAGAAGCGAGTCAGAAGACTGCCGATCACTGTATAACGGCTTCTCTATTCACCCGGCTGTCTTTCTATATTAAGGAATCGCGAAAAACACGTGAAAATGAGTCTGTTTCAGGAGCTGTATGAGAATGTATACTGGACATCAGTGTTAGTGAGAGGGAAATTTTAAATCCCACTACTTTTCTGCTACTGAATGCAAAGTATGTCTGCATCAGTCATTCACCTGCAAGCACGATTTCAAACTTTTCTCTGACAACTGTTGTTATACAATTTAGATCCTCATTGTAACACAGTCAACCCTCGTTTCCTTACTCTATACAGTGATCCTTTTGATTCTCCACAGAACCATATGCTGTCTAGTGCCAAGGAAACAGTGTAGATGCTTAAACTACTTATAGATGTTTCCTCTACCAAATGCATCTGAATTTCCACCTCTTACAATTCTTTCCCAAGAAACTTTTTATTGGAGCTTCCTCCATGCAAATTATAAGAAGGTGCACATACCGGCACAAGCACTATGCACGAACCGCTTTTAACCGCGGATTCCGATTCAATCGCATCAATCGCCTTTACTTCTGAGTTTGCCGCTAAGGAAGAAGCGAGTCAGAAGACTGCCGATCACTGTATAGCGGCTTCTCTATTCACCCGGCTGTCTTTCTATATTAAGGAATCGCGAAAAACACGTGAAAATGAGTCTATTTCAGGAGCTGTATGAGAATGTATACTGGACATCAGTGTTAGTGAGAGGGAAATTTTAAATCCCACTACTTTTCTGCTACTGAATGCAAAGTATGTCTGCATCAGTCATTCACCTGCAAGCACGATTTCAAACTTTTCTCTGACAACTGTTGTTATACAATTTAGATCCTCATTGTAACACAGTCACTCCTCGTTTCCTTACTCTACCCAGTGATCGTTTTGATTCTCCACAGAACGATATGCTGTCGAGTGCCAAGGAAACAGTGTAGATGCTTAAACTACTTATAGATGTTTCCTCTACCAAATGCATCTGAATTTCCACCTCTTACAATTCTTTCCCAGTAAGCCTTTTCATTGGAGCTTCTATAATGCAGATTATAAGAAGGTGCACATACCGGCACAAGCACTATGCACGAACCGCTGTTAACCGCGGATTCCGATTCAATCGCATCAATCGCCTTTACTTCTGAGATTGCCGCTAAGGAAGACGCGAGTCAGAAGACTGCCGATCACTGTATAGCGGCTTCTCTATTCACCCGGCTGTCTTTCTATATTAAGGAATCGCGAAAAAAACGTGAAAATGAGTCTGATTCAGGAGCTGTATGAGAATGAATACTGGACATCAGTGTTAGTGAGAGGGAAATTTTAAATCCCACTACTTTTCTGCTACAGAATGCAAAGTATGTCTGCATCAGTCATTCACCTGCAAGCACGATTTCAAACTTTTCTCTGACAACTGTTGTTATCCATTTTAGATCCTCATTGTAACACATCACTCCTCGTTTCCCTACCATACACAGTGATCGTTTTGATTCCACACAAATCCATGTGCTGTTCAGTGCTAAGGAAACAGTGTAGATGCTTAAGGTACTTATAGATGTTTCCTCTACCAAATGCATCTGTATTTCCTCCTCTTACAATTGTTTCCCAATAATCTTTTCATTTGAACCTGTAGAATGCAAATTATAAGAAGGTGCACATACCGGCACAAGCACTATGCACGAACCGCTGTTAACCGCGGATTCCGATTCAATCGCATCAATCGCCTTTACTTCTGAGATTGCCGCTAAGGAAGACGCGAGTCAGAAGACTGCCTTACACTCTATAGCGGCTTCTTATTCAGCCCTCTACTGTCCTATATAACGATTCGCGGTTAACGCATGTAAGGGACTCAGTTTCAGGAGCTGTACGAGAACGTATGCTGAACCCCAATGTTAGTGAGACGAAAAATTTAAATCCCACTTTGCTCTGCAACTGAATGCAAAGTATGTCTGCATCGGTCATTCACCTGCATCACGATTTCAAACTTTTCTCTGAGAAGTGTTCTTATCCATTTGAGATCCTCTATGTTACACAGTCACTCCTCGTTTCCTTACTCTACACAGTGATCGTTTTGATTCTCCACAGAACCATGTGCTGTTCAGTGCTAAGGAAACAGTGTAGATACTTAAAGTACTTAGACCTGTTTCCTCTAACAAATGCATGTGTCATTTCAACACTTACTATTGTTTCCCAGTAAGCCTTTTCATTGGAGCTTCTATAATGCAGATTATAAGAAGGTGCACATACCGGCACAAGCACTATGCACGAACCGCTGTTAACCGCGGATTCCGATTCAATCGCATCAATCGCCTTTACTTCTGAGATTGCCGCTAAGGAAGACGCGAGTCAGAAGACTGCCTTACACTCTATAGCGGCTTCTTATTCAGCCGTCTACTGTCCTAGATAAAGATCGCGGTTAACGCATGTAAGGAACTCAGTTTCAGGAGATGTACGAGAATGTATGCTGAACCCCAAAGTTTTTGAGACGAAAAATTTAAATCCCACTTTGCTCTGCAACTGAATGCAAAGCATGTCTGCATCGGTCACTCACCTGCAAGCACGATTTCAAACTTTTCTCTGAGAAGTGTTCTTATCCATTTTAGATCCATTACGTAACACAGTCACTCCTCAATTCCTTACTCTACAAAGTGATCGTTTTGTTTCTCCACAGAACCATATGCTGTTTAGTGCTAAGGAAACAGTGTAGATGCTTAAACTACTTATAGATGTTTCCTCTACCAAATGCATCTGAATTTAAACCTCTTACAATTCTTTCCCAATAAACTTTTTATTGGAGCTTCCTTCATGCAAATTATTAGAAGGTGCACATACCGGCACATGCTCTATGCACGAACCGCTGTTAACCGCGGATTCCGATTCAATCGCATCAATCGCATTTACTTCTGAGATTGCCGCTAAGGAAGACGCGAGTCAGAAGACTGCCTTACACTCTATAGCGGCTTCTTATTCAGCCGTCTACTGTCCTATATAACGATTCGCGGTTAACGCATGTAAGGGACTCAGTTTCAGGAGCTGTATGAGAACGTATGCTGAACCCCAATGTCAGTGAGACGAAAAATTTAAATCCCACTTTGCTCCGCAACTGAATACAAAGTATGTCTGCATCGGTCATTCACCTGCAAGCACGATTTCAATCTTTTCTCTGAGAAGTGTTCTTATTCATTTGAGATCCTCTATGTTACACAGTCACTCCTCGTTTCCTTACTCTACACAGTGATCGTTTTGATTCCTCACAGAACCATATGCTGTTCAGTGCTAAGGAAACAGTGTAGATACTTAAAGTACTTAGACCTGTTTCCTCTAACAAATGCATGTGTCATTTCAACACTTACTATTGTTTCCCAGTAAGCCTTTTCATTGGAGCTTCCATAATGCAGATTATAAGAAGGTGCACATACCGGCACAAGCACTATGCACGAACCGCTGTTAAGCGCGGATTCCGATTCAATCGCATCAATCGCCTTTACTTCTGAGATTGCCGCTAAGGAAGACGCGAGTCAGAAGACTGCCTTACACTCTATAGCGGCTTCACTATTCAGCCCTCTGCTGTCCTATATAACAAATCGCGAATAACGCATGTAAGGAACTCAGTTTCAGGAGATGTACGAGAATGTATGCTGAACCCCAAAGTTTTTGAGACGAAAAATTTAAATCCCACTTTGCTCTGCAACTGAATACAAAGTATGTCTGCATTGGTCATTCACCTGCAAGCACGATTTCAAACTTTTCTCTGAGAAGTGTTCTTATCCATTTGAGATCCTCTATGTTACACAGTCACTCCTCGTTTCCTTTCCATACAGAGTGATCTTTATGATTCTTCACAGAACCATGTGCTGTTCAGTGCTAAGGAAACAGTGTAGATGCTTAAAGTAATTAGAGATGTTTCCTCTACCAAATGCATCTGAATTTCCACCTCTTACAATTCTTTCCCAAGAAACTTTTTATTGGAGCTTCCTCCATGCAAATTATAAGAAGGTGCACATACCGGCACAAGCACTATGCACGAACCGCTGTTAACCGCGGATTCCAATTCAATCGCATCAATCGCCTTTACTTCTGAGTTTGCCGCTAAGGAAGAAGCGAGTCAGAAGACTGCCGATCACTGTATAACGGCTTCTCTATTCACCCGGCTGTCTTTCTATATTAAGGAATCGCGAAAAACACGTGAAAATGAGTCTGTTTCAGGAGCTGTATGAGAATGTATACTGGACATCAGTGTTAGTGAGAGGGAAATTTTAAATCCCACTACTTTTCTGCTACTGAATGCAAAGTATGTCTGCATCAGTCATTCACCTGCAAGCACGATTTCAAACTTTTCTCTGACAACTGTTGTTATACAATTTAGATCCTCATTGTAACACAGTCAACCCTCGTTTCCTTACTCTACACAGTGATCCTTTTGATTCTCCACAGAACCATATGCTGTCTAGTGCCAAGGAAACAGTGTAGATGCTTAAACTACTTATAGATGTTTCCTCTACCAAATGCATCTGAATTTCCACCTCTTACAATTCTTTCCCAAGAAACTTTTTATTGGAGCTTCCTCCATGCAAATTATAAGAAGGTGCACATACCGGCACAAGCACTATGCACGAACCGCTTTTAACCGCGGATTCCGATTCAATCGCATCAATCGCCTTTACTTCTGAGTTTGCCGCTAAGGAAGAAGCGAGTCAGAAGACTGCCGATCACTGTATAGCGGCTTCTCTATTCACCCGGCTGTCTTTCTATATTAAGGAATCGCGAAAAACACGTGAAAATGAGTCTATTTCAGGAGCTGTATGAGAATGTATACTGGACATCAGTGTTAGTGAGAGGGAAATTTTAAATCCCACTACTTTTCTGCTACTGAATGCAAAGTATGTCTGCATCAGTCATTCACCTGCAAGCACGATTTCAAACTTTTCTCTGACAACTGTTGTTATACAATTTAGATCCTCATTGTAACACAGTCACTCCTCGTTTCCTTACTCTACCCAGTGATCGTTTTGATTCTCCACAGAACGATATGCTGTCGAGTGCCAAGGAAACAGTGTAGATGCTTAAACTACTTATAGATGTTTCCTCTACCAAATGCATCTGAATTTCCACCTCTTACAATTCTTTCCCAGTAAGCCTTTTCATTGGAGCTTCTATAATGCAGATTATAAGAAGGTGCACATACCGGCACAAGCACTATGCACGAACCGCTGTTAACCGCGGATTCCGATTCAATCGCATCAATCGCCTTTACTTCTGAGATTGCCGCTAAGGAAGACGCGAGTCAGAAGACTGCCGATCACTGTATAGCGGCTTCTCTATTCACCCGGCTGTCTTTCTATATTAAGGAATCGCGAAAAAAACGTGAAAATGAGTCTGATTCAGGAGCTGTATGAGAATGAATACTGGACATCAGTGTTAGTGAGAGGGAAATTTTAAATCCCACTACTTTTCTGCTACAGAATGCAAAGTATGTCTGCATCAGTCATTCACCTGCAAGCACGATTTCAAACTTTTCTCTGACAACTGTTGTTATCCATTTTAGATCCTCATTGTAACACATCACTCCTCGTTTCCCTACCATACACAGTGATCGTTTTGATTCCACACAAATCCATGTGCTGTTCAGTGCTAAGGAAACAGTGTAGATGCTTAAGGTACTTATAGATGTTTCCTCTACCAAATGCATCTGTATTTCCTCCTCTTACAATTGTTTCCCAATAATCTTTTCATTTGAACCTGTAGAATGCAAATTATAAGAAGGTGCACATACCGGCACAAGCACTATGCACGAACCGCTGTTAACCGCGGATTCCGATTCAATCGCATCAATCGCCTTTACTTCTGAGATTGCCGCTAAGGAAGACGCGAGTCAGAAGACTGCCTTACACTCTATAGCGGCTTCTTATTCAGCCCTCTACTGTCCTATATAACGATTCGCGGTTAACGCATGTAAGGGACTCAGTTTCAGGAGCTGTACGAGAACGTATGCTGAACCCCAATGTTAGTGAGACGAAAAATTTAAATCCCACTTTGCTCTGCAACTGAATGCAAAGTATGTCTGCATCGGTCATTCACCTGCATCACGATTTCAAACTTTTCTCTGAGAAGTGTTCTTATCCATTTGAGATCCTCTATGTTACACAGTCACTCCTCGTTTCCTTACTCTACACAGTGATCGTTTTGATTCTCCACAGAACCATGTGCTGTTCAGTGCTAAGGAAACAGTGTAGATACTTAAAGTACTTAGACCTGTTTCCTCTAACAAATGCATGTGTCATTTCAACACTTACTATTGTTTCCCAGTAAGCCTTTTCATTGGAGCTTCTATAATGCAGATTATAAGAAGGTGCACATACCGGCACAAGCACTATGCACGAACCGCTGTTAACCGCGGATTCCGATTCAATCGCATCAATCGCCTTTACTTCTGAGATTGCCGCTAAGGAAGACGCGAGTCAGAAGACTGCCTTACACTCTATAGCGGCTTCTTATTCAGCCGTCTACTGTCCTAGATAAAGATCGCGGTTAACGCATGTAAGGAACTCAGTTTCAGGAGATGTACGAGAATGTATGCTGAACCCCAAAGTTTTTGAGACGAAAAATTTAAATCCCACTTTGCTCTGCAACTGAATGCAAAGCATGTCTGCATCGGTCACTCACCTGCAAGCACGATTTCAAACTTTTCTCTGAGAAGTGTTCTTATCCATTTTAGATCCATTACGTAACACAGTCACTCCTCAATTCCTTACTCTACAAAGTGATCGTTTTGTTTCTCCACAGAACCATATGCTGTTTAGTGCTAAGGAAACAGTGTAGATGCTTAAACTACTTATAGATGTTTCCTCTACCAAATGCATCTGAATTTAAACCTCTTACAATTCTTTCCCAATAAACTTTTTATTGGAGCTTCCTTCATGCAAATTATTAGAAGGTGCACATACCGGCACATGCTCTATGCACGAACCGCTGTTAACCGCGGATTCCGATTCAATCGCATCAATCGCATTTACTTCTGAGATTGCCGCTAAGGAAGACGCGAGTCAGAAGACTGCCTTACACTCTATAGCGGCTTCTTATTCAGCCGTCTACTGTCCTATATAACGATTCGCGGTTAACGCATGTAAGGGACTCAGTTTCAGGAGCTGTATGAGAACGTATGCTGAACCCCAATGTCAGTGAGACGAAAAATTTAAATCCCACTTTGCTCCGCAACTGAATACAAAGTATGTCTGCATCGGTCATTCACCTGCAAGCACGATTTCAATCTTTTCTCTGAGAAGTGTTCTTATTCATTTGAGATCCTCTATGTTACACAGTCACTCCTCGTTTCCTTACTCTACACAGTGATCGTTTTGATTCCTCACAGAACCATATGCTGTTCAGTGCTAAGGAAACAGTGTAGATACTTAAAGTACTTAGACCTGTTTCCTCTAACAAATGCATGTGTCATTTCAACACTTACTATTGTTTCCCAGTAAGCCTTTTCATTGGAGCTTCCATAATGCAGATTATAAGAAGGTGCACATACCGGCACAAGCACTATGCACGAACCGCTGTTAAGCGCGGATTCCGATTCAATCGCATCAATCGCCTTTACTTCTGAGATTGCCGCTAAGGAAGACGCGAGTCAGAAGACTGCCTTACACTCTATAGCGGCTTCACTATTCAGCCCTCTGCTGTCCTATATAACAAATCGCGAATAACGCATGTAAGGAACTCAGTTTCAGGAGATGTACGAGAATGTATGCTGAACCCCAAAGTTTTTGAGACGAAAAATTTAAATCCCACTTTGCTCTGCAACTGAATTCAAAGCATGTCTGCATCGGTCATTCACCTGCATCACGATTTCAAACTTTTCTCTGAGAAGTGTTCTTATCCATTTTAGATCCATTATGTAACACAGTCACTCCTCAATTCCTTACTCTACAAAGTGATCGTTTTGTTTCTTCACAGAACCATGTGCTGTTCAGTGCTAAGGAAACAGTGTAGATGCTTAAAGTAATTAGAGATGTTTCCTCTACCAAATGCATCTGAATTTCCACCTCTTACAATTCTTTCCCAAGAAACTTTTTATTGGAGCTTCCTCCATGCAAATTATAAGAAGGTGCACATACCGGCACAAGCACTATGCACGAACCGCTGTTAACCGCGGATTCCGATTCAATCGCATCAATCGCCTTTACTTCTGAGTTTGCCGCTAAGGAAGAAGCGAGTCAGAAGACTGCCGATCACTGTATAACGGCTTCTCTATTCACCCGGCTGTCTTTCTATATTAAGGAATCGCGAAAAACACGTGAAAATGAGTCTGTTTCAGGAGCTGTATGAGAATGTATACTGGACATCAGTGTTAGTGAGAGGGAAATTTTAAATCCCACTACTTTTCTGCTACTGAATGCAAAGTATGTCTGCATCAGTCATTCACCTGCAAGCACGATTTCAAACTTTTCTCTGACAACTGTTGTTATACAATTTAGATCCTCATTGTAACACAGTCAACCCTCGTTTCCTTACTCTATACAGTGATCCTTTTGATTCTCCACAGAACCATATGCTGTCTAGTGCCAAGGAAACAGTGTAGATGCTTAAACTACTTATAGATGTTTCCTCTACCAAATGCATCTGAATTTCCACCTCTTACAATTCTTTCCCAAGAAACTTTTTATTGGAGCTTCCTCCATGCAAATTATAAGAAGGTGCACATACCGGCACAAGCACTATGCACGAACCGCTTTTAACCGCGGATTCCGATTCAATCGCATCAATCGCCTTTACTTCTGAGTTTGCCGCTAAGGAAGAAGCGAGTCAGAAGACTGCCGATCACTGTATAGCGGCTTCTCTATTCACCCGGCTGTCTTTCTATATTAAGGAATCGCGAAAAACACGTGAAAATGAGTCTATTTCAGGAGCTGTATGAGAATGTATACTGGACATCAGTGTTAGTGAGAGGGAAATTTTAAATCCCACTACTTTTCTGCTACTGAATGCAAAGTATGTCTGCATCAGTCATTCACCTGCAAGCACGATTTCAAACTTTTCTCTGACAACTGTTGTTATACAATTTAGATCCTCATTGTAACACAGTCACTCCTCGTTTCCTTACTCTACCCAGTGATCGTTTTGATTCTCCACAGAACGATATGCTGTCGAGTGCCAAGGAAACAGTGTAGATGCTTAAACTACTTATAGATGTTTCCTCTACCAAATGCATCTGAATTTCCACCTCTTACAATTCTTTCCCAGTAAGCCTTTTCATTGGAGCTTCTATAATGCAGATTATAAGAAGGTGCACATACCGGCACAAGCACTATGCACGAACCGCTGTTAACCGCGGATTCCGATTCAATCGCATCAATCGCCTTTACTTCTGAGATTGCCGCTAAGGAAGACGCGAGTCAGAAGACTGCCGATCACTGTATAGCGGCTTCTCTATTCACCCGGCTGTCTTTCTATATTAAGGAATCGCGAAAAAAACGTGAAAATGAGTCTGATTCAGGAGCTGTATGAGAATGAATACTGGACATCAGTGTTAGTGAGAGGGAAATTTTAAATCCCACTACTTTTCTGCTACAGAATGCAAAGTATGTCTGCATCAGTCATTCACCTGCAAGCACGATTTCAAACTTTTCTCTGACAACTGTTGTTATCCATTTTAGATCCTCATTGTAACACATCACTCCTCGTTTCCCTACCATACACAGTGATCGTTTTGATTCCACACAAATCCATGTGCTGTTCAGTGCTAAGGAAACAGTGTAGATGCTTAAGGTACTTATAGATGTTTCCTCTACCAAATGCATCTGTATTTCCTCCTCTTACAATTGTTTCCCAATAATCTTTTCATTTGAACCTGTAGAATGCAAATTATAAGAAGGTGCACATACCGGCACAAGCACTATGCACGAACCGCTGTTAACCGCGGATTCCGATTCAATCGCATCAATCGCCTTTACTTCTGAGATTGCCGCTAAGGAAGACGCGAGTCAGAAGACTGCCTTACACTCTATAGCGGCTTCTTATTCAGCCCTCTACTGTCCTATATAACGATTCGCGGTTAACGCATGTAAGGGACTCAGTTTCAGGAGCTGTACGAGAACGTATGCTGAACCCCAATGTTAGTGAGACGAAAAATTTAAATCCCACTTTGCTCTGCAACTGAATGCAAAGTATGTCTGCATCGGTCATTCACCTGCATCACGATTTCAAACTTTTCTCTGAGAAGTGTTCTTATCCATTTGAGATCCTCTATGTTACACAGTCACTCCTCGTTTCCTTACTCTACACAGTGATCGTTTTGATTCTCCACAGAACCATGTGCTGTTCAGTGCTAAGGAAACAGTGTAGATACTTAAAGTACTTAGACCTGTTTCCTCTAACAAATGCATGTGTCATTTCAACACTTACTATTGTTTCCCAGTAAGCCTTTTCATTGGAGCTTCTATAATGCAGATTATAAGAAGGTGCACATACCGGCACAAGCACTATGCACGAACCGCTGTTAACCGCGGATTCCGATTCAATCGCATCAATCGCCTTTACTTCTGAGATTGCCGCTAAGGAAGACGCGAGTCAGAAGACTGCCTTACACTCTATAGCGGCTTCTTATTCAGCCGTCTACTGTCCTAGATAAAGATCGCGGTTAACGCATGTAAGGAACTCAGTTTCAGGAGATGTACGAGAATGTATGCTGAACCCCAAAGTTTTTGAGACGAAAAATTTAAATCCCACTTTGCTCTGCAACTGAATGCAAAGCATGTCTGCATCGGTCACTCACCTGCAAGCACGATTTCAAACTTTTCTCTGAGAAGTGTTCTTATCCATTTTAGATCCATTACGTAACACAGTCACTCCTCAATTCCTTACTCTACAAAGTGATCGTTTTGTTTCTCCACAGAACCATATGCTGTTTAGTGCTAAGGAAACAGTGTAGATGCTTAAACTACTTATAGATGTTTCCTCTACCAAATGCATCTGAATTTAAACCTCTTACAATTCTTTCCCAATAAACTTTTTATTGGAGCTTCCTTCATGCAAATTATTAGAAGGTGCACATACCGGCACATGCTCTATGCACGAACCGCTGTTAACCGCGGATTCCGATTCAATCGCATCAATCGCATTTACTTCTGAGATTGCCGCTAAGGAAGACGCGAGTCAGAAGACTGCCTTACACTCTATAGCGGCTTCTTATTCAGCCGTCTACTGTCCTATATAACGATTCGCGGTTAACGCATGTAAGGGACTCAGTTTCAGGAGCTGTATGAGAACGTATGCTGAACCCCAATGTCAGTGAGACGAAAAATTTAAATCCCACTTTGCTCCGCAACTGAATACAAAGTATGTCTGCATCGGTCATTCACCTGCAAGCACGATTTCAATCTTTTCTCTGAGAAGTGTTCTTATTCATTTGAGATCCTCTATGTTACACAGTCACTCCTCGTTTCCTTACTCTACACAGTGATCGTTTTGATTCCTCACAGAACCATATGCTGTTCAGTGCTAAGGAAACAGTGTAGATACTTAAAGTACTTAGACCTGTTTCCTCTAACAAATGCATGTGTCATTTCAACACTTACTATTGTTTCCCAGTAAGCCTTTTCATTGGAGCTTCCATAATGCAGATTATAAGAAGGTGCACATACCGGCACAAGCACTATGCACGAACCGCTGTTAAGCGCGGATTCCGATTCAATCGCATCAATCGCCTTTACTTCTGAGATTGCCGCTAAGGAAGACGCGAGTCAGAAGACTGCCTTACACTCTATAGCGGCTTCACTATTCAGCCCTCTGCTGTCCTATATAACAAATCGCGAATAACGCATGTAAGGAACTCAGTTTCAGGAGATGTACGAGAATGTATGCTGAACCCCAAAGTTTTTGAGACGAAAAATTTAAATCCCACTTTGCTCTGCAACTGAATTCAAAGCATGTCTGCATCGGTCATTCACCTGCATCACGATTTCAAACTTTTCTCTGAGAAGTGTTCTTATCCATTTTAGATCCATTATGTAACACAGTCACTCCTCAATTCCTTACTCTACAAAGTGATCGTTTTGTTTCTTCACAGAACCATGTGCTGTTCAGTGCTAAGGAAACAGTGTAGATGCTTAAAGTAATTAGAGATGTTTCCTCTACCAAATGCATCTGAATTTCCACCTCTTACAATTCTTTCCCAAGAAACTTTTTATTGGAGCTTCCTCCATGCAAATTATAAGAAGGTGCACATACCGGCACAAGCACTATGCACGAACCGCTGTTAACCGCGGATTCCGATTCAATCGCATCAATCGCCTTTACTTCTGAGTTTGCCGCTAAGGAAGAAGCGAGTCAGAAGACTGCCGATCACTGTATAACGGCTTCTCTATTCACCCGGCTGTCTTTCTATATTAAGGAATCGCGAAAAACACGTGAAAATGAGTCTGTTTCAGGAGCTGTATGAGAATGTATACTGGACATCAGTGTTAGTGAGAGGGAAATTTTAAATCCCACTACTTTTCTGCTACTGAATGCAAAGTATGTCTGCATCAGTCATTCACCTGCAAGCACGATTTCAAACTTTTCTCTGACAACTGTTGTTATACAATTTAGATCCTCATTGTAACACAGTCAACCCTCGTTTCCTTACTCTATACAGTGATCCTTTTGATTCTCCACAGAACCATATGCTGTCTAGTGCCAAGGAAACAGTGTAGATGCTTAAACTACTTATAGATGTTTCCTCTACCAAATGCATCTGAATTTCCACCTCTTACAATTCTTTCCCAAGAAACTTTTTATTGGAGCTTCCTCCATGCAAATTATAAGAAGGTGCACATACCGGCACAAGCACTATGCACGAACCGCTTTTAACCGCGGATTCCGATTCAATCGCATCAATCGCCTTTACTTCTGAGTTTGCCGCTAAGGAAGAAGCGAGTCAGAAGACTGCCGATCACTGTATAGCGGCTTCTCTATTCACCCGGCTGTCTTTCTATATTAAGGAATCGCGAAAAACACGTGAAAATGAGTCTATTTCAGGAGCTGTATGAGAATGTATACTGGACATCAGTGTTAGTGAGAGGGAAATTTTAAATCCCACTACTTTTCTGCTACTGAATGCAAAGTATGTCTGCATCAGTCATTCACCTGCAAGCACGATTTCAAACTTTTCTCTGACAACTGTTGTTATACAATTTAGATCCTCATTGTAACACAGTCACTCCTCGTTTCCTTACTCTACCCAGTGATCGTTTTGATTCTCCACAGAACGATATGCTGTCGAGTGCCAAGGAAACAGTGTAGATGCTTAAACTACTTATAGATGTTTCCTCTACCAAATGCATCTGAATTTCCACCTCTTACAATTCTTTCCCAGTAAGCCTTTTCATTGGAGCTTCTATAATGCAGATTATAAGAAGGTGCACATACCGGCACAAGCACTATGCACGAACCGCTGTTAACCGCGGATTCCGATTCAATCGCATCAATCGCCTTTACTTCTGAGATTGCCGCTAAGGAAGACGCGAGTCAGAAGACTGCCGATCACTGTATAGCGGCTTCTCTATTCACCCGGCTGTCTTTCTATATTAAGGAATCGCGAAAAAAACGTGAAAATGAGTCTGATTCAGGAGCTGTATGAGAATGAATACTGGACATCAGTGTTAGTGAGAGGGAAATTTTAAATCCCACTACTTTTCTGCTACAGAATGCAAAGTATGTCTGCATCAGTCATTCACCTGCAAGCACGATTTCAAACTTTTCTCTGACAACTGTTGTTATCCATTTTAGATCCTCATTGTAACACATCACTCCTCGTTTCCCTACCATACACAGTGATCGTTTTGATTCCACACAAATCCATGTGCTGTTCAGTGCTAAGGAAACAGTGTAGATGCTTAAGGTACTTATAGATGTTTCCTCTACCAAATGCATCTGTATTTCCTCCTCTTACAATTGTTTCCCAATAATCTTTTCATTTGAACCTGTAGAATGCAAATTATAAGAAGGTGCACATACCGGCACAAGCACTATGCACGAACCGCTGTTAACCGCGGATTCCGATTCAATCGCATCAATCGCCTTTACTTCTGAGATTGCCGCTAAGGAAGACGCGAGTCAGAAGACTGCCTTACACTCTATAGCGGCTTCTTATTCAGCCCTCTACTGTCCTATATAACGATTCGCGGTTAACGCATGTAAGGGACTCAGTTTCAGGAGATGTACGAGAACGTATGCTGAACCCCAATGTTAGTGAGACGAAAAATTTAAATCCCACTTTGCTCTGCAACTGAATGCAAAGTATGTCTGCATCGGTCATTCACCTGCATCACGATTTCAAACTTTTCTCTGAGAAGTGTTCTTATCCATTTGAGATCCTCTATGTTACACAGTCACTCCTCGTTTCCTTACTCTACACAGTGATCGTTTTGATTCTCCACAGAACCATGTGCTGTTCAGTGCTAAGGAAACAGTGTAGATACTTAAAGTACTTAGACCTGTTTCCTCTAACAAATGCATGTGTCATTTCAACACTTACTATTGTTTCCCAGTAAGCCTTTTCATTGGAGCTTCTATAATGCAGATTATAAGAAGGTGCACATACCGGCACAAGCACTATGCACGAACCGCTGTTAACCGCGGATTCCGATTCAATCGCATCAATCGCCTTTACTTCTGAGATTGCCGCTAAGGAAGACGCGAGTCAGAAGACTGCCTTACACTCTATAGCGGCTTCTTATTCAGCCGTCTACTGTCCTAGATAAAGATCGCGGTTAACGCATGTAAGGAACTCAGTTTCAGGAGATGTACGAGAATGTATGCTGAACCCCAAAGTTTTTGAGACGAAAAATTTAAATCCCACTTTGCTCTGCAACTGAATGCAAAGCATGTCTGCATCGGTCACTCACCTGCAAGCACGATTTCAAACTTTTCTCTGAGAAGTGTTCTTATCCATTTTAGATCCATTACGTAACACAGTCACTCCTCAATTCCTTACTCTACAAAGTGATCGTTTTGTTTCTCCACAGAACCATATGCTGTTTAGTGCTAAGGAAACAGTGTAGATGCTTAAACTACTTATAGATGTTTCCTCTACCAAATGCATCTGAATTTAAACCTCTTACAATTCTTTCCCAATAAACTTTTTATTGGAGCTTCCTTCATGCAAATTATTAGAAGGTGCACATACCGGCACATGCTCTATGCACGAACCGCTGTTAACCGCGGATTCCGATTCAATCGCATCAATCGCATTTACTTCTGAGATTGCCGCTAAGGAAGACGCGAGTCAGAAGACTGCCTTACACTCTATAGCGGCTTCTTATTCAGCCGTCTACTGTCCTATATAACGATTAGCGGTTAACGCATGTAAGGGACTCAGTTTCAGGAGCTGTATGAGAACGTATGCTGAACCCCAATGTCAGTGAGACGAAAAATTTAAATCCCACTTTGCTCCGCAACTGAATACAAAGTATGTCTGCATCGGTCATTCACCTGCAAGCACGATTTCAATCTTTTCTCTGAGAAGTGTTCTTATTCATTTGAGATCCTCTATGTTACACAGTCACTCCTCGTTTCCTTACTCTACACAGTGATCGTTTTGATTCCTCACAGAACCATATGCTGTTCAGTGCTAAGGAAACAGTGTAGATACTTAAAGTACTTAGACCTGTTTCCTCTAACAAATGCATGTGTCATTTCAACACTTACTATTGTTTCCCAGTAAGCCTTTTCATTGGAGCTTCCATAATGCAGATTATAAGAAGGTGCACATACCGGCACAAGCACTATGCACGAACCGCTGTTAAGCGCGGATTCCGATTCAATCGCATCAATCGCCTTTACTTCTGAGATTGCCGCTAAGGAAGACGCGAGTCAGAAGACTGCCTTACACTCTATAGCGGCTTCACTATTCAGCCCTCTGCTGTCCTATATAACAAATCGCGAATAACGCATGTAAGGAACTCAGTTTCAGGAGATGTACGAGAATGTATGCTGAACCCCAAAGTTTTTGAGACGAAAAATTTAAATCCCACTTTGCTCTGCAACTGAATTCAAAGCATGTCTGCATCGGTCATTCACCTGCATCACGATTTCAAACTTTTCTCTGAGAAGTGTTCTTATCCATTTTAGATCCATTATGTAACACAGTCACTCCTCAATTCCTTACTCTACAAAGTGATCGTTTTGTTTCTTCACAGAACCATGTGCTGTTCAGTGCTAAGGAAACAGTGTAGATGCTTAAAGTAATTAGAGATGTTTCCTCTACCAAATGCATCTGAATTTCCACCTCTTACAATTCTTTCCCAAGAAACTTTTTATTGGAGCTTCCTCCATGCAAATTATAAGAAGGTGCACATACCGGCACAAGCACTATGCACGAACCGCTGTTAACCGCGGATTCCGATTCAATCGCATCAATCGCCTTTACTTCTGAGTTTGCCGCTAAGGAAGAAGCGAGTCAGAAGACTGCCGATCACTGTATAGCGGCTTCTCTATTCACCCGGCTGTCTTTCTATATTAAGGAATCGCGAAAAACACGTGAAAAATGAGTCTGTTTCAGGAGCTGTATGAGAATGTATACTGGACATCAGTGTTAGTGAGAGGGAAATTTTAAATCCCACTACTTTTCTGCTACTGAATGCAAAGTATGTCTGCATCGGTCATTCACCTGCAAGCACGATTTCAAACTTTTCTCTGACAACTGTTGTTATACATTTTAGATCCTCATTGTAACACAGTCACTCCTCGTTTCCTTACTCTACACAGTGATCCTTTTGATTCTCCACAGAACCATATGCTGTCTAGTGCCAAGGAAACAGTGTAGATGCTTAAACTACTTATAGATGTTTCCTCTACCAAATGCATCTGAATTTCCACCTCTTACAATTCTTTCCCAGTAAGCCTTTTCATTGGAGCTTCTATAATGCAGATTATAAGAAGGTGCACATACCGGCACAAGCACTATGCACGAACCGCTGTTAACCGCGGATTCCGATTCAATCGCATCAATCGCCTTTACTTCTGAGATTACCGCTAAGGAAGACGCGAGTCAGAAGACTGCCTTACACTCTATAGCGGCTTCTTATTCAGCCGTCTACTGTCCTATATAAAGATCGCGGTTAACGCATGTAAGGAACTCAGTTTCAGGAGATGTACGAGAATGTATGCTGAACCCCAAAGTTTTTGAGACGAAAAATTTAAATCCAACTTTGCTCTGCAACTGAATGAAAAGCATGTCTGCATCGGTCATTCACCTGCATCACGATTTCAAACTTTTCTCTGAGAAGTGTTCTTATCCATTTTAGATCCATTATGTAACACAGTCACTCCTCAATTCCTTACTCTACACAGTGATCGTTTTGTTTCTCCACAGAACCATATGCTGTTCAGTGCTAAGGAAACAGTGTAGATGCTTAAAGTACTTATAGATGTTTCCTCTACCAAATGCATCTGAATTTAAACCTCTTACAATTCTTTCCCAATAAACTTTTTATTGGAGCTTCTTTCATGCAAATTATAAGAAGGTGCACATACCGGCACAAGCACTATGCACGAACCGCTGTTAACCGCGGATTCCGATTCAATCGCATCAATCGCCTTTACTTCTGATATTACCGCTAAGGAAGACGCGAGTCAGAAGACTGCCTTACACTCTATAGCGGCTTCTTATTCAGCCGTCTACTGTCCTATATAACGATTCGCGGTTAACGCATGTAAGGGACTCAGTTTCAGGAGCTGTACGAGAACGTATGCTGAACCCCAATGTTAGTGAGACGAAAAATTTAAATCCCACTTTGCTCTGCAACTGAATACAAAGTATGTCTGCATCGGTCATTCACCTGCAAGCACGATTTCAAACTTTTCTCTGAGAAGTGTTCTTATCCATTTGAGATCCTCTATGTTACACAGTCACTCCTCGTTTCCTTACTCTACACAGTGATCGTTTTGATTCCTCACAGAAACATGTGCTGTTCAGTGCTAAGGAAACAGTGTAGATGCTATAATTACTTATAGCTGTTTCCTCTACCAAATGCATGTGTCATTTCACCACATACAATTTTTGCCAGTCAACCTTTTCATTGGAACTTCAATAATGCAAATTGTAAGAAGGTGCACATACCGGCACAAGCTCTATGCACGAACCGCTGTTAACCGCGGATTCCGATTCAATCGCATCAATCGCCTTGACTTCTGAGATTGCCGGTAAGGAAGAAGCGAGTCAGAAGACTGCCGAGCACTATATATCGGCTTCACTACTTTTCCGGCAATCATTCTATCTTAACGAATCGCTACTTACAAGTGAAAGTGACTCAGTTTCAGGAGCTGTATGAGAATATATACTGGACTCCAGTGTTAGTGAGAGGGAAATTTTAAATTCCAATTTACTCTGCGAATGAATGCAAAGTATGTCTGCATCGGTCATTCACCTGCAAGCACGATTTCAAACTTTTCTCTGACAACTGTTGTTATACATTTTAGATCCTCATTGTAACACAGTCACTCCTCGTTTCCTTACTCTACACAGTGATCGTTTTGATTCTCCACAGAACCATATGCTGTCTAGTGCTAAGGAAACAGTGTAGATGCTTAAAGTACTTATAGATGTTTCCTCTACCAAATGCATCTGTATTTCCTCCTCTTACAATTGTTTCCCAATAATCTTTTCATTTGAACCTGTAGAATGCAAATTATAAGAAGGTGCACATAACGGCACAAGCACTATGCACGAACCGCCGTTAACCGCGGATTCCGATTCAATCGCATCAATCGCCTTTACTTCTGAGATTGCCGGTAAGGAAGACGCGAGTCAGAAGACTGCCGATCATTGTTTTCGGCTTCTCTATTCAGGCGGCTGTCTTGCTATATTTCGAATCGCGACTTTCAAGAAAGTGACTCAGTTTCAGGAGCTGTATGAGAATGTATACTGTACCCCAGTGTTAACGAGAGGGAAATTTTAAATTCCAATATACTCTGAGAATGAATGCAAAGTATGTCTGCATCGGTCATTCACCTGCAAGCACGATTTCAAACTTTTCTCTGAGAAGTGTTCTTATCCATTTGAGATCCTTTATGAAACACAGTCACTCCTCGTTTCCTTTCCATACAGAGTGATCTTTATGATTCTTCACAGAACCATGTGCTGTTCAGTGCGAAGGAAACAGTGTAGATGCTTAAAGTAATTAGAGATGTTTCCTCTATCAAATGCATCTGAATTTCCACCTCTTACAATTCTTTCCCAAGAAACTTTTTTTGGGAGCTTCCTCCATGCAAATTATAAGAAGGTGCACATACCGGCACAAGCACTATGCACGAACCGCCGTTAACCGCGGATTCCGATTCAACCGCATCAATCGCCTTTACTTCTGAGTTTGCCGCTAAGGAAGAAGCGAGTCAGAAGACTGCCGATCACTGTATAGCTGCTTCTCTATTCACCCGGCTGTCTTTCTACATTAAGGAATCGCGAAAAACACGTGAAAATGAGTCTGTTTCAGGAGCTGTATGAGAATGTATACTGGACATCAGTGTTAGTGAGAGGGAAATTTTAAATCCCACTACTTTTCTGCTACTGAATGCAAAGTATGTCTGCATCAGTCATTCACCTGCAAGCACGATTTCAAACTTTTCTCTGACAACTGTTGTTATACATTTTAGATCCTCATTGTAACACAGTCACTCCTCGTTTCCTTACTCTACCCAGTGATCCTTTTGATTCTCCACAGAACCATATGCTGTCTAGTGCTAAGGAAACAGTGTAGATGCTTAAAGTACTTATAGATGTTTCCTCTACCAAATGAATCTGAATTTCCACCTCTTACAATTCTTTCCCAGTAAGCCTTTTCATTGGAGCTTCTATAATGCAGATTATAAGAAGGTGCACATACCGGCACATGCTCTATGCACGAACCGCTGTTAACCGCGGATTCCGACTCAATCGAATCAATTGCCTTTACTTCTGAGATTGCCGCTAAGGAAGACTCGAGACCGAGGACGGCCTTACACTCTATAGCGGCTTCTTATTCAGCCGTCTACTGTCCTATATAACGAATCGCGGTTAACGCATGTAAGGGACTCAGTTTCAGGAGCTGTACGAGAACGTATGCTGAACCCCAATGTTAGTGAGATGAAAAATTTAAATCCCACTTTGCTCTGCAACTGAATACAAAGTATGTCTGCATCGGTCATTCACCTGCAAGCACGATTTCAAACTTTTCTCTGAGAAGTGTTCTTATCCATTTGAGATCCTCTATGTTACACAGTCACTCCTCGTTTCCTTACTCTACACAGTGATCGTTTTGATTCCTCACAGAACCATATGCTGTTTAGTGCCAAGGAAACAGTGTAGATGCTTAAAGTAATTAGAGATGTTTCCTCTACCAAATGCATCTGAATTTCCACCTCTTAAAATTCTTTCCCAGTAAGCCTTTTCATTGGAGCTTCTATAATGCAGATTATAAGAAGGTGCACATACCGGCACATGCTCTATGCACGAACCGCTGTTAACCGCGGATTCCGATTCAATCGAATCAATTGCCTTTACTTCTGAGATTGCCGCTAAGGAAGACTCGAGACAGAGGACGGCCTTACACTCTATAGCGGCTTCTTATTCAGCCCTCTACTGTCCTATATAACGATTCGCGGTTAACGCATGTAAGGGACTCAGTTTCAGGAGCTGTACGAGAACGTATGCTGAACCCACATGTTAGTGAGATGAAAAATTTAAATCCCACTTTGCTCTGCAACTGAATACAAAGTATGTCTGCATCGGTCATTCACCTGCAAGCACGATTTCAAACTTTTCTCTGAGAAGTGTTCTTATCCATTTGAGATCCTCTATGTTACACAGTCACTCCTCGTTTCCTTACTCTACACAGTGATCGTTTTGATTCCTCACAGAACCATATGCTGTTTAGTGCCAAGGAAACAGTGTAGATGCTTAAACTACTTATAGATGTTTCCTCTACCAAATGCATCTGAATTTCCACATCTTACAATTCTTTCCCAATAAACTTTTTATAGGAGCTTCCTTCATGCAAATTATTAGAAGGTGCACATACCGGCACAAGCACTATGCACGAACCGCTGTTAACCGCGGATTCCGATTCAATCGCATCAATCGCCTTTACTTCTGAGATTGCCGCTAAGGAAGACGCGAGTCAGAAGACTGCCTTACACTCTATAGCGGCTTCTTATTCAGCCGTCTACTGCCCTATATAACGATTCGCGGTTTACGCATGTAAGGGACTCAGTTTCAGGAGCTGTACGAGAACGTATGCTGAACCCCAATGTTAGTGAGACGTAAAATTTAAATCCCACTTTGCTCTGCAACTGAATACAAAGTATGTCTGCATCGGTCATTCACCTGCAAGCACGATTTCAAACTTTTCTCTGACAACTGTTCTTATCCATTTTAGTTCCTCTATGTAACACAGTCACTCCTCGTTTCCTTTCCATACAGAGTGATCTGTATGATTCTTCACAGAACCATGTGCTGTTCAGTGCTAAGGAAACAGTGTAGATGCTTAAAGTACTTATAGATGTTTCCTCTACCAAATGCATCTGTATTTCCTCCTCTTACAATTGTTTCCCAATAATCTTTTCATTTGAACCTGTAGAATGCAAATTATAAGAAGGTGCACATAACGGCACAAGCACTATGCACGAACCGCCGTTAACCGCGGATTCCGATTCAATCGCATCAATCGCCTTTACTTCTGAGATTGCCGCTAAGGAAGACGCGAGTCAGAAGACTGCCGATCATTGTTTTCGGCTTCTCTATTCACCCGGCTGTCTTTCTATATTAAGGAATCGCGACTTTCACGTGAAAGTGACTCAGTTTCAGGAGCTGTATTAGAATGTACACTGTACCCCAGTGTTAGCGAGAGGGAAATTTTAAATCCATCTTAACTCTGCTACTGAATGCAAAGTAATTCTGCATCGGTCATTCACCTGCAAGCACGATTTCAAACTTTTCTCTGACAAGTGTTGTTATCCATTTTAGATCCTCATTGTAACACATCACTCCTCGTTTCCCTACCATACACAGTGATCGTTTTGATTCCTCACAGAACCATGTGCTGTTTAGTGCTAAGGAAACAGTGTAGATACTTAAAGTACTTAGACCTGTTTCCTCTAACAAATGCATGTGTCATTTCAACACTTACTATTGTTTCCCAGTAAGCCTTTTCATTGGAGCTTCTATAATGCAGATTATAAGAAGGTGCACATACCGGCACAAGCACTATGCACGAACCGCTGTTACCGCGGATTCCGATTCAATCGCATCAATCGCCTTTACTTCTGAGATTGCCGCTAAGGAAGACGCGAGTCAGAAGACTGCCGATCATTGTTTTCGGCTTCTCTATTCACCCGGCTGTCTTTCTATATTAAGGAATCGCGACTATCACGTGAAAGTGACTCAGTTTCAGGAGCTGTATTAGAATGTATACTGTACCCCAGTGTTAGCGAGAGGGAAATTTTAAATCCATCTTAACTCTGCTACTGAATGCAAAGTAATTCTGCATCGGTCATTCAACTGCAAGCACGATTTCAAACTTTTCTCTGACAAGTGTTGTTATCCATTTTAGATCCTCATTGTAACACATCACTCCTCGTTTCCCTACCATACACAGTGATCGTTTTGATTCCTCACAGAACCATGTGCTGTTTAGTGCTAAGGAAACAGTGTAGATACTTAAAGTACTTAGACCTGTTTCCTCTAACAAATGCATGTGTCATTTCAACACTTACTATTGTTTCCCAGTAAGCCTTTTCATTGGAGCTTCTATAATGCAGATTATAAGAAGGTGCACATACCGGCACAAGCACTATGCACGAACCGCTGTTAACCGCGGATTCCGATTCAATCGCATCAATCGCCTTTACTTCTGAGATTGCCGGTAAGGAAGACGCGAGTCAGAAGACTGCCTTACACTCTATAGCGGCTTCTTATTCAGCCGTCTACTGTCCTATATAACGATTCGTGGTTAACGCATGTAAGGGACTCAGTTTCAGGAGCTGTACGAGAACGTATGCTGAACCCCAATGTTAGTGAGACGAAAAATTTAAATCCCACTTTGCTCTGCAACTGAATACAAAGTATGTCTGCATCGGTCATTCACCTGCAAGCACGATTTCAAACTTTTCTCTGAGAAGTGTTCTTATCCATTTGAGATCCTCTATGTTACACAGTCACTCCTCGTTTCCTTACTCTACACAGTGATCGTTTTGATTCCTCACAGAACCATGTGCTGTTCAGTGCTAAGGAAACAGTGTAGATGCTATAATTACTTATAGCTGTTTCCTCTACCAAATGCATGTGTCATTTCACCACATACAATTTTTGCCAGTCAACCTTTTCATTGGAACTTCAATAATGCAAATTGTAAGAAGGTGCACATACCGGCACAAGCTCTATGCACGAACCGCTGTTAACCGCGGATTCCGATTCAATCGCATCAATCGCCTTGACTTCTGATTTTGCCGCTAAGGAAGAAGCGAGTCAGAAGACTGCCGAGCACTATATATCGGCTTCACTACTTTTCCGGCAATCATTCTATCTTAACGAATCGCTACTTACAAGTGAAAGTGACTCAGTTTCAGGAGCTGTATGAGAATATATACTGGACTCCAGTGTTAGTGAGAGGGAAATTTTAAATTCCAATTTACTCTGCGAATGAATGCAAAGTATGTCTGCATCGATCATTCACCTGCAAGCACGATTTCAAACTTTTCTCTGACCACTGTTCATATCCATTTTAGTTCCTCTATGTAACATAGTCACTCCTCGTTTCCTTACTCTACACAGTGATCGTTTTGATTCTCCACAGAACCATATGCTGTCTAGTGCTAATGAAACAGTGTAGATGCTTAAAGTACTTATAGATGTTTCCTCTACCAAATGCATCTGTATTTCCTCCTCTTACAATTGTTTCCCAATAATCTTTTCATTTGAACCTGTAGAATGCAAATTATAAGAAGGTGCACATAACGGCACAAGCACTATGCACGAACCGCCGTTAACCGCGGATTCCGATTCAATCGCATCAATCGCCTTTACTTCTGAGATTGCCGGTAAGGAAGGCGCAAGTCAGAAGACTGCCGATCATTGTTTTCGGCTTCTCTATTCAGGCGGCTGTCTTGCTATATTTCGAATCGCGACTTTCACGTGAAAGTGACTCAGTTTCAGGAGCTGTATGAGAATGTATACTGTACCCCAGTGTTAACGAGAGGGAAATTTTAAATTCCAATATACTCTGTGAATGAATGCAAAGTATGTCTGCATCGGTCATTCACCTGCAAGCACGATTTCAAACTTTTCTCTGACAAGTGTTGTTATCCATTTTAGATCCTCATTGTAACACATCACTCCTCGTTTCCCTACCATACACAGTGATCGTTTTGATTCCACACAAATCCATGTGCTGTTCAGTGCTAAGGAAACAGTGTAGATGCTTAAACTACTTATAGATGTTTCCTCTACCAAATGCATCTGTATTTCCTCCTCTTACAATTGTTTCCCAATAATCTTTTCATTTGAACCTGTAGAATGCAAATTATAAGAAGGTGCACATACCGGCACAAGCACTATGCACGAACCGCTGTTAACCGCGGATTCCGATTCAATCGCATCAATCGCCTTTACTTCTGAGATTGCCGCTAAGGAAGACGCGAGTCAGAAGACTGCCTTACACTCTATAGCGGCTTCACTATTCAGCCCTCTGCTGTCCTATATAACGATTCGCGGTTAACGCATGTAAGGGACTCAGTTTCAGGAGCTGTACGAGAACGTATGCTGAACCCCAATGTTAGTGAGATGAAAAATTAAAATCCCACTTTGCTCTGCAACTGAATACAAAGTATGTCTGCATCAGTCATTCACCTGCAAGCACGATTTCAAACTTTTCTCTGAGAAGTGTTCTTATCCATTTGAGATCCTCTATGTTACACAGTCACTCCTCGTTTCCTTACTCTACACAGTGATCGTTTTGATTCCTCACAGAACCATGTGCTGTTCAGTGCTAAGGAAACAGTGTAGATACTTAAAGTACTTAGACCTGTTTCCTCTAACAAATGCATGTGTCATTTCAACACTTACTATTGTTTCCCAGTAAGCCTTTTCATTGGAGCTTCTATAATGCAGATTATAAGAAGGTGCACATACCGGCACAAGCACTATGCACGAACCGCTGTTAACCGCGGATTCCGATTCAATCGCATCAGTCGCCTTTACTTCTGAGATTGCCGGTAAGGAAGACGCGAGTCAGAAGACTGCCTTACACTCTATAGCGGCTTCACTATTCAGCCCTCTGCTGTCCTATATAACAAATCGCAAATAACGCATGTAAGGAACTCAGTTTCAGGAGATGTACGAGAATGTATGCTGAACCCCAATGTTAGTGAGATGAAAAATTTAAATCCCACTTTGCTCTGCAACTGAATACAAATTATGTCTGCATCGGTCATTCACCTGCAAGCACGATTTCAAACTTTTCTCTGAGAAGTGTTCTTATCCATTTGAGATCCTTTATGAAACACAGTCACTCCTCGTTTCCTTTCCATACAGAGTGATCTTTATGATTCTTCACAGAACCATGTGCTGTTCAGTGCGAAGGAAACAGTGTAGATGCTTAAAGTAATTAGAGATGTTTCCTCTATCAAATGCATCTGAATTTCCACCTCTTACAATTCTTTCCCAAGAAACATTTTTTGGGAGCTTCCTCCATGCAAATTATAAGAAGGTGCACATACCGGCACAAGCACTATGCACGAACCGCCGTTAACCGCGGATTCTGATTCAATCGCATCAATCGCCTTTACTTCTGAGTTTGCCGCTAAGGAAGAAGCGAGTCAGAAGACTGCCGATCACTGTATAGCTGCTTCTCTATTCACCCGGCTGTCTTTCTATATTAAGGAATCGCGAAAAAACACGTGAAAATGAGTCTGTTTCAGGAGCTGTATGAGAATGTATACTGGAAATCAGTGTTAGTGAGAGGGAAATTTTAAATCCCACTACTTTTCTGCTACTGAATGCAAAGTATGTCTGCATCAGTCATTCACCTGCAAGCACGATTTCAAACTTTTCTCTGACAACTGTTGTTATACATTTTAGATCCTCATTGTAACACAGTCACTCCTCGTTTCCTTACTCTACCCAGTGATCCTTTTGATTCTCCACAGAACCATATGCTGTCTAGTGCTAAGGAAACAGTGTAGATGCTTAAAGTACTTATAGATGTTTCCTCTACCAAATGAATCTGAATTTCCACCTCTTACAATTCTTTCCCAGTAAGCCTTTTCATTGGAGCTTCTATAATGCAGATTATAAGAAGGTGCACATACCGGCACAAGCACTATGCACGAACCGCTGTTAACTGCGGATTCCGATTCAATCGCATCAATCGCCTTTACTTCTGAGATTGCCGCTAAGGAAGACGCGAGTCAGAAGACTGCCTTACACTCTATAGCGGCTTCTTAGTCAGCCGTCTACTGTCCTATATAAAGATCGCGGTTAGCGCATGTAAGGGACTCAGTTTCAGGAGATGTACGAGAATGTATGCTGAACCCCAAAGTTTTTGAGACGAAAAATTTAAATCCCACTTTGCTCTGCAACTGAATGCAAAGCATGTCTGCATCGGTCATTCACCTGCAAGCACGATTTCAAACTTTTCTCTGAGAAGTGTTCTTATCCATTTTAGATCCATTATGTAACACAGTCACTCCTCAATTCCTTACTCTACAAAGTGATCGTTTTGTTTCTCCACAGAACCATAAGCTGTTTAGTGCTAAGGAAACAGTGTAGATGCTTAAAGTACTTTTAGATGTTTCCTCTACCAAATGCATCTGAATTTAAACCTCTTACAATTCTTTCCCAATAAACTTTTTATTGGAGCTTCTTTCATGCAAATTATAAGAAGGTGCACATACCGGCACATGCTCTATGCACGAACCGCTGTTAACCGCGGATTCCGACTCAATCGAATCAATTGCCTTTACTTCTGAGATTGCCGCTAAGGAAGACTCGAGACAGAGGACGGCCTTACACTCTATAGCGGCTTCTTATTCAGCCGTCTACTGTCCTATATAACGATTCGCGGTTAACGCATGTAAGGGACTCAGTTTCAGGAGCTGTACGAGAACGTATGCTGAACCCCAATGTTAGTGAGATGAAAAATTTAAATCCCACTTTGCTCTGCAACTGAATACAAAGTATGTCTGCATCGGTCATTCACCTGCAAGCACGATTTCAAACTTTTCTCTGAGAAGTGTTCTTATCCATTTGAGATCCTCTATGTTACACAGTCACTCCTCGTTTCCTTACTCTACACAGTGATCGTTTTGATTCCTCACAGAACCATATGCTGTTTAGTGCCAAGGAAACAGTGTAGATGCTTAAAGTAATTAGAGATGTTTCCTCTACCAAATGCATCTGAATTTCCACCTCTTACAATTCTTTCCCAGTAAGCCTTTTCATTGGAGCTTCTATAATGCAGATTATAAGAAGGTGCACATACCGGCACATGCTCTATGCACGAACCGCTGTTAACCGCGGATTCCGATTCAATCGAATCAATTGCCTTTACTTCTGAGATTGCCGCTAAGGAAGACTCGAGACAGAGGACGGCCTTACACTCTATAGCGGCTTCTTATTCAGCCCTCTACTGTCCTATATAACGATTCGCGGTTAACGCATGTAAGGGACTCAGTTTCAGGAGCTGTACGAGAACGTATGCTGAACCCACATGTTAGTGAGATGAAAAATTTAAATCCCACTTTGCTCTGCAACTGAATACAAAGTATGTCTGCATCGGTCATTCACCTGCAAGCACGATTTCAAACTTTTCTCTGAGAAGTGTTCTTATCCATTTGAGATCCTCTATGTTACACAGTCACTCCTCGTTTCCTTACTCTACACAGTGATCGTTTTGATTCCTCACAGAACCATATGCTGTTTAGTGCCAAGGAAACAGTGTAGATGCTTAAACTACTTATAGATGTTTCCTCTACCAAATGCATCTGAATTTCCACATCTTACAATTCTTTCCCAATAAACTTTTTATAGGAACTTCCTTCATGCAAATTATTAGAAGGTGCACATACCGGCACAAGCACTATGCACGAACCGCTGTTAACCGCGGATTCCGATTCAATCGCATCAATCGCCTTTACTTCTGAGATTGCCGGTAAGGAAGACGCGAGTCAGAAGACTGCCTTACACTCTATAGCGGCTTCTTATTCAGCCGTCTACTGTCCTATATAATGATTCGCGGTTTACGCATGTAAGGGACTCAGTTTCAGGAGCTGTACGAGAACGTATGCTGAACCCCAATGTTAGTGAGACGTAAAATTTAAATCCCACTTTGCTCTGCAACTGAATACAAAGTATGTCTGCATCGGTCATTCACCTGCAAGCACGATTTCAAACTTTTCTCTGACAACTGTTGTTATACATTTTAGATCCTCATTGTAACACAGTCACTCCTCGTTTCCTTTCCATACAGAGTGATCTTTATGATTCTTCACAGAACCATGTGCTGTTCAGTGCTAAGGAAACAGTGTAGATGCTTAAAGTACTTATAGATGTTTCCTCTACCAAATGCATCTGTATTTCCTCCTCTTACAATTGTTTCCCAATAATCTTTTCATTTGAACCTGTAGAATGCAAATTATAAGAAGGTGCACATAACGGCTCAAGCACTATGCACGAACCGCCGTTAACCGCGGATTCCGATTCAATCGCATCAATCGCCTTTACTTCTGAGATTGCCGCTAAGGAAGACGCGAGTCAGAAGACTGCCGATCATTGTTTTCGGCTTCTCTATTCACCCGGCTGTCTTTCTATATTAAGGAATCGCGACTTTCACGTGAAAGTGACTCAGTTTCAGGAGCTGTATTAGAATGTATACTGTACCCCAGTGTTAGCGAGAGGGAAATTTTAAATCCATCTTAACTCTGCTACTGAATGCAAAGTAATTCTGCATCGGTCATTCAACTGCAAGCACGATTTCAAACTTTTCTCTGACAAGTGTTGTTATCCATTTTAGATCCTCATTGTAACACATCACTCCTCGTTTCCCTACCATACACAGTGATCGTTTTGATTCCTCACAGAACCATGTGCTGTTTAGTGCTAAGGAAACAGTGTAGATACTTAAAGTACTTAGACCTGTTTCCTCTAACAAATGCATGTGTCATTTCAACACTTACTATTGTTTCCCAGTAAGCCTTTTCATTGGAGCTTCTATAATGCAGATTATAAGAAGGTGCACATACCGGCACAAGCACTATGCACGAACCGCTGTTAACCGCGGATTCCGATTCAATCGCATCAATCGCCTTTACTTCTGAGATTGCCGGTAAGGAAGACGCGAGTCAGAAGACTGCCTTACACTCTATTGCGGCTTCTTATTCAGCCCTCTACTGTCCTATATAACGATTCGCGGTTAACGCATGTAAGGGACTCAGTTTCAGGAGCTGTACGAGAACGTATGCTGAACCCCAATGTTAGTGAGACGAAAAATTTAAATCCCACTTTGCTCTGCAACTGAATACAAAGTATGTCTGCATCGGTCATTCACCTGCAAGCACGATTTCAAACTTTTCTCTGAGAAGTGTTCTTATCCATTTGAGATCCTCTATGTTACACAGTCACTCCTCGTTTCCTTACTCTACACAGTGATCGTTTTGATTCCTCACAGAACCATGTGCTGTTCAGTGCTAAGGAAACAGTGTAGATACTTAAAGTACTTAGACCTGTTTCCTCTAACAAATGCATGTGTCATTTCAACACTTACTATTGTTTCCCAGTAAGCCTTTTCATTGGAGCTTCTATAATGCAGATTATAAGAAGGTGCACATACCGGCACAAGCACTATGCACGAACCGCTGTTAACCGCGGATTCCGATTCAATCGCATCAATCGCCTTTACTTCTGAGATTGCCGGTAAGGAAGACGCGAGTCAGAAGACTGCCTTACACTCTATAGCGGCTTCACTATTCAGCCCTCTGCTGTCCTATATAACAAATCGCGAATAACGCATGTAAGGAACTCAGTTTCAGGAGCTGTACGAGAATGTATGCTGAACCCCAAAGTTTTTGAGACGAAAAATTTAAATCCCACTTTGCTCTGCAACTGAATACAAAGTATGTCTGCATTGGTCATTCACCTGCAAGCACGATTTCAAACTTTTCTCTGAGAAGTGTTCTTATCCATTTGAGATCCATTATGTAACACAGTCACTCCTCGTTTCCTTTCCATACAGAGTGATCTTTATGATTCTTCACAGAACCATGTGCTGTTCAGTGCTAAGGAAACAGTGTAGATGCTTAAAGTAATTAGAGATGTTTCCTCTATCAAATGCATCTGAATTTCCACCTCTTACAATTCTTTCCCAAGAAACTTTTTATTGGAGCTTCCTCCATGCAAATTATAAGAAGGTGCACATACCGGCACAAGCACTATGCACGAACCGCTGTTAACCGCGGATTCCAATTCAATCGCATCAATCGCCTTTACTTCTGAGTTTGCCGCTAAGGAAGAAGCGAGTCAGAAGACTGCCGATCACTGTATAGCGGCTTCTCTATTCACCCGGCTGTCTTTCTATATTAAGGAATCGCGAAAAACACGTGAAAATGAGTCTGTTTCAGGAGCTGTATGAGAATGTATACTGGACATCAGTGTTAGTGAGAGGGAAATTTTAAATCCCACTACTTTTCTGCTACTGAATGCAAAGTATGTCTGCATCAGTCATTCACCTGCAAGCACGATTTCAAACTTTTCTCTGACAACTGTTGTTATACATTTTAGATCCTCATTGTAACACAGTCACTCCTCGTTTCCTTACTCTACACAGTGATCCTTTTGATTCTCCACAGAACCATATGCTGTCTAGTGCCAAGGAAACAGTGTAGATGCTTAAACTACTTATAGATGTTTCCTCTACCAAATGCATCTGAATTTCCACCTCTTACAATTCTTTCCCAGTAAGCCTTTTCATTGGAGCTTCTATAATGCAGATTATAAGAAGGTGCACATACCGGCACAAGCACTATGCACGAACCGCTGTTAACCGCGGATTCCGATTCAATCGCATCAATCGCCTTTACTTCTGAGATTGCCGCTAAGGAAGACGCGAGTCAGAAGACTGCCTTACACTCTATAGCGGCTTCTTATTCAGCCGTCTACTGTCCTATATAAAGATCGCGGTTAGAGCATGTAAGGAACTCAGTTTCAGGAGATGTACGAGAATGTATGCTGAACCCCAAAGTTTTTGAGACGAAAAATTTAAATCCCACTTTGCTCTGCAACTGAATGCAAAGCATGTCTGCATCGGTCATTCACCTGCATCACGATTTCAAACTTTTCTCTGAGAAGTGTTCTTATCCATTTTAGATCCATTATGTAACACAGTCACTCCTCAATTCCTTACTCTACACAGTGATCGTTTTGTTTCTCCACAGAACCATATGCTGTTTAGTGCTAAGGAAACAGTGTAGATGCTTAAAGTACTTATAGATGTTTCCTCTACCAAATGCATCTGAATTTAAACCTCTTACAATTCTTTCCCAATCAACTTTTTATTGGAGCTTCTTTCATGCAAATTATAAGAAGGTGCACATACCGGCACAAGCACTATGCACGAACCGCTGTTAACCGCGGATTCCGATTCAATCGCATCAATCGCCTTTACTTCTGATATTACCGCTAAGGAAGACGCGAGTCAGAAGACTGTCTTACACTCTATAGCGGCTTCTTATTCAGCCGTCTACTGTCCTATATAACGATTCGCGGTTAATGCATGTAAGGGACTCAGTTTCAGGAGCTGTACGAGAACGTATGCTGAACCCCAATGTTAGTGAGACGAAAAATTTAAATCCCACTTTGCTCTGCAACTGAATACAAAGTATGTCTGCATCGGTCATTCACCTGCAAGCACGATTTCAAACTTTTCTCTGAGAAGTGTTCTTATCCATTTGAGATCCTCTATGTTACACAGTCACTCCTCGTTTCCTTACTCTACACAGTGATCGTTTTGATTCCTCACAGAAACATGTGCTGTTCAGTGCTAAGGAAACAGTGTAGATACTTAAAGTACTTAGACCTGTTTCCTCTAACAAATGCATGTGTCATTTCAACACTTACTATTGTTTCCCAGTAAGCCTTTTCATTGGAGCTTCTATAATGCAGATTATAAGAAGGTGCACATACCGGCACAAGCACTATGCACGAACCGCTGTTAACCGCGGATTCCGATTCAATCGCATCAATCGCCTTTACTTCTGAGATTGCCGGTAAGGAAGACGCGAGTCAGAAGACTGCCTTACACTCTATAGCGGCTTCACTATTCAGCCCTCTGCTGTCCTATATAACAAATCGCAAATAACGCATGTAAGGAACTCAGTTTCAGGAGATGTACGAGAATGTATGCTGAACCCCAATGTTAGTGAGATGAAAAATTTAAATCCCACTTTGCTCTGCAACTGAATACAAAGTATGTCTGCATCGGTCATTCACCTGCAAGCACGATTTCAAACTTTTCTCTGAGAAGTGTTCTTATCCATTTGAGATCCTTTATGTAACACAGTCACTCCTCGTTTCCTTTCCATACAGAGTGATCTTTATGATTCTTCACAGAACCATGTGCTGTTCAGTGCTAAGGAAACAGTGTAGATGCTTAAAGTAATTAGAGATGTTTCCTCTACCAAATGCATCTGAATTTCCACCTCTTACAATTCTTTCCCAAGAAACTTTTTATTGGAGCTTCCTCCATGCAAATTATTAGAAGGTGCACATACCGGCACAAGCACTATGCACGAACCGCTGTTAACCGCGGATTCCGATTCAATCGCATCAATCGCCTTTACTTCTGAGTTTGCCGCTAAGGAAGAAGCGAGTCAGAAGACTGCCGATCACTGTATAGCGGCTTCTCTATTCACCCGGCTGTCTTTCTATATTAAGGAATCGCGAAAAACACGTGAAAAATGAGTCTGTTTCAGGAGCTGTATGAGAATGTATACTGGACATCAGTGTTAGTGAGAGGGAAATTTTAAATCCCACTACTTTTCTGCTACTGAATGCAAAGTATGTCTGCATCAGTCATTCACCTGCAAGCACGATTTCAAACTTTTCTCTGACAACTGTTGTTATACAATTTCGATCCTCATTGTAACACAGTCAACCCTCGTTTCCTTACTCTACCCAGTGATCCTTTTGATTCTCCACAGAAACATATGCTGTCTAGTGCCAAGGAAACAGTGTAGATGCTTAAAGTACTTATAGATGTTTCCTCTACCAAATGCATCTGAATTTCCACCTCTTACAATTCTTTCCCAGTAAGCCTTTTCATTGGAGCTTCTATAATGCAGATTATAAGAAGGTGCACATACCGGCACAAGCACTATGCACGAACCGCTGTTAACCGCGGATTCCGATTCAATCGCATCAATCGCCTTTACTTCTGAGATTGCCGGTAAGGAAGACGCGAGTCAGAAGACTGCCTTACACTCTATAGCGGCTTCTTATTCAGCCGTCTACTGTCCTATATAACGATTCGCGGTTAACGCATGTAAGGGACTCAGTTTCAGGAGCTGTACGAGAACGTATGCTGAACCCCAAAGTTTTTGAGACGAAAAATTTAAATCCCACTTTGCTCTGCAACTGAATACAAAGTATGTCTGCATCGGTCATTCACCTGCATCACGATTTCAAACTTTTCTCTGAGAAGTGTTCTTATCCATTTGAGATCCTCTATGTTACACAGTCACTCCTCGTTTCCTTACTCTACACAGTGATCGTTTTGATTCCTCACAGAAACATGTGCTGTTCAGTGCTAAGGAAACAGTGTAGATACTTAAAGTACTTAGACCTGTTTCCTCTAACAAATGCATGTGTCATTTCAACACTTACTATTGTTTCCCAGTAAGCCTTTTCATTGGAGCTTCTATAATGCAGATTATAAGAAGGTGCACATACCGGCACATGCTCTATGCACGAACCGCTGTTAACCGCGGATTCCGATTCAATCGCATCAATCGCCTTTACTTCTGAGATTGCCGGTAAGGAAGACGCGAGTCAGAAGACTGCCTTACACTCTATAGCGGCTTCACTATTCAGCCCTCTGCTGTCCTATATAACAAATCGCAAATAACGCATGTAAGGAACTCAGTTTCAGGAGATGTACGAGAATGTATGCTGAACCCCAATGATAGTGAGATGAAAAATTTAAATCCCACTTTGCTCTGCAACTGAATACAAATTATGTCTGCATCGGTCATTCACCTGCAAGCACGATTTCAAACTTTTCTCTGAGAAGTGTTCTTATCCATTTGAGATCCTTTATGTAACACAGTCACTCCTCGTTTCCTTTCCATACAGAGTGATCTTTATGATTCTTCACAGAACCATGTGCTGTTCAGTGCTAAGGAAACAGTGTAGATGCTTAAAGTAATTAGAGATGTTTCCTCTATCAAATGCATCTGAATTTCCACCTCTTACAATTCTTTCCCAAGAAACTTTTTATTGGAGCTTCCTCCATGCAAATTATAAGAAGGTGCACATACCGGCACAAGCACTATGCACGAACCGCTGTTAACCGCGGATTCCGATTCAATCGCATCAATCGCCTTTACTTCTGAGTTTGCCGCTAAGGAAGAAGCGAGTCAGAAGACTGCCTTACACTCTATAGCGGCTTCTTATTCAGCCGGCTATCTTTCTATATTAAGGAATCGCGAAAAACACGTGAAAAATGAGTCTGTTTCAGGAGCTGTATGAGAATGTATACTGGACATCAGTGTTAGTGAGAGGGAAATTTTAAATCCCACTACTTTTCTGCTACTGAATGCAAAGTATGTCTGCATCAGTCATTCACCTGCAAGCACGATTTCAAACTTTTCTCTGACAACTGTTGTTATACATTTTAGATCCTCATTGTAACACAGTCACTCCTCGTTTCCTTACTCTACACAGTGATCCTTTTGATTCTCCACAGAACCATATGCTGTCTAGTGCCAAGGAAACAGTGTAGATGCTTAAACTACTTATAGATGTTTCCTCTACCAAATGCATCTGAATTTCCACCTCTTACAATTCTTTCCCAGTAAGCCTTTTCATTGGAGCTTCTATAATGCAGATTATAAGAAGGTGCACATACCGGCACAAGCACTATGCACGAACCGCTGTTAACCGCGGATTCCGATTCAATCGCATCAATCGCCTTTACTTCTGAGATTGCCGCTAAGGAAGACGCGAGTCAGAAGACTGCCTTACACTCTATAGCGGCTTCTTAGTCAGCCGTCTACTGTCCTATATAAAGATCGCGGTTAGCGCATGTAAGGGACTCAGTTTCAGGAGATGTACGAGAATGTATGCTGAACCCCAAAGTTTTTGAGACGAAAAATTTAAATCCCACTTTGCTCTGCAACTGAATGCAAAGCATGTCTGCATCGGTCATTCACCTGCATCACGATTTCAAACTTTTCTCTGAGAAGTGTTCTTATCCATTTGAGATCCATTATGTAACACAGTCACTCCTCAATTCCTTACTCTACACAGTGATCGTTTTGTTTCTCCACAGAACCATATGCTGTTTAGTGCTAAGGAAACAGTGTAGATGCTTAAAGTACTTATAGATGTTTCCTCTACCAAATGCATCTGAATTTAAACCTCTTACAATTCTTTCCCAATAAACTTTTTATTGGAGCTTCTTTCATGCAAATTATAAGAAGGTGCACATACCGGCACAAGCACTATGCACGAACCGCTGTTAACCGCGGATTCCGATTCAATCGCATCAATCGCCTTTACTTCTGAGATTGCCGGTAAGGAAGACGCGAGTCAGAAGACTGCCTTACACTCTATAGCGGCTTCACTATTCAGCCCTCTGCTGTCCTATATAACAAATCGCGAATAACGCATGTAAGGAACTCAGTTTCAGGAGCTGTACGAGAATGTATGCTGAACCCCAAAGTTTTTGAGACGAAAAATTTAAATCCCACTTTGCTCTGCAACTGAATACAAATTATGTCTGCATCGGTCATTCACCTGCAAGCACGATTTCAAACTTTTCTCTGAGAAGTGTTCTTATCCATTTGAGATCCTCTATGTAACACAGTCACTCCTCGTTTCCTTTCCATACAGAGTGATCTTTATGATTCTCCACAGAACCATGTGCTGTTCAGTGCGAAGGAAACAGTGTAGATGCTTAAAGTAATTAGAGATGTTTCCTCTACCAAATGCATCTGAATTTCCACCTCTTACAATTCTTTCCCAGTAAGCCTTTTCATTGGAGCTTCTATAATGCAGATTATAAGAAGGTGCACATACCGGCACAAGCACTATGCACGAACCGCTGTTAACCGCGGATTCCGATTCAATCGCATCAATCGCCTTTACTTCTGAGTTTGCCGCTAAGGAAGACGCGAGTCAGAAGACTGCCGATCACTGTATAGCGGCTTCTCTATTCACCCGGCTGTCTTTCTATATTAAGGAATCGCGAAAAACACGTGAAAATGAGTCTGTTTCAGGAGCTGTATGAGAATGTATACTGGACATCTGTGTTAGTGAGAGGGAAATTTTAAATCCCACTACTTTTCTGCTATAGAATGCAAAGTATGTCTGCATCAGTCATTCACCTGCAAGCACGATTTCAAACTTTTCTCTGACAACTGTTGTTATCCATTTTAGATCCTCATTGTAACACATCACTCCTCGTTTCCCTACCATACACAGTGATCGTTTTGATTCCTCACAGAACCATGTGCTGTTCAGTGCTAAGGAAACAGTGTAGATACTTAAAGTACTTAGACCTGTTTCCTCTAACAAATGCATGTGTCATTTCAACACTTACTATTGTTTCCCAGTAAGCCTTTTCATTGGAGCTTCTATAATGCAGATTATAAGAAGGTGCACATACCGGCACATGCTCTATGCACGAACCGCTGTTAACCGCGGATTCCGATTCAATCGCATCAATCGCCTTTACTTCTGAGATTGCCGGTAAGGAAGACGCGAGTCAGAAGACTGCCTTACACTCTATAGCGGCTTCACTATTCAGCCCTCTGCTGTCCTATATAACAAATCGCGAATAACGCATGTAAGGAACTCAGTTTCAGGAGCTGTACGAGAATGTATGCTGAACCCCAAAGTTTTTGAGACGAAAAATTTAAATCCCACTTTGCTCTGCAACTGAATACAAAGTATGTCTGCATCGGTCATTCACCTGCAAGCACGATTTCAAACTTTTCTCTGAGAAGTGTTCTTATCCATTTGAGATCCTTTATGTAACACAGTCACTCCTCGTTTCCTTTCCATACAGAGTGATCTTTATGATTCTTCACAGAACCATGTGCTGTTCAGTGCTAAGGAAACAGTGTAGATGCTTAAAGTAATTAGAGATGTTTCCTCTATCAAATGCATCTGAATTTCCACCTCTTACAATTCTTTCCCAAGAAACTTTTTTTGGGAGCTTCCTCCATGCAAATTATAAGAAGGTGCACATACCGGCACAAGCACTATGCACGAACCGCTGTTAACCGCGGATTCCAATTCAATCGCATCAATCGCCTTTACTTCTGAGTTTGCCGCTAAGGAAGAAGCGAGTCAGAAGACTGCCGATCACTGTATAGCGGCTTCTCTATTCACCCGGCTGTCTTTCTATATTAAGGAATCGCGAAAAACACGTGAAAATGAGTCTGTTTCAGGAGCTGTATGAGAATGTATACTGGACATCAGTGTTAGTGAGAGGGAAATTTTAAATCCCACTACTTTTCTGCTACTGAATGCAAAGTATGTCTGCATCAGTCATTCACCTGCAAGCACGATTTCAAACTTTTCTCTGACAACTGTTGTTATACAATTTAGATCCTCATTGTAACACAGTCAACCCACGTTTCCTTACTCTACCCAGTGATCCTTTTGATTCTCCACAGAAACATATGCTGTCTAGTGCCAAGGAAACAGTGTAGATGCTTAAAGTACTTACAGATGTTTCCTCTACCAAATGCATCTGTATTTCCTCCTATTACAATTGTTTCCCAAAATCTTTTCATTTGAACCTGTAGAATGCAAATTATACGAAGGTGCACATACCGGCACAAGCACTATGCACGAACCGCTGTTAACCGCGGATTCCGATTCAATCGCATCAATCGCCTTTACTTCTGAGATTGCCGGTAAGGAAGACGCGAGTCAGAAGACTGCCTTACGCTCTATAGCGGCTTCTTATTCAGCCGTCTACTGTCCTATATAACGATTCGCGGTTAACGCATGTAAGGGACTCAGTTTCAGGAGCTGTACGAGAACGTATGCTGAACCCCAATGTTAGTGAGACGAAAAATTTAAATCCCACTTTGCTCTGCAACTGAATACAAAGTATGTCTGCATCGGTCATTCACCTGCATCACGATTTCAAACTTTTCTCTGAGAAGTGTTCTTATCCATTTGAGATCCTCTATGTTACACAGTCACTCCTCGTTTCCTTACTCTACACAGTGATCGTTTTGATTCCTCACAGAAACATGTGCTGTTCAGTGCTAAGGAAACAGTGTAGATACTTAAAGTACTTAGACCTGTTTCCTCTAACAAATGCATGTGTCATTTCAACACTTACTATTGTTTCCCAGTAAGCCTTTTCATTGGAGCTTCTATAATGCAGATTATAAGAAGGTGCACATACCGGCACATGCTCTATGCACGAACCGCTGTTAACCGCGGATTCCGATTCAATCGCATCAATCGCCTTTACTTCTGAGATTGCCGGTAAGGAAGACGCGAGTCAGAAGACTGCCTTACACTCTATAGCGGCTTCACTATTCAGCCCTCTGCTGTCCTATATAACAAATCGCAAATAACGCATGTAAGGAACTCAGTTTCAGGAGATGTACGAGAATGTATGCTGAACCCCAATGTTAGTGAGATGAAAAATTTAAATCCCACTTTGCTCTGCAACTGAATACAAATTATGTCTGCATCGGTCATTCACCTGCAAGCACGATTTCAAACTTTTCTCTGAGAAGTGTTCTTATCCATTTGAGATCCTTTATGTAACACAGTCACTCCTCGTTTCCTTTCCATACAGAGTGATCTTTATGATTCTTCACAGAACCATGTGCTGTTCAGTGCTAAGGAAACAGTGTAGATGCTTAAAGTAATTAGAGATGTTTCCTCTACCAAATGCATCTGAATTTCCACCTCTTACAATTCTTTCCCAAGAAACTTTTTATTGGAGCTTCCTCCATGCAAATTATAAGAAGGTGCACATACCGGCACAAGCACTATGCACGAACCGCTGTTAACCGCGGATTCCGATTCAATCGCATCAATCGCCTTTACTTCTGATTTTGCCGCTAAGGAAGAAGCGAGTCAGAAGACTGCCGATCACTGTATAGCGGCTTCTCTATTCACCCGGCTGTCTTTCTATATTAAGGAATCGCGAAAAACACGTGAAAAATGAGTCTGTTTCAGGAACTGTATGAGAATGTATACTGGACATCAGCGTTAGTGAGAGGGAAATTTTAAATCCCACTACTTTTCTGCAACTGAATGCAAAGTATGTCTGCATCAGTCATTCACCTGCAAGCACGATTTCAAACTTTTCTCTGACAACTGTTGTTATACATTTTAGATCCTCATTGTAACACAGTCACTCCTCGTTTCCTTACTCTACACAGTGATCCTTTTGATTCTCCACAGAACCATATGCTGTCTAGTGCCAAGGAAACAGTGTAGATGCTTAAACTACTTATAGATGTTTCCTCTACCAAATGCATCTGAATTTCCACCTCTTACAATTCTTTCCCAGTAAGCCTTTTCATTGGAGCTTCTATAATGCAGATTATAAGAAGGTGCACATACCGGCACAAGCACTATGCACGAACCGCTGTTAACCGCGGATTCCGATTCAATCGCATCAATCGCCTTTACTTCTGAGATTGCCGCTAAGGAAGACGCGAGTCAGAAGACTGCCTTACACTCTATAGCGGCTTCTTAGTCAGCCGTCTACTGTCCTATATAAAGATCGCGGTTAGCGCATGTAAGGGACTCAGTTTCAGGAGATGTACGAGAATGTATGCTGAACCCCAAAGTTTTTGAGACGAAAAATTTAAATCCCACTTTGCTCTGCAACTGAATGCAAAGCATGTCTGCATCGGTCATTCACCTGCATCACGATTTCAAACTTTTCTCTGAGAAGTGTTCTTATCCATTTGAGATCCATTATGTAACACAGTCACTCCTCAATTCCTTACTCTACAAAGTGATCGTTTTGTTTCTCCACAGAACCATATGCTGTTTAGTGCTAAGGAAACAGTGTAGATGCTTAAAGTACTTATAGATGTTTCCTCTACCAAATGCATCTGAATTTAAACCTCTTACAATTCTTTCCCAATAAACTTTTTATTGGAGCTTCTTTCATGCAAATTATAAGAAGGTGCACATACCGGCACAAGCACTATGCACGAACCGCTGTTAACCGCGGATTCCGATTCAATCGCATCAATCGCCTTTACTTCTGAGATTGCCGGTAAGGAAGACGCGAGTCAGAAGACTGCCTTACACTCTATAGCGGCTTCACTATTCAGCCATCTGCTGTCCTATATAACAAATCGCGAATAACGCATGTAAGGAACTCTGTTTCAGGAGCTGTACGAGAATGTATGCTGAACCCCAAAGTTTTTGAGACGAAAAATTTAAATCCCACTTTGCTCTGCAACTGAATACAAATTATGTCTGCATCGGTCATTCACCTGCAAGCACGATTTCAAACTTTTCTCTGAGAAGTGTTCTTATCCATTTGAGATCCTCTATGTAACACAGTCACTCCTCGTTTCCTTTCCATACAGAGTGATCTTTATGATTCTCCACAGAACCATGTGCTGTTCAGTGCGAAGGAAACAGTGTAGATGCTTAAAGTAATTAGAGATGTTTCCTCTACCAAATGCATCTGAATTTCCACCTCTTACAATTCTTTCCCAGTAAGCCTTTTCATTGGAGCTTCTATAATGCAGATTATAAGAAGGTGCACATACCGGCACAAGCACTATGCACGAACCGCTGTTAACCGCGGATTCCGATTCAATCGCATCAATCGCCTTTACTTCTGAGTTTGCCGCTAAGGAAGACGCGAGTCAGAAGACTGCCGATCACTGTATAGCGGCTTCTCTATTCACCCGGCTGTCTTTCTATATTAAGGAATCGCGAAAAACACGTGAAAATGAGTCTGTTTCAGGAGCTGTATGAGAATGTATACTGGACATCTGTGTTAGTGAGAGGGAAATTTTAAATCCCACTACTTTTCTGCTATAGAATGCAAAGTATGTCTGCATCAGTCATTCACCTGCAAGCACGATTTCAAACTTTTCTCTGACAACTGTTGTTATCCATTTTAGATCCTCATTGTAACACATCACTCCTCGTTTCCCTACCATACACAGTGATCGTTTTGATTCCTCACAGAACCATGTGCTGTTCAGTGCTAAGGAAACAGTGTAGATACTTAAAGTACTTAGACCTGTTTCCTCTAACAAATGCATGTGTCATTTCAACACTTACTATTGTTTCCCAGTAAGCCTTTTCATTGGAGCTTCTATAATGCAGATTATAAGAAGGTGCACATACCGGCACATGCTCTATGCACGAACCGCTGTTAACCGCGGATTCCGATTCAATCGCATCAATCGCCTTTACTTCTGAGATTGCCGGTAAGGAAGACGCGAGTCAGAAGACTGCCTTACACTCTATAGCGGCTTCACTATTCAGCCCTCTGCTGTCCTATATAACAAATCGCGAATAACGCATGTAAGGAACTCAGTTTCAGGAGCTGTACGAGAATGTATGCTGAACCCCAAAGTTTTTGAGACGAAAAATTTAAATCCCACTTTGCTCTGCAACTGAATACAAAGTATGTCTGCATCGGTCATTCACCTGCAAGCACGATTTCAAACTTTTCTCTGAGAAGTGTTCTTATCCATTTGAGATCCTTTATGTAACACAGTCACTCCTCGTTTCCTTTCCATACAGAGTGATCTTTATGATTCTTCACAGAACCATGTGCTGTTCAGTGCTAAGGAAACAGTGTAGATGCTTAAAGTAATTAGAGATGTTTCCTCTATCAAATGCATCTGAATTTCCACCTCTTACAATTCTTTCCCAAGAAACTTTTTATTGGAGCTTCCTCCATGCAAATTATAAGAAGGTGCACATACCGGCACAAGCACTATGCACGAACCGCTGTTAACCGCGGATTCCAATTCAATCGCATCAATCGCCTTTACTTCTGAGTTTGCCGCTAAGGAAGAAGCGAGTCAGAAGACTGCCGATCACTGTATAGCGGCTTCTCTATTCACCCGGCTGTCTTTCTATATTAAGGAATCGCGAAAAACACGTGAAAATGAGTCTGTTTCAGGAGCTGTATGAGAATGTATACTGGACATCAGTGTTAGTGAGAGGGAAATTTTAAATCCCACTACTTTTCTGCTACTGAATGCAAAGTATGTCTGCATCAGTCATTCACCTGCAAGCACGATTTCAAACTTTTCTCTGACAACTGTTGTTATACAATTTAGATCCTCATTGTAACACAGTCAACCCACGTTTCCTTACTCTACCCAGTGATCCTTTTGATTCTCCACAGAAACATATGCTGTCTAGTGCCAAGGAAACAGTGTAGATGCTTAAAGTACTTACAGATGTTTCCTCTACCAAATGCATCTGTATTTCCTCCTATTACAATTGTTTCCCAAAATCTTTTCATTTGAACCTGTAGAATGCAAATTATACGAAGGTGCACATACCGGCACAAGCACTATGCACGAACCGCTGTTAACCGCGGATTCCGATTCAATCGCATCAATCGCCTTTACTTCTGAGATTGCCGGTAAGGAAGACGCGAGTCAGAAGACTGCCTTACGCTCTATAGCGGCTTCTTATTCAGCCGTCTACTGTCCTATATAACGATTCGCGGTTAACGCATGTAAGGGACTCAGTTTCAGGAGCTGTACGAGAACGTATGCTGAACCCCAATGTTAGTGAGACGAAAAATTTAAATCCCACTTTGCTCTGCAACTGAATACAAAGTATGTCTGCATCGGTCATTCACCTGCATCACGATTTCAAACTTTTCTCTGAGAAGTGTTCTTATCCATTTGAGATCCTCTATGTTACACAGTCACTCCTCGTTTCCTTACTCTACACAGTGATCGTTTTGATTCCTCACAGAAACATGTGCTGTTCAGTGCTAAGGAAACAGTGTAGATACTTAAAGTACTTAGACCTGTTTCCTCTAACAAATGCATGTGTCATTTCAACACTTACTATTGTTTCCCAGTAAGCCTTTTCATTGGAGCTTCTATAATGCAGATTATAAGAAGGTGCACATACCGGCACATGCTCTATGCACGAACCGCTGTTAATCGCGGATTCCGATTCAATCGCATCAATCGCCTTTACTTCTGAGATTGCCGGTAAGGAAGACGCGAGTCAGAAGACTGCCTTACACTCTATAGCGGCTTCACTATTCAGCCCTCTGCTGTCCTATATAACAAATCGCAAATAACGCATGTAAGGAACTCAGTTTCAGGAGATGTACGAGAATGTATGCTGAACCCCAATGTTAGTGAGATGAAAAATTTAAATCCCACTTTGCTCTGCAACTGAATACAAATTATGTCTGCATCGGTCATTCACCTGCAAGCACGATTTCAAACTTTTCTCTGAGAAGTGTTCTTATCCATTTGAGATCCTTTATGTAACACAGTCACTCCTCGTTTCCTTTCCATACAGAGTGATCTTTATGATTCTTCACAGAACCATGTGCTGTTCAGTGCTAAGGAAACAGTGTAGATGCTTAAAGTAATTAGAGATGTTTCCTCTACCAAATGCATCTGAATTTCCACCTCTTACAATTCTTTCCCAAGAAACTTTTTATTGGAGCTTCCTCCATGCAAATTATAAGAAGGTGCACATACCGGCACAAGCACTATGCACGAACCGCTGTTAACCGCGGATTCCGATTCAATCGCATCAATCGCCTTTACTTCTGAGTTTGCCGCTAAGGAAGAAGCGAGTCAGAAGACTGCCGATCACTGTATAGCGGCTTCTCTATTCACCCGGCTGTCTTTCTATATTAAGGAATCGCGAAAAACACGTGAAAAATGAGTCTGTTTCAGGAACTGTATGAGAATGTATACTGGACATCAGTGTTAGTGAGAGGGAAATTTTAAATCCCACTACTTTTCTGCAACTGAATGCAAAGTATGTCTGCATCAGTCATTCACCTGCAAGCACGATTTCAAACTTTTCTCTGACAACTGTTGTTATACATTTTAGATCCTCATTGTAACACAGTCACTCCTCGTTTCCTTACTCTACACAGTGATCCTTTTGATTCTCCACAGAACCATATGCTGTCTAGTGCCAAGGAAACAGTGTAGATGCTTAAACTACTTATAGATGTTTCCTCTACCAAATGCATCTGAATTTCCACCTCTTACAATTCTTTCCCAGTAAGCCTTTTCATTGGAGCTTCTATAATGCAGATTATAAGAAGGTGCACATACCGGCACAAGCACTATGCACGAACCGCTGTTAACCGCGGATTCCGATTCAATCGCATCAATCGCCTTTACTTCTGAGATTGCCGGTAAGGAAGACGCGAGTCAGAAGACTGCCTTACACTCTATAGCGGCTTCTTAGTCAGCCGTCTACTGTCCTATATAAAGATCGCGGTTAGCGCATGTAAGGGACTCAGTTTCAGGAGATGTACGAGAATGTATGCTGAACCCCGAAGTTTTTGAGACGAAAAATTTAAATCCCAATTTGCTCTGCAACTGAATGCAAAGCATGTCTGCATCGGTCATTCACCTGCATCACGATTTCAAACTTTTCTCTGAGAAGTGTTCTTATCCATTTGAGATCCATTATGTAACACAGTCACTCCTCAATTCCTTACTCTACAAAGTGATCGTTTTGTTTCTCCACAGAACCATATGCTGTTTAGTGCTAAGGAAACAGTGTAGATGCTTAAAGTTCTAATAGATGTTTCCTCTACCAAATGCATCTGAATTTAAACCTCTTACAATTCTTTCCCAATAAACTTTTTATTGGAGCTTCTTTCATGCAAATTATAAGAAGGTGCACATACCGGCACAAGCACTATGCACGAACCGCTGTTAACCGCGGATTCCGATTCAATCGCATCAATCGCCTTTACTTCTGAGATTGCCGCTAAGGAAGACACGAGTCAGAAGACTGCCTTACACTCTATAGCGGCTTCACTATTCAGCCCTCTGCTGTCCTATATAACAAATCGCGAATAACGCATGTAAGGAACTCAGTTTCAGGAGCTGTACGAGAATGTATGCTGAACCCCAAAGTTTTTGAGACGAAAAATTTAAATCCCACTTTGCTCTGCAACTGAATACAAATTATGTCTGCATCGGTCATTCACCTGCAAGCACGATTTCAATCTTTTCTCTGAGAAGTGTTCTTATCCATTTGAGATCCTCTATGTAACACAGTCACTCCTCGTTTCCTTTCCATACAGAGTGATCTTTATGATTCTCCACAGAACCATGTGCTGTTCAGTGCGAAGGAAACAGTGTAGATGCTTAAAGTAATTAGAGATGTTTCCTCTACCAAATGCATCTGAATTTCCACCTCTTACAATTCTTTCCCAGTAAGCCTTTTCATTGGAGCTTCTATAATGCAGATTATAAGAAGGTGCACATACCGGCACAAGCACTATGCACGAACCGCTGTTAACCGCGGATTCCAATTCAATCGCATCAATCGCCTTTACTTCTGAGTTTGCCGCTAAGGAAGACGCGAGTCAGAAGACTGCCGATCACTGTATAGCGGCTTCTCTATTCACCCGGCTGTCTTTCTATATTAAGGAATCGCGAAAAACACGTGAAAATGAGTCTGTTTCAGGAGCTGTATGAGAATGTATACTGGACATTTGTGTTAGTGAGAGGGAAATTTTAAATCCCACTACTTTTCTGCTATAGAATGCAAAGTATGTCTGCATCAGTCATTCACCTGCAAGCACGATTTCAAACTTTTCTCTGACAACTGTTGTTATCCATTTTAGATCCTCATTGTAACACATCACTCCTCGTTTCCCTACCATACACAGTGATCGTTTTGATTCTCCACAGAACCATGTGCTGTTCAGTGCTAAGGAAACAGTGTAGATACTTAAAGTACTTAGACCTGTTTCCTCTAACAAATGCATGTGTCATTTCAACACTTACTATTGTTTCCCAGTAAGCCTTTTCATTGGAGCTTCTATAATGCAGATTATAAGAAGGTGCACATACCGGCACATGCTCTATGCACGAACCGCTGTTAACCGCGGATTCCGATTCAATCGCATCAATCGCCTTTACTTCTGAGATTGCCGGTAAGGAAGACGCGAGTCAGAAGACTGCCTTACACTCTATAGCGGCTTCACTATTCAGCCCTCTGCTGTCCTATATAACAAATCGCGAATAACGCATGTAAGGAACTCAGTTTCAGGAGCTGTACGAGAATGTATGCTGAACCCCAAAGTTTTTGAGACGAAAAATTTAAATCCCACTTTGCTCTGCAACTGAATACAAAGTATGTCTGCATCGGTCATTCACCTGCAAGCACGATTTCAAACTTTTCTCTGAGAAGTGTTCTTATCCATTTGAGATCCTTTATGTAACACAGTCACTCCTCGTTTCCTTTCCATACAGAGTGATCTTTATGATTCTTCACAGAACCATGTGCTGTTCAGTGCTAAGGAAACAGTGTAGATGCTTAAAGTAATTAGAGATGTTTCCTCTATCAAATGCATCTGAATTTCCACCTCTTACAATTCTTTCCCAAGAAACTTTTTATTGGAGCTTCCTCCATGCAAATTATAAGAAGGTGCACATACCGGCACAAGCACTATGCACGAACCGCTGTTAACCGCGGATTCCAATTCAATCGCATCAATCGCCTTTACTTCTGAGTTTGCCGCTAAGGAAGAAGCGAGTCAGAAGACTGCCGATCACTGTATAGCGGCTTCTCTATTCACCCGGCTGTCTTTCTATATTAAGGAATCGCGAAAAACACGTGAAAATGAGTCTGTTTCAGGAGCTGTATGAGAATGTATACTGGACATCAGTGTTAGTGAGAGGGAAATTTTAAATCCCACTACTTTTCTGCTACTGAATGCAAAGTATGTCTGCATCAGTCATTCACCTGCAAGCACGATTTCAAACTTTTCTCTGACAACTGTTGTTATACAATTTAGATCCTCATTGTAACACAGTCAACCCTCGTTTCCTTACTCTACCCAGTGATCCTTTTGATTCTCCACAGAAACATATGCTGTCTAGTGCCAAGGAAACAGTGTAGATGCTTAAAGTACTTATAGATGTTTCCTCTACCAAATGCATCTGTATTTCCTCCTATTACAATTGTTTCCCAAAATCTTTTCATTTGAACCTGTAGTATGCAAATTATACGAAGGTGCACATACCGGCACAAGCACTATGCACGAACCGCTGTTAACCGCGGATTCCGATTCAATCGCATCAATCGCCTTTACTTCTGAGATTGCCGGTAAGGAAGACGCGAGTCAGAAGACTGCCTTACACTCTATAGCGGCTTCTTATTCAGCCGTCTACTGTCCTATATAACGATTCGCGGTTAACGCATGTAAGGGACTCAGTTTCAGGAGCTGTACGAGAACGTATGCTGAACCCCAATGTTAGTGAGACGAAAAATTTAAATCCCACTTTGCTCTGCAACTGAATACAAAGTATGTCTGCATCGGTCATTCACCTGCATCACGATTTCAAACTTTTCTCTGAGAAGTGTTCTTGTCCATTTGAGATCCTCTATGTTACACAGTCACTCCTTGTTTCCTTACTCTACACAGTGATCGTTTTGATTCCTCACAGAAACATGTGCTGTTCAGTGCTAAGGAAACAGTGTAGATACTTAAAGTACTTAGACCTGTTTCCTCTAACAAATGCATGTGTCATTTCAACACTTACTATTGTTTCCCAGTAAGCCTTTTCATTGGAGCTTCTATAATGCAGATTATAAGAAGGTGCACATACCGGCACATGCTCTATGCACGAACCGCTGTTAACCGCGGATTCCGATTCAATCGCATCAATCGCCTTTACTTCTGAGATTGCCGGTAAGGAAGACGCGAGTCAGAAGACTGCCTTACACTCTATAGCGGCTTCACTATTCAGCCCTCTGCTGTCCTATATAACAAATCGCGAATAACGCATGTAAGGAACTCAGTTTCAGGAGATGTACGAGAATGTATGCTGAACCCCAATGTTAGTGAGATGAAAAATTTAAATCCCACTTTGCTCTGCAACTGAATACAAATTATGTCTGCATCGGTCATTCACCTGCAAGCACGATTTCAAACTTTTCTCTGAGAAGTGTTCTTATCCATTTGAGATCCTTTATGTAACACAGTCACTCCTCGTTTCCTTTCCATACAGAGTGATCTTTATGATTCTTCACAGAACCATGTGCTGTTCAGTGCTAAGGAAACAGTGTAGATGCTTAAAGTAATTAGAGATGTTTCCTCTACCAAATGCATCTGAATTTCCACCTCTTACAATTCTTTCCCAAGAAACTTTTTATTGGAGCTTCCTCCATGCAAATTATAAGAAGGTGCACATACCGGCACAAGCACTATGCACGAACCGCTGTTAACCGCGGATTCCGATTCAATCGCATCAATCGCCTTTACTTCTGAGTTTGCCGCTAAGGAAGAAGCGAGTCAGAAGACTGCCGATCACTGTATAGCGGCTTCTCTATTCACCCGGCTGTCTTTCTATATTAAGGAATCGCGAAAAACACGTGAAAAATGAGTCTGTTTCAGGAACTGTATGAGAATGTATACTGGACATCAGTGTTAGTGAGAGGGAAATTTTAAATCCCACTACTTTTCTGCTACTGAATGCAAAGTATGTCTGCATCAGTCATTCACCTGCAAGCACGATTTCAAACTTTTCTCTGACAACTGTTGTTATACATTTTAGATCCTCATTGTAACACAGTCACTCCTCGTTTCCTTACTCTACACAGTGATCCTTTTGATTCTCCACAGAAACATATGCTGTCTAGTGCCAAGGAAACAGTGTAGATGCTTAAAGTACTTATAGATGTTTCCTCTACCAAATGCATCTGTATTTCCTCCTATTACAATTGTTTCCCAAAATCTTTTCATTTGAACCTGTAGAATGCAAATTATACGAACGTGCACATACCGGCACAAGCACTATGCACGAATCGCTGTTAACCGCGGATTCCGATTCAATCGCATCAATCGCCTTTACTTCTGAGATTGCCGGTAAGGAAGACGCGAGTCAGAAGACTGCCTTACACTCTATAGCGGCTTCTTATTCAGCCGTCTACTGTCCTATATAACGATTCGCGGTTAACGCATGTAAGGGACTCAGTTTCAGGAGCTGTACGAGAACGTATGCTGAACCCCAATGTTAGTGAGACGAAAAATTTAAATCCCACTTTGCTCTGCAACTGAATACAAAGTATGTCTGCATCGGTCATTCACCTACATCACGATTTCAAACTTTTCTCTGAGAAGTGTTCTTATCCATTTGAGATCAATTATGTTACACAGTCACTCCTCGTTTCCTTACTCTACACAGTGATCGTTTTGATTCCTCACAGAAACATGTGCTGTTCAGTGCTAAGGAAACAGTGTAGATGCTATAATTACTTATAGCTCTTTCCTCTACCAAATGCATGTGTCATTTCACCACATACAATTTTTGCCAGTCAACCTTTTCATTGGAACTTCAATAATGCAAATTGTAAGAAGGTGCACATACCAGCACAAGCTCTATGCACGAACCGCTGTTAACCGCGGATTCCGATTCAATCGCATCAATCGCCTTGACTTCTGATTTTGCCGCTAAGGAAGAAGCGAGTCAGAAGACTGCCGAGCACTATATATCGGCTTCACTACTTTTCCGGCAATCATTCTATCTTAACGAATCGCTACTTACAAGTGAAAGTGACTCAGTTTCAGGAGCTGTATGAGAATATATACTGGACTCCAGTGTTAGTGAGAGGGAAATTTTAAATTCCAATTTACTCTGCGAATGAATGCAAAGTATGTCTGCATCGGTCATTCACCTGCAAGCACGATTTCAAACTTTTCTCTGACCACTGTTCTTATCCATTTTAGTTCCTCTATGTAACACAGTCACTCCTCGTTTCCTTACTCTACCCAGTGATCCTTTTGATTCTCCACAGAACCATATGCTGTCTAGTGCTAAGGAAACAGTGTAGATGCTTAAAGTACTTATAGATGTTTCCTCTACCAAATGCATCTGTATTTCCTCCTCTTACAATTGTTTCCCAATAATCTTTTCATTTGAACCTGTAGAATGCAAATTATAAGAAGGTGCACATAACGGCACAAGCACTATGCACGAACCGCCGTTAACCGCGGATTCCGATTCAATCGCATCAATCGCCTTTACTTCTGAGATTGCCGGTAAGGAAGGCGCAAGTCAGAAGACTGCCGATCATTGTTTTCGGCTTCTCTATTCAGGCGGCTGTCTTGCTATATTTCGAATCGCGACTTTCACGTGAAAGTGACTCAGTTTCAGGAGCTGTATGAGAATGTATACTGTACCCCAGTGTTAACGAGAGGGAAATTTTAAATTCCAATATACTCTGTGAATGAATGCAAAGTAATTCTGCATCGGTCATTCACCTGCAAGCACGATTTCAAACTTTTCTCTGAGAAGTGTTCTTATCCATTTGAGATCCTTTATGTAACACAGTCACTCCTCGTTTCCTTTCCATACAGAGTGATCTTTATGATTCTTCACAGAACCATGTGCTGTTCAGTGCGAAGGAAACAGTGTAGATGCTTAAAGTAATTAGAGATGTTTCCTCTATCAAATGCATCTGAATTTCCACCTCTTACAATTCTTTCCCAAGAAACTTTTTTTGGGAGCTTCCTCCATGCAAATTATAAGAAGGTGCACATACTGGCACAAGCACTATGCACGAACCGCCGTTAACCGCGGATTCCGATTCAATCGCATCAATCGCCTTTACTTCTGAGTTTGCCGCTAAGGAAGAAGCGAGTCAGAAGACTGCCGATCACTGTATAGCTGCTTCTCTATTCACCCGGCTGTCTTTCTACATTAAGGAATCGCGAAAAACACGTGAAAATGAGTCTGTTTCAGGAGCTGTATGAGAATGTATACTGGACATCAGTGTTAGTGAGAGGGAAATTTTAAATCCCACTACTTTTCTGCTACTGAATGCAAAGTATGTCTGCATCAGTCATTCACCTGCAAGCACGATTTCAAACTTTTCTCTGACAACTGTTGTTATACATTTTAGATCCTCATTGTAACACAGTCACTCCTCGTTTCCTTACTCTACACAGTGATCCTTTTGATTCTCCACAGAACCATATGCTGTCTAGTGCTAAGGAAACAGTGTAGATGCTTAAAGTACTTATAGATGTTTCCTCTACCAAATGAATCTGAATTTCCACCTCTTACAATTCTTTCCCAGTAAGCCTTTTCATTGGAGCTTCTATAATGCAGATTATAAGAAGGTGCACATACCGGCACAAGCACTATGCACGAACCGCTGTTAACTGCGGATTCCGATTCAATCGCATCAATCGCCTTTACTTCTGAGATTGCCGCTAAGGAAGACGCGAGTCAGAAGACTGCCTTACACTCTATAGCGGCTTCTTATTCAGCCGTCTACTGTCCTATATAAAGATCGCGGTTAGCGCGTGTAAGGGACTCAGTTTCAGGAGATGTACGAGAATGTATGCTGAACCCCAAAGTTTTTGAGACGAAAAATTTAAATCCCACTTTGCTCTGCAACTGAATGCAAAGCATGTCTGCATCGGTCATTCACCTGCAAGCACGATTTCAAACTTTTCTCTGAGAAGTGTTCTTATCCATTTTAGATCCATTATGTAACACAGTCACTCCTCAATTCCTTACTCTACAAAGTGATCGTTTTGTTTCTCCACAGAACCATAAGCTGTTTAGTGCTAAGGAAACAGTGTAGATGCTTAAAGTACTTATAGATGTTTCCTCTACCAAATGCATCTGAATTTAAACCTCTTACAATTCTTTCCCAATAAACTTTTTATTGGAGCTTCCTTCATGCAATTTATAAGAAGGTGCACATACCGGCACAAGCACTATGCACGAACCGCTGTTAACCGCGGATTCCGACTCAATCGAATCAATTGCCTTTACTTCTGAGATTGCCGCTAAGGAAGACTCGAGACAGAGGACGGCCTTACACTCTATAGCGGCTTCTTATTCAGCCGTCTACTGTCCTATATAACGATTCGCGGTTAACGCATGTAAGGGACTCAGTTTCAGGAGCTGTACGAGAACGTATGCTGAACCCCAATGTTAGTGAGATGAAAAATTTAAATCCCACTTTGCTCTGCAACTGAATACAAAGTATGTCTGCATCGGTCATTCACCTGCAAGCACGATTTCAAACTTTTCTCTGAGAAGTGTTCTTATCCATTTGAGATCCTCTATGTTACACAGTCACTCCTCGTTTCCTTACTCTACACAGTGATCGTTTTGATTCCTCACAGAACCATATGCTGTTTAGTGCCAAGGAAACAGTGTAGATGCTTAAAGTAATTAGAGATGTTTCCTCTACCAAATGCATCTGAATTTCCACCTCTTACAATTCTTTCCCAGTAAGCCTTTTCATTGGAGCTTCTATAATGCAGATTATAAGAAGGTGCACATACCGGCACATGCTCTATGCACGAACCGCTGTTAACCGCGGATTCCGATTCAATCGAATCAATTGCCTTTACTTCTGAGATTGCCGCTAAGGAAGACTCGAGACAGAGGAAGGCCTTACACTCTATAGCGGCTTCTTATTCAGCCGTCTACTGTCCTATATAACGATTCGCGGTTAACGCATGTAAGGGACTCAGTTTCAGGAGCTGTACGAGAACGTATGCTGAACCCCAATGTTAGTGAGATGAAAAATTTAAATCCCACTTTGCTCTGCAACTGAATACAAAGTATGTCTGCATCGGTCATTCACCTGCAAGCACGATTTCAAACTTTTCTCTGAGAAGTGTTCTTATCCATTTTAGTTCCTCTATGTTACACAGTCACTCCTCGTTTCCTTACTCTACACAGTGATCGTTTTGATTCCTCACAGAACCATATGCTGTTTAGTGCCAAGGAAACAGTGTAGATGCTTAAAGTAATTAGAGATGTTTCCTCTACCAAATGCATCTGAATTTCCACCTCTTACAATTCTTTCCCAGTAAGCCTTTTCATTGGAGCTTCTATAATGCAGATTATAAGAAGGTGCACATACCGGCACATGCTCTATGCACGAACCGCTGTTAACCGCGGATTCCGATTCAATCGAATCAATTGCCTTTACTTCTGAGATTGCCGCTAAGGAAGACTCGAGACAGAGGACTGCCTTACACTCTATAGCGGCTTCTTATTCAGCCCTCTACTGTCCTATATAACGATTCGCGGTTAACGCATGTAAGGGACTCAGTTTCAGGAGCTGTACGAGAACGTATGCTGAACCCACATGTTAGTGAGATGAAAAATTTAAATCCCACTTTGCTCTGCAACTGAATACAAAGTATGTCTGCATCGGTCATTCACCTGCAAGCACGATTTCAAACTTTTCTCTGAGAAGTGTTCTTATCCATTTGAGATCCTCTATGTTACACAGTCACTCCTCGTTTCCTTACTCTACACAGTGATCGTTTTGATTCCTCACAGAACCATATGCTGTTTAGTGCCAAGGAAACAGTGTAGATGCTTAAACTACTTATAGATGTTTCCTCTACCAAATGCATCTGAATTTCCACATCTTACAATTCTTTCCCAATAAACTTTTTATAGGAGCTTCCTTCATGCAAATTATTAGAAGGTGCACATACCGGCACAAGCACTATGCACGAACCGCTGTTAACCGCGGATTCCGATTCAATCGCATCAATCGCCTTTACTTCTGAGATTGCCGGTAAGGAAGACGCGAGTCAGAAGACTGCCGATCATTGTTTTCGGCTTCTCTATTCACCCGGCTGTCTTTCTATATTAAGGAATCGCGACTTTCACGTGAAAGTGACTCAGTTTCAGGAGCTGTATTAGAATGTATACTGTACCCCAGTGTTAGCGAGAGGGAAATTTTAAATCCATCTTAACTCTGCTACTGAATGCAAAGTAATTCTGCATCGGTCATTCAACTGCAAGCACGATTTCAAACTTTTCTCTGACAAGTGTTGTTATCCATTTTAGATCCTCATTGTAACACATCACTCCTCGTTTCCCTACCATACACAGTGATCGTTTTGATTCCTCACAGAACCATGTGCTGTTTAGTGCTAAGGAAACAGTGTAGATACTTAAAGTACTTAGACCTGTTTCCTCTAACAAATGCATGTGTCATTTCAACACTTACTATTGTTTCCCAGTAAGCCTTTTCATTGGAGCTTTTATAATGCAGATTATAAGAAGGTGCACATACCGGCACAAGCACTATGCACGAACCGCTGTTAATCGCGGATTCCGATTCAATCGCATCAATCGCCTTTACTTCTGAGATTGCCGGTAAGGAAGACGCGAGTCAGAAGACTGCCTTACACTCTATAGCGGCTTCACTATTCAGCCCTCTGCTGTCCTATATAACAAATCGCGAATAACGCATGTAAGGAACTCAGTTTCAGGAGCTGTACGAGAATGTATGCTGAACCCCAAAGTTTTTGAGACGAAAAATTTAAATCCCACTTTGCTCTGCAACTGAATACAAAGTATGTCTGCATCGGTCATTCACCTGCAAGCACGATTTCAAACTTTTCTCTGAGAAGTGTTCTTATCCATTTGAGATCCTTTATGTAACACAGTCACTCCTCGTTTCCTTTCCATACAGAGTGATCTTTATGATTCTTCACAGAACCATGTGCTGTTCAGTGCTAAGGAAACAGTGTAGATGCTTAAAGTAATTAGAGATGTTTCCTCTATCAAATGCATCTGAATTTCCACCTCTTACAATTCTTTCCCAAGAAACTTTTTATTGGAGCTTCCTCCATGCAAATAATAAGAAGGTGCACATACCGGCACAAGCACTATGCACGAACCGCTGTTAACCGCGGATTCCAATTCAATCGCATCAATCGCCTTTACTTCTGATTTTGCCGCTAAGGAAGAAGCGAGTCAGAAGACTGCCGATCACTGTATAGCGGCTTCTCTATTCACCCGGCTGTCTTTCTATATTAAGGAATCGCGAAAAACACGTGAAAATGAGTCTGTTTCAGGAGCTGTATGAGAATGTATACTGGACATCAGTGTTAGTGAGAGGGAAATTTTAAATCCCACTACTTTTCTGCTACTGAATGCAAAGTATGTCTGCATCAGTCATTCACCTGCAAGCACGATTTCAAACTTTTCTCTGACAACTGTTGTTATACAATTTAGATCCTCATTGTAACACAGTCAACCCTCGTTTCCTTACTCTACCCAGTGATCCTTTTGATTCTCCACAGAAACATATGCTGTCTAGTGCCAAGGAAACAGTGTAGATGCTTAAAGTACTTATAGATGTTTCCTCTACCAAATGCATCTGTATTTCCTCCTATTACAATTGTTTCCCAAAATCTTTTCATTTGAACCTGTAGAATGCAAATTATACGAACGTGCACATACCGGCACAAGCACTATGCACGAACCGCTGTTAACCGCGGATTCCGATTCAATCGCATCAATCGCCTTTACTTCTGAGATTTCCGCTAAGGAAGACGCGAGTCAGAAGACTGCCTTACACTCTATAGCGGCTTCTTATTCAGCCGTCTACTGTCCTATATAACGATTCGCGGTTAACGCATGTAAGGGACTCAGTTTCAGGAGCTGTACGAGAACGTATGCTGAACCCCAATGTTAGTGAGACGAAAAATTTAAATCCCACTTTGCTCTGCAACTGAATACAAAGTATGTCTGCATCGGTCATTCACCTGCATCACGATTTCAAACTTTTCTCTGAGAAGTGTTCTTATCCATTTGAGATCCTCTATGTTACACAGTCACTCCTCGTTTCCTTACTCTACACAGTGATCGTTTTGATTCCTCACAGAAACATGTGCTGTTCAGTGCTAAGGAAACAGTGTAGATGCTATAATTACTTATAGCTCTTTCCTCTACCAAATGCATGTGTCATTTCACCACATACAATTTTTGCCAGTCAACCTTTTCATTGGAACTTCAATAATGCAAATTGTAAGAAGGTGCACATACCGGCACAAGCTCTATGCACGAACCGCTGTTAACCGCGGATTCCGATTCAATCGCATCAATCGCCTTGACTTCTGATTTTGCCGCTAAGGAAGAAGCGAGTCAGAAGACTGCCGAGCACTATATATCGGCTTCACTACTTTTCCGGCAATCATTCTATCTTAACGAATCGCTACTTACAAGTGAAAGTGACTCAGTTTCAGGAGCTGTATGAGAATATATACTGGACTCCAGTGTTAGTGAGAGGGAAATTTTAAATTCCAATTTACTCTGCGAATGAATGCAAAGTATGTCTGCATCGGTCATTCACCTGCAAGCACGATTTCAAACTTTTCTCTGACCACTGTTCTTATCCATTTTAGTTCCTCATTGTAACACAGTCACTCCTCGTTTCCTTACTCTACCCAGTGATCGTTTTGATTCTCCACAGAACCATATGCTGTCTAGTGCTAAGGAAACAGTGTAGATGCTTAAAGTACTTATAGATGTTTCCTCTACCAAATGCATCTGTATTTCCTCCTCTTACAATTGTTTCCCAATAATCTTTTCATTTGAACCTGTAGAATGCAAATTATAAGAAGGTGCACATAACGGCACAAGCACTATGCACGAACCGCCGTTAACCGCGGATTCCGATTCAATCGCATCAATCGCCTTTACTTCTGAGATTGCCGGTAAGGAAGACGCAAGTCAGAAGACTGCCGATCATTGTTTTCGGCTTCTCTATTCACCCGGCTGTCTTGCTATATTTCGAATCGCGACTTTCACGTGAAAGTGACTCAGTTTCAGGAGCTGTATGAGAATGTATACTGTACCCCAGTGTTAACGAGAGGGAAATTTTAAATTCCAATATACTCTGTGAATGAATGCAAAGTAATTCTGCATCGGTCATTCACCTGCAAGCACGATTTCAAACTTTTCTCTGAGAAGTGTTCTTATCCATTTGAGATCCTTTATGTAACACAGTCACTCCTCGTTTCCTTTCCATACAGAGTGATCTTTATGATTCTTCACAGAACCATGTGCTGTTCAGTGCTAAGGAAACAGTGTAGATGCTTAAAGTAATTAGAGATGTTTCCTCTATCAAATGCATCTGAATTTCCACCTCTTACAATTCTTTCCCAAGAAACTTTTTTTGGGAGCTTCCTCCATGCAAATTATAAGAAGGTGCACATACCGGCACAAGCACTATGCACGAACCGCCGTTAACCGCGGATTCCGATTCAATCGCATCAATCGCCTTTACTTCTGAGTTTGCCGCTAAGGAAGAAGCGAGTCAGAAGACTGCCGATCACTGTATAGCTGCTTCTCTATTCACCCGGCTGTCTTTCTATATTAAGGAATCGCGAAAAACACGTGAAAATGAGTCTGTTTCAGGAGCTGTATGAGAATGTATACTGGACATCAGTGTTAGTGAGAGGGAAATTTTAAATCCCACTACTTTTCTGCTACTGAATGCAAAGTATGTCTGCATCAGTCATTCACCTGCAAGCACGATTTCAAACTTTTCTCTGACAACTGTTGTTATACATTTTAGATCCTCATTGTAACACAGTCACTCCTCGTTTCCTTACTCTACCCAGTGATCCTTTTGATTCTCCACAGAACCATATGCTGTCTAGTGCTAAGGAAACAGTGTAGATGCTTAAAGTACTTATAGATGTTTCCTCTACCAAATGAATCTGAATTTCCACCTCTTACAATTCTTTCCCAGTAAGCCTTTTCATTGGAGCTTCTATAATGCAGATTATAAGAAGGTGCACATACCGGCACAAGCACTATGCACGAACCGCTGTTAACTGCGGATTCCGATTCAATCGCATCAATCGCCTTTACTTCTGAGATTGCCGCTAAGGAAGACGCGAGTCAGAAGACTGCCTTACACTCTATAGCGGCTTCTTATTCAGCCGTCTACTGTCCTATATAAAGATCGCGGTTAGCTCATGTAAGGGACTCAGTTTCAGGAGATGTACGAGAATGTATGCTGAACCCCAATGTTAGTGAGATGAAAAATTTAAATCCCACTTTGCTCTGCAACGGAATACAAAGTATGTCTGCATCGGTCATTCACCTGCAAGCACGATTTCAAACTTTTCTCTGAGAAGTGTTCTTATCCATTTGAGATCCTCTATGTTACACAGTCACTCCTCGTTTCCTTACTCTACACAGTGATCGTTTTGATTCCTCACAGAACCATATGCTGTTTAGTGCCAAGGAAACAGTGTAGATGCTTAAAGTAATTAGAGATGTTTCCTCTACCAAATGCATCTGAATTTCCACCTCTTACAATTCTTTCCCAGTAAGCCTTTTCATTGGAGCTTCTATAATGCAGATTATAAGAAGGTGCACATACCGGCACATGCTCTATGCACGAACCGCTGTTAACCGCGGATTCCGATTCAATCGAATCAATTGCCTTTACTTCTGAGATTGCCGCTAAGGAAGACTCGAGACAGAGGACTGCCTTACACTCTATAGCGGCTTCTTATTCAGCCCTCTACTGTCCTATATAACGATTCGCGGTTAACGCATGTAAGGGACTCAGTTTCAGGAGCTGTACGAGAACGTATGCTGAACCCACATGTTAGTGAGATGAAAAATTTAAATCCCACTTTGCTCTGCAACTGAATACAAAGTATGTCTGCATCGGTCATTCACCTGCAAGCACGATTTCAAACTTTTCTCTGAGAAGTGTTCTTATCCATTTGAGATCCTCTATGTTACACAGTCACTCCTCGTTTCCTTACTCTACACAGTGATCGTTTTGATTCCTCACAGAACCATATGCTGTTTAGTGCCAAGGAAACAGTGTAGATGCTTAAAGTAATTAGAGTTGTTTCCTCTACCAAATGCATCTGAATTTCCACCTCTTACAATTCTTTCCCAGTAAGCCTTTTCATTGGAGCTTCTATAATGCAGATTATAAGAAGGTGCACATACCGGCACATGCTCTATGCACGAACCGCTGTTAACCGCGGATTCCGATTCAATCGAATCAATTGCCTTTACTTCTGAGATTGCCGCTAAGGAAGACTCGAGACAGAGGACGGCCTTACACTCTATAGCGGCTTCTTATTCAGCCCTCTACTGTCCTAAATAACGATTCGCGGTTAACGCATGTAAGGGACTCAGTTTCAGGAGCTGTACGAGAACGTATGCTGAACCCACATGTTAGTGAGATGAAAAATTTAAATCCCACTTTGCTCTGCAACTGAATACAAAGTATGTCTGCATCGGTCATTCACCTGCAAGCACGATTTCAAACTTTTCTCTGAGAAGTGTTCTTATCCATTTGAGATCCTCTATGTTACACAGTCACTCCTCGTTTCCTTACTCTACACAGTGATCGTTTTGATTCCTCACAGAACCATATGCTGTTTAGTGCCAAGGAAACAGTGTAGATGCTTAAACTACTTATAGATGTTTCCTCTACCAAATGCATCTGAATTTCCACATCTTACAATTCTTTCCCAATAAACTTTTTATAGGAGCTTCCTTCATGCAAATTATTAGAAGGTGCACATACCGGCACAAGCACTATGCACGAACCGCTGTTAACCGCGGATTCCGATTCAATCGCATCAATCGCCTTTACTTCTGAGATTGCCGCTAAGGAAGACGCGAGTCAGAAGACTGCCTTACACTCTATAGCGGCTTCTTATTCAGCCGTCTACTGTCCTATATAACGATTCGCGGTTTACGCATGTAAGGGACTCAGTTTCAGGAGCTGTACGAGAACGTATGCTGAACCCCAATGTTAGTGAGACGTAAAATTTAAATCCCACTTTGCTCTGCAACTGAATACAAAGTATGTCTGCATCGGTCATTCACCTGCAAGCACGATTTCAAACTTTTCTCTGACCACTGTTCTTATCCATTTTAGTTCCTCTATGTAACACAGTCACTCCTCGTTTCCTTTCCGTACAGAGTGATCTTTATGATTCTTCACAGAACCATGTGCTGTTCAGTGCTAAGGAAACAGTGTAGATGCTTAAAGTACTTATAGATGTTTCCTCTACCAAATGCATCTGTATTTCCTCCTCTTACAATTGTTTCCCAATAATCTTTTCATTTGAACCTGTAGAATGCAAATTATAAGAAGGTGCACATACCGGCACAAGCACTATGCACGAACCGCTGTTAACCGCGGATTCTGATTCAATCGCATCAATCGCCTTTACTTCTGAGATTGCCGCTAAGGAAGACGCGAGTCAGAAGACTGCCGATCATTGTTTTCGGCTTCTCTATTCACCCGGCTGTCTTTCTATATTAAGGAATCGCGACTTTCACGTGAAAGTGACTCAGTTTCAGGAGCTGTATTAGAATGTATACTGTACCACAGTGTTAGCGAGAGGGAAATTTTAAATCCATCTTAACTCTGCTACTGAATGCAAAGTAATTCTGCATCGGTCATTCAACTGCAAGCACGATTTCAAACTTTTCTCTGACAAGTGTTGTTATCCATTTAGATCCTCATTGTAACACATCACTCCTCGTTTCCCTACCATACACAGTGATCGTTTTGATTCCTCACAGAACCATGTGCTGTTTAGTGCTAAGGAAACAGTGTAGATACTTAAAGTACTTAGACCTGTTTCCTCTAACAAATGCATGTGTCATTTCAACACTTACTATTGTTTCCCAGTAAGCCTTTTCATTGGAGCTTTTATAATGCAGATTATAAGAAGGTGCACATACCGGCACAAGCACTATGCACGAACCGCTGTTAATCGCGGATTCCGATTCAATCGCATCAATCGCCTTTACTTCTGAGATTGCCGCTAAGGAAGACGCGAGTCAGAAGACTGCCGATCATTGTTTTCGGCTTCTCTATTCACCCGGCTGTCTTTCTATATTAAGGAATCGCGACTTTCACGTGAAAGTGACTCAGTTTCAGGAGCTGTATTAGAATGTATACTGTACCCCAGTGTTAGCGAGAGGGAAATTTTAAATCCATCTTAACTCTGCTACTGAATGCAAAGTAATTCTGCATCGGTCATTCAACTGCAAGCACGATTTCAAACTTTTCTCTGACAAGTGTTGTTATCCATTTTAGATCCTCATTGTAACACATCACTCCTCGTTTCCCTACCATACACAGTGATCGTTTTGATTCCTCACAGAACCATGTGCTGTTTAGTGCTAAGGAAACAGTGTAGATACTTAAAGTACTTAGACCTGTTTCCTCTAACAAATGCATGTGTCATTTCAACACTTACTATTGTTTCCCAGTAAGCCTTTTCATTGGAGCTTCTATAATGCAGATTATAAGAAGGTGCACATACCGGCACAAGCACTATGCACGAACCGCTGTTAACCGCGGATTCCGATTCAATCGCATCAATCGCCTTTACTTCTGAGATTGCCGGTAAGGAAGACGCGAGTCAGAAGACTGCCTTACACTCTATTGCGGCTTCTTATTCAGCCCTCTACTGTCCTATATAACGATTCGCGGTTAACGCATGTAAGGGACTCAGTTTCAGGAGCTGTACGAGAACGTATGCTGAACCCCAATGTTAGTGAGACGAAAAATTTATATCCCACTTTGCTCTGCAACTGAATACAAAGTATGTCTGCATCGGTCATTCACCTGCAAGCACGATTTCAAACTTTTCTCTGAGAAGTGTTCTTATCCATTTGAGATCCTCTATGTTACACAGTCACTCCTCGTTTCCTTACTCTACACAGTGATCGTTTTGATTCCTCACAGAACCATGTGCTGTTCAGTGCTAAGGAAACAGTGAAGATGCTTAAAGTACTTATAGATGTTTCCTCTAACAAATGCATGTGTCATTTCAACACTTACTATTGTTTCCCAGTAAGCCTTTTCATTGGAGCTTCTTTAATGCAGATTATAAGAAGGTGCACATACCGGCACAAGCACTATGCACGAACCGCTGTTAACCGCGGATTCCGATTCAATCGCATCAATCGCCTTTACTTCTGAGATTGCCGGTAAGGAAGACGCGAGTCAGAAGACTGCCTTACACTCTATAGCGGCTTCTTATTCAGCCGTCTACTGTCCTATATAACGATTCGCGGTTAACGCATGTAAGGGACTCAGTTTCAGGAGCTGTACGAGAACGTATGCTGAACCCCAATGTTAGTGAGACGAAAAATTTAAATCCCACTTTGCTCTGCAACTGAATACAAAGTATGTCTGCATCGGTCATTCACCTGCAAGCACGATTTCAAACTTTTCTCTGAGAAGTGTTCTTATCCATTTGAGATCCTCTATGTTACACAGTCACTCCTCGTTTCCTTACTCTACACAGTGATCGTTTTGATTCCTCACAGAACCATGTGCTGTTCAGTGCTAAGGAAACAGTGTAGATGCTATAATTACTTATAGCTGTTTCCTCTACCAAATGCATGTGTCATTTCACCACATACAATTTTTGCCAGTCAACCTTTTCATTGGAACTTCAATAATGCAAATTGTAAGAAGGTGCACATACCGGCACAAGCTCTATGCACGAACCGCTGTTAACCGCGGATTCCGATTCAATCGCATCAATCGCCTTGACTTCTGATTTTGCCGCTAAGGAAGAAGCGAGTCAGAAGACTGCCGAGCACTATATATCGGCTTCACTACTTTTCCGGCAATCATTCTATCTTAACGAATCGCTACTTACAAGTGAAAGTGACTCAGTTTCAGGAGCTGTATGAGAATATATACTGGACTCCAGTGTTAGTGAGAGGGAAATTTTAAATTCCAATTTACTCTGCGAATGAATGCAAAGTATGTCTGCATCGGTCATTCACCTGCAAGCACGATTTCAAACTTTTCTCTGACCACTGTTCTTATCCATTTTAGTTCCTCTATGTAACACAGTCACTCCTCGTTTCCTTACTCTACCCAGTGATCGTTTTGATTCTCCACAGAACCATATGCTGTCTAGTGCTAAGGAAACAGTGTAGATGCTTAAAGTACTTATAGATGTTTCCTCTACCAAATGCATCTGTATTTCCTCCTCTTACAATTGTTTCCCAATAATCTTTTCATTTGAACCTGTAGAATGCAAATTATAAGAAGGTGCACATAACGGCACAAGCACTATGCACGAACCGCCGTTAACCGCGGATTCCGATTCAATCGCATCAATCGCCTTTACTTCTGAGATTGCCGGTAAGGAAGACGCAAGTCAGAAGACTGCCGATCATTGTTTTCGGCTTCTCTATTCACCCGGCTGTCTTGCTATATTTCGAATCGCGACTTTCACGTGAAAGTGACTCAGTTTCAGGAGCTGTATGAGAATGTATACTGTACCCCAGTGTTAACGAGAGGGAAATTTTAAATTCCAATATACTCTGTGAATGAATGCAAAGTATGTCTGCATCGGTCATTCACCTGCAAGCACGATTTCAAACTTTTCTCTGACAAGTGTTGCTATCCATTTTAGATCCTCATTGTAACACATCACTCCTCGTTTCCCTACCATACACAGTGATCGTTTTGATTCCACACAAATCCATGTGCTGTTCAGTGCTAAGGAAACAGTGTAGATGCTTAAACTACTTATAGATGTTTCCTCTACCAAATGCATCTGTATTTCCTCCTCTTACAATTGTTTCCCAATAATCTTTTCATTTGAACCTGTAGAATGCAAATTATAAGAAGGTGCACATACCGGCACAAGCACTATGCACGAACCGCTGTTAACCGCGGATTCCGATTCAATCGCATCAATCGCCTTTACTTCTGAGATTGCCGGTAAGGAAGACGCGAGTCAGAAGACTGCCTTACACTCTATTGCGGCTTCTTATTCAGCCCTCTACTGTCCTATATAACGATTCGCGGTTAACGCATGTAAGGGACTCAGTTTCAGGAGCTGTACGAGAACGTATGCTGAACCCCAATGTTAGTGAGACGAAAAATTTAAATCCCACTTTGCTCTGCAACTGAATACAAAGTATGTCTGCATCGGTCATTCACCTGCAAGCACGATTTCAAACTTTTCTCTGAGAAGTGTTCTTATCCATTTGAGATCCTCTATGTTACACAGTCACTCCTCGTTTCCTTACTCTACACAGTGATCGTTTTGATTCATCACAGAACCATGTGCTGTTCAGTGCTAAGGAAACAGTGTAGATACTTAAAGTACTTAGACCTGTTTCCTCTAACAAATGCATGTGTCATTTCAACACTTACTATTGTTTCCCAGTAAGCCTTTTCTTTGGAGCTTCTATAATGCAGATTATAAGAAGGTGCACATACCGGCACAAGCACTATGCACGAACCGCTGTTAACCGCGGATTCCGATTCAATCGCATCAATCGCCTTTACTTCTGAGATTGCCGGTAAGGAAGACGCGAGTCAGAAGACTGCCTTACACTCTATAGCGGCTTCTTATTCAGCCGTCTACTGTCCTATATAACGATTCGCGGTTAACGCATGTAAGGGACTCAGTTTCAGGAGCTGTACGAGAACGTATGCTGAACCCCAATGTTAGTGAGACGAAAAATTTAAATCCCACTTTGCTCTGCAACTGAATACAAAGTATGTCTGCATCGGTCATTCACCTGCAAGCACGATTTCAAACTTTTCTCTGAGAAGTGTTCTTATCCATTTGAGATCCTCTATGTTACACAGTCACTCCTCGTTTCCTTACTCTACACAGTGATCGTTTTGATTCCTCACAGAAACATGTGCTGTTCAGTGCTAAGGAAACAGTGTAGATGCTATAATTACTTATAGCTGTTTCCTCTACCAAATGCATGTGTCATTTCACCACATACAATTTTTGCCAGTCAACCTTTTCATTGGAACTTCAATAATGCAAATTGTAAGAAGGTGCACATACCGGCACAAGCTCTATGCACGAACCGCTGTTAACCGCGGATTCCGATTCAATCGCATCAATCGCCTTGACTTCTGATTTTGCCGCTAAGGAAGAAGCGAGTCAGAAGACTGCCGAGCACTATATATCGGCTTCACTACTTTTCCGGCAATCATTCTATCTTAACGAATCGCTACTTACAAGTGAAAGTGACTCAGTTTCAGGAGCTGTATGAGAATATATACTGGACTCCAGTGTTAGTGAGAGGGAAATTTTAAATTCCAATTTACTCTGCGAATGAATGCAAAGTATGTCTGCATCGGTCATTCACCTGCAAGCACGATTTCAAACTTTTCTCTGACCACTGTTCTTATCCATTTTAGTTCCTCTATGTAACACATTCACTCCTCGTTTCCTTACTCTACACAGTGATCGTTTTGATTCTCCACAGAACCATATGCTGTCTAGTGCTAAGGAAACAGTGTAGATGCTTAAAGTACTTATAGATGTTTCCTCTACCAAATGCATCTGTATTTCCTCCTCTTACAATTGTTTCCCAATAATCTTTTCATTTGAACCTGTAGAATGCAAATTATAAGAAGGTGCACATAACGGCACAAGCACTATGCACGAACCGCCGTTAACCGCGGATTCCGATTCAATCGCATCAATCGCCTTTACTTCTGAGATTGCCGGTAAGGAAGACGCAAGTCAGAAGACTGCCGATCATTGTTTTCGGCTTCTCTATTCAGGCGGCTGTCTTGCTATATTTCGAATCGCGACTTTCACGTGAAAGTGACTCAGTTTCAGGAGCTGTATGAGAATGTATACTGTACCCCAGTGTTAACGAGAGGGAAATTTTAAATTCCAATATACTCTGTGAATGAATGCAAAGTATGTCTGCATCGGTCATTCACCTGCAAGCACGATTTCAAACTTTTCTCTGACAAGTGTTGCTATCCATTTTAGATCCTCATTGTAACACATCACTCCTCGTTTCCCTACCATACACAGTGATCGTTTTGATTCCACACAAACCCATGTGCTGTTCAGTGCTAAGGAAACAGTGTAGATGCTTAAACTACTTATAGATGTTTCCTCTACCAAATGCATCTGTATTTCCTCCTCTTACAATTGTTTCCCAATAATCTTTTCATTTGAACCTGTAGAATGCAAATTATAAGAAGGTGCACATACCGGCACAAGCACTATGCACGAACCGCTGTTAACCGCGGATTCCGATTCAATCGCATCAATCGCCTTTACTTCTGAGATTGCCGGTAAGGAAGACGCGAGTCAGAAGACTGCCGATCATTGTTTTCGGCTCTCTATTCACCCGGCTGTCTTTCTATATTAAGGAATCGCGACTTTCACGTGAAAGTGACTCAGTTTCAGGAGCTGTATGAGAATGTATACTGTACTCCAGTGATAGTTAGAGGGAAATTTTAAATCGCACTACTTTTCTGCTACTGAATGCAAAGTATGTCTGCATCGGTCATTCACCTGCAAGCACGATTTCAAACTTTTCTCTGACAACTGTTGTTATCCATTTTAGATCCTCATTGTAACACATCACTCCTCGTTTCCCTACCATACACAGTGATCGTTTTGATTCCACACAAATCCATGTGCTGTTCAGTGCTAAGGAAACAGTGTAGATACTTAAAGTACTTAGACCTGTTTCCTCTAACAAATGCATGTGTCATTTCAACACTTACAATTGTTTCCCAGTAAGCCTTTTCATTGGAGCTTCTATAATGCAGATTATAAGAAGGTGCACATACCGGCACATGCTCTATGCACGAACCGCTGTTAACCGCGGATTCCGATTCAATCGCATCAATCGCCTTTACTTCTGAGATTGCCGGTAAGGAAGACGCGAGTCAGAAGACTGCCTTACACTCTATAGCGGCTTCACTATTCAGCCCTCTGCTGTCCTATATAACAAATCGCGAATAACGCATGTAAGGAACTCAGTTTCAGGAGCTGTACGAGAATGTATGCTGAACCCCAAAGTTTTTGAGACGAAAAATTTAAATCCCACTTTGCTCTGCAACTGAATACAAAGTATGTCTGCATCGGTCATTCACCTGCAAGCACGATTTCAAACTTTTCTCTGAGAAGTGTTCTTATCCATTTGAGATCCTTTATGTAACACAGTCACTCCTCGTTTCCTTTCCATACAGAGTGATCTTTATGATTCTTCACAGAACCATGTGCTGTTCAGTGCTAAGGAAACAGTGTAGATGCTTAAAGTAATTAGAGATGTTTCCTCTATCAAATGCATCTGAATTTCCACCTCTTACAATTCTTTCCCAAGAAACTTTTTATTGGAGCTTCCTCCATGCAAATTATAAGAAGGTGCACATACCGGCACAAGCACTATGCACGAACCGCTGTTAACCGCGGATTCCAATTCAATCGCATCAATCGCCTTTACTTCTGAGTTTGCCGCTAAGGAAGAAGCGAGTCAGAAGACTGCCGATCACTGTATAGCGGCTTCTCTATTCACCCGGCTGTCTTTCTATATTAAGGAATCGCGAAAAACACGTGAAAATGAGTCTGTTTCAGGAGCTGTATGAGAATGTATACTGGACATCAGTGTTAGTGAGAGGGAAATTTTAAATCCCACTACTTTTCTGCTACTGAATGCAAAGTATGTCTGCATCAGTCATTCACCTGCAAGCACGATTTCAAACTTTTCTCTGACAACTGTTGTTATACAATTTAGATCCTCATTGTAACACAGTCAACCCTCGTTTCCTTACTCTACCCAGTGATCCTTTTGATTCTCCACAGAAACATATGCTGTCTAGTGCCAAGGAAACAGTGTAGATGCTTAAAGTACTTATAGATGTTTCCTCTACCAAATGCATCTGTATTTCCTCCTCTTACAATTGTTTCCCAATAATCTTTTCATTTGAACCTGTAGAATGCAAATTATAAGAAGGTGCACATACCGGCACAAGCACTATGCACGAACCGCTGTTAACCGCGGATTCCGATTCAATCGCATCAATCGCCTTTACTTCTGAGATTGCCGCTAAGGAAGACGCGAGTCAGAAGACTGCCTTACACTCTATAGCGGCTTCTTATTCAGCCCTCTGCTGTCCTATATAACGATTCGCGGTTAACGCATGTAAGGGACTCAGTTTCAGGAGCTGTACGAGAACGTATGCTGAACCCCAATGTTAGTGAGACGAAAAATTTAAATCCCACTTTGCTCTGCAACTGAATACAAAGTATGTCTGCATCGGTCATTCACCTGCATCACGATTTCAAACTTTTCTCTGAGAAGTGTTCTTATCCATTTGAGATCCTCTATGTTACACAGTCACTCCTCGTTTCCTTACTCTACACAGTGATCGTTTTGATTCCTCACAGAAACATGTGCTGTTCAGTGCTAAGGAAACAGTGTAGATACTTAAAGTACTTAGACCTGTTTCCTCTAACAAATGCATGTGTCATTTCAACACTTACTATTGTTTCCCAGTAAGCCTTTTCATTGGAGCTTCTATAATGCAGATTATAAGAAGGTGCACATACCGGCACAAGCACTATGCACGAACCGCTGTTAACCGCGGATTCCGATTCAATCGCATCAATCGCCTTTACTTCTGAGATTGCCGGTAAGGAAGACGCGAGTCAGAAGACTGCCTTACACTCTATAGCGGCTTCACTATTCAGCCCTCTGCTGTCCTATATAACAAATCGCAAATAACGCATGTAAGGAACTCATTTTCAGGAGATGTACGAGAATGTATGCTGAACCCCAAAGTTTTTGAGACGAAAAATTTAAATCCCACTTTGCTCTGCAACTGAATACAAATTATGTCTGCATCGGTCATTCACCTGCAAGCACGATTTCAAACTTTTCTCTGAGAAGTGTTCTTATCCATTTGAGATCCTTTATGAAACACAGTCACTCCTCGTTTCCTTTCCATACAGAGTGATCTTTATGATTCTTCACAGAACCATGTGCTGTTCAGTGCGAAGGAAACAGTGTAGATGCTTAAAGTAATTAGAGATGTTTCCTCTATCAAATGCATCTGAATTTCCACCTCTTACAATTCTTTCCCAAGAAACTTTTTTTGGGAGCTTCCTCCATGCAAATTATAAGAAGGTGCACATACCGGCACAAGCACTATGCACGAACCGCTGTTAACCGCGGATTCCGATTCAATCGCATCAATCGCCTTTACTTCTGAGTTTGCCGCTAAGGAAGAAGCGAGTCAGAAGACTGCCGATCACTGTATAGCTGCTTCTCTATTCACCCGGCTGTCTTTCTATATTAAGGAATCGCGAAAAACACGTGAAAATGAGTCTGTTTCAGGAGCTGTATGAGAATGTATACTGGACATCAGTGTTAGTGAGAGGGAAATTTTAAATCCCACTACTTTTCTGCTACTGAATGCAAAGTATGTCTGCATCAGTCATTCACCTGCAAGCACGATTTCAAACTTTTCTCTGACAACTGTTGTTATACATTTTAGATCCTCATTGTAACACAGTCACTCCTCGTTTCCTTACTATACCCAGTGATCCTTTTGATTCTCCACAGAACCATATGCTGTCTAGTGCTAAGGAAACAGTGTAGATGCTTAAAGTACTTATAGATGTTTCCTCTACCAAATGAATCTGAATTTCCACCTCTTACAATTCTTTCCCAGTAAGCCTTTTCATTGGAGCTTCTATAATGCAGATTATAAGAAGGTGCACATACCGGCACAAGCACTATGCACGAACCGCTGTTAACTGCGGATTCCGATTCAATCGCATCAATCGCCTTTACTTCTGAGATTGCCGCTAAGGAAGACGCGAGTCAGAAGACTGCCTTACACTCTATAGCGGCTTCTTAGTCAGCCGTCTACTGTCCTATATAAAGATCGCGGTTAGCGCATGTAAGGGACTCAGTTTCAGGAGATGTACGAGAATGTATGCTGAACCCCAAAGTTTTTGAGACGAAAAATTTAAATCCCACTTTGCTCTGCAACTGAATGCAAAGCATGTCTGCATCGGTCATTCACCTGCAAGCACGATTTCAAACTTTTCTCTGAGAAGTGTTCTTATCCATTTTAGATCCATTATGTAACACAGTCACTCCTCAATTCCTTACTCTACAAAGTGATCGTTTTGTTTCTCCACAGAACCATAAGCAGTTTAGTGCTAAGGAAACAGTGTAGATGCTTAAAGTACTTATAGATGTTTCCTCTACCAAATGCATCTGAATTTAAACCTCTTACAATTCTTTCCCAATAAACTTTTTATTGGAGCTTCCTTCATGGAAATTATAAGAAGGTGCACATACCGGCACATGCTCTATGCACGAACCGCTGTTAACCGCGGATTCCGACTCAATCGAATCAATTGCCTTTACTTCTGAGATTGCCGCTACGGAAGACTCGAGACAGAGGACGGCCTTACACTCTATAGCGGCTTCTTATTCAGCCGTCTACTGTCCTATATAACGATTCGCGGTTAACGCATGTAAGGGACTCAGTTTCAGGAGCTGTACGAGAACGTATGCTGAACCCCAATGTTAGTGAGATGAAAAATTTAAATCCCACTTTGCTCTGCAACTGAATACAAAGTATGTCTGCATCGGTCATTCACCTGCAAGCACGATTTCAAACTTTTCTCTGAGAAGTGTTCTTATCCATTTGAGATCCTCTATGTTACACAGTCACTCCTCGTTTCCTTACTCTACACAGTGATCGTTTTGATTCCTCACAGAAACATGTGCTGTTCAGTGCTAAGGAAACAGTGTAGATGCTATAATTACTTATAGCTCTTTCCTCTACCAAATGCATGTGTCATTTCACCACATACAATTTTTGCCAGTCAATTTTTTCATTGGAACTTCAATAATGCAAATTGTAAGAAGGTGCACATACCGGCACAAGCTCTATGCACGAACCGCTGTTAACCGCGGATTCCGATTCAATCGCATCAATCGCCTTGACTTCTGATTTTGCCGCTAAGGAAGAAGCGAGTCAGAAGACTGCCGAGCACTATATATCGGCTTCACTACTTTTCCGGCAATCATTCTATCTTAACGAATCGCTACTTACAATTGAAAGTGACTCAGTTTCAGGAGCTGTATGAGAATATATACTGGACTCCAGTGTTAGTGAGAGGGAAATTTTAAATTCCAATTTACTCTGCGAATGAATGCAAAGTATGTCTGCATCGGTCATTCACCTGCAAGCACGATTTCAAACTTTTCTCTGACCACTGTTCTTATCCATTTTAGTTCCTCTATGTAACACAGTCACTCCTCGTTTCCTTACTCTACACAGTGATCGTTTTGATTCTCCACAGAACCATATGCTGTCTAGTGCTAAGGAAACAGTGTAGATGCTTAAAGTACTTATAGATGTTTCCTCTACCAAATGCATCTGTATTTCCTCCTCTTACAATTGTTTCCCAATAATCTTTTCATTTGAACCTGTAGAATGCAAATTATAAGAAGGTGCACATACCGGCACAAGCACTATGCACGAACCGCTGTTAACCGCGGATTCCGATTCAATCGCATCAATCGCCTTTACTTCTGAGATTGCCGGTAAGGAAGACGCGAGTCAGAAGACTGCCTTACACTCTATTGCGGCTTCTTATTCAGCCCTCTACTGTCCTATATAACGATTCGCGGTTAACGCATGTAAGGGACTCAGTTTCAGGAGCTGTACGAGAACGTATGCTGAACCCCAATGTTAGTGAGACGAAAAATTTAAATCCCACTTTGCTCTGCAACTGAATACAAAGTATGTCTGCATCGGTCATTCACCTGCAAGCACGATTTCAAACTTTTCTCTGAGAAGTGTTCTTATCCATTTGAGATCCTCTATGTTACACAGTCACTCCTCGTTTCCTTACTCTACACAGTGATCGTTTTGATTCATCACAGAACCATGTGCTGTTCAGTGCTAAGGAAACAGTGTAGATACTTAAAGTACTTAGACCTGTTTCCTCTAACAAATGCATGTGTCATTTCAACACTTACTATTGTTTCCCAGTAAGCCTTTTCTTTGGAGCTTCTATAATGCAGATTATAAGAAGGTGCACATACCGGCACAAGCACTATGCACGAACCGCTGTTAACCGCGGATTCCGATTCAATCGCATCAATCGCCTTTACTTCTGAGATTGCCGGTAAGGAAGACGCGAGTCAGAAGACTGCCTTACACTCTATAGCGGCTTCTTATTCAGCCGTCTACTGTCCTATATAACGATTCGCGGTTAACGCATGTAAGGGACTCAGTTTCAGGAGCTGTACGAGAACGTATGCTGAACCCCAATGTTAGTGAGACGAAAAATTTAAATCCCACTTTGCTCTGCAACTGAATACAAAGTATGTCTGCATCGGTCATTCACCTGCAAGCACGATTTCAAACTTTTCTCTGAGAAGTGTTCTTATCCATTTGAGATCCTCTATGTTACACAGTCACTCCTCGTTTCCTTACTCTACACAGTGATCGTTTTGATTCCTCACAGAAACATGTGCTGTTCAGTGCTAAGGAAACAGTGTAGATGCTATAATTACTTATAGCTGTTTCCTCTACCAAATGCATGTGTCATTTCACCACATACAATTTTTGCCAGTCAACCTTTTCATTGGAACTTCAATAATGCAAATTGTAAGAAGGTGCACATACCGGCACAAGCTCTATGCACGAACCGCTGTTAACCGCGGATTCCGATTCAATCGCATCAATCGCCTTGACTTCTGATTTTGCCGCTAAGGAAGAAGCGAGTCAGAAGACTGCCGAGCACTATATATCGGCTTCACTACTTTTCCGGCAATCATTCTATCTTAACGAATCGCTACTTACAAGTGAAAGTGACTCAGTTTCAGGAGCTGTATGAGAATATATACTGGACTCCAGTGTTAGTGAGAGGGAAATTTTAAATTCCAATTTACTCTGCGAATGAATGCAAAGTATGTCTGCATCGGTCATTCACCTGCAAGCACGATTTCAAACTTTTCTCTGACCACTGTTCTTATCCATTTTAGTTCCTCTATGTAACACATTCACTCCTCGTTTCCTTACTCTACACAGTGATCGTTTTGATTCTCCACAGAACCATATGCTGTCTAGTGCTAAGGAAACAGTGTAGATGCTTAAAGTACTTATAGATGTTTCCTCTACCAAATGCATCTGTATTTCCTCCTCTTACAATTGTTTCCCAATAATCTTTTCATTTGAACCTGTAGAATGCAAATTATAAGAAGGTGCACATAACGGCACAAGCACTATGCACGAACCGCCGTTAACCGCGGATTCCGATTCAATCGCATCAATCGCCTTTACTTCTGAGATTGCCGGTAAGGAAGACGCAAGTCAGAAGACTGCCGATCATTGTTTTCGGCTTCTCTATTCAGGCGGCTGTCTTGCTATATTTCGAATCGCGACTTTCACGTGAAAGTGACTCAGTTTCAGGAGCTGTATGAGAATGTATACTGTACCCCAGTGTTAACGAGAGGGAAATTTTAAATTCCAATATACTCTGTGAATGAATGCAAAGTATGTCTGCATCGGTCATTCACCTGCAAGCACGATTTCAAACTTTTCTCTGACAAGTGTTGCTATCCATTTTAGATCCTCATTGTAACACATCACTCCTCGTTTCCCTACCATACACAGTGATCGTTTTGATTCCACACAAACCCATGTGCTGTTCAGTGCTAAGGAAACAGTGTAGATGCTTAAACTACTTATAGATGTTTCCTCTACCAAATGCATCTGTATTTCCTCCTCTTACAATTGTTTCCCAATAATCTTTTCATTTGAACCTGTAGAATGCAAATTATAAGAAGGTGCACATACCGGCACAAGCACTATGCACGAACCGCTGTTAACCGCGGATTCCGATTCAATCGCATCAATCGCCTTTACTTCTGAGATTGCCGGTAAGGAAGACGCGAGTCAGAAGACTGCCGATCATTGTTTTCGGCTCTCTATTCACCCGGCTGTCTTTCTATATTAAGGAATCGCGACTTTCACGTGAAAGTGACTCAGTTTCAGGAGCTGTATGAGAATGTATACTGTACTCCAGTGATAGTTAGAGGGAAATTTTAAATCGCACTACTTTTCTGCTACTGAATGCAAAGTATGTCTGCATCGGTCATTCACCTGCAAGCACGATTTCAAACTTTTCTCTGACAACTGTTGTTATCCATTTTAGATCCTCATTGTAACACATCACTCCTCGTTTCCCTACCATACACAGTGATCGTTTTGATTCCACACAAATCCATGTGCTGTTCAGTGCTAAGGAAACAGTGTAGATACTTAAAGTACTTAGACCTGTTTCCTCTAACAAATGCATGTGTCATTTCAACACTTACTATTGTTTCCCAGTAAGCCTTTTCATTGGAGCTTCTATAATGCAGATTATAAGAAGGTGCACATACCGGCACATGCTCTATGCACGAACCGCTGTTAACCGCGGATTCCGATTCAATCGCATCAATCGCCTTTACTTCTGAGATTGCCGGTAAGGAAGACGCGAGTCAGAAGACTGCCTTACACTCTATAGCGGCTTCACTATTCAGCCCTCTGCTGTCCTATATAACAAATCGCGAATAACGCATGTAAGGAACTCAGTTTCAGGAGCTGTACGAGAATGTATGCTGAACCCCAAAGTTTTTGAGACGAAAAATTTAAATCCCACTTTGCTCTGCAACTGAATACAAAGTATGTCTGCATCGGTCATTCACCTGCAAGCACGATTTCAAACTTTTCTCTGAGAAGTGTTCTTATCCATTTGAGATCCTTTATGTAACACAGTCACTCCTCGTTTCCTTTCCATACAGAGTGATCTTTATGATTCTTCACAGAACCATGTGCTGTTCAGTGCTAAGGAAACAGTGTAGATGCTTAAAGTAATTAGAGATGTTTCCTCTATCAAATGCATCTGAATTTCCACCTCTTACAATTCTTTCCCAAGAAACTTTTTATTGGAGCTTCCTCCATGCAAATTATAAGAAGGTGCACATACCGGCACAAGCACTATGCACGAACCGCTGTTAACCGCGGATTCCAATTCAATCGCATCAATCGCCTTTACTTCTGAGTTTGCCGCTAAGGAAGAAGCGAGTCAGAAGACTGCCGATCACTGTATAGCGGCTTCTCTATTCACCCGGCTGTCTTTCTATATTAAGGAATCGCGAAAAACACGTGAAAATGAGTCTGTTTCAGGAGCTGTATGAGAATGTATACTGGACATCAGTGTTAGTGAGAGGGAAATTTTAAATCCCACTACTTTTCTGCTACTGAATGCAAAGTATGTCTGCATCAGTCATTCACCTGCAAGCACGATTTCAAACTTTTCTCTGACAACTGTTGTTATACAATTTAGATCCTCATTGTAACACAGTCAACCCTCGTTTCCTTACTCTACCCAGTGATCCTTTTGATTCTCCACAGAAACATATGCTGTCTAGTGCCAAGGAAACAGTGTAGATGCTTAAAGTACTTATAGATGTTTCCTCTACCAAATGCATCTGTATTTCCTCCTCTTACAATTGTTTCCCAATAATCTTTTCATTTGAACCTGTAGAATGCAAATTATAAGAAGGTGCACATACCGGCACAAGCACTATGCACGAACCGCTGTTAACCGCGGATTCCGATTCAATCGCATCAATCGCCTTTACTTCTGAGATTGCCGCTAAGGAAGACGCGAGTCAGAAGACTGCCTTACACTCTATAGCGGCTTCTTATTCAGCCCTCTGCTGTCCTATATAACGATTCGCGGTTAACGCATGTAAGGGACTCAGTTTCAGGAGCTGTACGAGAACGTATGCTGAACCCCAATGTTAGTGAGACGAAAAATTTAAATCCCACTTTGCTCTGCAACTGAATACAAAGTATGTCTGCATCGGTCATTCACCTGCATCACGATTTCAAACTTTTCTCTGAGAAGTGTTCTTATCCATTTGAGATCCTCTATGTTACACAGTCACTCCTCGTTTCCTTACTCTACACAGTGATCGTTTTGATTCCTCACAGAAACATGTGCTGTTCAGTGCTAAGGAAACAGTGTAGATACTTAAAGTACTTAGACCTGTTTCCTCTAACAAATGCATGTGTCATTTCAACACTTACTATTGTTTCCCAGTAAGCCTTTTCATTGGAGCTTCTATAATGCAGATTATAAGAAGGTGCACATACCGGCACAAGCACTATGCACGAACCGCTGTTAACCGCGGATTCCGATTCAATCGCATCAATCGCCTTTACTTCTGAGATTGCCGGTAAGGAAGACGCGAGTCAGAAGACTGCCTTACACTCTATAGCGGCTTCACTATTCAGCCCTCTGCTGTCCTATATAACAAATCGCAAATAACGCATGTAAGGAACTCATTTTCAGGAGATGTACGAGAATGTATGCTGAACCCCAAAGTTTTTGAGACGAAAAATTTAAATCCCACTTTGCTCTGCAACTGAATACAAATTATGTCTGCATCGGTCATTCACCTGCAAGCACGATTTCAAACTTTTCTCTGAGAAGTGTTCTTATCCATTTGAGATCCTTTATGAAACACAGTCACTCCTCGTTTCCTTTCCATACAGAGTGATCTTTATGATTCTTCACAGAACCATGTGCTGTTCAGTGCGAAGGAAACAGTGTAGATGCTTAAAGTAATTAGAGATGTTTCCTCTATCAAATGCATCTGAATTTCCACCTCTTACAATTCTTTCCCAAGAAACTTTTTTTGGGAGCTTCCTCCATGCAAATTATAAGAAGGTGCACATACCGGCACAAGCACTATGCACGAACCGCTGTTAACCGCGGATTCCGATTCAATCGCATCAATCGCCTTTACTTCTGAGTTTGCCGCTAAGGAAGAAGCGAGTCAGAAGACTGCCGATCACTGTATAGCTGCTTCTCTATTCACCCGGCTGTCTTTCTATATTAAGGAATCGCGAAAAACACGTGAAAATGAGTCTGTTTCAGGAGCTGTATGAGAATGTATACTGGACATCAGTGTTAGTGAGAGGGAAATTTTAAATCCCACTACTTTTCTGCTACTGAATGCAAAGTATGTCTGCATCAGTCATTCACCTGCAAGCACGATTTCAAACTTTTCTCTGACAACTGTTGTTATACATTTTAGATCCTCATTGTAACACAGTCACTCCTCGTTTCCTTACTATACCCAGTGATCCTTTTGATTCTCCACAGAACCATATGCTGTCTAGTGCTAAGGAAACAGTGTAGATGCTTAAAGTACTTATAGATGTTTCCTCTACCAAATGAATCTGAATTTCCACCTCTTACAATTCTTTCCCAGTAAGCCTTTTCATTGGAGCTTCTATAATGCAGATTATAAGAAGGTGCACATACCGGCACAAGCACTATGCACGAACCGCTGTTAACTGCGGATTCCGATTCAATCGCATCAATCGCCTTTACTTCTGAGATTGCCGCTAAGGAAGACGCGAGTCAGAAGACTGCCTTACACTCTATAGCGGCTTCTTAGTCAGCCGTCTACTGTCCTATATAAAGATCGCGGTTAGCGCATGTAAGGGACTCAGTTTCAGGAGATGTACGAGAATGTATGCTGAACCCCAAAGTTTTTGAGACGAAAAATTTAAATCCCACTTTGCTCTGCAACTGAATGCAAAGCATGTCTGCATCGGTCATTCACCTGCAAGCACGATTTCAAACTTTTCTCTGAGAAGTGTTCTTATCCATTTTAGATCCATTATGTAACACAGTCACTCCTCAATTCCTTACTCTACAAAGTGATCGTTTTGTTTCTCCACAGAACCATAAGCTGTTTAGTGCTAAGGAAACAGTGTAGATGCTTAAAGTACTTATAGATGTTTCCTCTACCAAATGCATCTGAATTTAAACCTCTTACAATTCTTTCCCAATAAACTTTTTATTGGAGCTTCCTTCATGCAAATTATAAGAAGGTGCACATACCGGCACATGCTCTATGCACGAACCGCTGTTAACCGCGGATTCCGACTCAATCGAATCAATTGCCTTTACTTCTGAGATTGCCGCTAAGGAAGACTCGAGACAGAGGACGGCCTTACACTCTATAGCGGCTTCTTATTCAGCCGTCTACTGTCCTATATAACGATTCGCGGTTAACGCATGTAAGGGACTCAGTTTCAGGAGCTGTACGAGAACGTATGCTGAACCCCAATGTTAGTGAGATGAAAAATTTAAATCCCACTTTGCTCTGCAACTGAATACAAAGTATGTCTGCATCGGTCATTCACCTGCAAGCACGATTTCAAACTTTTCTCTGAGAAGTGTTCTTATCCATTTGAGATCCTCTATGTTACACAGTCACTCCTCGTTTCCTTACTCTACACAGTGATCGTTTTGATTCCTCACAGAAACATGTGCTGTTCAGTGCTAAGGAAACAGTGTAGATGCTATAATTACTTATAGCTCTTTCCTCTACCAAATGCATGTGTCATTTCACCACATACAATTTTTGCCAGTCAATTTTTTCATTGGAACTTCAATAATGCAAATTGTAAGAAGGTGCACATACCGGCACAAGCTCTATGCACGAACCGCTGTTAACCGCGGATTCCGATTCAATCGCATCAATCGCCTTGACTTCTGATTTTGCCGCTAAGGAAGAAGCGAGTCAGAAGACTGCCGAGCACTATATATCGGCTTCACTACTTTTCCGGCAATCATTCTATCTTAACGAATCGCTACTTACAATTGAAAGTGACTCAGTTTCAGGAGCTGTATGAGAATATATACTGGACTCCAGTGTTAGTGAGAGGGAAATTTTAAATTCCAATTTACTCTGCGAATGAATGCAAAGTATGTCTGCATCGGTCATTCACCTGCAAGCACGATTTCAAACTTTTCTCTGACCACTGTTCTTATCCATTTTAGTTCCTCTATGTAACACAGTCACTCCTCGTTTCCTTACTCTACACAGTGATCGTTTTGATTCTCCACAGAACCATATGCTGTCTAGTGCTAAGGAAACAGTGTAGATGCTTAAAGTACTTATAGATGTTTCCTCTACCAAATGCATCTGTATTTCCTCCTCTTACAATTGTTTCCCAATAATCTTTTCATTTGAACCTGTAGAATGCAAATTATAAGAAGGTGCACATAACGGCACAAGCACTATGCACGAACCGCCGTTAACCGCGGATTCCGATTCAATCGCATCAATCGCCTTTACTTCTGAGATTGCCGCTAAGGAAGACGCGAGTCAGAAGACTGCCTTACACTCTATAGCGGCTTCACTATTCAGCCCTCTGCTGTCCTATATAACGATTCGCGGTTAACGCATGTAAGGGACTCAGTTTCAGGAGCTGTACGAGAACGTATGCTGAACCCCAATGTTAGTGAGACGAAAAATTTAAATCCCACTTTGCTCTGCAACTGAATACAAAGTATGTCTGCATCGGTCATTCACCTGCATCACGATTTCAAACTTTTCTCTGAGAAGTGTTCTTATCCATTTGAGATCCTCTATGTTACACAGTCACTCCTCGTTTCCTTACTCTACACAGTGATCGTTTTGATTCCTCACAGAAACATGTGCTGTTCAGTGCTAAGGAAACAGTGTAGATACTTAAAGTACTTAGACCTGTTTCCTCTAACAAATGCATGTGTCATTTCAACACTTACTATTGTTTCCCAGTAAGCCTTTTCATTGGAGCTTCTATAATGCAGATTATAAGAAGGTGCACATACCGGCACAAGCACTATGCACGAACCGCTGTTAACCGCGGATTCCGATTCAATCGCATCAATCGCCTTTACTTCTGAGATTGCCGGTAAGGAAGACGCGAGTCAGAAGACTGCCTTACACTCTATAGCGGCTTCACTATTCAGCCCTCTGCTGTCCTATATAACAAATCGCAAATAACGCATGTAAGGAACTCAGTTTCAGGAGCTGTACGAGAATGTATGCTGAACCCCAATGTTAGTGAGAAGAAAAATTTAAATCCCACTTTGCTCTGCAACTGAATACAAATTATGTCTGCATCGGTCATTCACCTGCAAGCACGATTTCAAACTTTTCTCTGAGAAGTGTTCTTATCCATTTTAGTTCCTCTATGTAACACAGTCACTCCTCGTTTCCTTTCCATACAGAGTGATCTTTATGATTCTTCACAGAACCATGTGCTGTTCAGTGCTAAGGAAACAGTGTAGATGCTTAAAGTAATTAGAGATGTTTCCTCTACCAAATGCATCTGAATTTCCACCTCTTGCAATTCTTTCCCAAGAAACTTTTTATTGGAGCTTCCTCCATGCAAATTATAAGAAGGTGCACATACCGGCACAAGCACTATGCACGAACCGCTGTTAACCGCGGATTCCGATTCAATCGCATCAATCGCCTTTACTTCTGAGTTTGCCGCTAAGGAAGAAGCATGTCAGAAGACTGCCGATCACTGTATAGCGGCTTCTCTATTCACCCGGCTGTCTTTCTATATTAAGGAATCGCGAAAAACACGTGAAAAATGAGTCTGTTTCAGGAGCTGTATGAGAATGTATACTGGACATCAGTGTTAGTGAGAGGGAAATTTTAAATCCCACTACTTTTCTGCTACTGAATGCAAAGTATGTCTGCATCAGTCATTCACCTGCAAGCACGATTTCAAACTTTTCTCTGACAACTGTTGTTATACATTTTAGATCCTCATTGTAACACAGTCACTCCTCGTTTCCTTACTCTACACAGTGATCCTTTTGATTCTCCACAGAACCATATGCTGTCTAGTGCCAAGGAAACAGTGTAGATGCTTAAACTACTTATAGATGTTTCCTCTACCAAATGCATCTGAATTTCCACCTCTTACAATTCTTTCCCAGTAAGCCTTTTCATTGGAGCTTCTATAATGCAGATTATAAGAAGGTGCACATACCGGCACAAGCACTATGCACGAACCGCTGTTAACCGCGGATTCCGATTCAATCGCATCAATCGCCTTTACTTCTGAGATTGCCGCTAAGGAAGACGCGAGTCAGAAGACTGCCTTACACTCTATAGCGGCTTCTTAGTCAGCCGTCTACTGTCCTATATAAAGATCGCGGTTAGCGCATGTAAGGGACTCAGTTTCAGGAGATGTACGAGAATGTATGCTGAACCCCAAAGTTTTTGAGACGAAAAATTTAAATCCCACTTTGCTCTGCAACTGAATGCAAAGCATGTCTGCATCGGTCATTCACCTGCATCACGATTTCAAACTTTTCTCTGAGAAGTGTTCTTATCCATTTGAGATCCATTATGTAACACAGTCACTCCTCAATTCCTTACTCTACACAGTGATCGTTTTGTTTCTCCACAGAACCATATGCTGTTTAGTGCTAAGGAAACAGTGTAGATGCTTAAAGTACTTATAGATGTTTCCTCTACCAAATGCATCTGAATTTAAACCTCTTACAATTCTTTCCCAATAAACTTTTTATTGGAGCTTCTTTCATGCAAATTATAAGAAGGTGCACATACCGGCACAAGCACTATGCACGAACCGCTGTTAACCGCGGATTCCGATTCAATCGCATCAATCGCCTTTACTTCTGAGATTGCCGGTAAGGAAGACGCGAGTCAGAAGACTGCCTTACACTCTATAGCGGCTTCACTATTCAGCCCTCTGCTGTCCTATATAACAAATCGCGAATAACGCATGTAAGGAACTCAGTTTCAGGAGCTGTACGAGAATGTATGCTGAACCCCAAAGTTTTTGAGACGAAAAATTTAAATCCCACTTTGCTCTGCAACTGAATACAAATTATGTCTGCATCGGTCATTCACCTGCAAGCACGATTTCAAACTTTTCTCTGAGAAGTGTTCTTATCCATTTGAGATCCTCTATGTAACACAGTCACTCCTCGTTTCCTTTCCATACAGAGTGATCTTTATGATTCTCCACAGAACCATGTGCTGTTCAGTGCGAAGGAAACAGTGTAGATGCTTAAAGTAATTAGAGATGTTTCCTCTACCAAATGCATCTGAATTTCCACCTCTTACAATTCTTTCCCAGTAAGCCTTTTCATTGGAGCTTCTATAATGCAGATTATAAGAAGGTGCACATACCGGCACAAGCACTATGCACGAACCGCTGTTAACCGCGGATTCCGATTCAATCGCATCAATCGCCTTTACTTCTGAGTTTGCCGCTAAGGAAGACGCGAGTCAGAAGACTGCCGATCACTGTATAGCGGCTTCTCTATTCACCCGGCTGTCTTTCTATATTAAGGAATCGCGAAAAACACGTGAAAATGAGTCTGTTTCAAAAGCTGTATGAGAATGTATACTGGACATCTGTGTTAGTGAGAGGGAAATTTTAAATCCCACTACTTTTCTGCTATAGAATGCAAAGTATGTCTGCATCAGTCATTCACCTGCAAGCACGATTTCAAACTTTTCTCTGACAACTGTTGTTATCCATTTTAGATCCTCATTGTAACACATCACTCCTCGTTTCCCTACCATACACAGTGATCGTTTTGATTCCTCACAGAACCATGTGCTGTTCAGTGCTAAGGAAACAGTGTAGATACTTAAAGTACTTAGACCTGTTTCCTCTAACAAATGCATCTGTATTTCCTCCTATTACAATTGTTTCCCAAAATCTTTTCATTTGAACCTGTAGAATGCAAATTATACGAACGTGCACATACCGGCACAAGCACTATGCACGAACCGCTGTTAACCGCGGATTCCGATTCAATCGCATCAATCGCCTTTACTTCTGAGATTGCCGGTAAGGAAGACGCGAGTCAGAAGACTGCCTTACACTCTATAGCGGCTTCTTATTCAGCCGTCTACTGTCCTATATAACGATTCGCGGTTAACGCATGTAAGGGACTCAGTTTCAGGAGCTGTACGAGAACGTATGCTGAACCCCAATGTTAGTGAGACGAAAAATTTAAATCCCACTTTGCTCTGCAACTGAATACAAAGTATGTCTGCATCGGTCATTCACCTGCATCACGATTTCAAACTTTTCTCTGAGAAGTGTTCTTATCCATTTGAGATCCTCTATGTTACACAGTCACTCCTCGTTTCCTTACTCTACACAGTGATCGTTTTGATTCCTCACAGAAACATGTGCTGTTCAGTGCTAAGGAAACAGTGTAGATGCTATAATTACTTATAGCTCTTTCCTCTACCAAATGCATGTGTCATTTCACCACATACAATTTTTGCCAGTCAACCTTTTCATTGGAACTTCAATAATGCAAATTGTAAGAAGGTGCACATACCGGCACAAGCTCTATGCACGAACCGCTGTTAACCGCGGATTCCGATTCAATCGCATCAATCGCCTTGACTTCTGATTTTGCCGCTAAGGAAGAAGCGAGTCAGAAGACTGCCGAGCACTATATATCGGCTTCACTACTTTTCCGGCAATCATTCTATCTTAACGAATCGCTACTTACAAGTGAAAGTGACTCAGTTTCAGGAGCTGTATGAGAATATATACTGGACTCCAGTGTTAGTGAGAGGGAAATTTTAAATTCCAATTTACTCTGCGAATGAATGCAAAGTATGTCTGCATCGGTCATTCACCTGCAAGCACGATTTCAAACTTTTCTCTGACCACTGTTCTTATCCATTTTAGTTCCTCATTGTAACACAGTCACTCCTCGTTTCCTTACTCTACCCAGTGATCGTTTTGATTCTCCACAGAACCATATGCTGTCTAGTGCTAAGGAAACAGTGTAGATGCTTAAAGTACTTATAGATGTTTCCTCTACCAAATGCATCTGTATTTCCTCCTCTTACAATTGTTTCCCAATAATCTTTTCATTTGAACCTGTAGAATGCAAATTATAAGAAGGTGCACATAACGGCACAAGCACTATGCACGAACCGCCGTTAACCGCGGATTCCGATTCAATCGCATCAATCGCCTTTACTTCTGAGATTGCCGGTAAGGAAGACGCAAGTCAGAAGACTGCCGATCATTGTTTTCGGCTTCTCTATTCAGGCGGCTGTCTTGCTATATTTCGAATCGCGACTTTCACGTGAAAGTGACTCAGTTTCAGGAGCTGTATGAGAATGTATACTGTACCCCAGTGTTAACGAGAGGGAAATTTTAAATTCCAATATACTCTGTGAATGAATGCAAAGTAATTCTGCATCGGTCATTCACCTGCAAGCACGATTTCAAACTTTTCTCTGAGAAGTGTTCTTATCCATTTGAGATCCTTTATGTAACACAGTCACTCCTCGTTTCCTTTCCATACAGAGTGATCTTTATGATTCTTCACAGAACCATGTGCTGTTCAGTGCTAAGGAAACAGTGTAGATGCTTAAAGTAATTAGAGATGTTTCCTCTATCAAATGCATCTGAATTTCCACCTCTTACAATTCTTTCCCAAGAAACTTTTTTTGGGAGCTTCCTCCATGCAAATTATAAGAAGGTGCACATACCGGCACAAGCACTATGCACGAACCGCCGTTAACCGCGGATTCCGATTCAATCGCATCAATCGCCTTTACTTCTGAGTTTGCCGCTAAGGAAGAAGCGAGTCAGAAGACTGCCGATCACTGTATAGCTGCTTCTCTATTCACCCGGCTGTCTTTCTACATTAAGGAATCGCGAAAAACACGTGAAAATGAGTCTGTTTCAGGAGCTGTATGAGAATGTATACTGGACATCAGTGTTAGTGAGAGGGAAATTTTAAATCCCACTACTTTTCTGCTACTGAATGCAAAGTATGTCTGCATCAGTCATTCACCTGCAAGCACGATTTCAAACTTTTCTCTGACAACTGTTGTTATACATTTTAGATCCTCATTGTAACACAGTCACTCCTCGTTTCCTTACTCTACCCAGTGATCCTTTTGATTCTCACAGAACCATATGCTGTCTAGTGCTAAGGAAACAGTGTAGATGCTTAAAGTACTTATAGATGTTTCCTCTACCAAATGAATCTGAATTTCCACCTCTTACAATTCTTTCCCAGTAAGCCTTTTCATTGGAGCTTCTATAATGCAGATTATAAGAAGGTGCACATACCGGCACAAGCACTATGCACGAACCGCTGTTAACTGCGGATTCCGATTCAATCGCATCAATCGCCTTTACTTCTGAGATTGCCGGTAAGGAAGACGCGAGTCAGAAGACTGCCTTACACTCTATTGCGGCTTCTTATTCAGCCGTCTACTGTCCTATATAAAGATCGCGGTTAGCGCATGTAAGGGACTCAGTTTCAGGAGATGTACGAGAATGTATGCTGAACCCCAAAGTTTTTGAGACGAAAAATTTAAATCCCACTTTGCTCTGCAACTGAATGCAAAGCATGTCTGCATCGGTCATTCACCTGCAAGCACGATTTCAAACTTTTCTCTGAGAAGTGTTCTTATCCATTTTAGATCCATTATGTAACACAGTCACTCCTCAATTCCTTACTCTACAAAGTGATCGTTTTGTTTCTCCACAGAACCATAAGCTGTTTAGTGCTAAGGAAACAGTGTAGATGCTTAAAGTACTTTTAGATGTTTCCTCTACCAAATGCATCTGAATTTAAACCTCTTACAATTCTTTCCCAATAAACTTTTTATTGGAGCTTCCTTCATGCAAATTATAAGAAGGTGCACATACCGGCACAAGCACTATGCACGAACCGCTGTTAACCGCGGATTCCGACTCAATCGAATCAATTGCCTTTACTTCTGAGATTGACGCTAAGGAAGACTCGAGACAGAGGACGGCCTTACACTCTATAGCGGCTTCTTATTCAGCCGTCTACTGTCCTATATAACGATTCGCGGTTAACGCATGTAAGGGACTCAGTTTCAGGAGCTGTACGAGAACGTATGCTGAACCCCAATGTTAGTGAGATGAAAAATTTAAATCCCACTTTGCTCTGCAACTGAATACAAAGTATGTCTGCATCGGTCATTCACCTGCAAGCACGATTTCAAACTTTTCTCTGAGAAGTGTTCTTATCCATTTGAGATCCTCTATGTTACACAGTCACTCCTCGTTTCCTTACTCTACACAGTGATCGTTATGATTCCTCACAGAACCATATGCTGTTTAGTGCCAAGGAAACAGTGTAGATGCTTAAAGTAATTAGAGTTGTTTCCTCTACCAAGTGCATCTGAATTTCCACCTCTTACAATTCTTTCCCAGTAAGCCTTTTCATTGGAGCTTCTATAATGCAGATTATAAGAAGGTGCACATACCGGCACATGCTCTATGCACGAACCGCTGTTAACCGCGGATTCCGATTCAATCGAATCAATTGCCTTTACTTCTGAGATTGCCGCTAAGGAAGACTCGAGACAGAGGACGGCCTTACACTCTATAGCGGCTTCTTATTCAGCCCTCTACTGTCCTATATAACGATTCGCGGTTAACGCATGTAAGGGACTCAGTTTCAGGAGCTGTACGAGAACGTATGCTGAACCCACATGTTAGTGAGATGAAAAATTTAAATCCCACTTTGCTCTGCAACTGAATACAAAGTATGTCTGCATCGGTCATTCACCTGCAAGCACGATTTCAAACTTTTCTCTGAGAAGTGTTCTTATCCATTTGAGATCCTCTATGTTACACAGTCACTCCTCGTTTCCTTACTCTACACAGTGATCGTTTTGATTCCTCACAGAACCATATGCTGTTTAGTGCCAAGGAAACAGTGTAGATGCTTAAACTACTTATAGATGTTTCCTCTACCAAATGCATCTGAATTTCCACCTCTTACAATTCTTTCCCAGTAAGCCTTTTCATTGGAGCTTCTATAATGCAGATTATAAGAAGGTGCACATACCGGCACATGCTCTATGCACGAACCGCTGTTAACCGCGGATTCCGATTCAATCGAATCAATTGCCTTTACTTCTGAGATTGCCGCTAAGGAAGACTCGAGACAGAGGACAGCCTTACACTCTATAGCGGCTTCTTATTCAGCCCTCTACTGTCCTATATAACGATTCGCGGTTTACGCATGTAAGGGACTCAGTTTCAGGAGCTGTACGAGAACATATGCTGAACCCCAATGTTAGTGAGACGTAAAATTTAAATCCCACTTTGCTCTGCAACTGAATACAAAGTATGTCTGCATCGGTCATTCACCTGCAAGCACGATTTCAAACTTTTCTCTGACAACTGTTCTTATCCATTTTAGTTCCTCTATGTAACACAGTCACTCCTCGTTTCCTTTCCATACAGAGTGATCTTTATGATTCTTCACAGAACCATGTGCTGTTCAGTGCTAAGGAAACAGTGTAGATGCTTAAAGTACTTATAGATGTTTCCTCTACCAAATGCATCTGTATTTCCTCCTCTTACAATTGTTTCCCAATAATCTTTTCATTTGAACCTGTAGAATGCAAATTATAAGAAGGTGCACATACCGGCACAAGCACTATGCACGAACCGCTGTTAACCGCGGATTCCGATTCAATCGCATCAATCGCCTTTACTTCTGAGATTGCCGCTAAGGAAGACGCGAGTCAGAAGACTGCCGATCATTGTTTTCGGCTTCTCTATTCACCCGGCTGTCTTTCTATATTAAGGAATCGCGACTTTCACGTGAAAGTGACTCAGTTTCAGGAGCTGTATTAGAATGTATACTGTACCCCAGTGTTAGCGAGAGGGAAATTTTAAATCCATCTTAACTCTGCTACTGAATGCAAAGTAATTCTGCATCGGTCATTCAACTGCAAGCACGATTTCAAACTTTTCTCTGACAAGTGTTGTTATCCATTTTAGATCCTCATTGTAACACATCACTCCTCGTTTCCCTACCATACACAGTGATCGTTTTGATTCCTCACAGAACCATGTGCTGTTTAGTGCTAAGGAAACAGTGTAGATACTTAAAGTACTTAGACCTGTTTCCTCTAACAAATGCATGTGTCATTTCAACACTTACTATTGTTTCCCAGTAAGCCTTTTCATTGGAGCTTCTATAATGCAGATTATAAGAAGGTGCACATACCGGCACATGCTCTATGCACGAACCGCTGTTAACCGCGGATTCCGATTCAATCGCATCAATCGCCTTTACTTCTGAGATTGCCGGTAAGGAAGACGCGAGTCAGAAGACTGCCTTACACTCTATAGCGGCTTCACTATTCAGCCCTCTGCTGTCCTATATAACAAATCGCGAATAACGCATGTAAGGAACTCAGTTTCAGGAGCTGTACGAGAATGTATGCTGAACCCCATAGTTTTTGAGACAAAAAATTTAAATCCCACTTTGCTCTGCAACTGAATACAAAGTATGTCTGCATTGGTCATTCACCTGCAAGCACGATTTCAAACTTTTCTCTGAGAAGTGTTCTTATCCATTTGAGATCCTTTATGTAACACAGTCACTCCTCGTTTCCTTTCCATACAGAGTGATCTTTATGATTCTTCACAGAACCATGTGCTGTTCAGTGCTAAGGAAACAGTGTAGATGCTTAAAGTAATTAGAGATGTTTCCTCTATCAAATGCATCTGAATTTCCACCTCTTACAATTCTTTCCCAAGAAACTTTTTATTGGAGCTTCCTCCATGCAAATTATAATAAGGTGCACATACCGGCACAAGCACTATGCACGAACCGCTGTTAACCGCGGATTCCAATTCAATCGCATCAATCGCCTTTACTTCTGAGTTTGCCGCTAAGGAAGAAGCGAGTCAGAAGACTGCCGATCACTGTATAGCGGCTTCTCTATTCACCCGGCTGTCTTTCTATATTAAGGAATCGCGAAAAACACGTGAAAATGAGTCTGTTTCAGGAGCTGTATGAGAATGTATACTGGACATCAGTGTTAGTGAGAGGGAAATTTTAAATCCCACTACTTTTCTGCTACTGAATGCAAAGTATGTCTGCATCAGTCATTCACCTGCAAGCACGATTTCAAACTTTTCTCTGACAACTGTTGTTATACAATTTAGATCCTCATTGTAACACAGTCAACCCTCGTTTCCTTACTCTACCCAGTGATCCTTTTGATTCTCCACAGAAACATATGCTGTCTAGTGCCAAGGAAACAGTGTAGATGCTTAAAGTACTTATAGATGTTTCCTCTACCAAATGCATCTGTATTTCCTCCTATTACAATTGTTTCCCAAAATCTTTTCATTTGAACCTGTAGAATGCAAATTATACGAACGTGCACATACCGGCACAAGCACTATGCACGAACCGCTGTTAACCGCGGATTCCGATTCAATCGCATCAATCGCCTTTACTTCTGAGATTGCCGGTAAGGAAGACGCGAGTCAGAAGACTGCCTTACACTCTATAGCGGCTTCTTATTCAGCCGTCTACTGTCCTATATAACGATTCGCGGTTAGCGCATGTAAGGGACTCAGTTTCAGGAGCTGTACGAGAACGTATGCTGAACCCCAATGTTAGTGAGACGAAAAATTTAAATCCCACTTTGCTCTGCAACTGAATACAAAGTATGTCTGCATCGGTCATTCACCTGCATCACGATTTCAAACTTTTCTCTGAGAAGTGTTCTTATCCATTTGAGATCAATTATGTTACACAGTCACTCCTCGTTTCCTTACTCTACACAGTGATCGTTTTGATTCCTCACAGAAACATGTGCTGTTCAGTGCTAAGGAAACAGTGTAGATGCTATAATTACTTATAGCTCTTTCCTCTACCAAATGCATGTGTCATTTCACCACATACAATTTTTGCCAGTCAACCTTATCATTGGAACTTCAATAATGCAAATTGTAAGAAGGTGCACATACCGGCACAAGCTCTATGCACGAACCGCTGTTAACCGCGGATTCCGATTCAATCGCATCAATCGCCTTGACTTCTGATTTTGCCGCTAATGAAGAAGCGAGTCAGAAGACTGCCGAGCACTATATATCGGCTTCACTACTTTTCCGGCAATCATTCTATCTTAACGAATCGCTACTTACAAGTGAAAGTGACTCAGTTTCAGGAGCTGTATGAGAATATATACTGGACTCCAGTGTTAGTGAGAGGGAAATTTTAAATTCCAATTTACTCAGCGAATGAATGCAAAGTATGTCTGCATCGGTCATTCACCTGCAAGCACGATTTCAAACTTTTCTCTGACCACTGTTCTTATCCATTTTAGTTCCTCTATGTAACACAGTCACTCCTCGTTTCCTTACTCTACCCAGTGATCGTTTTGATTCTCCACAGAACCATATGCTGTCTAGTGCTAAGGAAACAGTGTAGATGCTTAAAGTACTTATAGATGTTTCCTCTACCAAATGCATCTGTATTTCCTCCTCTTACAATTGTTTCCCAATAATCTTTTCATTTGAACCTGTAGAATGCAAATTATAAGAAGGTGCACATAACGGCACAAGCACTATGCACGAACCGCCGTTAACCGCGGATTCCGATTCAATCGCATCAATCGCCTTTACTTCTGAGATTGCCGGTAAGGAAGACGCAAGTCAGAAGACTGCCGATCATTGTTTTCGGCTTCTCTATTCACCCGGCTGTCTTGCTATATTTCGAATCGCGACTTTCACGTGAAAGTGACTCAGTTTCAGGAGCTGTATGAGAATGTATACTGTACCCCAGTGTTAACGAGAGGGAAATTTTAAATTCCAATATACTCTGTGAATGAATGCAAAGTAATTCTGCATCGGTCATTCACCTGCAAGCACGATTTCAAACTTTTCTCTGAGAAGTGTTCTTATCCATTTGAGATCCTTTATGTAACACAGTCACTCCTCGTTTCCTTTCCATACAGAGTGATCTTTATGATTCTTCACAGAACCATGTGCTGTTCAGTGCGAAGGAAACAGTGTAGATGCTTAAAGTAATTAGAGATGTTTCCTCTATCAAATGCATCTGAATTTCCACCTCTTACAATTCTTTCCCAAGAAACTTTTTTTGGGAGCTTCCTCCATGCAAATTATAAGAAGGTGCACATACCGGCACAAGCACTATGCACGAACCGCTGTTAACCGCGGATTCCGATTCAATCGCATCAATCGCCTTTACTTCTGAGTTTGCCGCTAAGGAAGAAGCGAGTCAGAAGACTGCCGATCACTGTATAGCTGCTTCTCTATTCACCCGGCTGTCTTTCTACATTAAGGAATCGCGAAAAACACGTGAAAATGAGTCTGTTTCAGGAGCTGTATGAGAATGTATACTGGACATCAGTGTTAGTGAGAGGGAAATTTTAAATCCCACTACTTTTCTGCTACTGAATGCAAAGTATGTCTGCATCAGTCATTCACCTGCAAGCACGATTTCAAACTTTTCTCTGACAACTGTTGTTATACATTTTAGATCCTCATTGTAACACAGTCACTCCTCGTTTCCTTACTCTACCCAGTGATCCTTTTGATTCTCCACAGAACCATATGCTGTCTAGTGCTAAGGAAACAGTGTAGATGCTTAAAGTACTTATAGATGTTTCCTCTACCAAATGCATCTGAATTTCCACCTCTTACAATTCTTTCCCAGTAAGCCTTTTCATTGGAGCTTCTATAATGCAGATTATAAGAAGGTGCACATACCGGCACAAGCACTATGCACGAACCGCTGTTAACTGCGGATTCCGATTCAATCGCATCAATCGCCTTTACTTCTGAGATTGCCGCTAAGGAAGACGCGAGTCAGAAGACTGCCTTACACTCTATAGCGGCTTCTTAGTCAGCCGTCTACTGTCCTATATAAAGATCGCGGTTAGCGCATGTAAGGGACTCAGTTTCAGGAGATGTACGAGAATGTATGCTGAACCCCAAAGTTTTTGAGACGAAAAATTTAAATCCCACTTTGCTCTGCAACTGAATGCAAAGCATGTCTGCATCGGTCATTCACCTGCAAGCACGATTTCAAACTTTTCTCTGAGAAGTGTTCTTATCCATTTTAGATCCATTATGTAACACAGTCACTCCTCAATTCCTTACTCTACAAAGTGATCGTTTTGTTTCTCCACAGAACCATAAGCTGTTTAGTGCTAAGGAAACAGTGTAGATGCTTAAAGTACTTATAGATGTTTCCTCTACCAAATGCATCTGAATTTAAACCTCTTACAATTCTTTCCCAATAAACTTTTTATTGGAGCTTCCTTCATGCAAATTATAAGAAGGTGCACATACCGGCACATGCTCTATGCACGAACCGCTGTTAACCGCGGATTCCGACTCAATCGAATCAATTGCCTTTACTTCTGAGATTGCCGCTAAGGAAGACTCGAGACAGAGGACGGCCTTACACTCTATAGCGGCTTCTTATTCAGCCGTCTACTGTCCTATATAACGATTCGCGGTTAACGCATGTAAGGGACTCAGTTTCAGGAGCTGTACGAGAACGTATGCTGAACCCCAATGTTAGTGAGATGAAAAATTTAAATCCCACTTTGCTCTGCAACTGAATACAAAGTATGTCTGCATCGGTCATTCACCTGCAAGCACGATTTCAAACTTTTCTCTGAGAAGTGTTCTTATCCATTTGAGATCCTCTATGTTACACAGTCACTCCTCGTTTCCTTACTCTACACAGTGATCGTTTTGATTCCTCACAGAAACATGTGCTGTTCAGTGCTAAGGAAACAGTGTAGATGCTATAATTACTTATAGCTGTTTCCTCTACCAAATGCATGTGTCATTTCACCACATACAATTTTTGCCAGTCAATTTTTTCATTGGAACTTCAATAATGCAAATTGTAAGAAGGTGCACATACCGGCACAAGCTCTATGCACGAACCGCTGTTAACCGCGGATTCCGATTCAATCGCATCAATCGCCTTGACTTCTGATTTTGCCGCTAAGGAAGAAGCGAGTCAGAAGACTGCCGAGCACTATATATCGGCTTCACTACTTTTCCGGCAATCATTCTATCTTAACGAATCGCTACTTACAAGTGAAAGTGACTCAGTTTCAGGAGCTGTATGAGAATATATACTGGACTCCAGTGTTAGTGAGAGGGAAATTTTAAATTCCAATTTACTCTGCGAATGAATGCAAAGTATGTCTGCATCGGTCATTCACCTGCAAGCACGATTTCAAACTTTTCTCTGACCACTGTTCTTATCCATTTTAGTTCCTCTATGTAACACAGTCACTCCTCGTTTCCTTACTCTACACAGTGATCGTTTTGATTCTCCACAGAACAATATGCTGTCTAGTGCTAAGGAAACAGTGTAGATGCTTAAAGTACTTATAGATGTTTCCTCTACCAAATGCATCTGTATTTCCTCCTCTTACAATTGTTTCCCAATAATCTTTTCATTTGAACCTGTAGAATGCAAATTATAAGAAGGTGCACATAACGGCACAAGCACTATGCACGAACCGCCGTTAACCGCGGATTCCGATTCAATCGCATCAATCGCCTTTACTTCTGAGATTGCCGCTAAGGAAGACGCGAGTCAGAAGACTGCCTTACACTCTATAGCGGCTTCACTATTCAGCCCTCTGCTGTCCTATATAACGATTCGCGGTTAACGCATGTAAGGGACTCAGTTTCAGGAGCTGTACGAGAACGTATGCTGAACCCCAATGTTAGTGAGACGAAAAATTTAAATCCCACTTTGCTCTGCAACTGAATACAAAGTATGTCTGCATCGGTCATTCACCTGCATCACGATTTCAAACTTTTCTCTGAGAAGTGTTCTTATCCATTTGAGATCAATTATGTTACACAGTCACTCCTCGTTTCCTTACTCTACACAGTGATCGTTTTGATTCCTCACAGAAACATGTGCTGTTCAGTGCTAAGGAAACAGTGTAGATACTTAAAGTACTTAGACCTGTTTCCTCTAACAAATGCATGTGTCATTTCAACACTTACTATTGTTTCCCAGTAAGCCTTTTCATTGGAGCTTCTATAATGCAGATTATAAGAAGGTGCACATACCGGCACAAGCACTATGCACGAACCGCTGTTAACCGCGGATTCCGATTCAATCGCATCAATCGCCTTTACTTCTGAGATTGCCGGTAAGGAAGACGCGAGTCAGAAGACTGCCTTACACTCTATAGCGGCTTCACTATTCAGCCCTCTGCTGTCCTATATAACAAATCGCAAATAACGCATGTAAGGAACTCAGTTTCAGGAGCTGTACGAGAATGTATGCTGAACCCCAATGTTAGTGAGAAGAAAAATTTAAATCCCACTTTGCTCTGCAACTGAATACAAATTATGTCTGCATCGGTCATTCACCTGCAAGCACGATTTCAAACTTTTCTCTGAGAAGTGTTCTTATCCATTTTAGTTCCTCTATGTAACACAGTCACTCCTCGTTTCCTTTCCATACAGAGTGATCTTTATGATCCTTCACAGAACCATGTGCTGTTCAGTGCTAAGGAAACAGTGTAGATGCTTAAAGTAATTAGAGATGTTTCCTCTACCAAATGCATCTGAATTTCCACCTCTTGCAATTCTTTCCCAAGAAACTTTTTATTGGAGCTTCCTCCATGCAAATTATAAGAAGGTGCACATACCGGCACAAGCACTATGCACGAACCGCTGTTAACCGCGGATTCCGATTCAATCGCATCAATCGCCTTTACTTCTGAGTTTGCCGCTAAGGAAGAAGCATGTCAGAAGACTGCCGATCACTGTATAGCGGCTTCTCTATTCACCCGGCTGTCTTTCTATATTAAGGAATCGCGAAAAACACGTGAAAAATGAGTCTGTTTCAGGAGCTGTATGAGAATGTATACTGGACATCAGTGTTAGTGAGAGGGAAATTTTAAATCCCACTACTTTTCTGCTATAGAATGCAAAGTATGTCTGCATCAGTCATTCACCTGCAAGCACGATTTCAAACTTTTCTCTGACAACTGTTGTTATCCATTTTAGATCCTCATTGTAACACATCACTCCTCGTTTCCCTACCATACACAGTGATCGTTTTGATTCCTCACAGAACCATGTGCTGTTCAGTGCTAAGGAAACAGTGTAGATACTTAAAGTACTTAGACCTGTTTCCTCTAACAAATGCATCTGTATTTCCTCCTATTACAATTGTTTCCCAAAATCTTTTCATTTGAACCTGTAGAATGCAAATTATACGAACGTGCACATACCGGCACAAGCACTATGCACGAACCGCTGTTAACCGCGGATTCCGATTCAATCGCATCAATCGCCTTTACTTCTGAGATTGCCGGTAAGGAAGACGCGAGTCAGAAGACTGCCTTACACTCTATAGCGGCTTCTTATTCAGCCGTCTACTGTCCTATATAACGATTCGCGGTTAACGCATGTAAGGGACTCAGTTTCAGGAGCTGTACGAGAACGTATGCTGAACCCCAATGTTAGTGAGACGAAAAATTTAAATCCCACTTTGCTCTGCAACTGAATACAAAGTATGTCTGCATCGGTCATTCACCTGCATCACGATTTCAAACTTTTCTCTGAGAAGTGTTCTTATCCATTTGAGATCCTCTATGTTACACAGTCACTCCTCGTTTCCTTACTCTACACAGTGATCGTTTTGATTCCTCACAGAAACATGTGCTGTTCAGTGCTAAGGAAACAGTGTAGATGCTATAATTACTTATAGCTCTTTCCTCTACCAAATGCATGTGTCATTTCACCACATACAATTTTTGCCAGTCAACCTTTTCTTTGGAACTTCAATAATGCAAATTGTAAGAAGGTGCACATACCGGCACAAGCTCTATGCACGAACCGCTGTTAACCGCGGATTCCGATTCAATCGCATCAATCGCCTTGACTTCTGATTTTGCCGCTAATGAAGAAGCGAGTCAGAAGACTGCCGAGCACTATATATCGGCTTCACTACTTTTCCGGCAATCATTCTATCTTAACGAATCGCTACTTACAAGTGAAAGTGACTCAGTTTCAGGAGCTGTATGAGAATATATACTGGACTCCAGTGTTAGTGAGAGGGAAATTTTAAATTCCAATTTACTCTGCGAATGAATGCAAAGTATGTCTGCATCGGTCATTCACCTGCAAGCACGATTTCAAACTTTTCTCTGACCACTGTTCTTATCCATTTTAGTTCCTCATTGTAACACAGTCACTCCTCGTTTCCTTACTCTACCCAGTGATCGTTTTGATTCTCCACAGAACCATATGCTGTCTAGTGCTAAGGAAACAGTGTAGATGCTTAAAGTACTTATAGATGTTTCCTCTACCAAATGCATCTGTATTTCCTCCTCTTACAATTGTTTCCCAATAATCTTTTCATTTGAACCTGTAGAATGCAAATTATAAGAAGGTGCACATAACGGCACAAGCACTATGCACGAACCGCCGTTAACCGCGGATTCCGATTCAATCGCATCAATCGCCTTTACTTCTGAGATTGCCGCTAAGGAAGACGCAAGTCAGAAGACTGCCGATCATTGTTTTCGGCTTCTCTATTCAGGCGGCTGTCTTGCTATATTTCGAATCGCGACTTTCACGTGAAAGTGACTCAGTTTCAGGAGCTGTATGAGAATGTATAATGTACCCCAGTGTTAACGAGAGGGAAATTTTAAATTCCAATATACTCTGTGAATGAATGCAAAGTAATTCTGCATCGGTCATTCACCTGCAAGCACGATTTCAAACTTTTCTCTGAGAAGTGTTCTTATCCATTTGAGATCCTTTATGTAACACAGTCACTCCTCGTTTCCTTTCCATACAGAGTGATCTTTATGATTCTTCACAGAACCATGTGCTGTTCAGTGCGAAGGAAACAGTGTAGATGCTTAAAGTAATTAGAGATGTTTCCTCTATCAAATGCATCTGAATTTCCACCTCTTACAATTCTTTCCCAAGAAACTTTTTTTGGGAGCTTCCTCCATGCAAATTATAAGAAGGTGCACATACCGGCACAAGCACTATGCACGAACCGCCGTTAACCGCGGATTCCGATTCAATCGCATCAATCGCCTTTACTTCTGAGATTGCCGCTAAGGAAGAAGCGAGTCAGAAGACTGCCGATCACTGTATAGCTGCTTCTCTATTCACCCGGCTGTCTTTCTACATTAAGGAATCGCGAAAAACACGTGAAAATGAGTCTGTTTCAGGAGCTGTATGAGAATGTATACTGGACATCAGTGTTAGTGAGAGGGAAATTTTAAATCCCACTACTTTTCTGCTACTGAATGCAAAGTATGTCTGCATCAGTCATTCACCTGCAAGCACGATTTCAAACTTTTCTCAGACAACTGTTGTTATACATTTTAGATCCTCATTGTAACACAGTCACTCCTCGTTTCCTTACTCTACCCAGTGATCCTTTTGATTCTCCACAGAACCATATGCTGTCTAGTGCTAAGGAAACAGTGTAGATGCTTAAAGTACTTATAGATGTTTCCTCTACCAAATGCATCTGAATTTCCACCTCTTACAATTCTTTCCCAGTAAGCCTTTTCATTGGAGCTTCTATAATGCAGATTATAAGAAGGTGCACATACCGGCACAAGCACTATGCACGAACCGCTGTTAACTGCGGATTCCGATTCAATCGCATCAATCGCCTTTACTTCTGAGATTGCCGCTAAGGAAGACGCGAGTCAGAAGACTGCCTTACACTCTATAGCGGCTTCTTATTCAGCCGTCTACTGTCCTATATAAAGATCGCGGTTAGCGCATGTAAGGGACTCAGTTTCAGGAGATGCACGAGAATGTATGCTGAACCCCAAAGATTTTGAGACGAAAAATTTAAATCCCACTTTGCTCTGCAACTGAATGCAAAGCATGTCTGCATCGGTCATTCACCTGCAAGCACGATTTCAAACTTTTCTCTGAGAAGTGTTCTTATCCATTTTAGATCCATTATGTAACACAGTCACTCCTCAATTCCTTACTCTACAAAGTGATCGTTTTGTTTCTCCACAGAACCATAAGCTGTTTAGTGCTAAGGAAACAGTGTAGATGCTTAAAGTACTTATAGATGTTTCCTCTACCAAATGCATCTGAATTTAAACCTCTTACAATTCTTTCCCAATAAACTTTTTATTGGAGCTTCCTTCATGCAAATTATAAGAAGGTGCACATACCGGCACATGCTCTATGCACGAACCGCTGTTAACCGCGGATTCCGACTCAATCGAATCAATTGCCTTTACTTCTGAGATTGCCGCTAAGGAAGACTCGAGACAGAGGACGGCCTTACACTCTATAGCGGCTTCTTATTCAGCCGTCTACTGTCCTATATAACGATTCGCGGTTAACGCATGTAAGGGACTCAGTTTCAGGAGCTGTACGAGAACGTATGCTGAACCCACATGTTAGTGAGATGAAAAATTTAAATCCCACTTTGCTCTGCAACTGAATACAAAGTATGTCTGCATCGGTCATTCACCTGCAAGCACGATTTCAAACTTTTCTCTGAGAAGTGTTCTTATCCATTTGAGATCCTCTATGTTACACAGTCACTCCTCGTTTCCTTACTCTACACAGTGATCGTTTTGATTCCTCACAGAACCATATGCTGTTTAGTGCCAAGGAAACAGTGTAGATGCTTAAACTACTTATAGATGTTTCCTCTACCAAATGCATCTGAATTTCCACCTCTTACAATTCTTTCCCAGTAAGCCTTTTCATTGGAGCTTCTATAATGCAGATTATAAGAAGGTGCACATACCGGCACATGCTCTATGCACGAACCGCTGTTAACCGCGGATTCCGACTCAATCGAATCAATTGCAGTTACTTCTGAGATTGCCGCTAAGGAAGACCCGAGACAGAGGACGGCCTTACACTCTATAGCGGCTTCTTATTCAGCCGTCTACTGTCCTATATAACGATTCGCGGTTTACGCATGTAAGGGACTCAGTTTCAGGAGCTGTACGAGAACGTATGCTGAACCCCAATGTTAGTGAGATGAAAAATTTAAATCCCACTTTGCTCTGCAACTGAATACAAAGTATGTCTGCATCGGTCATTCACCTGCAAGCACGATTTCAAACTTTTCTCTGAGAAGTGTTCTTATCCATTTGAGATCCTCTATGTTACACAGTCACTCCTCGTTTCCTTACTCTACACAGTGATCGTTTTGATTCCTCACAGAACCATATGCTGTTTAGTGCCAAGGAAACAGTGTAGATGCTTAAAGTAATTAGAGATGTTTCCTCTACCAAATGCATCTGAATTTCCACCTCTTACAATTCTTTCCCAGTAAGCCTTTTCATTGGAGCTTCTATAATGCAGATTATAAGAAGGTGCACATACCGGCACATGCTCTATGCACGAACCGCTGTTAACCGAGGATTCCGATTCAATCGAATCAATTGCCTTTACTTCTGAGATTGCCGCTAAGGAAGACTCGAGACAGAGGACGGCCTTACACTCTATAGCGGCTTCTTATTCAGCCCTCTACTGTCCTATATAACGATTCGCGGTTAACGCATGTAAGGGACTCAGTTTCAGGAGCTGTACGAGAACGTATGCTGAACCCACATGTTAGTGAGATGAAAAATTTAAATCCCACTTTGCTCTGCAACTGAATACAAAGTATGTCTGCATCGGTCATTCACCTGCAAGCACGATTTCAAACTTTTCTCTGAGAAGTGTTCTTATCCATTTGAGATCCTCTATGTTACACAGTCACTCCTCGTTTCCTTACTCTACACAGTGATCGTTTTGATTCCTCACAGAACCATATGCTGTTTAGAGCCAAGGAAACATTGTAGATGCTTAAACTACTTATAGATGTTTCCTCTACCAAATGCATCTGAATTTCCACATCTTAAAATTCTTTCCCAATAAACTTTTTATAGGAGCTTCCTTCATGCAAATTATTAGAAGGTGCACATACCGGCACAAGCACTATGCACGAACCGCTGTTAACCGCGGATTCCGATTCAATCGCATCAATCGCCTTTACTTCTGAGATTGCCGCTAAGGAAGACGCGAGTCAGAAGACTGCCTTACACTCTATAGCGGCTTCTTATTCAGCCGTCTACTGTCCTATATAACGATTCGCGGTTAACGCATGTAAGGGACTCAGTTTCAGGAGCTGTACGAGAACGTATGCTGAACCCCAATGTTAGTGAGACGAAAAATTTAAATCCCACTTTGCTCTGCAACTGAATACAAAGTATGTCTGCATCGGTCATTCACCTGCAAGCACGATTTCAAACTTTTCTCTGAGAAGTGTTCTTATCCATTTGAGATCCTCTATGTTACACAGTCACTCCTCGTTTCCTTACTCTACACAGTGATCGTTTTGATTCCTCACAGAACCATGTGCTGTTCAGTGCTAAGGAAACAGTGTAGATGCTATAATTACTTATAGCTGTTTCCTCTACCAAATGCATGTGTCATTTCACCACATACAATTTTTGCCAGTCAACCTTTTCATTGGAACTTCAATAATGCAAATTGTACGAAGGTGCACATACCGGCACAAGCTCTATGCACGAACCGCTGTTAACCGCGGATTCCGATTCAATCGCATCAATCGCCTTGACTTCTGATTTTGCCGCTAAGGAAGAAGCGAGTCAGAAGACTGCCGAGCACTATATATCGGCTTCACTACTTTTCCGGCAATCATTCTATCTTAACGAATCGCTACTTACAAGTGAAAGTGACTCAGTTTCAGGAGCTGTATGAGAATATATACTGGACTCCAGTGTTAGTGAGAGGGAAATTTTAAATTCCAATTTACTCTGCGAATGAATGCAAAGTATGTCTGCATCGGTCATTCACCTGCAAGCACGATTTCAAACTTTTCTCTGACCACTGTTCTTATCCATTTTAGTTCCTCTATGTAACACAGTCACTCCTCGTTTCCTTACTCTACCCAGTGATCGTTTTGATTCTCCACAGAACCATATGCTGTCTAGTGCTAAGGAAACAGTGTAGATGCTTAAAGTACTTATAGATGTTTCCTCTACCAAATGCATCTGTATTTCCTCCTCTTACAATTGTTTCCCAATAATCTTTTCATTTGAACCTGTAGAATGCAAATTATAAGAAGGTGCACATAACGGCACAAGCATTATGCACGAACAGCCGTTAACCGCGGATTCCGATTCAATCGCATCAATCGCCTTTACTTCTGAGATTGCCGGTAAGGAAGACGCAAGTCAGAAGACTGCCGATCATTGTTTTCGGCTTCTTTATTCAGGCGGCTGTCTTGCTATATTTCGAATCGCGACTTTCACGTGAAAGTGACTCAGTTTCAGGAGCTGTACGAGAACGTATGCTGAACCCCAATGTTAGTGAGACGTAAAATTTAAATCCCACTTTGCTCTGCAACTGAATACAAAGTATGTCTGCATCGGTCATTCACCTGTAAGCACGATTTCAAACTTTTCTCTGACCACTGTTCTTATCCATTTTAGTTCCTCTATGTAACACAGTCACTCCTCGTTTCCTTTCCGTACAGAGTGATCTTTATGATTCTTCACAGAACCATGTGCTGTTCAGTGCTAAGGAAACAGTGTAGATACTTAAAGTACTTAGACCTGTTTCCTCTAACAAATGCATGTGTCATTTCAACACTTACTATTGTTTCCCAGTAAGCCTTTTCATTGGAGCTTCTATAATGCAGATTATAAGAAGGTGCACATACCGGCACAAGCACTATGCACGAACCGCTGTTAAACGCGGATTCCGATTCAATCGCATCAATCGCCTTTACTTCTGAGATTGCCGGTAAGGAAGACGCGAGTCAGAAGACTGCCTTACACTCTATAGCGGCTTCTTATTCAGCCGTCTACTGTCCTATATAACGATTCGCGGTTAACGCATGTAAGGGACTCAGTTTCAGGAGCTGTACGAGAACGTATGCTGAACCCCAATGTTAGTGAGACGAAAAATTTAAATCCCACTTTGCTCTGCAACTGAATACAAAGTATGTCTGCATCGGTCATTCACCTGCAAGCACGATTTCAAACTTTTCTCTGAGAAGTGTTCTTATCCATTTGAGATCCTCTATGTTACACAGTCACTCCTCGTTTCCTTACTCTACACAGTGATCGTTTTGATTCCTCACAGAACCATGTGCTGTTCAGTGCTAAGGAAACAGTGTAGATGCTATAATTACTTATAGCTGTTTCCTCTACCAAATGCATGTGTCATTTCACCACATACAATTTTTGCCAGTCAACCTTTTCATTGGAACTTCAATAATGCAAATTGTACGAAGGTGCACATACCGGCACAAGCTCTATGCACGAACCGCTGTTAACCGCGGATTCCGATTCAATCGCATCAATCGCCTTGACTTCTGATTTTGCCGCTAAGGAAGAAGCGAGTCAGAAGACTGCCGAGCACTATATATCGGCTTCACTACTTTTCCGGCAATCATTCTATCTTAACGAATCGCTACTTACAAGTGAAAGTGACTCAGTTTCAGGAGCTGTATGAGAATATATACTGGACTCCAGTGTTAGTGAGAGGGAAATTTTAAATTCCAATTTACTCTGCGAATGAATGCAAAGTATGTCTGCATCGGTCATTCACCTGCAAGCACGATTTCAAACTTTTCTCTGACCACTGTTCTTATCCATTTTAGTTCCTCTATGTAACACAGTCACTCCTCGTTTCCTTACTCTACCCAGTGATCGTTTTGATTCTCCACAGAACCATATGCTGTCTAGTGCTAAGGAAACAGTGTAGATGCTTAAAGTACTTATAGATGTTTCCTCTACCAAATGCATCTGTATTTCCTCCTCTTACAATTGTTTCCCAATAATCTTTTCATTTGAACCTGTAGAATGCAAATTATAAGAAGGTGCACATAACGGCACAAGCATTATGCACGAACAGCCGTTAACCGCGGATTCCGATTCAATCGCATCAATCGCCTTTACTTCTGAGATTGCCGGTAAGGAAGACGCAAGTCAGAAGACTGCCGATCATTGTTTTCGGCTTCTCTATTCAGGCGGCTGTCTTGCTATATTTCGAATCGCGACTTTCACGTGAAAGTGACTCAGTTTCAGGAGCTGTATGAGAATGTATACTGTACCCCAGTGTTAACGAGAGGGAAATTTTAAATTCCAATATACTCTGTGAATGAATGCAAAGTATGTCTGCATCGGTCATTCACCTGCAAGCACGATTTCAAACTTTTCTCTGACAAGTGTTGTTATCCATTTTAGATCCTCATTGTAACACATCACTCCTCGTTTCCCTACCATACACAGTGATCGTTTTGATTCCACACAAATCCATGTGCTGTTCAGTGCTAAGGAAACAGTGTAGATGCTTAAACTACTTATAGATGTTTCCTCTACCAAATGCATCTGTATTTCCTCCTCTTACAATTGTTTCCCAATAATCTTTTCATTTGAACCTGTAGAATGCAAATTATAAGAAGGTGCACATACCGGCACAAGCACTATGCACGAACCGCTGTTAACCGCGGATTCCGATTCAATCGCATCAATCGCCTTTACTTCTGAGATTGCCGCTAAGGAAGACGCGAGTCAGAAGACTGCCTTACACTCTATAGCGGCTTCTTATTCAGCCCTCTGCTGTCCTATATAACGATTCGCGGTTAACGCATGTAAGGGACTCAGTTTCAGGAGCTGTACGAGAACGTATGCTGAACCCCAATGTTAGTGAGACGAAAAATTTAAATCCCACTTTGCTCTGCAACTGAATACAAAGTATGTCTGCATCGGTCATTCACCTGCATCACGATTTCAAACTTTTCTCTGAGAAGTGTTCTTATCCATTTGAGATCCTCTATGTTACACAGTCACTCCTCGTTTCCTTACTCTACACAGTGATCGTTTTGATTCCTCACAGAACCATGTGCTGTTCAGTGCTAAGGAAACAGTGTAGATACTTAAAGTACTTAGACCTGTTTCCTCTAACAAATGCATGTGTCATTTCAACACTTACTATTGTTTCCCAGTAAGCCTTTTCATTGGAGCTTCTATAATGCAGATTATAAGAAGGTGCACATACCGGCACAAGCACTATGCACGAACCGCTGTTAACCGCGGATTCCGATTCAATCGCATCAATCGCCTTTACTTCTGAGATTGCCGGTAAGGAAGACGCGAGTCAGAAGACTGCCTTACACTCTATAGCGGCTTCACTATTCAGCCCTCTGCTGTCCTATATAACAAATCGCGAATAACGCATGTAAGGAACTCAGTTTCAGGAGCTGTACGAGAATGTATGCTGAACCCCAAAGTTTTTGAGACGAAAAATTTAAATCCCACTTTGCTCTGCAACTGAATACAAAGTATGTCTGCATTGGTCATTCACCTGCAAGCACGATTTCAAACTTTTCTCTGAGAAGTGTTCTTATCCATTTGAGATCCTTTATGTAACACAGTCACTCCTCGTTTCCTTTCCATACAGAGTGATCTTTATGATTCTTCACAGAACCATGTGCTGTTCAGTGCTAAGGAAACAGTGTAGATGCTTAAAGTAATTAGAGATGTTTCCTCTATCAAATGCATCTGAATTTCCACCTCTTACAATTCTTTCCCAAGAAACTTTTTTTGGGAGCTTCCTCCATGCAAATTATAAGAAGGTGCACATACCGGCACAAGCACTATGCACGAACCGCCGTTAACCGCGGATTCCGATTCAATCGCATCAATCGCCTTTACTTCTGAGTTTGCCGCTAAGGAAGAAGCGAGTCAGAAGACTGCCGATCACTGTATAGCTGCTTCTCTATTCACCCGGCTGTCTTTCTATATTAAGGAATCGCGAAAAACACGTGAAAATGAGTCTGTTTCAGGAGCTGTATGAGAATGTATACTTGAAATCAGTGTTAGTGAGAGGGAAATTTTAAATCCCACTACTTTTCTGCTACTGAATGCAAAGTATGTCTGCATCAGTCATTCACCTGCAAGCACGATTTCAAACTTTTCTCTGACAACTGTTGTTATACATTTTAGATCCTCATTGTAACACAGTCACTCCTCGTTTCCTTACTCTACCCAGTGATCCTTTTGATTCTCCACAGAACCATATGCTGTCTAGTGCTAAGGAAACAGTGTAGATGCTTAAAGTACTTATAGATGTTTCCTCTACCAAATGAATCTGAATTTCCACCTCTTACAATACTTTCCCAGTAAGCCTTTTCATTGGAGCTTCTATAATGCAGATTATAAGAAGGTGCACATACCGGCACAAGCACTATGCACGAACCGCTGTTAACTGCGGATTCCGATTCAATCGCATCAATCGCCTTTACTTCTGAGATTGCCGCTAAGGAAGACGCGAGTCAGAAGACTGCCTTACACTCTATAGCGGCTTCTTAGTCAGCCGTCTACTGTCCTATATAAAGATCGCGGTTAGCGCATGTAAGGGACTCAGTTTCAGGAGATGTACGAGAATGTATGCTGAACCCCAAAGTTTTTGAGACGAAAAATTTAAATCCCACTTTGCTCTGCAACTGAATGCAAAGCATGTCTGCATCGGTCATTCACCTGCAAGCACGATTTCAAACTTTTCTCTGAGAAGTGTTCTTATCCATTTTAGATCCATTATGTAACACAGTCACTCCTCAATTCCTTACTCTACAAAGTGATCGTTTTGTTTCTCCACAGAACCATAAGCTGTTTAGTGCTAAGGAAACAGTGTAGATGCTTAAAGTACTTATAGATGTTTCCTCTACCAAATGCATCTGAATTTAAACCTCTTACAATTCTTTCCCAATAAACTTTTTATTGGAGCTTCCTTCATGCAAATTATAAGAAGGTGCACATACCGGCACATGCTCTATGCACGAACCGCTGTTAACCGCGGATTCCGACTCAATCGAATCAATTGCCTTTACTTCTGAGATTGCCGCTAAGGAAGACTCGAGACAGAGGACGGCCTTACACTCTATAGCGGCTTCTTATTCAGCCCTCTACTGTCCTATATAACGATTCGCGGTTAACGCATGTAAGGGACTCAGTTTCAGGAGCTGTACGAGAACGTATGCTGAACCCACATGTTAGTGAGACGAAAAATTTAAATCCCACTTTGCTCTGCAACTGAATACAAAGTATGTCTGCATCGGTCATTCACCTGCAAGCACGATTTCAAACTTTTCTCTGAGAAGTGTTCTTATCCATTTGAGATCCTCTATGTTACACAGTCACTCCTCGTTTCCATACTCTACACAGTGATCGTTTTGATTCCTCACAGAACCATATGCTGTTCAGTGCTAAGGAAACAGTGTAGATACTTAAAGTACTTAGACCTGTTTCCTCTAACAAATGCATGTGTCATTTCAACACTTACTATTGTTTCCCAGTAAGCCTTTTCATTGGAGCTTCTATAATGCAGATTATAAGAAGGTGCACATACCGGCACAAGCACTATGCACGAACCGCTGTTAACTGCGGATTCCGATTCAATCGCATCAATCGCCTTTACTTCTGAGATTGCCGGTAAGGAAGACGCGAGTCAGAAGACTGCCTTACACTCTATAGCGGCTTCACTATTCAGCCCTCTGCTGTCCTATATAACAAATCGCGAATAACGCATGTAAGGAACTCAGTTTCAGGAGCTGTACGAGAATGTATGCTGAACCCCAAAGTTTTTGAGACGAAAAATTTAAATCCCACTTTGCTCTGCAACTGAATACAAAGTATGTCTGCATTGGTCATTCACCTGCAAGCACGATTTCAAACTTTTCTCTGAGAAGTGTTCTTATCCATTTGAGATCCTTTATGTAACACAGTCACTCCTCGTTTCCTTTCCATACAGAGTGATCTTTATGATTCTTCACAGAACCATGTGCTGTTCAGTGCTAAGGAAACAGTGTAGATGCTTAAAGTACTTATAGATGTTTCCTCTACCAAATGCATCTGTATTTCCTCCTCTTACAATTGTTTCCCAATAATCTTTTCATTTGAACCTGTAGAATGCAAATTATATGAAGGTGCACATAACGGCACAAGCACTATGCACGAACCGCTGTTAACCGCGGATTCCGATTCAATCGCATCAATCGCCTTTACTTCTGAGATTGCCGCTAAGGAAGACGCGAGTCAGAAGACTGCCGATCATTGTTTTCGGCTTCTCTATTCACCCGGCTGTCTTTCTATATTAAGGAATCGCGACTTTCACGTGAAAGTGACTCAGTTTCAGGAGCTGTATTAGAATGTATACTGTACCCCAGTGTTAGCGAGAGGGAAATTTTAAATCCATCTTAACTCTGCTACTGAATGCAAAGTAATTCTGCATCGGTCATTCAACTGCAAGCACGATTTCAAACTTTTCTCTGACAAGTGTTGTTATCCATTTTAGATCCTCATTGTAACACATCACTCCTCGTTTCCTTACTCTACACAGTGATCGTTTTGATTCCTCACAGAACCATGTGCTGTTTAGTGCTAAGGAAACAGTGTAGATACTTAAAGTACTTAGACCTGTTTCCTCTAACAAATGCATGTGTCATTTCAACACTTACTATTGTTTCCCAGTAAGCCTTTTCATTGGAGCTTCTATAATGCAGATTATAAGAAGGTGCACATACCGGCACAAGCACTATGCACGAACCGCTGTTAACCGCGGATTCCGATTCAATCGCATCAATCGCCTTTACTTCTGAGATTGCCGGTAAGGAAGACGCGAGTCAGAAGACTGCCTTACACTCTATAGCGGCTTCTTATTCAGCCCTCTACTGTCCTATATAACGATTCGCGGTTAACGCATGTAAGGGACTCAGTTTCAGGAGCTGTACGAGAACGTATGCTGAACCCCAATGTTAGTGAGACGAAAAATTTAAATCCCACTTTGCTCTGCAACTGAATACAAAGTATGTCTGCATCGGTCATTCACCTGCAAGCACGATTTCAAACTTTTCTCTGAGAAGTGTTCTTATCCATTTGAGATCCTCTATGTTACACAGTCACTCCTCGTTTCCTTACTCTACACAGTGATCGTTTTGATTCCTCACAGAACCATGTGCTGTTCAGTGCTAAGGAAACAGTGTAGATACTTAAAGTACTTAGACCTGTTTCCTCTAACAAATGCATGTGTCATTTCAACACTTACTATTGTTTCCCAGTAAGCCTTTTCATTGGAGCTTCTATAATGCAGATTATAAGAAGGTGCACATACCGGCACAAGCACTATGCATGAACCGCTGTTAACTGCGGATTCCGATTCAATCGCATCAATCGCCTTTACTTCTGAGATTGCCGGTAAGGAAGACGCGAGTCAGAAGACTGCCTTACACTCTATAGCGGCTTCACTATTCAGCCCTCTGCTGTCCTATATAACAAATCGCGAATAACGCATGTAAGGAACTCAGTTTCAGGAGCTGTACGAGAATGTATGCTGAACCCCAAAGTTTTTGAGACGAAAAATTTAAATCCCACTTTGCTCTGCAACTGAATACAAAGTATGTCTGCATTGGTCATTCACCTGCAAGCACGATTTCAAACTTTTCTCTGAGAAGTGTTCTTATCCATTTGAGATCCTTTATGTAACACAGTCACTCCTCGTTTCCTTTCCATACAGAGTGATCTTTATGATTCTTCACAGAACCATGTGCTGTTCAGTGCTAAGGAAACAGTGTAGATGCTTAAAGTAATTAGAGATGTTTCCTCTATCAAATGCATCTGAATTTCCACCTCTTACAATTCTTTCCCAAGAAACTTTTTATTGGAGCTTCCTCCATGCAAATTATAAGAAGGTGCACATACCGGCACAAGCACTATGCACGAACCGCTGTTAACCGCGGATTCCAATTCAATCGCATCAATCGCCTTTACTTCTGAGTTTGCCGCTAAGGAAGAAGCGAGTCAGAAGACTGCCGATCACTGTATAGCGGCTTCTCTATTCACCCGGCTGTCTTTCTATATTAAGGAATCGCGAAAAACACGTGAAAATGAGTCTGTTTCAGGAGCTGTATGAGAATGTATACTGGACATCAGTGTTAGTGAGAGGGAAATTTTAAATCCCACTACTTTTCTGCTACTGAATGCAAAGTATGTCTGCATCAGTCATTCACCTGCAAGCACGATTTCAAACTTTTCTCTGACAACTGTTGTTATACATTTTAGATCCTCATTGTAACACAGTCACTCCTCGTTTCCTTACTCTACACAGTGATCCTTTTGATTCTCCACAGAACCATATGCTGTCTAGTGCCAAGGAAACAGTGTAGATGCTTAAACTACTTATAGATGTTTCCTCTACCAAATGCATCTGAATTTCCACCTCTTACAATTCTTTCCCAGTAAGCCTTTTCATTGGAGCTTCTATAATGCAGATTATAAGAAGGTGCACATACCGGCACAAGCACTATGCACGAACCGCTGTTAACCGCGGATTCCGATTCAATCGCATCAATCGCCTTTACTTCTGAGATTGCCGCTAAGGAAGACGCGAGTCAGAAGACTGCCTTACACTCTATAGCGGCTTCTTATTCAGCCGTCTACTGTCCTATATAAAGATCGCGGTTAGCGCATGTAAGGAACTCAGTTTCAGGAGATGTACGAGAATGTATGCTGAACCCCAAAGTTTTTGAGACGAAAAATTTAAATCCCACTTTGCTCTGCAACTGAATGCAAAGCATGTCTGCATCGGTCATTCACCTGCATCACGATTTCAAACTTTTCTCTGAGAAGTGTTCTTATCCATTTTAGATCCATTATGTAACACAGTCACTCCTCAATTCCTTACTCTACACAGTGATCGTTTTGTTTCTCCACAGAACCATATGCTGTTTAGTGCTAAGGAAACAGTGTAGATGCTTAAAGTACTTATAGATGTTTCCTCTACCAAATGCATCTGAATTTAAACCTCTTACAATTCTTTCCCAATAAACTTTTTATTGGAGCTTCTATAATGCAGATTATAAGAAGGTGCACATACCGGCACAAGCACTATGCACGAACCGCTGTTAACCGCGGATTCCGATTCAATCGCATCAATCGCCTTTACTTCTGAGATTGCCGGTAAGGAAGACGCGAGTCAGAAGACTGCCTTACACTCTATAGCGGCTTCTTATTCAGCCGTCTACTGTCCTATATAACGATTCGCGGTTTACGCATATAAGGGACTCAGTTTCAGGAGCTGTACGAGAACGTATGCTGAACCCCAGTGTTAGTGAGACGTAAAATTTAAATCCCACTTTGCTCTGCAACTGAATACAAAGTATGTCTGCATCGGTCATTCACCTGTAAGCACGATTTCAAACTTTTCTCTGACCACTGTTCTTATCCATTTTAGTTCCTCTATGTAACACAGTCACTCCTCGTTTCCTTTCCGTACAGAGTGATCTTTATGATTCTTCACAGAACCATGTGCTGTTCAGTGCTAAGGAAACAGTGTAGATACTTAAAGTACTTAGACCTGTTTCCTCTAACAAATGCATGTGTCATTTCAACACTTACTATTGTTTCCCAGTAAGCCTTTTCATTGGAGCTTCTATAATGCAGATTATAAGAAGGTGCACATACCGGCACAAGCACTATGCACGAACCGCTGTTAACCGCGGATTCCGATTCAATCGCATCAATCGCCTTTACTTCTGAGATTGCCGGTAAGGAAGACGCGAGTCAGAAGACTGCCTTACACTCTATAGCGGCTTCTTATTCAGCCGTCTACTGTCCTATATAACGATTCGCGGTTAACGCATGTAAGGGACTCAGTTTCAGGAGCTGTACGAGAACGTATGCTGAACCCCAATGTTAGTGAGACGAAAAATTTAAATCCCACTTTGCTCTGCAACTGAATACAAAGTATGTCTGCATCGGTCATTCACCTGCATCACGATTTCAAACTTTTCTCTGAGAAGTGTTCTTATCCATTTGAGATCCTCTATGTTACACAGTCACTCCTCGTTTCCTTACTCTACACAGTGATCGTTTTGATTCCTCACAGAACCATGTGCTGTTCAGTGCTAAGGAAACAGTGTAGATGCTATAATTACTTATAGCTGTTTCCTCTACCAAATGCATGTGTCATTTCACCACATACAATTTTTGCCAGTCAACCTTTTCATTGGAACTTCAATAATGCAAATTGTAAGAAGGTGCACATACCGGCACAAGCTCTATGCACGAACCGCTGTTAACCGCGGATTCCGATTCAATCGCATCAATCGCCTTGACTTCTGATTTTGCCGCTAAGGAAGAAGCGAGTCAGAAGACTGCCGAGCACTATATATCGGCTTCACTACTTTTCCGGCAATCATTCTATCTTAACGAATCGCTACTTACAAGTGAAAGTGACTCAGTTTCAGGAGCTGTATGAGAATATATACTGGACTCCAGTGTTAGTGAGAGGGAAATTTTAAATTCCAATTTACTCTGCGAATGAATGCAAAGTATGTCTGCATCGGTCATTTTCCTGCAAGCACGATTTCAAACTTTTCTCTGACCACTGTTCTTATCCATTTTAGTTCCTCTATGTAACACAGTCACTCCTCGTTTCCTTACTCTACACAGTGATCGTTTTGATTCTCCACAGAACCATATGCTGTCTAGTGCTAAGGAAACAGTGTAGATGCTTAAAGTACTTATAGATGTTTCCTCTACCAAATGCATCTGTATTTCCTCCTCTTACAATTGTTTCCCAATAATCTTTTCATTTGAACCTGTAGAATGCAAATTATAAGAAGGTGCACATAACGGCACAAGCACTATGCACGAACCGCCGTTAACCGCGGATTCCGATTCAATCGCATCAATCGCCTTTACTTCTGAGATTGCCGGTAAGGAAGACGCAAGTCAGAAGACTGCCGATCATTGTTTTCGGCTTCTCTATTCAGGCGGCTGTCTTGCTATATTTCGAATCGCGACTTTCACGTGAAAGTGACTCAGTTTCAGGAGCTGTATGAGAATGTATACTGTACCCCAGTGTTAACGAGAGGGAAATTTTAAATTCCAATATACTCTGTGAATGAATGCAAAGTATGTCTGCATCGGTCATTCACCTGCAAGCACGATTTCAAACTTTTCTCTGACAAGTGTTGTTATCCATTTTAGATCCTCATTGTAACACATCACTCCTCGTTTCCCTACCATACACAGTGATCGTTTTGATTCCACACAAATCCATGTGCTGTTCAGTGCGAAGGAAACAGTGTAGATGCTTAAACTACTTATAGATGTTTCCTCTACCAAATGCATCTGTATTTCCTCCTCTTACAATTGTTTCCCAATAATCTTTTCATTTGAACCTGTAGAATGCAAATTATAAGAAGGTGCACATACCGGCACAAGCACTATGCACGAACCGCTGTTAACCGCGGATTCCGATTCAATCGCATCAATCGCCTTTACTTCTGAGATTGCCGCTAAGGAAGACGCGAGTCAGAAGACTGCCTTACACTCTATAGCGGCTTCTTATTCAGCCCTCTGCTGTCCTATATAACGATTCGCGGTTAACGCATGTAAGGGACTCAGTTTCAGGAGCTGTACGAGAACGTATGCTGAACCCCAATGTTAGTGAGACGAAAAATTTAAATCCCACTTTGCTCTGCAACTGAATACAAAGTATGTCTGCATCGGTCATTCACCTGCATCACGATTTCAAACTTTTCTCTGAGAAGTGTTCTTATCCATTTGAGATCCTCTATGTTACACAGTCACTCCTCGTTTCCTTACTCTACACAGTGATCGTTTTGATTCCTCACAGAACCATGTGCTGTTCAGTGCTAAGGAAACAGTGTAGATACTTAAAGTACTTAGACCTGTTTCCTCTAACAAATGCATGTGTCATTTCAACACTTACTATTGTTTCCCAGTAAGCCTTTTCATTGGAGCTTCTATAATGCAGATTATAAGAAGGTGCACATACCGGCACAAGCACTATGCACGAACCGCTGTTAACCGCGGATTCCGATTCAATCGCATCAATCGCCTTTACTTCTGAGATTGCCGGTAAGGAAGACGCGAGTCAGAAGACTGCCTTACACTCTATAGCGGCTTCACTATTCAGCCCTCTGCTGTCTTATATAACAAATCGCAAATAACGCATGTAAGGAACTCAGTTTCAGGAGATGTACGAGAATGTATGCTGAACCCCAATGTTAGTGAGATGAAAAATTTAAATCCCACTTTGCTCTGCAACTGAATACAAATTATGTCTGCATCGGTCATTCACCTGCAAGCACGATTTCAAACTTTTCTCTGAGAAGTGTTCTTATTCATTTGAGATCCTTTATGAAACACAGTCACTCCTCGTTTCCTTTCCATACAGAGTGATCTTTATGATTCTTCACAGAACCATGTGCTGTTCAGTGCGAAGGAAACAGTGTAGATGCTTAAAGTAATTAGAGATGTTTCCTCTATCAAATGCATCTGAATTTCCACCTCTTACAATTCTTTCCCAAGAAACTTTTTTTGGGAGCTTCCTCCATGCAAATTATAAGAAGGTGCACATACCGGCACAAGCACTGTGCACGAACCGCCGTTAACCGCGGATTCCGATTCAATCGCATCAATCGCCTTTACTTCTGAGTTTGCCGCTAAGGAAGAAGCGAGTCAGTAGACTGCCGATCACTGTATAGCTGCTTCTCTATTCACCCGGCTGTCTTTCTATATTAAGGAATCGCGAAAAACACGTGAAAATGAGTCTGTTTCAGGAGCTGTATGAGAATGTATACTGGACATCAGTGTTAGTGAGAGGGAAATTTTAAATCCCACTACTTTTCTGCTACTGAATGCAAAGTATGTCTGCATCAGTCATTCACCTGCAAGCACGATTTCAAACTTTTCTCTGACAACTGTTGTTATACAATTTAGATCCTCATTGTAACACAGTCAACCCTCGTTTCCTTACTCTACCCAGTGATCCTTTTGATTCTCCACAGAAACATATGCTGTCTAGTGCCAAGGAAACAGTGTAGATGCTTAAACTACTTATAGATGTTTCCTCTACCAAATGCATCTGTATTTCCTCCTATTACAATTGTTTCCCAAAATCTTTTCATTTGAACCTGTAGAATGCAAATTATACGAACGTGCACATACCGGCACAAGCACTATGCACGAACCGCTGTTAACCGCGGATTCCGATTCAATCGCATCAATCGCCTTTACTTCTGAGATTGCCGGTAAGGAAGACGCGAGTCAGAAGACTGCCTTACACTCTATAGCGGCTTCTTAGTCAGCCGTCTACTGTCCTATATAAAGATCGCGGTTAGCGCATGTAAGGGACTCAGTTTCAGGAGATGTACGAGAATGTATGCTGAACCCCAAAGTTTTTGAGACGAAAAATTTAAATCCCACTTTGCTCTGCAACTGAATGCAAAGCATGTCTGCATCGGTCATTCACCTGCAAGCACGATTTCAAACTTTTCTCTGAGAAGTGTTCTTATCCATTTTAGATCCATTATGTAACACAGTCACTCCTCAATTCCTTACTCTACAAAGTGATCGTTTTGTTTCTCCACAGAACCATAAGCTGTTTAGTGCTAAGGAAACAGTGTAGATGCTTAAAGTACTTATAGATGTTTCCTCTACCAAATGCATCTGAATTTAAACCTCTTACAATTCTTTCCCAATAAACTTTTTATTGGAGCTTCCTTCATGCAAATTATAAGAAGGTGCACATACCGGCACATGCTCTATGCACGAACCGCTGTTAACCGCGGATTCCGACTCAATCGAATCAATTGCCTTTACTTCTGAGATTGCCGCTAAGGAAGACTCGAGACAGAGGACGGCCTTACACTCTATAGCGGCTTCTTATTCAGCCCTCTACTGTCCTATATAACGATTCGCGGTTAACGCATGTAAGGGACTCAGTTTCAGGAGCTGTACGAGAACGTATGCTGAACCCCAATGTTAGTGAGATGAAAAATTTAAATCCCACTTTGCTCTGCAACTGAATACAAAGTATGTCTGCATCGATCATTCACCTGCAAGCACGATTTCAAACTTTTCTCTGAGAAGTGTTCTTATCCATTTGAGATCCTTTATGAAACACAGTCACTCCTCGTTTCCTTACTCTACACAGTGATCGTTTTGATTCCTCACAGAACCATATGCTGTTTAGTGCCAAGGAAACAGTGTAGATGCTTAAAGTAATTAGAGATGTTTCCTCTACCAAATGCATCTGAATTTCCACCTCTTACAATTCTTTCCCAGTAAGCCTTTTCATTGGAGCTTCTATAATGCAGATTATAAGAAGGTGCACATACCGGCACATGCTCTATGCACGAACCGCTGTTAACCGCGGATTCCGTTTCAATCGAATCAATTGCCTTTACTTCTGAGATTGCCGCTAAGGAAGACTCGAGACAGAGGACGGCATTACACTCTATAGCGGCTTCTTATTCAGCCCTCTACTGTCCTATATAACGATTCGCGGTTAACGCATGTAAGGGACTCAGTTTCAGGAGCTGTACGAGAACGTATGCTGAACCCACATGTTAGTGAGATGAAAAATTTAAATCCCACTTTGCTCTGCAACTGAATACAAAGTATGTCTGCATCGGTCATTCACCTGCAAGCACGATTTCAAACTTTTCTCTGAGAAGTGTTCTTATCCATTTGAGATCCTCTATGTTACACAGTCACTCCTCGTTTCCTTACTCTACACAGTGATCGTTTTGATTCCTCACAGAACCATATGCTGTTTAGTGCCAAGGAAACAGTGTAGATGCTTAAAGTACTTATAGATGTTTCCTCTACCAAATGCATCTGAATTTCCACATCTTACAATTCTTTCCCAAGAAACTTTTTATAGGAACTTCCTTCATGCAAATTATTAGAAGGTGCACATACCGGCACATGCTCTATGCACGAACCGCTGTTAACCGCGGATTCCGATTCAATCGCATCAATCGCCTTTACTTCTGAGATTGCCGCTAAGGAAGACGCGAGTCAGAAGACTGCCTTACACTCTATAGCGGCTTCTTATTCAGCCGTCTACTGTCCTATATAACGATTCGCGGTTTACGCATGTAAGGGACTCAGTTTCAGGAGCTGTACGAGAACGTATGCTGAACCCCAATGTTAGTGAGACGTAAAATTTAAATCCCACTTTGCTCTGCAAATGAATACAAAGTATGTCTGCATCGGTCATTCACCTGCAAGCACGATTTCAAACTTTTCTCTGACAACTGTTGTTATACATTTTAGATCCTCATTGTAACACAGTCACTCCTCGTTTCCTTTCCATACAGAGTGATCTTTATGATTCTTCACAGAACCATGTGCTGTTCAGTGCTAAGGAAACAGTGTAGATGCTTAAAGTACTTATAGATGTTTCCTCTACCAAATGCATCTGTATTTCCTCCTCTTACAATTGTTTCCCAATAATCTTTTCATTTGAACCTGTAGAATGCAAATTATAAGAAGGTGCACATAACGGCACAAGCACTATGCACGAACCGCCGTTAACCGCGGATTCCGATTCAATCGCATCAATCGCCTTTACTTCTGAGATTGCCGCTAAGGAAGACGCGAGTCAGAAGACTGCCGATCATTGTTTTCGGCTTCTCTATTCACCCGGCTGTCTTTCTATATTAAGGAATCGCGACTTTCACGTGAAAGTGACTCAGTTTCAGGAGCTGTATTAGAATGTATACTGTACCCCAGTGTTAGCGAGAGGGAAATTTTAAATCCATCTTAACTCTGCTACTGAATGCAAAGTAATTCTGCATCGGTCATTCAACTGCAAGCACGATTTCAAACTTTTCTCTGACAAGTGTTGTTATCCATTTTAGATCCTCATTGTAACACATCACTCCTCGTTTCCTTACTCTACACAGTGATCGTTTTGATTCCTCACAGAACCATGTGCTGTTTAGTGCTAAGGAAACAGTGTAGATACTTAAAGTACTTAGACCTGTTTCCTCTAACAAATGCATGTGTCATTTCAACACTTACTATTGTTTCCCAGTAAGCCTTTTCATTGGAGCTTCTATAATGCAGATTATAAGAAGGTGCACATACCGGCACAAGCACTATGCACGAACCGCTGTTAACCGCGGATTCCGATTCAATCGCATCAATCGCCTTTACTTCTGAGATTGCCGGTAAGGAAGACGCGAGTCAGAAGACTGCCTTACACTCTATTGCGGCTTCTTATTCAGCCCTCTACTGTCCTATATAACGATTCGCGGTTAACGCATGTAAGGGACTCAGTTTCAGGAGCTGTACGAGAACGTATGCTGAACCCCAATGTTAGTGAGACGAAAAATTTAAATCCCACTTTGCTCTGCAACTGAATACAAAGTATGTCTGCATCGGTCATTCACCTGCAAGCACGATTTCAAACTTTTCTCTGAGAAGTGTTCTTATCCATTTGAGATCCTCTATGTTACACAGTCACTCCTCGTTTCCTTACTCTACACAGTGATCGTTTTGATTCCTCACAGAACCATGTGCTGTTCAGTGCTAAGGAAACAGTGTAGATACTTAAAGTACTTAGACCTGTTTCCTCTAACAAATGCATGTGTCATTTCAACACTTACTATTGTTTCCCAGTAAGCCTTTTCATTGGAGCTTCTATAATGCAGATTATAAGAAGGTGCACATACCGGCACAAGCACTATGCATGAACCGCTGTTAACCGCGGATTCCGATTCAATCGCATCAATCGCCTTTACTTCTGAGATTGCCGGTAAGGAAGACGCGAGTCAGAAGACTGCCTTACACTCTATAGCGGCTTCACTATTCAGCCCTCTGCTGTCCTATATAACAAATCGCGAATAACGCATGTAAGGAACTCAGTTTCAGGAGCTGTACGAGAATGTATGCTGAACCCCAAAGTTTTTGAGACGAAAAATTTAAATCCCACTTTGCTCTGCAACTGAATACAAAGTATGTCTGCATTGGTCATTCACCTGCAAGCACGATTTCAAACTTTTCTCTGAGAAGTGTTCTTATCCATTTGAGATCCTTTATGTAACACAGTCACTCCTCGTTTCCTTTCCATACAGAGTGATCTTTATGATTCTTCACAGAACCATGTGCTGTTCAGTGCTAAGGAAACAGTGTAGATGCTTAAAGTAATTAGAGATGTTTCCTCTATCAAATGCATCTGAATTTCCACCTCTTACAATTCTTTCCCAAGAAACTTTTTTTGGGAGCTTCCTCCATGCAAATTATAAGAAGGTGCACATACCGGCACAAGCACTATGCACGAACCGCTGTTAACCGCGGATTCCGATTCAATCGCATCAATCGCCTTTACTTCTGAGTTTGCCGCTAAGGAAGAAGCGAGTCAGAAGACTGCCGATCACTGTATAGCGGCTTCTCTATTCACCCGGCTGTCTTTCTATATTAAGGAATCGCGAAAAACACGTGAAAATGAGTCTGTTTCAGGAGCTGTATGAGAATGTATACTGGACATCAGTGTTAGTGAGAGGGAAATTTTAAATCCCACTACTTTTCTGCTACTGAATGCAAAGTATGTCTGCATCAGTCATTCACCTGCAAGCACGATTTCAAACTTTTCTCTGACAACTGTTGTTATACATTTTAGATCCTCATTGTAACACAGTCACTCCTCGTTTCCTTACTCTACACAGTGATCCTTTTGATTCTCCACAGAACCATATGCTGTTTGTGCCAAGGAAACAGTGTAGATGCTTAAACTACTTATAGATGTTTCCTCTACCAAATGCATCTGAATTTCCACCTCTTACAATTCTTTCCCAGTAAGACTTTTCATTGGAGCTTCTATAATGCAGATTATAAGAAGGTGCACATACCGGCACAAGCACTATGCACGAACCGCTGTTAACCGCGGATTCCGATTCAATCGCATCAATCGCCTTTACTTCTGAGATTGCCGCTAAGGAAGACGCGAGTCAGAAGACTGCCTTACACTCTATAGCGGCATCTTATTCAGCCGTCTACTGTCCTATATAAAGATCGCGGTTAGCGCATGTAAGGAACTCAGTTTCAGGAGATGTACGAGAATGTATGCTGAACCCCAAAGTTTTTGAGACGAAAAATTTAAATCCCACTTTGCTCTGCAACTGAATGCAAAGTATGTCTGCATCGGTCATTCACTTGCATCACGATTTCAAACTTTTCTCTGAGAAGTGTTCTTATCCATTTTAGATCCATTATGTAACACAGTCACTCCTCAATTCCTTACTCTACACAGTGATCGTTTTGTTTCTCCACAGAACCATATGCTGTTTAGTGCTAAGGAAACAGTGTAGATGCTTAAAGTACTTATAGATGTTTCCTCTACCAAATGCATCTGAATTTAAACCTCTTACAATTCTTTCCCAATAAACTTTTTATTGGAGCTTCTATAATGCAGATTATAAGAAGGTGCACATACCGGCAAAAGCACTATGCACGAACCGCTGTTAACCGCGGATTCCGATTCAATCGCATCAATCGCCTTTACTTCTGAGATTGCCGCTAAGGAAGACGCGAGTCAGAAGACTGCCTTACACTCTATAGTGGCTTCACTATTCAGCCCTCTGCTGTCCTATATAACAAATCGCGAATAACGCATGTAAGGAACTCAGTTTCAGGAGCTGTACGAGAATGTATGCTGAACCCCAAAGTTTTTGAGACGAAAAATTTAAATCCCACTTTGCTCTGCAACTGAATACAAATTAAGTCTGCATCGGTCATTCACCTGCAAGCACGATTTCAAACTTTTCTCTGAGAAGTGTTCTTATCCATTTGAGATCCTCTATGTAACACAGTCACTCCTCGTTTCCTTTCCATACAGAGTGATCTTTATGATTCTTCACAGAACCATGTGCTGTTCAGTGCGAAGGAAACAGTGTAGATGCTTAAAGTAATTAGAGATGTTTCCTCTACCAAATGCATCTGAATTTCCACCTCTTACAATTCTTTCCCAGTAAGCCTTTTCATTGGAGCTTCTATAATGCAGATTATAAGAAGGTGCACATACCGGCACAAGCACTATGCACGAACCGCTGTTAACCGCGGATTCCGATTCAATCGCATCAATCGCCTTTACTTCTGAGTTTGCCGCTAAGGAAGACGCGAGTCAGAAGACTGCCGATCACTGTATAGCGGCTTCTCTATTCACCCGGCTGTCTTTCTATATTAAGGAATCGCGAAAAACACGTGAAAATGAGTCTGTTTCAGGAGCTGTATGAGAATGTATACTGGACATCTGTGTTAGTGAGAGGGAAATTTTAAATCCCACTACTTTTCTGCTATAGAATGCAAAGTATGTCTGCATCAGTCATTCACCTGCAAGCACGATTTCAAACTTTTCTCTGACAACTGTTGTTATCCATTTTAGATCCTCATTGTAACACATCACTCCTCGTTTCCCTACCATACACAGTGATCGTTTTGATTCCTCACAGAACCATGTGCTGTTCAGTGCTAAGGAAACAGTGTAGATACTTAAAGTACTTAGACCTGTTTCCTCTAACAAATGCATGTGTCATTTCAACACTTACTATTGTTTCCCAGTAAGCCTTTTCATTGGAGCTTCTATAATGCAGATTATAAGAAGGTGCACATAACGGCACATGCTCTATGCACGAACCGCTGTTAACCGCGGATTCCGATTCAATCGCATCAATCGCCTTTACTTCTGAGATTGCCGGTAAGGAAGACGCGAGTCAGAAGACTGCCTTACACTCTATAGCGGCTTCACTATTCAGCCCTCTGCTGTCCTATATAACAAATCGCGAATAACGCATGTAAGGAACTCAGTTTCAGGAGCTGTACGAGAATGTATGCTGAACCCACATGTTAGTGAGATGAAAAATTTAAATCCCACTTTGCTCTGCAACTGAATACAAAGTATGTCTGCATCGGTCATTCACCTGCAAGCACGATTTCAAACTTTTCTCTGAGAAGTGTTCTTATCCATTTGAGATCCTTTATGTAACACAGTCACTCCTCGTTTCCTTTCCATACAGAGTGATCTTTATGATTCTTCACAGAACCATGTGCTGTTCAGTGCTAAGGAAACAGTGTAGATGCTTAAAGTAATTAGAGATGTTTCCTCTATCAAATGCATCTGAATTTCCACCTCTTACAATTCTTTCCCAAGAAACTTTTTATTGGAGCTTCCTCCATGCAAATTATAAGAAGGTGCACATACCGGCACAAGCACTATGCACGAACCGCTGTTAACCGCGGATTCCAATTCAATCGCATCAATCGCCTTTACTTCTGAGTTTGCCGCTAAGGAAGAAGCGAGTCAGAAGACTGCCGATCACTGTATAGCGGCTTCTCTATTCACCCGGCTGTCTTTCTATATTAAGGAATCGCGAAAAACACGTGAAAATGAGTCTGTTTCAGGAGCTGTATGAGAATGTATACTGGACATCAGTGTTAGTGAGAGGGAAATTTTAAATCCCACTACTTTTCTGCTACTGAATGCAAAGTATGTCTGCATCAGTCATTCACCTGCAAGCACGATTTCAAACTTTTCTCTGACAACTGTTGTTATACAATTTAGATCCTCATTGTAACACAGTCAACCCTCGTTTCCTTACTCTACCCAGTGATCCTTTTGATTCTCCACAGAAACATATGCTGTCTAGTGCCAAGGAAACAGTGTAGATGCTTAAAGTACTTATAGATGTTTCCTCTACCAAATGCATCTGTATTTCCTCCTATTACAATTGTTTCCCAAAATCTTTTCATTTGAACCTGTAGAATGCAAATTATACGAACGTGCACATACCGGCACAAGCACTATGCACGAACCGCTGTTAACCGCGGATTCCGATTCAATCGCATCAATCGCCTTTACTTCTGAGTTTGCCGCTAAGGAAGACGCGAGTCAGAAGACTGCCGATCACTCTATAGCGGCTTCTTATTCAGCCGTCTACTGTCCTATATAACGATTCGCGGTTAACGCATGTAAGGGACTCAGTTTCAGGAGCTGTACGAGAACGTATGCTGAACCCCAATGTTAGTGGGACGAAAAATTTAAATCCCACTTTGCTCTGCAACTGAATACAAAGTATGTCTGCATCGGTCATTCACCTGCATCACGATTTCAAACTTTTCTCTGAGAAGTGTTCTTATCCATTTGAGATCCTCTATGTTACACAGTCACTCCTCGTTTCCTTACTCTACACAGTGATCGTTTTGATTCCTCACAGAAACATGTGCTGTTCAGTGCTAAGGAAACAGTGTAGATGCTATAATTACTTATAGCTGTTTCCTCTACCAAATGCATGTGTCATTTCACCACATACAATTTTTACCAGTCAACCTTTTCATTGGAACTTCAATAATGCAAATTGTAAGAAGGTGCACATACCGGCACATGCTCTATGCACGAACCGCTGTTAACCGCGGATTCCGATTCAATCGCATCAATCGCCTTGACTTCTGATTTTGCCGCTAAGGAAGAAGCGAGTCAGAAGACTGCCGAGCACTATATATCGGCTTCACTACTTTTCCGGCAATCATTCTATCTTAACGAATCGCTACTTACAAGTGAAAGTGACTCAGTTTCAGGAGCTGTATGAGAATATATACTGGACTCCAGTGTTAGTGAGAGGGAAATTTTAAATTCCAATTTACTCTGCGAATGAATGCAAAGTATGTCTGCATCGGTCATTCACCTGCAAGCACGATTTCAAACTTTTCTCTGACCACTGTTCTTATCCATTTTAGTTCCTCTATGTAACACAGTCACTCCTCGTTTCCTTACTCTACACAGTGATCGTTTTGATTCTCCACAGAACCATATGCTGTCTAGTGCTAAGGAAACAGTGTAGATGCTTAAAGTACTTATAGATGTTTCCTCTACCAAATGCATCTGTATTTCCTCCTCTTACAATTGTTTCCCAATAATCTTTTCATTTGAACCTGTAGAATGCAAATTATAAGAAGGTGCACATAACGGCACAAGCACTATGCACGAACCGCCGTTAACCGCGGATTCCGATTCAATCGCATCAATCGCCTTTACTTCTGAGATTGCTGGTAAGGAAGACGCAAGTCAGAAGACTGCCGATCATTGTTTTCGGCTTCTCTATTCAGGCGGCTGTCTTGCTATATTTCGAATCGCGACTTTCACGTGAAAGTGACTCAGTTTCAGGAGCTGTATGAGAATGTATACTGTACCCCAGTGTTAACGAGAGGGAAATTTTAAATTCCAATATACTCTGTGAATGAATGCAAAGTATGTCTGCATCGGTCATTCACCTGCAAGCACGATTTCAAACTTTTCTCTGACAAGTGTTGTTATCCATTTTAGATCCTCATTGTAACACATCACTACTCGTTTCCCTACCATACACAGTGATCGTTTTGATTCCACACAAATCCATGTGCTGTTCAGTGCTAAGGAAACAGTGTAGATGCTTAAACTACTTATAGATGTTTCCTCTACCAAATGCATCTGTATTTCCTCCTCTTACAATTGTTTCCCAATAATCTTTTCATTTGAACCTGTAGAATGCAAATTATAAGAAGGTGCACATACCGGCACAAGCACTATGCACGAACCGCTGTTAACCGCGGATTCCGATTCAATCGCATCAATCGCCTTTACTTCTGAGATTGCCGCTAAGGAAGACGCGAGTCAGAAGACTGCCTTACACTCTATAGCGGCTTCACTATTCAGCCCTCTGCAGTCCTATATAACGATTCGCGGTTAACGCATGTAAGGGACTCAGTTTCAGGAGCTGTACGAGAACGTATGCTGAACCCCAATGTTAGTGAGACGAAAAATTTAAATCCCACTTTGCTCTGCAACTGAATACAAAGTATGTCAGCATCGGTCATTCACCTGCATCACGATTTCAAACTTTTCTCTGAGAAGTGTTCTTATCCATTTGAGATCCTCTATGTTACACAGTCACTCCTCGTTTCCTTACTCTACACAGTGATCGTTTTGATTCCTCACAGAAACATGTGCTGTTCAGTGCTAAGGAAATAGTGTAGATACTTAAAGTACTTAGACCTGTTTCCTCTAACAAATGCATGTGTCATTTCAACACTTACTATTGTTTCCCAGTAAGCCTTTTCATTGGAGCTTCTATAATGCAGATTATAAGAAGGTGCACATACCGGCACAAGCACTATGCACGAACCGCTGTTAACCGCGGATTCCGATTCAATCGCATCAATCGCCTTTACTTCTGAGATTGCCGCTAAGGAAGACGCGAGTCAGAAGACTGCCGATCACTGTATAGCGGCTTCTCTATTCACCCGGCTGTCTTTCTATATTAAGGAATCGCGAAAAACACGTGAAAATGAGTCTGTTTCAGGAGCTGTATGAGAATGTATACTGGACATCTGTGTTAGTGAGAGGGAAATTTTAAATCCCACTACTTTTCTGCTATAGAATGCAAAGTATGTCTGCATCAGTCATTCACCTGCAAGCACGATTTCAAACTTTTCTCTGACAACTGTTGTTATCCATTTTAGATCCTCATTGTAACACATCACTCCTCGTTTCCCTACCATACACAGTGATCGTTTTGATTCCTCACAGAACCATGTGCTGTTCAGTGCTAAGGAAACAGTGTAGATACTTAAAGTACTTAGACCTGTTTCCTCTAACAAATGCATGTGTCATTTCAACACTTACTATTGTTTCCCAGTAAGCCTTTTCATTGGAGCTTCTATAATGCAGATTATAAGAAGGTGCACATAACGGCACATGCTCTATGCACGAACCGCTGTTAACCGCGGATTCCGATTCAATCGCATCAATCGCCTTTACTTCTGAGATTGCCGCTAAGGAAGACGCGAGTCAGAAGACTGCCTTACACTCTATAGCGGCTTCACTATTCAGCCCTCTGCTGTCCTATATAACAAATCGCGAATAACGCATGTAAGGAACTCAGTTTCAGGAGCTGTACGAGAATGTATGCTGAACCCCAAAGTTTTTGAGACGAAAAATTTAAATCCCACTTTGCTCTGCAACTGAATACAAAGCATGTCTGCATCGGTCATTCACCTGCAAGCACGATTTCAAACTTTTCTCTGAGAAGTGTTCTTATCCATTTGAGATCCTTTATGTAACACAGTCACTCCTCGTTTCCTTTCCATACAGAGTGATCTTTATGATTCTTCACAGAACCATGTGCTGTTCAGTGCTAAGGAAACAGTGTAGATGCTTAAAGTAATTAGAGATGTTTCCTCTATCAAATGCATCTGAATTTCCACCTCTTACAATTCTTTCCCAAGAAACTTTTTATTGGAGCTTCCTCCATGCAAATTATAAGAAGGTGCACATACCGGCACAAGCACTATGCACGAACCGCTGTTAACCGCGGATTCCGATTCAATCGCATCAATCGCCTTTACTTCTGAGTTTGCCGCTAAGGAAGAAGCGAGTCAGAAGACTGCCGATCACTGTATAGCGGCTTCTCTATTCACCCGGCTGTCTTTCTATATTAAGGAATCGCGAAAAACACGTGAAAATGAGTCTGTTTCAGGAGCTGTATGAGAATGTATACTGGACATCAGTGTTAGTGAGAGGGAAATTTTAAATCCCACTACTTTTCTGCTACTGAATGCAAAGTATGTCTGCATCAGTCATTCACCTGCAAGCACGATTTCAAACTTTTCTCTGACAACTGTTGTTATACAATTTAGATCCTCATTGTAACACAGTCAACCCTCGTTTCCTTACTCTACCCAGTGATCCTTTTGATTCTCCACAGAAACATATGCTGTCTAGTGCCAAGGAAACAGTGTAGATGCTTAAAGTACTTATAGATGTTTCCTCTACCAAATGCATCTGTATTTCCTCCTATTACAATTGTTTCCCAAAATCTTTTCATTTGAACCTGTAGAATGCAAATTATACGAACGTGCACATACCGGCACAAGCACTATGCACGAACCGCTGTTAACCGCGGATTCCGATTCAATCGCATCAATCGCCTTTACTTCTGAGATTGCCGGTAAGGAAGACGCGAGTCAGAAGACTGCCTTACACTCTATAGCGGCTTCTTATTCAGCCGTCTACTGTCCTATATAACGATTCGCGGTTAACGCATGTAAGGGACTCAGTTTCAGGAGCTGTACGAGAACGTATGCTGAACCCCAATGTTAGTGGGACGAAAAATTTAAATCCCACTTTGCTCTGCAACTGAATACAAAGTATGTCTGCATCGGTCATTCACCTGCAAGCACGATTTCAAACTTTTCTCTGAGAAGTGTTCTTATCCATTTGAGATCCTCTATGTTACACAGTCACTCCTCGTTTCCTTACTCTACACAGTGATCGTTTTGATTCCTCACAGAAACATGTGCTGTTCAGTGCTAAGGAAACAGTGTAGATGCTATAATTACTTATAGCTGTTTCCTCTACCAAATGCATGTGTCATTTCACCACATACAATTTTTGCCAGTCAACCTTTTCATTGAAACTTCAATAATGCAAATTGTAAGAAGGTGCACATACCGGCACAAGCTCTATGCACGAACCGCTGTTAACCGCGGATTCCGATTCAATCGCATCAATCGCCTTGACTTCTGATTTTGCCGCTAAGGAAGAAGCGAGTCAGAAGACTGCCGAGCACTATATATCGGCTTCACTACTTTTCCGGCAATCATTCTATCTTAACGAATCGCTACTTACAAGTGAAAGTGACTCAGTTTCAGGAGCTGTATGAGAATATATACTGGACTCCAGTGTTAGTGAGAGGGAAATTTTAAATTCCAATTTACTCTGCGAATGAATGCAAAGTATGTCTGCATCGGTCATTCACCTGCAAGCACGATTTCAAACTTTTCTCTGACCACTGTTCTTATCCATTTTAGTTCCTCATTGTAACACAGTCACTCCTCGTTTCCTTACTCTACCCAGTGATCGTTTTGATTCTCCACAGAACCATATGCTGTCTAGTGCTAAGGAAACAGTGTAGATGCTTAAAGTACTTGTAGATTTTTCCTCTACCAAATGCATCTGTATTTCCTCCTCTTACAATTGTTTCCCAATAATCTTTTCATTTGAACCTGTAGAATGCAAATTATAAGAAGGTGCACATAACGGCACAAGCACTATGCACGAACCGCCGTTAACCGCGGATTCCGATTCAATCGCATCAATCGCCTTTACTTCTGAGATTGCCGGTAAGGAAGACGCAAGTCAGAAGACTGCCGATCATTGTTTTCGGCTTCTCTATTCAGGCGGCTGTCTTGCTATATTTCGAATCGCGACTTTCACGTGAAAGTGACTCAGTTTCAGGAGCTGTATGAGAATGTATACTGTACCCCAGTGTTAACGAGAGGGAAATTTTAAATTCCAATATACTCTGTGAATGAATGCAAAGTAATTCTGCATCGGTCATTCACCTGCAAGCACGATTTCAAACTTTTCTCTGACAAGTGTTCTTATCCATTTGAGATCCTTTATGTAACACAGTCACTCCTCGTTTCCTTTCCATACAGAGTGATCTTTATGATTCTTCACAGAACCATGTGCTGTTCAGTGCGAAGGAAACAGTGTAGATGCTTAAAGTAATTAGAGATGTTTCCTCTATCAAATGCATCTGAATTTCCACCTCTTACAATTCTTTCCCAAGAAACTTTTTTTGGGAGCTTCCTCCATGCAAATTATAAGAAGGTGCACATACCGGCACAAGCACTATGCACGAACCGCCGTTAACCGCGGATTCCGATTCAATCGCATCAATCGCCTTTACTTCTGAGTTTGCCGCTAAGGAAGAAGCGAGTCAGAAGACTGCCGATCACTGTATAGCTGCTTCTCTATTCACCCGGCTGTCTTTCTACATTAAGGAATCGCGAAAAACACGTGAAAATGAGTCTGTTTCAGGAGCTGTATGAGAATGTATACTGGACATCAGTGTTAGTGAGAGGGAAATTTTAAATCCCACTACTTTTCTGCTACTGAATGCAAAGTATGTCTGCATCAGTCATTCACTTGCAAGCACGATTTCAAACTTTTCTCTGACAACTGTTGTTATACATTTTAGATCCTCATTGTAACACAGTCACTCCTCGTTTCCTTACTCTACCCAGTGATCCTTTGATTCTCCACAGAACCATATGCTGTCTAGTGCTAAGGAAACAGTGTAGATGCTTAAAGTACTTATAGATGTTTCCTCTACCAAATGCATCTGAATTTAAACCTCTTACAATTCTTTCCCAATAAACTTTTTATTGGAGCTTCCTTCATGCAAATTATAAGAAGGTGCACATACCGGCACATGCTCTATGCACGAACCGCTGTTAACCGCGGATTCCGACTCAATCGAATCAATTGCCTTTACTTCTGAGATTGCCGCTAAGGAAGACTCGAGACAGAGGACGGCCTTACACTCTATAGCGGCTTCTTATTCAGCCGTCTACTGTCCTATATAACGATTCGCGGTTAACGCATGTAAGGGACTCAGTTTCAGGAGCTGTACGAGAACGTATGCTGAACCCCAATGTTAGTGAGATGAAAAATTTAAATCCCACTTTGCTCTGCAACTGAATACAAAGTATGTCTGCATCGGTCATTCACCTGCAAGCACGATTTCAAACTTTTCTCTGAGAAGTGTTCTTATCCATTTGAGATCCTCTATGTTACACAGTCACTCCTCGTTTCCTTACTCTACCCAGTGATCCTTTGATTCTCCACAGAACCATATGCTGTCTAGTGCTAAGGAAACAGTGTAGATGCTTAAAGTACTTATAGATGTTTCCTCTACCAAATGCATCTGAATTTAAACCTCTTACAATTCTTTCCCAATAAACTTTTTATTGGAGCTTCCTTCATGCAAATTATAAGAAGGTGCACATACCGGCACATGCTCTATGCACGAACCGCTGTTAACCGCGGATTCCGATTCAATCGAATCAATTGCCTTTACTTCTGAGATTGCCGCTAAGGAAGACTCGAGACAGAGGACGGCCTTACACTCTATAGCGGCTTCTTATTCAGCCCTCTACTGTCCTATATAACGATTCGCGGTTAACGCATGTAAGGGACTCAGTTTCAGGAGCTGTACGAGAACGTATGCTGAACCCACATGTTAGTGAGATGAAAAATTTAAATCCCACTTTGCTCTGCAACTGAATACAAAGTATGTCTGCATCGGTCATTCACCTGCAAGCACGATTTCAAACTTTTCTCTGAGAAGTGTTCTTATCCATTTGAGATCCTCTATGTTACACAGTCACTCCTCGTTTCCTTACTCTACACAGTGATCGTTTTGATTCCTCACAGAACCATATGCTGTTTAGTGCCAAGGAAACAGTGTAGATGCTTAAACTACTTATAGATGTTTCCTCTACCAAATGCATCTGAATTTCCACCTCTTACAATTCTTTCCCAGTAAGCCTTTTCATTGGAGCTTCTATAATGCAGATTATAAGAAGGTGCACATACCGGCACATGCTCTATGCACGAACCGCTGTTAACCGCGGATTCCGATTCAATCGAATCAATTGCCTTTACTTCTGAGATTGCCGCTAAGGAAGACTCGAGACAGAGGACGGCCTTACACTCTATAGCGGCTTCTTATTCAGCCCTCTACTGTCCTATATAACGATTCGCGGTTAACGCATGTAAGGGACTCAGTTTCAGGAGCTGTACGAGAACGTATGCTGAACCCACATGTTAGTGAGATGAAAAATTTAAATCCCACTTTGCTCTGCAACTGAATACAAAGTATGTCTGCATCGGTCATTCACCTGCAAGCACGATTTCAAACTTTTCTCTGAGAAGTGTTCTTATCCATTTGAGATCCTCTATGTTACACAGTCACTCCTCGTTTCCTTACTCTACACAGTGATCGTTTTGATTCCTCACAGAACCATATGCTGTTTAGTGCCAAGGAAACAGTGTAGATGCTTAAACTACTTATAGATGTTTCCTCTACCAAATGCATCTGAATTTCCACATCTTAAAATTCTTTCCCAATAAACTTTTTATAGGAGCTTCCTTCATGCAAATTATTAGAAGGTGCACATACCGGCACAAGCACTATGCACGAACCGCTGTTAACCGCGGATTCCGATTCAATCGCATCAATCGCCTTTACTTCTGAGATTGCCGCTAAGGAAGACGCGAGTCAGAAGACTGCCTTACACTCTATAGCGGCTTCTTATTCAGCCGTCTACTGTCCTATATAACGATTCGCGGTTTACGCATGTAAGGGACTCAGTTTCAGGAGCTGTACGAGAACGTATGCTGAACCCCAATGTTAGTGAGACGTAAAATTTAAATCCCACTTTGCTCTGCAACTGAATACAAAGTATGTCTGCATCGGTCATTCACCTGCAAGCACGATTTCAAACTTTTCTCTGGCAACTGTTCTTATCCATTTTAGTTCCTCTATGTAACACAGTCACTCCTCGTTTCCTTTCCATACAGAGTGATCTTTATGATTCTTCACAGAACCATGTGCTGTTCAGTGCTAAGGAAACAGTGTAGATGCTTAAAGTACTTATAGATGTTTCCTCTACCAAATGCATCTGTATTTCCTCCTCTTACAATTGTTTCCCAATAATCTTTTCATTTGAACCTGTAGAATGCAAATTATAAGAAGGTGCACATACCGGCACAAGCACTATGCACGAACCGCTGTTAACCGCGGATTCCGATTCAATCGCATCAATCGCCTTTACTTCTGAGATTGCCGGTAAGGAAGACGCGAGTCAGAAGACTGCCGATCATTGTTTTCGGCTTCTCTATTCACCCGGCTGTCTTTCTATATTAAGGAATCGCGACTTTCACGTGAAAGTGACTCAGTTTCAGGAGCTGTATTAGAATGTATACTGTACCCCAGTGTTAGCGAGAGGGAAATTTTAAATCCATCTTAACTCTGCTACTGAATGCAAAGTAATTCTGCATCGGTCATTCAACTGCAAGCACGATTTCAAACTTTTCTCTGACAAGTGTTGTTTTCCATTTTAGATCCTCATTGTAACACATCACTCCTCGTTTCCCTACCATACACAGTGATCGTTTTGATTCCACACAAATCCATGTGCTGTTTAGTGCTAAGGAAACAGTGTAGATACTTAAAGTACTTAGACCTGTTTCCTCTAACAAATGCATGTGTCATTTCAACACTTACTATTGTTTCCCAGTAAGCCTTTTCATTGGAGCTTCTATAATGCAGATTATAAGAAGGTGCACATACCGGCACATGCTCTATGCACGAACCGCTGTTAACCGCGGATTCCGATTCAATCGCATCAATCGCCTTTACTTCTGAGATTGCCGGTAAGGAAGACGCGAGTCAGAAGACTGCCTTACACTCTATAGCGGCTTCACTATTCAGCCCTCTGCTGTCCTATATAACAAATCGCGAATAACGCATGTAAGGAACTCAGTTTCAGGAGCTGTACGAGAATGTATGCTGAACCCCAAAGTTTTTGAGACGAAAAATTTAAATCCCACTTTGCTCTGCAACTGAATACAAAGTATGTCTGCATTGGTCATTCACCTGCAAGCACGATTTCAAACTTTTCTCTGAGAAGTGTTCTTATCCATTTGAGATCCTTTATGTAACACAGTCACTCCTCGTTTCCTTTCCATACAGAGTGATCTTTATGATTCTTCACAGAACCATGTGCTGTTCAGTGCGAAGGAAACAGTGTAGATGCTTAAAGTAATTAGAGATGTTTCCTCTATCAAATGCATCTGAATTTCCACCTCTTACAATTCTTTCCCAAGAAACTTTTTATTGGAGCTTCCTCCATGCAAATTATAAGAAGGTGCACATACCGAAACAAGCACTATGCACGAACCGCTGTTAACCGCGGATTCCAATTCAATCGCATCAATCGCCTTTACTTCTGAGTTTGCCGCTAAGGAAGAAGCGAGTCAGAAGACTGCCGATCACTGTATAGCTGCTTCTCTATTCACCCGGCTGTCTTTCTATATTAAGGAATCGCGAAAAACACGTGAAAATGAGTCTGTTTCAGGAGCTGTATGAGAATGTATACTGGACATCAGTGTTAGTGAGAGGGAAATTTTAAATCCCACTACTTTTCTGCTACTGAATGCAAAGTATGTCTGCATCAGTCATTCACCTGCAAGCACGATTTCAAACTTTTCTCTGACAACTGTTGTTATACAATTTAGATCCTCATTGTAACACAGTCAACCCTCGTTTCCTTACTCTACCCAGTAATCCTTTTGATTCTCCACAGAAACATATGCTGTCTAGTGCCAAGGAAACAGTGTAGATGCTTAAACTACTTATAGATGTTTCCTCTACCAAATGCATCTGTATTTCCTCCTATTACAATTGTTTCCCAAAATCTTTTCATTTGAACCTGTAGAATGCAAATTATACGAACGTGCACATACCGGCACAAGCACTATGCACGAACCGCTGTTAACCGCGGATTCCGATTCAATCGCATCAATCGCCTTTACTTCTGAGATTGCCGGTAAGGAAGACGCGAGTCAGAAGACTGCCTTACACTCTATAGCGGCTTCTTATTCAGCCGTCTACTGTCCTATATAACGATTCGCGGTTAACGCATGTAAGGGACTCAGTTTCAGGAGCTGTACGAGAACGTATGCTGAACCCCAATGTTAGTGAGACGAAAAATTTAAATCCCACTTTGCTCTGCAACTGAATACAAAGTATGTCTGCATCGGTCATTCACCTGCATCACGATTTCAAACTTTTCTCTGAGAAGTGTTCTTATCCATTTGAGATCAATTATGTTACACAGTCACTCCTCGTTTCCTTACTCTACACAGTGATCGTTTTGATTCCTCACAGAAACATGTGCTGTTCAGTGCTAAGGAAACAGTGTAGATGCTATAATTACTTATAGCTCTTTCCTCTACCAAATGCATGTGTCATTTCACCACATACAATTTTTGCCAGTCAACCTTTTCATTGGAACTTCAATAATGCAAATTGTAAGAAGGTGCACATACCGGCACAAGCTCTATGCACGAACCGCTGTTAACCGCGGATTTTGATTCAATCGCATCAATCGCCTTGACTTCTGATTTTGCCGCTAAGGAAGAAGCGAGTCAGAAGACTGCCGAGCACTATATATTGGCTTCACTACTTTTCCGGCAATCATTCTATCTTAACGAATCGCTACTTACAAGTGAAAGTGACTCAGTTTCAGGAGCTGTATGAGAATATATACTGGACTCCAGTGTTAGTGAGAGGGAAATTTTAAATTCCAATTTACTCTGCGAATGAATGCAAAGTATGTCTGCATCGGTCATTCACCTGCAAGCACGATTTCAAACTTTTCTCTGACCACTGTTCTTATCCATTTTAGTTCCTCATTGTAACACAGTCACTCCTCGTTTCCTTACTCTACCCAGTGATCGTTTTGATTCTCCACAGAACCATATGCTGTCTAGTGCTAAGGAAACAGTGTAGATGCTTAAAGTACTTATAGATGTTTCCTCTACCAAATGCATCTGTATTTCCTCCTCTTACAATTGTTTCCCAATAATCTTTTCATTTGAACCTGTAGAATGCAAATTATAAGAAGGTGCACATACCGGCACAAGCACTATGCACGAACCGCAGTTAACCGCGGATTCCGATTCAATCGCATCAATCGCCTTTACTTCTGAGATTGCCGGTAAGGAAGACGCAAGTCAGAAGACTGCCGATCATTGTTTTCGGCTTCTCTATTCAGGCGGCTGTCTTGCTATATTTCGAATCGCGACTTTCACGTGAAAGTGATTCAGTTTCAGGAGCTGTATGAGAATGTATACTGTACCCCAGTGTTAACGAGAGGGAAATTTTAAATTCCAATATACTCTGTGAATGAATGCAAAGTAATTCTGCATCGGTCATTCACCTGCAAGCACGATTTCAAACTTTTCTCTGAGAAGTGTTCTTATCCATTTGAGATCCTTTATGTAACACAGTCACTCCTCGTTTCCTTTCCATACAGAGTGATCTTTATGATTCTTCACAGAACCATGTGCTGTTCAGTGCGAAGGAAACAGTGTAGATGCTTAAAGTAATTAGAGATGTTTCCTCTATCAAATGCATCTGAATTTCCACCTCTTAAAATTCTTTCCCAAGAAACTTTTTTTGGGAGCTTCCTCCATGCAAATTATAAGAAGGTGCACATACCGGCACAAGCACTATGCACGAACCGCCGTTAACCGCGGATTCCGATTCAATCGCATCAATCGCCTTTACTTCTGAGTTTGCCGCTAAGGAAGAAGCGAGTCAGAAGACTGCCGATCACTGTATAGCTGCTTCTCTATTCACCCGGCTGTCTTTCTACATTAAGGAATCGCGAAAAACACGTGAAAATGAGTCTGTTTCAGGAGCTGTATGAGAATGTATACTGGACATCAGTGTTAGTGAGAGGGAAATTTTAAATCCCACTACTTTTCTGCTACTGAATGCAAAGTATGTCTGCATCAGTCATTCACCTGCAAGCACGATTTCAAACTTTTCTCTGACAACTGTTGTTATACATTTTAGATCCTCATTGTAACACAGTCACTCCTCGTTTCCTTACTCTACCCAGTGATCCTTTTGATTCTCCACAGAACCATATGCTGTCTAGTGCTAAGGAAACAGTGTGGATGCTTAAAGTACTTATAGATGATTCCTCTACCAAATGCATCTGAATTTCCACCTCTTACAATTCTTTCCCAGTAAGCCTTTTCATTGGAGCTTCTATAATGCAGATTATAAGAAGGTGCACATACCGGCACAAGCACTATGCATGAACCGCTGTTAACTGCGGATTCCGATTCAATCGCATCAATCGCCTTTACTTCTGAGATTGCCGCTAAGGAAGACGCGAGTCAGAAGACTGCCTTACACTCTATAGCGGCTTCTTATTCAGCCGTCTACTGTCCTATATAAAGATCGCGGTTAGCGCATGTAAGGGACTCAGTTTCAGGAGCTGTACGAGAACGTATGCTGAACCCCAATGTTAGTGAGACGTAAAATTTAAATCCCACTTTGCTCTGCAACTGAATGCAAAGCATGTCTGCATCGGTCATTCACCTGCAAGCACGATTTCAAACTTTTCTCTGAGAAGTGTTCTTATCCATTTTAGATCCATTATGTAACACAGTCACACCTCAATTCCTTACTCTACAAAGTGATCGTTTTCTTTCTCCACAGAACCATAAGCTGTTTAGTGCTAAGGAAACAGTGTAGATGCTTAAAGTACTTATAGATGTTTCCTCTACCAAATGCATCTGAATTTAAACCTCTTACAATTCTTTCCCAATAAACTTTTTATTGGAGCTTCCTTCATGCAAATTATAAGAAGGTGCACATACCGGCACATGCTCTATGCACGAACCGCTGTTAACCGCGGATTCCGACTCAATCGAATCAATTGCCTTTACTTCTGAGATTGCCGCTAAGGAAGACTCGAGACAGAGGACGGCCTTACACTCTATAGCGGCTTCTTATTCAGCCCTCTACTGTCCTATATAACGATTCGCGGTTAACGCATGTAAGGGACTCAGTTTCAGGAGCTGTACGAGAACGTATGCTGAACCCACATGTTAGTGAGATGAAAAATTTAAATCCCACTTTGCTCTGCAACTGAATACAAAGTATGTCTGCATCGGTCATTCACCTGCAAGCACGATTTCAAACTTTTCTCTGAGAAGTGTTCTTATCCATTTGAGATCCTCTATGTTACACAGTCACTCCTCGTTTCCTTACTCTACAAAGTGATCGTTTTGATTCCTCACAGAACCATATGCTGTTTAGTGCGAAGGAAACAGTGTAGATGCTTAAACTACTTATAGATATTTCCTCTACCAAATGCATCTGAATTTCCACCTCTTACAATTCTTTCCCAGTAAGCCTTTTCATTGGAGCTTCTATAATGCAGATTATAAGAAGGTGCACATACCGGCACATGCTCTATGCACGAACCGCTGTTAACCGCGGATTCCGATTCAATCGAATCAATTGCCTTTACTTCTGAGATTGCCGCTAAGGAAGACTCGAGACAGAGGACGGCCTTACACTCTATAGCGGCTTCTTATTCAGCCCTCTACTGTCCTATATAACGATTCGCGGTTAACGCATGTAAGGGACTCAGTTTCAGGAGCTGTACGAGAACGTATGCTGAACCCACATGTTAGTGAGATGAAAAATTTAAATCCCACTTTGCTCTGCAACTGAATACAAAGTATGTCTGCATCGGTCATTCACCTGCATCACGATTTCAAACTTTTCTCTGAGAAGTGTTCTTATCCATTTGAGATCCTCTATGTTACACAGTCACTCCTCGTTTCCTTACTCTACACAGTGATCGTTTTGATTCCTCACAGAACCATATGCTGTTTAGTGCCAAGGAAACAGTGTAGATGCTTAAACTACTTATAGATGTTTCCTCTACCAAATGCATCTGAATTTCCACCTCTTACAATTCTTTCCCAGTAAGCCTTTTCATTGGAGCTTCTATAATGCAGATTATAAGAAGGTGCACATACCGGCACATGCTCTATGCACGAACCGCTGTTAACCGCGGATTCCGATTCAATCGAATCAATTGCCTTTACTTCTGAGATTGCCGCTAAGGAAGACTCGAGACAGAGGACGGCCTTACACTCTATAGCGGCTTCTTATTCAGCCCTCTACTGTCCTATATAACGATTCGCGGTTAACGCATGTAAGGGACTCAGTTTCAGGAGCTGTACGAGAACGTATGCTGAACCCACATGTTAGTGAGATGAAAAATTTAAATCCCACTTTGCTCTGCAACTGAATACAAAGTATGTCTGCATCGGTCATTCACCTGCAAGCACGATTTCAAACTTTTCTCTGAGAAGTGTTCTTATCCATTTGAGATCCTCTATGTTACACAGTCACTCCTCGTTTCCTTACTCTACACAGTGATCGTTTTGATTCCTCACAGAACCATATGCTGTTTAGTGCCAAGGAAACAGTGTAGATGCTTAAACTACTTATAGATGTTTCCTCTACCAAATGCATCTGAATTTCCACATCTTAAAATTCTTTCCCAATAAACTTTTTATAGGAGCTTCCTTCATGCAAATTATTAGAAGGTGCACATACCGGCACAAGCACTATGCACGAACCGCTGTTAACCGCGGATTCCGATTCAATCGCATCAATCGCCTTTACTTCTGAGATTGCCGCTAAGGAAGACGCGAGTCAGAAGACTGCATTACACTCTATAGCGGCTTCTTATTCAGCCGTCTACTGTCCTATATAACGATTCGCGGTTTACGCATGTAAGGGACTCAGTTTCAGGAGCTGTACGAGAACGTATGCTGAACCCCAATGTTAGTGAGACGTAAAATTTAAATCCCACTTTGCTCCGCAACTGAATACAAAGTATGTCTGCATCGGTCATTCACCTGCAAGCACGATTTCAAACTTTTCTCTGACAACTGTTCTTATCCATTTTAGTTCCTCTATGTAACACAGTCACTCCTCGTTTCCTTTCCATACAGAGTGATCTTTATGATTCTTCACAGAACCATGTGCTGTTCAGTGCTAAGGAAACAGTGTAGATGCTTAAAGTACTTATAGATGTTTCCTCTACCAAATGCATCTGTATTTCCTCCTCTTACAATTGTTTCCCAATAATCTTTTCATTTGAACCTGTAGAATGCAAATTATAAGAAGGTGCACATACCGGCACAAGCACTATGCACGAACCGCCGTTAACCGCGGATTCCGATTCAATCGCATCAATCGCCTTTACTTCTGAGATTGCCGCTAAGGAAGACGCGAGTCAGAAGACTGCCGATCATTGTTTTCGGCTTCTCTATTCACCCGGCTGTCTTTCTATATTAAGGAATCGCGACTTTCACGTGAAAGTGACTCAGTTTCAGGAGCTGTATTAGAATGTATACTGTACCCCAGTGTTAGCGAGAGGGAAATTTTAAATCCATCTTAACTCTGCTACTGAATGCAAAGTAATTCTGCATCGGTCATTCAACTGCAAGCACGATTTCAAACTTTTCTCTGACAAGTGTTGTTATCCATTTTAGATCCTCATTGTAACACATCACTCCTCGTTTCCCTACCATACACAGTGATCGTTTTGATTCCTCACAGAACCATGTGCTGTTTAGTGCTAAGGAAACAGTGTAGATACTTAAAGTACTTAGACCTGTTTCCTCTAACAAATGCATGTGTCATTTCAACACTTACTATTGTTTCCCAGTAAGCCTTTTCATTGGAGCTTCTATAATGCAGATTATAAGAAGGTGCACATACCGGCACATGCTCTATGCACGAACCGCTGTTAACCGCGGATTCCGATTCAATCGCATCAATCGCCTTTACTTCTGAGATTGCCGGTAAGGAAGACGCGAGTCAGAAGACTGCCTTACACTCTATAGCGGCTTCACTATTCAGCCCTCTGCTGTCCTATATAACAAATCGCGAATAACGCATGTAAGGAACTCAGTTTCAGGAGCTGTACGAGAATGTATGCTGAACCCCAAAGTTTTTGAGACGAAAAATTTAAATCCCACTTTGCTCTGCAACTGAATACAAAGTATGTCTGCATTGGTCATTCACCTGCAAGCACGATTTCAAACTTTTCTCTGAGAAGTGTTCTTATCCATTTGAGATCCTTTATGTAACACAGTCACTCCTCGTTTCCTTTCCATACAGAGTGATCTTTATGATTCTTCACAGAACCATGTGCTGTTCAGTGCTAAGGAAACAGTGTAGATGCTTAAAGTAATTAGAGATGTTTCCTCTATCAAATGCATCTGAATTTCCACCTCTTACAATTCTTTCCCAAGAAACTTTTTATTGGAGCTTCCTCCATGCAAATTATAAGAAGGTGCACATACCGAAACAAGCACTATGCACGAACCGCTGTTAACCGCGGATTCCAATTCAATCGCATCAATCGCCTTTACTTCTGAGTTTGCCGCTAAGGAAGAAGCGAGTCAGAAGACTGCCGATCACTGTATAGCGGCTTCTCTATTCACCCGGCTGTCTTTCTATATTAAGGAATCGCGAAAAACACGTGAAAATGAGTCTGTTTCAGGAGCTGTATGAGAATGTATACTGGACATCAGTGTTAGTGAGAGGGAAATTTTAAATCCCACTACTTTTCTGCTACTGAATGCAAAGTATGTCTGCATCAGTCATTCACCTGCAAGCACGATTTCAAACTTTTCTCTGACAAGTGTTGTTATACATTTTAGATCCTCATTGTAACACAGTAACTCCTCGTTTCCTTACTCTACCCAGAGATCCTTTTGATTCTCCACAGAAACATATGCTGTCTAGTGCCAAGGAAACAGTGTAGATGCTTAAAGTACTTATAGATGTTTCCTCTACCAAATGCATCTGTATTTCCTCCTCTTACAATTGTTTCCCAAAATCTTTTCATTTGAACCTGTAGAATGCAAATTATACGAACGTGCACATACCGGCACAAGCACTATGCACGAACCGCTGTTAACCGCGGATTCCGATTCAATCGCATCAATCGCCTTTACTTCTGAGATTGCCGGTAAGGAAGACGCGAGTCAGAAGACTGCCTTACACTCTATAGCGGCTTCTTATTCAGCCGTCTACTGTCCTATATAACGATTCGCGGTTAACGCATGTAAGGGACTCAGTTTCAGGAGCTGTACGAGAACGTATGCTGAACCCCAATGTTAGTGAGACGAAAAATTTAAATCCCACTTTGCTCTGCAACTGAATACAAAGTATGTCTGCATCGGTCATTCACCTGCATCACGATTTCAAACTTTTCTCTGAGAAGTGTTCTTATCCATTTGAGATCAATTATGTTACACAGTCACTCCTCGTTTCCTTACTCTACACAGTGATCGTTTTGATTCCTCACAGAAACATGTGCTGTTCAGTGCTAAGGAAACAGTGTAGATGCTATAATTACTTATAGCTCTTTCCTCTACCAAATGCATGTGTCATTTCACCACATACAATTTTTGCCAGTCAACCTTTTCATTGGAACTTCAATAATGCAAATTGTAAGAAGGTGCACATACCGGCACAAGCTCTATGCACGAACCGCTGTTAACCGCGGATTCCGATTCAATCGCATCAATCGCCTTGACTTCTGATTTTGCCGCTAAGGAAGAAGCGAGTCAGAAGACTGCCGAGCACTATATATCGGCTTCACTACTTTTCCGGCAATCATTCTATCTTAACGAATCGCTACTTACAAGTGAAAGTGACTCAGTTTCAGGAGCTGTATGAGAATATATACTGGACTCCAGTGTTAGTGAGAGGGAAATTTTAAATTCCAATTTACTCTGCGAATGAATGCAAAGTATGTCTGCATCGGTCATTCACCTGCAAGCACGATTTCAAACTTTTCTCTGACCACTGTTCTTATCCATTTTAGTTCCTCATTGTAACACAGTCAACCCTCGTTTCCTTACTCTACCCAGTGATCCTTTTGATTCTCCACAGAAACATATGCTGTCTAGTGCTAAGGAAACAGTGTAGATGCTTAAAGTACTTATAGATGTTTCCTCTACCAAATGCATCTGTATTTCCTCCTCTTACAATTGTTTCCCAATAATCTTTTCATTTGAACCTGTAGAATGCAAATTATAAGAAGGTGCACATAACGGCACAAGCACTATGCACGAACAGCCGTTAACCGCGGATTCCGATTCAATCGCATCAATCGCCTTTACTTCTGAGATTGCCGGTAAGGAAGACGCAAGTCAGAAGACTGCCGATCATTGTTTTCGGCTTCTCTATTCAGGCGGCTGTCTTGCTATATTTCGAATCGCGACTTTCACGTGAAAGTGACTCAGTTTCAGGAGCTGTATGAGAATGTATACTGTACCCCAGTGTTAACGAGAGGGAAATTTTAAATTCCAATATACTCTGTGAATGAATGCAAAGTAATTCTGCATCGGTCATTCACCTGCAAGCACGATTTCAAACTTTTCTCTGAGAAGTGTTCTTATCCATTTGAGATCCTTTATGTAACACAGTCACTCCTCGTTTCCTTTCCATACAGAGTGATCTTTATGATTCTTCACAGAACCATGTGCTGTTCAGTGCGAAAGAAACAGTGTAGATGCTTAAAGTAATTAGAGATGTTTCCTCTATCAAATGCATCTGAATTTCCACCTCTTACAATTCTTTCCCAAGAAACTTTTTATTGGAGCTTCCTCCATGCAAATTATAAGAAGGTGCACATACCGGCACAAGCACTATGCACGAACCGCCGTTAACCGCGGATTCCGATTCAATCGCATCAATCGCCTTTACTTCTGAGATTGCCGGTAAGGAAGACGCGAGTCAGAAGACTGCCTTACACTCTATAGCGGCTTCACTATTCAGCCCTCTGCTGTCCTATATAACAAATCGCGAATAACGCATGTAAGGAACTCAGTTTCAGGAGCTGTACGAGAATGTATGCTGAACCCCAAAGTTTTTGAGACGAAAAATTTAAATCCCACTTTGCTCTGCAACTGAATACAAAGTATGTCTGCATTGGTCATTCACCTGCAAGCACGATTTCAAACTTTTCTCTGAGAAGTGTTCTTATCCATTTGAGATCCTTTATGTAACACAGTCACTCCTCGTTTCCTTTCCATACAGAGTGATCTTTATGATTCTTCACAGAACCATGTGCTGTTCAGTGCTAAGGAAACAGTGTAGATGCTTAAAGTAATTAGAGATGTTTCCTCTATCAAATGCATCTGAATTTCCACCTCTTACAATTCTTTCCCAAGAAACTTTTTATTGGAGCTTCGTCCATGCAAATTATAAGAAGGTGCACATACCGGCACAAGCACTATGCACGAACCGCTGTTAACCGCGGATTCCAATTCAATCGCATCAATCGCCTTTACTTCTGAGTTTGCCGCTAAGGAAGAAGCGAGTCAGAAGACTGCCGATCACTGTATAGCGGCTTCTCTATTCACCCGGCTGTCTTTCTATATTAAGGAATCGCGAAAAACACGTGAAAATGAGTCTGTTTCAGGAGCTGTATGAGAATGTATACTGGACATCAGTGTTAGTGAGAGGGAAATTTTAAATCCCACTACTTTTCTGCTACTGAATGCAAAGTATGTCTGCATCAGTCATTCACCTGCAAGCACGATTTCAAACTTTTCTCTGACAACTGTTGTTATACATTTTAGATCCTCATTGTAACACAGTCACTCCTCTTTTCCTTACTCTACACAGTGATCCTTTTGATTCTCCACAGAACCATATGCTGTCTAGTGCCAAGGAAACAGTGTAGATGCTTAAACTACTTATAGATGTTTCCTCTACCAAATGCATCTGAATTTCCACCTCTTACAATTCTTTCCCAGTAAGCCTTTTCATTGGAGCTTCTATAATGCAGATTATAAGAAGGTGCACATACCGGCACAAGCACTATGCACGAACCGCTGTTAACCGCGGATTCCGATTCAATCGCATCAATCGCCTTTACTTCTGAGATTGCCGCTAAGGAAGACGCGAGTCAGAAGACTGCCTTACACTCTATAGCGGCTTCTTATTCAGCCGTCTACTGTCCTATATAAAGATCGCGGTTAGCGCATGTAAGGAACTCAGTTTCAGGAGATGTACGAGAATGTATGCTGAACCCCAAAGTTTTTGAGACGAAAAATTTAAATCCCACTTTGCTCTGCAACTGAATGCAAAGCATGTCTGCATCGGTCATTCACCTGCATCACGATTTCAAACTTTTCTCTGAGAAGTGTTCTTATCCATTTTAGATCCATTATGTAACACAGTCACTCCTCAATTCCTTACTCTACACAGTGATCGTTTTGTTTCTCCACAGAACCATATGCTGTTTAGTGCTAAGGAAACAGTGTAGATGCTTAAAGTACTTATAGATGTTTCCTCTACCAAATGCATCTGAATTTAAACCTCTTACAATTCTTTCCCAATAAACTTTTTATTGGAGCTTCTATAATGCAGATTATAAGAAGGTGCACATACCGGCACAAGCACTATGCACGAACCGCTGTTAACCGCGGATTCCGATTCAATCGCATCAATCGCCTTTACTTCTGATATTACCGCTAAGGAAGACGCGAGTCAGAAGACTGTCTTACACTCTATAGCGGCTTCTTATTCAGCCGTCTACTGTCCTATATAACGATTCGCGGTTAACGCATGTAAGGGACTCAGTTTCAGGAGCTGTACGAGAACGTATGCTGAACCCCAGTGTTAGTGAGACGAAAAATTTAAATCCCACTTTGCTCTGCAACTGAATACAAAGTATGTCTGCATCGGTCATTCACCTGCAAGCACGATTTCAAACTTTTCTCTGAGAAGTGTTCTTATCCATTTGAGATCCTCTATGTTACACAGTCACTCCTCGTTTCCTTACTCTACACAGTGACCGTTTTGATTCCTCACAGAAACATGTGCTGTTCAGTGCTAAGGAAACAGTGTAGATGCTATAATTACTTATAGCTGTTTCCTCTACCAAATGCATGTGTCATTTCACCACATACAATTTTTGCCAGTCAACCTTTTCATTGGAACTTCAATAATGCAAATTGTAAGAAGGTGCACATACCGGCACAAGCTCTATGCACGAACCGCTGTTAACCGCGGATTCCGATTCAATCGCATCAATCGCCTTGACTTCTGATTTTGCCGCTAAGGAAGAAGCGAGTCAGAAGACTGCCGAGCACTATATATCGGCTTCACTACTTTTCCGGCAATCATTCTATCTTAACGAATCGCTACTTACAAGTGAAAGTGACTCAGTTTCAGGAGCTGTATGAGAATATATACTGGACTCCAGTGTTAGTGAGAGGGAAATTTTAAATTCCAATTTACTCTGCGAATGAATGCAAAGTATGTCTGCATCGGTCATTCACCTGCAAGCACGATTTCAAACTTTTCTCTGAGAAGTGTTCTTATCCATTTTAGTTCCTCTATGTAACACAGTCAACCCTCGTTTCCTTACTCTACACAGTGATCGTTTTGATTCTCCACAGAACCATATGCTGTCTAGTGCTAAGGAAACAGTGTAGATGCTTAAAGTACTTATAGATGTTTCCTCTACCAAATGCATCTGTATTTCCTCCTCTTACAATTGTTTCCCAATAATCTTTTCATTTGAACCTGTAGAATGCAAATTATAAGAAGGTGCACATAACGGCACAAGCACTATGCACGAACCGCCGTTAACCGCGGATTCCGATTCAATCGCATCAATCGCCTTTACTTCTGAGATTGCCGGTAAGGAAGACGCAAGTCAGAAGACTGCCGATCATTGTTTTCGGCTTCTCTATTCAGGCGGCTGTCTTGCTATATTTCGAATCGCGACTTTCACGTGAAAGTGACTCAGTTTCAGGAGCTGTATGAGAATGTATACTGTACCCCAGTGTTAACGAGAGGGAAATTTTAAATTCCAATATACTCTGTGAATGAATGCAAAGTAATTCTGCATCGGTCATTCACCTGCAAGCACGATTTCAAACTTTTCTCTGAGAAGTGTTCTTATCCATTTGAGATCCTTTATGTAACACAGTCACTCCTCGTTTCCTTTCCATACAGAGTGATCTTTATGATTCTTCACAGAACCATGTGCTGTTCAGTGCGAAGGAAACAGTGTAGATTCTTAAAGTAATTAGAGATGTTTCCTCTATCAAATGCATCTGAATTTCCACCTCTTACAATTCTTTCCCAAGAAACTTTTTTTGGGAGCTTCCTCCATGCAAATTATAAGAAGGTGCACATACCGGCACAAGCACTATGCACGAACCGCCGTTAACCGCGGATTCCGATTCAATCGCATCAATCGCCTTTACTTCTGAGTTTGCCGCTAAGGAAGAAGCGAGTCAGAAGACTGCCGATCACTGTATAGCTGCTTCTCTATTCACCCGGCTGTCTTTCTACATTAAGGAATCGCGAAAAACACGTGAAAATGAGTCTGTTTCAGGAGCTGTATGAGAATGTATACTGGACATCAGTGTTAGTGAGAGGGAAATATTAAATCCCACTACTTTTCTGCTACTGAATGCAAAGTATGTCTGCATCAGTCATTCACCTGCAAGCACGATTTCAAACTTTTCTCTGACAACTGTTGTTATACATTTTAGATCCTCATTGTAACACAGTCACTCCTCGTTTCCTTACTCTACCCAGTGATCCTTTTGATTCTTCACAGAACCATGTGCTGTTCAGTGCTAAGGAAACAGTGTAGATGCTTAAAGTACTTATAGATGTTTCCTCTACCAAATGCATCTGTATTTCCTCCTCTTACAATTGTTTCCCAATAATCTTTTCATTTGAACCTGTAGAATGCAAATTATAAGAAGGTGCACATACCGGCACAAGCACTATGCATGAACCGCTGTTAACCGCGGATTCCGATTCAATCGCATCAATCGCGTTTACTTCTGAGATTGCCGCTAAGGAAGAAGAGAGTCAGAAGACTGCCTTACACTCTATAGCGGCTTCTTATTCAGCCGTCTACTGTCCTATATAACGATTCGCGGTTTACGCATATAAGGGACTCAGTTTCAGGAGCTGTACGAGAACGTATGCTGAACCCCAATGTTAGTGAGACGTAAAATTTAAATCCCACTTTGCTCTGCAACTGAATACAAAGTATGTCTGCATCGGTCATTCACCTGTAAGCACGATTTCAAACTTTTCTCTGACCACTGTTCTTATCCATTTTAGTTCCTCTATGTAACACAGTCACTCCTCGTTTCCTTTCCGTACAGAGTGTTCTTTATGATTCTTCACAGAACCATGTGCTGTTCAGTGCTAAGGAAACAGTGTAGATACTTAAAGTACTTAGACCTGTTTCCTCTAACAAATGCATGTGTCATTTCAACACTTACTATTGTTTCCCAGTAAGCCTTTTCATTGGAGCTTCTATAATGCAGATTATAAGAAGGTGCACATACCGGCACAAGCACTATGCACGAACCGCTGTTAACCGCGGATTCCGATTCAATCGCATCAATCGCCTTTACTTCTGAGATTGCCGGTAAGGAAGACGCGAGTCAGAAGACTGCCTTACACTCTATAGCGGCTTCTTATTCAGCCGTCTACTGTCCTATATAACGATTCGCGGTTAACGCATGTAAGGGACTCAGTTTCAGGAGCTGTACGAGAACGTATGCTGAACCCCAATGTTAGTGAGACGAAAAATTTAAATCCCACTTTGCTCTGCAACTGAATACAAAGTATGTCTGCATCGGTCATTCACCTGCAAGCACGATTTCAAACTTTTCTCTGAGAAGTGTTCTTATCCATTTGAGATCCTCTATGTTACACAGTCACTCCTCGTTTCCTTACTCTACACAGTGATCGTTTTGATTCCTCACAGAACCATGTGCTGTTCAGTGCTAAGGAAACAGTGTAGATGCTATAATTACTTATAGCTGTTTCCTCTACCAAATGCATGTGTCATTTCACCACATACAATTTTTGCCAGTCAACCTTTTCATTGGAACTTCAATAATGCAAATTGTAAGAAGGTGCACATACCGGCACAAGCTCTATGCACGAACCGCTGTTAACCGCGGATTCCGATTCAATCGCATCAATCGCCTTGACTTCTGATTTTGCCGCTAAGGAAGAAGCGAGTCAGAAGACTGCCGAGCACTATATATCGGCTTCACTACTTTTCCGGCAATCATTCTATCTTAACGAATCGCTACTTACAAGTGAAAGTGACTCAGTTTCAGGAGCTGTATGAGAATATATACTGGACTCCAGTGTTAGTGAGAGGGAAATTTTAAATTCCAATTTACTCTGCGAATGAATGCAAAGTATGTCTGCATCGGTCATTCACCTGCAAGCACGATTTCAAACTTTTCTCTGACCACTGTTCTTATCCATTTTAGTTCCTCTATGTAACACAGTCACTCCTCGTTTCCTTACTCTACACAGTGATCGTTTTGATTCTCCACAGAACCATATGCTGTCTAGTGCTAAGGAAACAGTGTAGATGCTTAAAGTACTTATAGATGTTTCCTCTACCAAATGCATCTGTATTTCCTCCTCTTACAATTGTTTCCCAATAATCTTTTCATTTGAACCTGTAGAATGCAAATTATAAGAAGGTGCACATAACGGCACAAGCACTATGCACGAACCGCCGTTAACCGCGGATTCCGATTCAATCGCATCAATCGCCTTTACTTCTGAGATTGCCGGTAAGGAAGACGCAAGTCAGAAGACTGCCGATCATTGTTTTCGGCTTCTCTATTCAGGCGGCTGTCTTGCTATATTTCGAATCGCGACTTTCACGTGAAAGTGACTCAGTTTCAGGAGCTGTATGAGAATGTATACTGTACCCCAGTGTTAACGAGAGGGAAATTTTAAATTCCAATATACTCTGTGAATGAATGCAAAGTATGTCTGCATCGGTCATTCACCTGCAAGCACGATTTCAAACTTTTCTCTGACAAGTGTTGTTATCCATTTTAGATCCTCATTGTAACACATCACTCCTCGTTTCCCTACCATACACAGTGATCGTTTTGATTCCACAAAAATCCATGTGCTGTTCAGTGCTAAGGAAACAGTGTAGATGCTTAAACTACTTATAGATGTTTCCTCTACCAAATGCATCTGTATTTCCTCCTCTTACAATTGTTTCCCAATAATCTTTTCATTTGAACCTGTAGAATGCAAATTATAAGAAGGTCCACATACCGGCACAAGCACTATGCACGAACCGCTGTTAACCGCGGATTCCGATTCAATCGCATCAATCGCCTTTACTTCTGAGATTGCCGCTAAGGAAGACGCGAGTCAGAAGACTGCCTTACACTCTTTGCGGCTTCTTATTCAGCCCTCTGCTGTCCTATATAACGATTCGCGGTTAACGCATGTAAGGGACTCAGTTTCAGGAGCTGTACGAGAACGTATGCTGAACCCCAATGTTAGTGAGACGAAAAATTTAAATCCCACTTTGCTCTGCAACTGAATACAAAGTATGTCTGCATCGGTCATTCACCTGCATCACGATTTCAAACTTTTCTCTGAGAAGTGTTCTTATCCATTTGAGATCCTCTATGTTACACAGTCACTCCTCGTTTCCTTACTCTACACAGTGATCGTTTTGATTCCTCACAGAACCATGTGCTGTTCAGTGCTAAGGAAACAGTGTAGATACTTAAAGTACTTAGACCTGTTTCCTCTAACAAATGCATGTGTCATTTCAACACTTACTATTGTTTCCCAGTAAGCCTTTTCATTGGAGCTTCTATAATGCAGATTATAAGAAGGTGCACATACCGGCACAAGCACTATGCACGAACCGCTGTTAACCGCGGATTCCGATTCAATCGCATCAATCGCCTTTACTTCTGAGATTGCCGCTAAGGAAGACGCGAGTCAGAAGACTGCCTTACACTCTATAGCGGCTTCTTATTCAGCCCTCTGCTGTCCTATATAACGATTCGCGGTTAACGCATGTAAGGGACTCAGTTTCAGGAGATGTACGAGAATGTATGCTGAACCCCAATGTTAGTGAGATGAAAAATTTAAATCCCCCTTTGCTCTGCAACTGAATACAAATTATGTCTGCATCGGTCATTCACCTGCAAGCACGATTTCAAACTTTTCTCTGAGAAGTGTTCTTATCCATTTGAGATCCTTTATGTAACACAGTCACTCCTCGTTTCCTTTCCATACAGAGTGATCTTTATGATTCTTCACAGAACCATGTGCTGTTCAGTGCGAAGGAAACAGTGTAGATGCTTAAAGTAATTAGAGATGTTTCCTCTATCAAATGCATCTGAATTTCCACCTCTTACAATTCTTTCCCAAGAAACTTTTTTTGGGATCTTCCTCCATGCAAATTATAAGAAGGTGCACATACCGGCACAAGCACTATGCACGAACCGCCGTTAACCGCGGATTCCGATTCAATCGCATCAATCGCCTTTACTTCTGAGTTTGCCGCTAAGGAAGAAGCGAGTCAGAAGACTGCCGATCACTGTATAGCTGCTTCTCTATTCACCCGGCTGTCTTTCTATATTAAGGAATCGCGAAAAACACGTGAAAATGAGTCTGTTTCAGGAGCTGTATGAGAATGTATACTGGACATCAGTGTTAGTGAGAGGGAAATTTTAAATCCCACTACTTTTCTGCTACTGAATGCAAAGTATGTCTGCATCAGTCATTCACCTGCATGCACGATTTCAAACTTTTCTCTGACAACTGTTGTTATACATTTTAGATCCTCATTGTAACACAGTCACTCCTCGTTTCCTTACTCTACCCAGTGATCCTTTTGATTCTCCACAGAACCATATGCTGTCTAGTGCTAAGGAAACAGTGTAGATGCTTAAAGTACTTATAGATGTTTCCTCTACCAAATGAATCTGAATTTCCACCTCTTACAATTCTTTCCCAGTAAGCCTTTTCATTGGAGCTTCTATAATGCAGATTATAAGAAGGTGCACATACCGGCACAAGCACTATGCACGAACCGCTGTTAACCGCGGATTCCGATTCAATCGCATCAATCGCCTTTACTTCTGAGATTGCCGCTAAGGAAGACGCGAGTCAGAAGACTGCCTTACACTCTATAGCGGCTTCTTAGTCAGCCCTCTACTGTCCTATATAAAGATCGCGGTTAGCGCATGTAAGGGACTCAGTTTCAGGAGATGTACGAGAATGTATGCTGAACCCCAAAGTTTTTGAGACGAAAAATTTAAATCCCACTTTGCTCTGCAACTGAATGCAAAGCATGTCTGCATCGGTCATTCACCTGCAAGCACGATTTCAAACTTTTCTCTGAGAAGTGTTCTTATCCATTTTAGATCCATTATGTAACACAGTCACTCCTCAATTCCTTACTCTACAAAGTGATCGTTTTGTTTCTCCACAGAACCATAAGCTGTTTAGTGCTAAGGAAACAGTGTAGATGCTTAAAGTACTTATAGATGTTTCCTCTACCAAATGCATCTGAATTTAAACCTCTTACAATTCTTTCCCAATAAACTTTTTATTGGAGCTTCCTTCATGCAAATTATAAGAAGGTGCACATACCGGCACATGCTCTATGCACGAACCGCTGTTAACCGCGGATTCCGACTCAATCGAATCAATTGCCTTTACTTCTGAGATTGCCGCTAAGGAAGACTCGAGACAGAGGACGGCCTTACACTCTATAGCGGCTTCTTATTCAGCCGTCTACTGTCCTATATAACGATTCGCGGTTAACGCATGTAAGGGACTCAGTTTCAGGAGCTGTACGAGAACGTATGCTGAACCCACATGTTAGTGAGATGAAAAATTTAAATCCCACTTTGCTCTGCAACTGAATACAAAGTATGTCTGCATCGGTCATTCACCTGCAAGCACGATTTCAAACTTTTCTCTGAGAAGTGTTCTTATCCATTTGAGATCCTTTATGAAACACAGTCACTCCTCGTTTCCTTACTCTACACAGTGATCGTTTTGATTCCTCACAGAACCATATGCTGTTTAGTGCGAAGGAAACAGTGTAGATGCTTAAAGTAATTAGAGATGTTTCCTCTACCAAATGCATCTGAATTTCCACCTCTTACAATTCTTTCCCAGTAAGCCTTTTCATTGGAGCTTCTATAATGCAGATTATAAGAAGGTGCACATACCGGCACATGCTCTATGCACGAACCGCTGTTAACCGCGGATTCCGATTCAATCGAATCAATTGCCTTTACTTCTGAGATTGCCGCTAAGGAAGACTCGAGACAGAGGACGGCCTTACACTCTATAGCGGCTTCTTATTCAGCCCTCTACTGTCCTATATAACGATTCGCGGTTAACGCATGTAAGGGACTCAGTTTCAGGAGCTGTACGAGAACGTATGCTGAACCCACATGTTAGTGAGATGAAAAATTTAAATCCCACTTTGCTCTGCAACTGAATACAAAGTATGTCTGCATCGGTCATTCACCTGCAAGCACGATTTCAAACTTTTCTCTGAGAAGTGTTCTTATCCATTTGAGATCCTCTATGTTACACAGTCACTCCTCGTTTCCTTACTCTACACAGTGATCGTTTTGATTCCTCACAGAACCATATGCTGTTTAGTGCCAAGGAAACAGTGTAGATGCTTAAACTACTTATAGATGTTTCCTCTACCAAATGCATCTGAATTTCCACATCTTACAATTCTTTCCCAAGAAACTTTTTATAGGAACTTCCTTCATGCAAATTATTAGAAGGTGCACATACCGGCACATGCTCTATGCACGAACCGCTGTTAACCGCGGATTCCGATTCAATCGCATCAATCGCCTTTACTTCTGAGATTGCCGCTAAGGAAGACGCGAGTCAGAAGACTGCCTTACACTCTATAGCGGCTTCACTATTCAGCCCTCTGCTGTCCTATATAACAAATCGCGAATAACGCATGTAAGGAACTCAGTTTCAGGAGCTGTACGAGAATGTATGCTGAACCCCAAAGTTTTTGAGACGAAAAATTTAAATCCCACTTTGCTCTGCAACTGAATACAAATTATGTCTGCATCGGTCATTCACCTGCAAGCACGATTTCAAACTTTTCTCTGAGAAGTGTTCTTATCCATTTGAGATCCTCTATGTAACACAGTCACTCCTCGTTTCCTTTCCATACAGAGTGATCTTTATGATTCTTCACAGAACCATGTGCTGTTCAGTGCGAAGGAAACAGTGTAGATGCTTAAAGTAATTAGAGATGTTTCCTCTACCAAATGCATCTGAATTTCCACCTCTTACAATTCTTTCCCAGTAAGCCTTTTCATTGGAGCTTCTATAATGCAGATTATAAGAAGGTGCACATACCGGCACAAGCACTATGCACGAACCGCTGTTAACCGCGGATTCCGATTCAATCGCATCAATCGCCTTTACTTCTGAGTTTGCCGCTAAGGAAGACGCGAGTCAGAAGACTGCCGATCACTGTATAGCGGCTTCTCTATTCACCCGGCTGTCTTTCTATATTAAGGAATCGCGAAAAACACGTGAAAATGAGTCTGTTTCAGGAGCTGTATGAGAATGTATACTGGACATCTGTGTTAGTGAGAGGGAAATTTTAAATCCCACTACTTTTCTGCTATAGAATGCAAAGTATGTCTGCATCAGTCATTCACCTGCAAGCACGATTTCAAACTTTTCTCTGACAACTGTTGTTATCCATTTTAGATCCTCATTGTAACACATCACTCCTCGTTTCCCTACCATACACAGTGATCGTTTTGATTCCTCACAGAACCATGTGCTGTTCAGTGCTAAGGAAACAGTGTAGATACTTAAAGTACTTAGACCTGTTTCCTCTAACAAATGCATGTGTCATTTCAACACTTACTATTGTTTCCCAGTAAGCCTTTTCATTGGAGCTTCTATAATGCAGATTATAAGAAGGTGCACATACCGGCACATGCTCTATGCACGAACCGCTGTTAACCGCGGATTCCGATTCAATCGCATCAATCGCCTTTACTTCTGAGATTGCCGGTAAGGAAGACGCGAGTCAGAAGACTGCCTTACACTCTATAGCGGCTTCACTATTCAGCCCTCTGCTGTCCTATATAACAAATCGCGAATAACGCATGTAAGGAACTCAGTTTCAGGAGCTGTACGAGAATGTATGCTGAACCCCAAAGTTTTTGAGACGAAAAATTTAAATCCCACTTTGCTCTGCAACTGAATACAAAGTATGTCTGCATCGGTCATTCACCTGCAAGCACGATTTCAAACTTTTCTCTGAGAAGTGTTCTTATCCATTTTAGATCCATTATGTAACACAGTCACTCCTCAATTCCTTACTCTACAAAGTGATCGTTTTCTTTCTCCACAGAACCATAAGCTGTTTAGTGCTAAGGAAACAGTGTAGATGCTTAAAGTACTTATAGATGTTTCCTCTACCAAATGCATCTGAATTTAAACCTCTTACAATTCTTTCCCAATAAACTTTTTATTGGAGCTTCCTTCATGCAAATTATAAGAAGGTGCACATACCGGCACATGCTCTATGCACGAACCGCTGTTAACCGCGGATTCCGACTCAATCGAATCAATTGCCTTTACTTCTGAGATTGCCGCTAAGGAAGACTCGAGACAGAGGACGGCCTTACACTCTATAGCGGCTTCTTATTCAGCCGTCTACTGTCCTATATAACGATTCGCGGTTAACGCATGTAAGGGACTCAGTTTCAGGAGCTGTACGAGAACGTATGCTGAACCCACATGTTAGTGAGATGAAAAATTTAAATCCCACTTTGCTCTGCAACTGAATACAAAGTATGTCTGCATCGGTCATTCACCTGCAAGCACGATTTCAAACTTTTCTCTGAGAAGTGTTCTTATCCATTTGAGATCCTTTATGAAACACAGTCACTCCTCGTTTCCTTACTCTACACAGTGATCGTTTTGATTCCTCACAGAACCATATGCTGTTTAGTGCCAAGGAAACAGTGTAGATGCTTAAAGTATTAGAGATGTTTCCTCTACCAAATGCATCTGAATTTCCACCTCTTACAATTCTTTCCCAGTAAGCCTTTTCATTGGAGCTTCTATAATGCAGATTATAAGAAGGTGCACATACCGGCACATGCTCTATGCACGAACCGCTGTTAACCGCGGATTCCGATTCAATCGAATCAATTGCCTTTACTTCTGAGATTGCCGCTAAGGAAGACTCGAGACAGAGGACGGCCTTACACTCTATAGCGGCTTCTTATTCAGCCCTCTACTGTCCTATATAACGATTCGCGGTTAACGCATGTAAGGGACTCAGTTTCAGGAGCTGTACGAGAACGTATGCTGAACCCACATGTTAGTGAGATGAAAAATTTAAATCCCACTTTGCTCTGCAACTGAATACAAAGTATGTCTGCATCGGTCATTCACCTGCAAGCACGATTTCAAACTTTTCTCTGAGAAGTGTTCTTACCCATTTGAGATCCTCTATGTTACACAGTCACTCCTCGTTTCCTTACTCTACACAGTGATCGTTTTGATTCCTCACAGAACCATATGCTGTTTAGTGCCAAGGAAACAGTGTAGATGCTTAAACTACTTATAGATGTTTCCTCTACCAAATGCATCTGAATTTCCACATCTTACAATTCTTTCCCAAGAAACTTTTTATAGGAACTTCCTTCATGCAAATTATTAGAAGGTGCACATACCGGCACATGCTCTATGCACGAACCGCTGTTAACCGCGGATTCCGATTCAATCGCATCAATCGCCTTTACTTCTGAGATTGCCGCTAAGGAAGACGCGAGTCAGAAGACTGCCTTACACTCTATAGCGGCTTCACTATTCAGCCCTCTGCTGTCCTATATAACAAATCTCGAATAACGCATGTAAGGAACTCAGTTTCAGGAGCTGTACGAGAATGTATGCTGAACCCCAAATTTTTTGAGACGAAAAATTTAAATCCCACTTTGCTCTGCAACTGAATACAAATTATGTCTGCATCGGTCATTCACCTGCAAGCACGATTTCAAACTTTTCTCTGAGAAGTGTTCTTATCCATTTGAGATCCTCTATGTAACACAGTCACTCCTCGTTTCCTTTCCATACAGAGTGATCTTTATGATTCTTCACAGAACCATGTGCTGTTCAGTGCGAAGGAAACAGTGTAGATGCTTAAAGTAATTAGAGATGTTTCCTCTACCAAATGCATCTGAATTTCCACCTCTTACAATTCTTTCCCAGTAAGCCTTTTCATTGGAGCTTCTATAATGCAGATTATAAGAAGGTGCACATACCGGCACAAGCACTATGCACGAACCGCTGTTAACCGCGGATTCCGATTCAATCGCATCAATCGCCTTTACTTCTGAGTTTGCCGCTAAGGAAGACGCGAGTCAGAAGACTGCCGATCACTGTATAGCGGCTTCTCTATTCACCCGGCTGTCTTTCTATATTAAGGAATCGCGAAAAACACGTGAAAATGAGTCTGTTTCAGGAGCTGTATGAGAATGTATACTGGACATCTGTGTTAGTGAGAGGGAAATTTTAAATCCCACTACTTTTCTGCTATAGAATGCAAAGTATGTCTGCATCAGTCATTCACCTGCAAGCACGATTTCAAACTTTTCTCTGACAACTGTTGTTATCCATTTTAGATCCTCATTGTAACACATCACTCCTCGTTTCCCTACCATACACAGTGATCGTTTTGATTCCTCACAGAACCATGTGCTGTTCAGTGCTAAGGAAACAGTGTAGATACTTAAAGTACTTAGACCTGTTTCCTCTAACAAATGCATGTGTCATTTCAACACTTACTATTGTTTCCCAGTAAGCCTTTTCATTGGAGCTTCTATAATGCAGATTATAAGAAGGTGCACATACCGGCACATGCTCTATGCACGAACCGCTGTTAACCGCGGATTCCGATTCAATCGCATCAATCGCCTTTACTTCTGAGATTGCCGGTAAGGAAGACGCGAGTCAGAAGACTGCCTTACACTCTATAGCGGCTTCTTATTCAGCCGTCTACTGTCCTATATAACGATTCGCGGTTAACGCATGTAAGGGACTCAGTTTCAGGAGCTGTACGAGAATGTATGCTGAACCCCAATGTTTGTGGGACGAAAAATTTAAATCCCACTTTGCTCTGCAACTGAATACAAAGTATGTCTGCATCGGTCATTCACCTGCATCACGATTTCAAACTTTTCTCTGAGAAGTGTTCTTATCCATTTGAGATCCTCTATGTTACACAGTCACTCCTCGTTTCCTTACTCTACACAGTGATCGTTTTGATTCCTCACAGAAACATGTGCTGTTCAGTGCTAAGGAAACAGTGTAGATGCTATAATTACTTATAGCTGTTTCCTCTACCAAATGCATGTGTCATTTCACCACATACAATTTTTGCCAGTCAACCTTTTCATTGGAACTTCAATAATGCAAATTGTAAGAAGGTGCACATACCGGCACAAGCTCTATGCACGAACCGCTGTTAACCGCGGATTCCGATTCAATCGCATCAATCGCCTTGACTTCTGATTTTGCCGCTAAGGAAGAAGCGAGTCAGAAGACTGCCGAGCACTATATATTGGCTTCACTACTTTTCCGGCAATCATTCTATCTTAACGAATCGCTACTTACAAGTGAAAGTGACTCAGTTTCAGGAGCTGTATGAGAATATATACTGGACTCCAGTGTTAGTGAGAGGGAAATTTTAAATTCCAATTTACTCTGCGAATGAATGCAAAGTATGTCTGCATCGGTCATTCACCTGCAAGCACGATTTCAAACTTTTCTCTGACAACTTTTCTTATCCATTTTAGTTCCTCATTGTAACACAGTCACTCCTCGTTTCCTTACTCTACCCAGTGATCGTTTTGATTCTCCACAGAACCATATGCTGTCTAGTGCTAAGGAAACAGTGTAGATGCTTAAAGTACTTATAGATGTTTCCTCTACCAAATGCATCTGTATTTCCTCCTCTTACAATTGTTTCCCAATAATCTTTTCATTTGAACCTGTAGAATGCAAATTATACGAACGTGCACATACCGGCACAAGCACTATGCACGAACCGCCGTTAACCGCGGATTCCGATTCAATCGCATCAATCGCCTTTACTTCTGAGATTGCCGGTAAGGAAGACGCAAGTCAGAAGACTGCCGATCATTGTTTTCGGCTTCTCTATTCAGGCGGCTGTCTTGCTATATTTCGAATCGCGACTTTCACGTGAAAGTGACTCAGTTTCAGGAGCTGTATGAGAATGTATACTGTACCCCAGTGTTAACGAGAGGGAAATTTTAAATTCCAATATACTCTGTGAATGAATGCAAAGTAATTCTGCATCGGTCATTCACCTGCAAGCACGATTTCAAACTTTTCTCTGAGAAGTGTTCTTATCCATTTGAGATCCTTTATGTAACACAGTCACTCCTCGTTTCCTTTCCATACAGAGTGATCTTTATGATTCTTCACAGAACCATGTGCTGTTCAGTGCGAAGGAAACAGTGTAGATGCTTAAAGTAATTAGAGATGTTTCCTCTATCAAATGCATCTGAATTTCCACCTCTTACAATTCTTTCCCAAGAAACTTTTTTTGGGAGCTTCCTCCATGCAAATTATAAGAAGGTGCACATACCGGCACAAGCACTATGCACGAACCGCCGTTAACCGCGGATTCCGATTCAATCGCATCAATCGCCTTTACTTCTGAGTTTGCCGCTAAGGAAGAAGCGAGTCAGAAGACTGCCGATCACTGTATAGCTGCTTCTCTATTCACCCGGCTGTCTTTCTACATTAAGGAATCGCGAAAAACACGTGAAAATGAGTCTGTTTCAGGAGCTGTATGAGAATGTATACTGGACATCAGTGTTAGTGAGAGGGAAATTTTAAATCCCACTACTTTTCTGCTACTGAATGCAAAGTATGTCTGCATCAGTCATTCACCTGCAAGCACGATTTCAAACTTTTCTCTGACAACTGTTGTTATACATTTTAGATCCTCATTGTAACACAGTCACTCCTCGTTTCCTTACTCTACCCAGTGATCCTTTTGATTCTCCACAGAACCATATGCTGTCTAGTGCTAAGGAAACAGTGTAGATGCTTAAAGTACTTATAGATGTTTCCTCTACCAAATGAATCTGAATTTCCATCTCTTACAATTCTTTCCCAGTAAGCCTTTTCATTGGAGCTTCTATAATGCAGATTATAAGAAGGTGCACATACCGGCACAAGCACTATGCACGAACCGCTGTTAACTGCGGATTCCAATTCAATCGCATCAATCGCCTTTACTTCTGAGATTGCCGGTAAGGAAGACGCGAGTCAGAAGACTGCCTTACACTCTATTGCGGATTCTTATTCAGCCGTCTACTGTCCTATATAAAGATCGCGGTTAGCGCATGTAAGGGACTCAGTTTCAGGAGCTGTACGAGAATGTATGCTGAACCCCAAAGTTTTTGAGACGAAAAATTTAAATCCCACTTTGCTCTGCAACTGAATGCAAAGCATGTCTGCATCGGTCATTCACCTGCAAGCACGATTTCAAACTTTTCTCTGAGAAGTGTTCTTATCCATTTTAGATCCATTATGTAACACAGTCACACCTCAATTCCTTACTCTACAAAGTGATCGTTTTGTTTCTCCACAGAACCATAAGCTGTTTAGTGCTAAGGAAACAGTGTAGATGCTTAAAGTACTTATAGATGTTTCCTCTACCAAATGCATCTGAATTTAAACCTCTTACAATTCTTTCCCAATAAACTTTTTATTGGAGCTTCCTTCATGCAAATTATAAGAAGGTGCACATACCGGCACATGCTCTATGCACGAACCGCTGTTAACCGCGGATTCCGACTCAATCGAATCAATTGCCTTTACTTCTGAGATTGCCGCTAAGGAAGACTCGAGACAGAGGACGGCCTTACACTCTATAGCGGCTTCTTATTCAGCCGTCTACTGTCCTATATAACGATTCGCGGTTAACGCATGTAAGGGACTCAGTTTCAGGAGCTGTACGAGAACGTATGCTGAACCCACATGTTAGTGAGATGAAAAATTTAAATCCCACTTTGCTCTGCAACTGAATACAAAGTATGTCTGCATCGGTCATTCACCTGCAAGCACGATTTCAAACTTTTCTCTGAGAAGTGTTCTTATCCATTTGAGATCCTCTATGTTACACAGTCACTCCTCGTTTCCTTACTCTACACAGTGATCGTTTTGATTCCTCACAGAACCATATGCTGTTTAGTGCCAAGGAAACAGTGTAGATGCTTAAAATAATTAGAGTTGTTTCCTCTACCAAATGCATCTGAATTTCCACCTCTTACAATTCTTTCCCAGTAAGCCTTTTCATTGGAGCTTCTATAATGCAGATTATAAGAAGGTGCACATACAGGCACATGCTCTATGCACGAACCGCTGTTAACCGCGGATTCCGATTCAATCGAATCAATTGCCTTTACTTCTGAGATTGCCGCTAAGGAAGACTCGAGACAGAGGACGGCCTTACACTCTATAGCGGCTTCTTATTCAGCCCTCTACTGTCCTATATAACGATTCGCGGTTAACGCATGTAAGGGACTCAGTTTCAGGAGCTGTACGAGAACGTATGCTGAACCCACATGTTAGTGAGATGAAAAATTTAAATCCCACTTTGCTCTGCAACTGAATACAAAGTATGTCTGCATCGGTCATTCACCTGCAAGCACGATTTCAAACTTTTCTCTGAGAAGTGTTCTTATCCATTTGAGATCCTCTATGTTACACAGTCACTCCTCGTTTCCTTACTCTACACAGTGATCGTTTTGATTCCTCACAGAACCATATGCTGTTTAGTGCCAAGGAAACAGTGTAGATGCTTAAACTACTTATAGATGTTTCCTCTACCAAATGCATCTGAATTTCCACCTCTTACAATTCTTTCCCAGTAAGCCTTTTCATTGGAGCTTCTATAATGCAGATTATAAGAAGGTGCACAGACCGGCACATGCTCTATGCACGAACCGCTGTTAACCGCGGATTCCGATTCAATCGAATCAATTGCCTTTACTTCTGAGATTGCCGCTAAGGAAGACTCGAGACAGAGGACGGCCTTACACTCTATAGCGGCTTCTTATTCAGCCCTCTACTGTCCTATATAACGATTCGCGGTTAACGCATGTAAGGGACTCAGTTTCAGGAGCTGTACGAGAACGTATGCTGAACCCACATGTTAGTGAGATGAAAAATTTAAATCCCACTTTGCTCTGCAACTGAATACAAAGTATGTCTGCATCGGTCATTCACCTGCAAGCACGATTTCAAACTTTTCTCTGAGAAGTGTTCTTATCCATTTGAGATCCTCTATGTTACACAGTCACTCCTCGTTTCCTTACTCTACACAGTGATCGTTTTGATTCCTCACAGAACCATATGCTGTTTAGTGCCAAGGAAACAGTGTAGATGCTTAAACTACTTATAGATGTTTCCTCTACCAAATGCATCTGAATTTCCACATCTTAAAATTCTTTCCCAATAAACTTTTTATAGGAGCTTCCTTCATGCAAATTATTAGAAGGTGCACATACCGGCACAAGCACTATGCACGAACCGTTGTTAACCGCGGATTCCGATTCAATCGCATCAATCGCCTTTACTTCTGAGATTGCCGCTAAGGAAGACGCGAGTCAGAAGACTGCCTTACACTCTATAGCGGCTTCTTATTCAGCCGTCTACTGTCCTATATAACGATTCGCGGTTTACGCATGTAAGGGACTCAGTTTCAGGAGCTGTACGAGAACGTATGCTGAACCCCAATGTTAGTGAGATGAAAAATTTAAATCCCACTTTGCTCTGCAACTGAATACAAATTATGTCTGCATCGGTCATTCACCTGCAAGCACGATTTCAAACTTTTCTCTGACAACTGTTCTTATCCATTTTAGTTCCTCTATGTAACACAGTCACTCCTCGTTTCCTTTCCATACAGAGTGATCTTTATGATTCTTCACAGAACCATGTGCTGTTCAGTGCTAAGGAAACAGTGTAGATGCTTAAAGTACTTATAGATGTTTCCTCTACCAAATGCATCTGTATTTCCTCCTCTTACAATTGTTTCCCAATAATCTTTTCATTTGAACCTGTAGAATGCAAATTATAAGAAGGTGCACATACCGGCACAAGCACTATGCACGAACCGCTGTTAACCGCGGATTCCGATTCAATCGCATCAATCGCCTTTACTTCTGAGATTGCCGCTAAGGAAGACGCGAGTCAGAAGACTGCCGATCATTGTTTTCGGCTTCTCTATTCACCCGGCTGTCTTTCTATATTAAGGAATCGCGACTTTCACGTGAAAGTGACTCAGTTTCAGGAGCTGTATTAGAATGTATACTGTACCCCAGTGTTAGCGAGAGGGAAATTTTAAATCCATCTTAACTCTGCTACTGAATGCAAAGTAATTCTGCATCGGTCATTCAACTGCAAGCACGATTTCAAACTTTTCTCTGACAAGTGTTGTTATCCATTTTAGATCCTCATTGTAACACATCACTCCTCGTTTCCCTACCATACACAGTGATCGTTTTGATTCCTCACAGAACCATGTGCTGTTTAGTGCTAAGGAAACAGTGTAGATACTTAAAGTACTTAGACCTGTTTCCTCTAACAAATGCATGTGTCATTTCAACACTTACTATTGTTTCCCAGTAAGCCTTTTCATTGGAGCTTCTATAATGCAGATTATAAGAAGGTGCACATAACGGCACATGCTCTATGCACGAACCGCTGTTAACCGCGGATTCCGATTCAATCGCATCAATCGCCTTTACTTCTGAGATTGCCGGTAAGGAAGACGCGAGTCAGAAGACTGCCTTACACTCTATAGCGGCTTCACTATTCAGCCCTCTGCTGTCCTATATAACAAATCGCGAATAACGCATGTAAGGAACTCAGTTTCAGGAGCTGTACGAGAATGTATGCTGAACCCCAAAGTTTTTGAGACGAAAAATTTAAATCCCACTTTGCTCTGCAACTGAATACAAAGTATGTCTGCATTGGTCATTCACCTGCAAGCACGATTTCAAACTTTTCTCTGAGAAGTGTTCTTATCCATTTGAGATCCTTTATGTAACACAGTCACTCCTCGTTTCCTTTCCATACAGAGTGATCTTTATGATTCTTCACAGAACCATGTGCTGTTCAGTGCTAAGGAAACAGTGTAGATGCTTAAAGTAATTAGAGATGTTTCCTCTATCAAATGCATCTGAATTTCCACCTCTTACAATTCTTTCCCAAGAAACTTTTTATTGGAGCTTCCTCCATGCAAATTATAAGAAGGTGCACATACCGGCACAAGCACTATGTACGAACCGCTGTTAACCGCGGATTCCAATTCAATCGCATCAATCGCCTTTACTTCTGAGTTTGCCGCTAAGGAAGAAGCGAGTCAGAAGACTGCAGATCACTGTATAGCGGCTTCTCTATTCACCCGGCTGTCTTTCTATATTAAGGAATCGCGAAAAACACGTGAAAATGAGTCTGTTTCAGGAGCTGTATGAGAATGTATACTGGACATCAGTGTTAGTGAGAGGGAAATTTTAAATCCCACTACTTTTCTGCTACTGAATGCAAAGTATGTCTGCATCAGTCATTCACCTGCAAGCACGATTTCAAACTTTTCTCTGACAACTGTTGTTATACAATTTAGATCCTCATTGTAACACAGTCAACCCTCGTTTCCTTACTCTACCCAGTGATCCTTTTGATTCTCCACAGAAACATATGCTGTCTAGTGCCAAGGAAACAGTGTAGATGCTTAAAGTACTTATAGATGTTTCCTCTACCAAATGCATCTGAATTTCCACCTCTTACAATTCTTTCCCAGTAAGCCTTTTCATTGGAGCTTCTATAATACAGATTATAAGAAGGTGCACATACCGGCACAAGCACTATGCACGAACCGCTGTTAACCGCGGATTCCGATTCAATCGCATCAATCGCCTTTACTTCTGAGATTGCCGCTAAGGAAGACGCGAGTCAGAAGACTGCCTTACACTCTATAGCGGCTTCTTATTCAGCCGTCTACTGTCCTATATAACGATTCGCGGTTAACGCATGTAAGGGACTCAGTTTCAGGAGCTGTACGAGAACGTATGCTGAACCCCAATGTTAGTGGGACGAAAAATTTAAATCCCACTTTGCTCTGCAACTGAATACAAAGTATGTCTGCATCGGTCATTCACCTGCATCACGATTTCAAACTTTTCTCTGAGAAGTGTTCTTATCCATTTGAGATCCTCTATGTTACACAGTCACTCCTCGTTTCCTTACTCTACACAGTGATCGTTTTGATTCCTCACAGAAACATGTGCTGTTCAGTGCTAAGGAAACAGTGTAGATGCTATAATTACTTATAGCTGTTTCCTCTACCAAATGCATGTGTCATTTCACCACATACAATTTTTGCCAGTCAACCTTTTCATTGGAACTTCAATAATGCAAATTGTAAGAAGGTGCACATACCGGCACAAGCTCTATGCACGAACCGCTGTTAACCGCGGATTCCGATTCAATCGCATCAATCGCCTTGACTTCTGATTTTGCCGCTAAGGAAGAAGCGAGTCAGAAGACTGCCGAGCACTATATATCGGCTTCACTACTTTTCCGGCAATCATTCTATCTTAACGAATCGCTACTTACAAGTGAAAGTGACTCAGTTTCAGGAGCTGTATGAGAATATATACTGGACTCCAGTGTTAGTGAGAGGGAAATATTAAATTCCAATTTACTCTGCGAATGAATGGAAAGTATGTCTGCATCGGTCATTCACCTGCAAGCACGATTTCAAACTTTTCTCTGACCACTGTTCTTATCCATTTTAGTTCCTCATTGTAACACAGTCACTCCTCGTTTCCTTACTCTACCCAGTGATCGTTTTGATTCTCCACAGAACCATATGCTGTCTAGTGCTAAGGAAACAGTGTAGATGCTTAAAGTACTTATAGATGTTTCCTCTACCAAATGCATCTGTATTTCCTCCTCTTACAATTGTTTCCCAATAATCTTTTCATTTGAACCTGTAGAATGCAAATTATAAGAAGGTGCACATAACGGCACAAGCACTATGCACGAACCGCCGTTAACCGCGGATTCCGATTCAATCGCATCAATCGCCTTTACTTCTGAGATTGCCGGTAAGGAAGACGCAAGTCAGAAGACTGCCGATCATTGTTTTCGGCTTCTCTATTCAGGCGGCTGTCTTGCTATATTTCGAATCGCGACTTTCACGTGAAAGTGACTCAGTTTCAGGAGCTGTATGAGAATGTATACTGTACCCGAGTGTTAACGAGAGGGAAAATTTAAATCCCACTTTGCTCTGCAACTGAATGCAAAGTATGTCTGCATCGGTCATTCACCTGCAAGCACGATTTCAAACTTTTCTCTGAGAAGTGTTCTTATCCATTTGAGATCCTTTATGTAACACAGTCACTCCTCGTTTCCTTTCCATACAGAGTGATCTTTATGATTCTTCACAGAACCATGTGCTGTTCAGTGCGAAGGAAACAGTGTAGATGCTTAAAGTAATTAGAGATGTTTCCTCTATCAAATGCATCTGAATTTCCACCTCTTACAATTCTTTCCCAAGAAACTTTTTTTGGGAGCTTCCTCCATGCAAATTATAAGAAGGTGCACATACCGGCACAAGCACTATGCACGAACCGCCGTTAACCGCGGATTCCGATTCAATCGCATCAATCGCCTTTACTTCTGAGTTTGCCGCTAAGGAAGAAGCGAGTCAGAAGACTGCCGATCACTGTATAGCTGCTTCTCTATTCACCCGGCTGTCTTTCTACATTAAGGAATCGCGAAAAACACGTGAAAATGAGTCTGTTTCAGGAGCTGTATGAGAATGTATACTGGACATCAGTGTTAGTGAGAGGGAAATTTTAAATCCCACTACTTTTCTGCTACTGAATGCAAAGTATGTCTGCATCAGTCATTCACCTGCAAGCACGATTTCAAACTTTTCTCTGACAACTGTTGTTATACATTTTAGATCCTCATTGTAACACAGTCACTCCTCGTTTCCTTACTCTACCCAGTGATCCTTTTGATTCTCCACAGAACCATATGCTGTCTAGTGCTAAGGAAACAGTGTAGATGCTTAAAGTACTTATAGATGTTTCCTCTACCAAATGCATCTGAATTTCCACCTCTTACAATTCTTTCCCAGTAAGCCTTTTCATTGGAGCTTCTATAATGCAGATTATAAGAAGGTGCACATACCGGCACAAGCACTATGCACGAACCGCTGTTAACTGCGGATTCCGATTCAATCGCATCAATCGCCTTTACTTCTGAGATTGCCGCTAAGGAAGACGCGAGTCAGAAGACTGCCTTACACTCTATAGCGGCTTCTTATTCAGCCGTCTACTGTCCTATATAAAGATCGCGGTTAGCGCATGTAAGGGACTCAGTTTCAGGAGATGTACGAGAATGTATGCTGAACCCCAAAGTTTTTGAGACGAAAAATTTAAATCCCACTTTGCTCTGCAACTGAATGCAAAGCATGTCTGCATCGGTCATTCACCTGCAAGCACGATTTCAAACTTTTCTCTGAGAAGTGTTCTTATCCATTTTAGATCCATTATGTAACACAGTCACTCCTCAATTCCTTACTCTACAATGTGATCGTTTTGTTTCTCCACAGAACCATAAGCTGTTTAGTGCTAAGGAAACAGTGTAGATGCTTAAAGTACTTATAGATGTTTCCTCTACCAAATGCATCTGAATTTAAACCTCTTACAATTCTTTCCCAATAAACTTTTTATTGGAGCTTCCTTCATGCAAATTATAAGAAGGTGCACATACCGGCACATGCTCTATGCACGAACCGCTGTTAACCGCGGATTCCGACTCAATCGAATCAATTGCCTTTACTTCTGAGATTGCCGCTAAGGAAGACTCGAGACAGAGGACGGCCTTACACTCTATAGCGGCTTCTTATTCAGCCCTCTACTGTCCTATATAACGATTCGCGGTTAACGCATGTAAGGGACTCAGTTTCAGGAGCTGTACGAGAACGTATGCTGAACCCACATGTTAGTGAGATGAAAAATTTAAATCCCACTTTGCTCTGCAACTGAATACAAAGTATGTCTGCATCGGTCATTCACCTGCAAGCACGATTTCAAACTTTTCTCTGAGAAGTGTTCTTATCCATTTGAGATCCTCTATGTTACACAGTCACTCCTCGTTTCCTTACTCTACACAGTGATCGTTTTGATTCCTCACAGAACCATATGCTGTTTAGTGCCAAGGAAACAGTGTAGATGCTTAAACTACTTATAGATGTTTCCTCTACCAAATGCATCTGAATTTCCACATCTTAAAATTCTTTCCCAATAAACTTTTTATAGGAGCTTCCTTCATGCAAATTATTAGAAGGTGCACATACCGGCACAAGCACTATGCACGAACCGCTGTTAACCGCGGATTCCGATTCAATCGCATCAATCGCCTTTACTTCTGAGATTGCCGCTAAGGAAGACGCGAGTCAGAAGACTGCCTTACACTCTATAGCGGCTTCTTATTCAGCCGTCTACTGTCCTATATAACGATTCGCGGTTTACGCATGTAAGGGACTCAGTTTCAGGAGCTGTACGAGAACGTATGCTGAACCCCAATGTTAGTGAGACGTAAAATTTAAATCCCACTTTGCTCTGCAACTGAATACAAAGTATGTCTGCATCGGTCATTCACCTGCAAGCACGATTTCAAACTTTTCTCTGACAACTGTTCTTATCCATTTTAGTTCCTCTATGTAACACAGTCACTCCTCGTTTCCTTTCCATACAGAGTGATCTTTATGATTCTTCACAGAACCATGTGCTGTTCAGTGCTAAGGAAACAGTGTAGATGCTTAAAGTACTTATAGATGTTTCCTCTACCAAATGCATCTGTATTTCCTCCTCTTACAATTGTTTCCCAATAATCTTTTCATTTGAACCTGTAGAATGCAAATTATAAGAAGGTGCACATACCGGCACAAGCACTATGCACGAACCGCTGTTAACCGCGGATTCCGATTCAATCGCATCAATCGCCTTTACTTCTGAGATTGCCGCTAAGGAAGACGCGAGTCAGAAGACTGCCGATCATTGTTTTCGGCTTCTCTATTCACCCGGCTGTCTTTCTATATTAAGGAATCGCGACTTTCACGTGAAAGTGACTCAGTTTCAGGAGCTGTATTAGAATGTATACTGTACCCCAGTGTTAGCGAGAGGGAAATTTTAAATCCATCTTAACTCTGCTACTGAATGCAAAGTAATTCTGCATCGGTCATTCAACTGCAAGCACGATTTCAAACTTTTCTCTGACAAGTGTTGTTATCCATTTTAGATCCTCATTGTAACACATCACTCCTCGTTTCCCTACCATACACAGTGATCGTTTTGATTCCTCACAGAACCATGTGCTGTTTAGTGCTAAGGAAACAGTGTAGATACTTAAAGTACTTAGACCTGTTTCCTCTAACAAATGCATGTGTCATTTCAACACTTACTATTGTTTCCCAGTAAGCCTTTTCATTGGAGCTTCTATAATGCAGATTATAAGAAGGTGCACATACCGGCACATGCTCTATGCACGAACCGCTGTTAACCGCGGATTCCGATTCAATCGCATCAATCGCCTTTACTTCTGAGATTGCCGGTAAGGAAGACGCGAGTCAGAAGACTGCCTTACACTCTATAGCGGCTTCACTATTCAGCCCTCTGCTGTCCTATATAACAAATCGCGAATAACGCATGTAAGGAACTCAGTTTCAGGAGCTGTACGAGAATGTATGCTGAACCCCAAAGTTTTTGAGACGAAAAATTTAAATCCCACTTTGCTCTGCAACTGAATACAAAGTATGTCTGCATTGGTCATTCACCTGCAAGCACGATTTCAAACTTTTCTCTGAGAAGTGTTCTTATCCATTTGAGATCCTTTATGTAACACAGTCACTCCTCGTTTCCTTTCCATACAGAGTGATCTTTATGATTCTTCACAGAACCATGTGCTGTTCAGTGCTAAGGAAACAGTGTAGATGCTTAAAGTAATTAGAGATGTTTCCTCTATCAAATGCATCTGAATTTCCACCTCTTACAATTCTTTCCCAAGAAACTTTTTATTGGAGCTTCCTCCATGCAAATTATAAGAAGGTGCACATACCGGCACAAGCACTATGCACGAACCGCTGTTAACCGCGGATTCCAATTCAATCGCATCAATCGCCTTTACTTCTGAGTTTGCCGCTAAGGAAGAAGCGAGTCAGAAGACTGCCGATCACTGTATAGCGGCTTCTCTATTCACCCGGCTGTCTTTCTATATTAAGGAATCGCGAAAAACACGTGAAAATGAGTCTGTTTCAGGAGCTGTATGAGAATGTATACTGGACATCAGTGTTAGTGAGAGGGAAATTTTAAATCCCACTACTTTTCTGCTACTGAATGCAAAGTATGTCTGCATCAGTCATTCACCTGCAAGCACGATTTCAAACTTTTCTCTGACAACTGTTGTTATACATTTTAGATCCTCATTGTAACACAGTCACTCCTCGTTTCCTTACTCTACCCAGTGATCCTTTTGATTCTCCACAGAACCATATGCTGTCTAGTGCCAAGGAAACAGTGTAGATGCTTAAACTACTTATAGATGTTTCCTCTACCAAATGCATCTGTATTTCCTCCTATTACAATTGTTTCCCAAAATCTTTTCATTTGAACCTGTAGAATGCAAATTATACGAACGTGCACATACCGGCACAAGCACTATGCACGAACCGCTGTTAACCGCGGATTCCGATTCAATCGCATCAATCGCCTTTACTTCTGAGATTGCCGCTAACGAAGACGCGAGTCAGAAGACTGCCTTACACTCTATAGCGGCTTCTTATTCAGCCGTCTACTGTCCTATATAACGATTCGCGGTTAACGCATGTAAGGGACTCAGTTTCAGGAGCTGTACGAGAACGTATGCTGAACCCCAATGTTAGTGAGACGAAAAATTTAAATCCCACTTTGCTCTGCAACTGAATACAAAGTATGTCTGCATCGGTCATTCACCTGCATCACGATTTCAAACTTTTCTCTGAGAAGTGTTCTTATCCATTTGAGATCAATTATGTTACACAGTCACTCCTCGTTTCCTTACTCTACACAGTGATCGTTTTGATTCCTCACAGAAACATGTGCTGTTCAGTGCTAAGGAAACAGTGTAGATGCTATAATTACTTATAGCTGTTTCCTCTACCAAATGCATGTGTCATTTCACCACATACAATTTTTGCCAGTCAACCTTTTCATTGGAACTTCAATAATGCAAATTGTAAGAAGGTGCACATACCGGCACAAGCTCTATGCACGAACCGCTGTTAACCGCGGATTCCGATTCAATCGCATCAATCGCCTTGACTTCTGATTTTGCCGCTAAGGAAGAAGCGAGTCAGAAGACTGCCGAGCACTATATATCGGCTTCACTACTTTTCCGGCAATCATTCTATCTTAACGAATCGCTACTTACAAGTGAAAGTGACTCAGTTTCAGGAGCTGTATGAGAATATATACTGGACTCCAGTGTTAGTGAGAGGGAAATTTTAAATTCCAATTTACTCTGCGAATGAATGCAAAGTATGTCTGCATCGGTCATTCACCTGCAAGCACGATTTCAAACTTTTCTCTGACCACTGTTCTTATCCATTTTAGTTCCTCTATGTAACACAGTCACTCCTCGTTTCCTTACTCTACCCAGTGATCGTTTTGATTCTCCACAGAACCATATGCTGTCTAGTGCTAAGGAAACAGTGTAGATGCTTAAAGTACTTATAGATGTTTCCTCTACCAAATGCATCTGTATTTCCTCCTCTTACAATTGTTTCCCAATAATCTTTTCATTTGAACCTGTAGAATGCAAATTATAAGAAGGTGCACATAACGGCACAAGCACTATGCACGAACCGCCGTTAACCGCGGATTCCGATTCAATCGCATCAATCGCCTTTACTTCTGAGATTGCCGGTAAGGAAGACGCAAGTCAGAAGACTGCCGATCATTGTTTTCGGCTTCTCTATTCAGGCGGCTGTCTTGCTATATTTCGAATCGCGACTTTCACGTGAAAGTGACTCAGTTTCAGGAGCTGTATGAGAATGTATACTGTACCCCAGTGTTAACGAGAGGGAAATTTTAAATTCCAATATACTCTGTGAATGAATGCAAAGTAATTCTGCATCGGTCATTCACCTGCAAGCACGATTTCAAACTTTTCTCTGAGAAGTGTTCTTATCCATTTGAGATCCTTTATGTAACACAGTCACTCCTCGTTTCCTTTCCATACAGAGTGATCTTTATGATTCTTCACAGAACCATGTGCTGTTCAGTGCGAAGGAAACAGTGTAGATGCTTAAAGTAATTAGAGATGTTTCCTCTATCAAATGCATCTGAATTTCCACCTCTTACAATTCTTTCCCAAGAAACTTTTTTTGGGAGCTTCCTCCATGCAAATTATAAGAAGGTGCACATACCGGCACAAGCACTATGCACGAACCGCCGTTAACCGCGGATTCCGATTCAATCGCATCAATCGCCTTGACTTCTGAGTTTGCCGCTAAGGAAGACGCGAGTCAGAAGACTGCCTTACACTCTATAGCGGCTTCACTATTCAGCCCTCTGCTGTCCTATATAACAAATCGCGAATAACGCATGTAAGGAACTCAGTTTCAGGAGCTGTACGAGAATGTATGCTGAACCCCAAAGTTTTTGAGACGAAAAATTTAAATCCCACTTTGCTCTGCAACTGAATACAAAGTATGTCTGCATTGGTCATTCACCTGCAAGCACGATTTCAAACTTTTCTCTGAGAAGTGTTCTTATCCATTTGAGATCCTTTATGTAACACAGTCACTCCTCGTTTCCTTTCCATACAGAGTGATCTTTATGATTCTTCACAGAACCATGTGCTGTTCAGTGCTAAGGAAACAGTGTAGATGCTTAAAGTAATTAGAGATGTTTCCTCTATCAAATGCATCTGAATTTCCACCTCTTACAATTCTTTCCCAAGAAACTTTTTATTGGAGCTTCCTCCATGTAAATTATAAGAAGGTGCACATACCGGCACAAGCACTATGCACGAACCGCTGTTAACCGCGGATTCCAATTCAATCGCATCAATCGCCTTTACTTCTGAGTTTGCCGCTAAGGAAGACGCAAGTCAGAAGACTGCCGATCACTGTATAGCGGCTTCTCTATTCACCCGGCTGTCTTTCTATATTAAGGAATCGCGAAAAACACGTGAAAATGAGTCTGTTTCAGGAGCTGTATGAGAATGTATACTGGACATCAGTGTTAGTGAGAGGGAAATTTTAAATCCCACTACTTTTCTGCTACTGAATGCAAAGTATGTCTGCATCAGTCATTCACCTGCAAGCACGATTTCAAACTTTTCTCTGACAACTGTTGTTATACATTTTAGATCCTCATTGTAACACAGTCACTCCTCGTTTCCTTACTCTACACAGTGATCCTTTTCATTCTCCACAGAACCATATGCTGTCTAGTGCCAAGGAAACAGTGTAGATGCTTAAACTACTTATAGATGTTTCCTCTACCAAATGCATCTGAATTTCCACCTCTTACAATTCTTTCCCAGTAAGCCTTTTCATTGGAGCTTCTATAATGCAGATTATAAGAAGGTGCACATACCGGCACAAGCACTATGCACGAACCGCTGTTAACCGCGGATTCCGATTCAATCGCATCAATCGCCTTTACTTCTGAGATTGCCGCTAAGGAAGACGCGAGTCAGAAGACTGCCTTACACTCTATAGCGGCTTCTTATTCAGCCGTCTACAGTCCTATATAAAGATCGCGGTTAGCGCATGTAAGGAACTCAGTTTCAGGAGATGTACGAGAATGTATGCTGAACCCCAAAGTTTTTGAGACGAAAAATTTAAATCCCACTTTGCTCTGCAACTGAATGCAAAGCATGTCTGCATCGGTCATTCACCTGCATCACGATTTCAAACTTTTCTCTGAGAAGTGTTCTTATCCATTTTAGATCCATTATGTAACACAGTCACTCCTCAATTCCTTACTCTACACAGTGATCGTTTTGTTTCTCCACAGAACCATATGCTGTTTAGTGCTAAGGAAACAGTGTAGATGCTTAAAGTACTTATAGATGTTTCCTCTACCAAATGCATCTGAATTTAAACCTCTTACAATTCTTTCCCAATAAACTTTTTATTGGAGCTTCTATAATGCAGATTATAAGAAGGTGCACATACCGGCACAAGCACTATGCACGAACCGCTGTTAACCGCGGATTCCGATTCAATCGCATCAATCGCCTTTACTTCTGATATTACCGCTAAGGAAGACGCGAGTCAGAAGACTGTCTTACACTCTATAGCGGCTTCTTATTCAGCCGTCTACTGTCCTATATAACGATTCGCGGTTAACGCATGTAAGGGACTCAGTTTCAGGAGCTGTACGAGAACGTATGCTGAACCCCAATGTTAGTGAGACGAAAAATTTAAATCCCACTTTGCTCTGCAACTGAATACAAAGTATGTCTGCATCGGTCATTCACCTGCAAGCACGATTTCAAACTTTTCTCTGAGAAGTGTTCTTATCCATTTGAGATCCTCTATGTTACACAGTCACTCCTCGTTTCCTTACTCTACACAGTGATCGTTTTGATTCCTCACAGAAACATGTGCTGTTCAGTGCTAAGGAAACAGTGTAGATGCTATAATTACTTATAGCTCTTTCCTCTACCAAATGCATGTGTCATTTCACCACATACAATTTTTGCCAGTCAATTTTTTCATTGGAACTTCAATAATGCAAATTGTAAGAAGGTGCACATACCGGCACAAGCTCTATGCACGAACCGCTGTTAACCGCGGATTCCGATTCAATCGCATCAATCGCCTTGACTTCTGATTTTGCCGCTAAGGAAGAAGCGAGTCAGAAGACTGCCGAGCACTATATATCGGCTTCACTACTTTTCCGGCAATCATTCTATCTTAACGAATCGCTACTTACAAGTGAAAGTGACTCAGTTTCAGGAGCTGTATGAGAATATATACTGGACTCCAGTGTTAGTGAGAGGGAAATTTTAAATTCCAATTTACTCTGCGAATGAATGCAAAGTATGTCTGCATCGGTCATTCACCTGCAAGCACGATTTCAAATTTTTCTCTGACCACTGTTCTTATCCATTTTAGTTCCTCTATGTCACACAGTCACTCCTCGTTTCCTTACTCTACACAGTGATCGTTTTGATTCTCCACAGAACCATATGCTGTCTAGTGCTAAGGAAACAGTGTAGATGCTTAAAGTACTTATAGGTGTTTCCTCTACCAAATGCATCTGTATTTCCTCCTCTTACAATTGTTTCCCAATAATCTTTTCATTTGAACCTGTAGAATGCAAATTATAAGAAGGTGCACATAACGGCACAAGCACTATGCACGAACCGCCGTTAACCGCGGATTCCGATTCAATCGCATCAATCGCCTTTACTTCTGAGATTGCCGGTAAGGAAGACGCAAGTCAGAAGACTGCCGATCATTGTTTTCGGCTTCTCTATTCAGGCGGCTGTCTTGCTATATTTCGAATCGCGACTTTCACGTGAAAGTGACTCAGTTTCAGGAGCTGTATGAGAATGTATACTGTACCCCAGTGTTAACGAGAGGGAAATTTTAAATTCCAATATACTCTGTGAATGAATGCAAAGTATGTCTGCATCGGTCATTCACCTGCAAGCACGATTTCAAACTTTTCTCTGAGAAGTGTTCTTATCCATTTTAGATCCTCATTGTAACACATCACTACTCGTTTCCCTACCATACACAGTGATCGTTTTGATTCCACACAAATCCATGTGCTGTTCAGTGCTAAGGAAACAGTGTAGATGCTTAAACTACTTATAGATGTTTCCTCTACCAAATGCATCTGTATTTCCTCCTCTTACAATTGTTTCCCAATAATCTTTTCATTTGAACCTGTAGAATGCAAATTATAAGAAGGTGCACATACCGGCACAAGCACTATGCACGAACCGCTGTTAACCGCGGATTCCGATTCAATCGCATCAATCGCCTTTACTTCTGAGATTGCCGCTAAGGAAGACGCGAGTCAGAAGACTGCCTTACACTCTATAGCGGCTTCACTATTCAGCCCTCTGCTGTCCTATATAACGATTCGCGGTTAACGCATGTAAGGGACTCAGTTTCAGGAGCTGTACGAGAACGTATGCTGAACCCCAATGTTAGTGAGACGAAAAATTTAAATCCCACTTTGCTCTGCAACTGAATACAAAGTATGTCTGCATCGGTCATTCACCTGCATCACGATTTCAAACTTTTCTCTGAGAAGTGTTCTTATCCATTTGAGATCCTCTATGTTACACAGTCACTCCTCGTTTCCTTACTCTACACAGTGATCGTTTTGATTCCTCACAGAAACATGTGCTGTTCAGTGCTAAGGAAACAGTGTAGATACTTAAAGTACTTAGACCTGTTTCCTCTAACAAATGCATGTGTCATTTCAACACTTACTATTGTTTCCCAGTAAGCCTTTTCATTGGAGCTTCTATAATGCAGATTATAAGAAGGTGCACATACCGGCACAAGCACTATGCACGAACCGCTGTTAACCGCGGATTCCGATTCAATCGCATCAATCGCCTTTACTTCTGAGATTGCCGCTAAGGAAGACGCGAGTCAGAAGACTGCCTTACACTCTATAGCGGCTTCACTATTCAGCCCTCTGCTGTCCTATATAACAAATCGCAAATAACGCATGTAAGGAACTCAGTTTCAGGAGCTGTACGAGAATGTATGCTGAACCCCAATGTTAGTGAGATGAAAAATTTAAATCCCACTTTGCTCTGCAACTGAATACAAATTATGTCTGCATCGGTCATTCACCTGCAAGCACGATTTCAAACTTTTCTCTGACAACTGTTCTTATCCATTTTAGTTCCTCTATGTAACACAGTCACTCCTCGTTTCCTTTCCATACAGAGTGATCTTTATGATTCTTCACAGAACCATGTGCTGTTCAGTGCTAAGGAAACAGTGTAGATGCTTAAAGTAATTAGAGATGTTTCCTCTACCAAATGCATCTGAATTTCCACCTCTTACAATTCTTTCCCAAGAAACTTTTTATTGGAGCTTCCTCCATGCAAATTATAAGAAGGTGCACATACCGGCACAAGCACTATGCACGAACCGCTGTTAACCGCGGATTCCGATTCAATCGCATCAATCGCCTTTACTTCTGAGTTTGCCGCTAAGGAAGAAGCAAGTCAGAAGACTGCCGATCACTGTATAGCGGCTTCTCTATTCACCCGGCTGTCTTTCTATATTAAGGAATCGCGAAAAACACGTGAAAAATGAGTCTGTTTCAGGAGCTGTATGAGAATGTATACTGGACATCAGTGTTAGTGAGAGGGAAATTTTAAATCCCACTACTTTTCTGCTACTGAATGCAAAGTATGTCTGCATCAGTCATTCACCTGCAAGCACGATTTCAAACATTTCTCTGACAACTGTTGTTATACATTTTAGATCCTCATTGTAACACAGTCACTCCTCGTTTCCTTACTCTACACAGTGATCCTTTTGATTCTCCACAGAACCATATGCTGTCTAGTGCCAAGGAAACAGTGTAGATGCTTTAACTACTTATAGATGTTTCCTCTACCAAATGCATCTGAATTTCCACCTCTTACAATTCTTTCCCAGTAAGCCTTTTCATTGGAGCTTCCATAATGCAGATTATAAGAAGGTGCACATACCGGCACAAGCACTATGCACGAACCGCTGTTAACCGCGGATTCCGATTCAATCGCATCAATCGCCTTTACTTCTGAGATTGCCGCTAAGGAAGACGCGAGTCAGAAGACTGCCTTACACTCTATTGCGGCTTCTTATTCAGCCGTCTACTGTCCTATATAAAGATCGCGGTTAGCGCATGTAAGGGACTCAGTTTCAGGAGATGTACGAGAATGTATGCTGAACCCCAAAGTTTTTGAGACGAAAAATTTAAATCCCACTTTGCTCTGCAACTGAATGCAAAGCATGTCTGCATCGGTCATTCACCTGCATCACGATTTCAAACTTTTCTCTGAGAAGTGTTCTTATCCATTTGAGATCCATTATGTAACACAGTCACTCCTCAATTCCTTACTCTACAAAGTGATCGTTTTGTTTCTCCACAGAACCATATGCTGTTTAGTGCTAAGGAAACAGTGTAGATGCTTAAAGTACTTATAGATGTTTCCTCTACCAAATGCATCTGAATTTAAACCTCTTACAATTCTTTCCCAATAAACTTTTTATTGGAGCTTCTTTCATGCAAATTATAAGAAGGTGCACATACCGGCACAAGCACTATGCACGAACCGCTGTTAACCGCGGATTCCGATTCAATCGCATCAATCGCCTTTACTTCTGAGTTTGCCGGTAAGGAAGACGCGAGTCAGAAGACTGCCTTACACTCTATAGCGGCTTCACTATTCAGCCCTCTGCTGTCCTATATAACAAATCGCGAATAACACATGTAAGGAACTCAGTTTCAGGAGCTGTAAGAGAATGTATGCTGAACCCCAAAGTTTTTGAGACGAAAAATTTAAATCCCACTTTGCTCTGCAACAGAATACAAATTATGTCTGCATCGGTCATTCACCTGCAAGCACGATTTCAAACTTTTCTCTGAGAAGTGTTCTTATCCATTTGAGATCCTCTATGTAACACAGTCACTCCTCGTTTCCTTTCCATACAGAGTGATCTTTATGATTCTTCACAGAACCATGTGCTGTTCAGTGCGAAGGAAACAGTGTAGATGCTTAAAGTAATTAGAGATGTTTCCTCTACCAAATGCATCTGAATTTCCACCTCTTACAATTCTTTCCCAGTAAGCCTTTTCATTGGAGCTTCTATAATGCAGATTATAAGAAGGTGCACATACCGGCACAAGCACTATGCACGAACCGCTGTTAACCGCGGATTCCGATTCAATCGCATTAATCGCCTTTACTTCTGAGTTTGCCGCTAAGGAAGACGCGAGTCAGAAGACTGCCGATCACTGTATAGCGGCTTCTCTATTCACCCGGCTGTCTTTCTATATTAAGGAATCGCGAAAAACACGTGAAAATGAGTCTGTTTCAGGAGCTGTATGAGAATGTATACTGGACATCTGTGTTAGTGAGAGGGAAATTTTAAATCCCACTACTTTTCTGCTATAGAATGCAAAGTATGTCTGCATCAGTCATTCACCTGCAAGCACGATTTCAAACTTTTCTCTGACAACTGTTGTTATCCATTTTAGATCCTCATTGTAACACATCACTCCTCGTTTCCCTACCATACACAGTGATCGTTTTGATTCCTCACAGAACCATGTGCTGTTCAGTGCTAAGGAAACAGTGTAGATACTTAAAGTACTTAGACCTGTTTCCTCTAACAAATGCATGTGTCATTTCAACACTTACTATTGTTTCCCAGTAAGCCTTTTCATTGGAGCTTCTATAATGCAGATTATAAGAAGGTGCACATAACGGCACATGCTCTATGCACGAACCGCTGTTAACCGCGGATTCCGATTCAATCGCATCAATCGCCTTTACTTCTGAGATTGCCGGTAAGGAAGACGCGAGTCAGAAGACTGCCTTACACTCTATAGCGGCTTCACTATTCAGCCCTCTGCTGTCCTATATAACAAATCGCGAATAACGCATGTAAGGAACTCAGTTTCAGGAGCTGTACGAGAATGTATGCTGAACCCCAAAGTTTTTGAGACGAAAAATTTAAATCCCACTTTGCTCTGCAACTGAATACAAAGTATGTCTGCATCGGTCATTCACCTGCAAGCACGATTTCAAACTTTTCTCTGACAACTGTTGTTATACAATTTAGATCCTCATTGTAACACAGTCAACCCTCGTTTCCTTACTCTACCCAGTGATCCTTTTGATTCTCCACAGAAACATATGCTGTCTAGTGCCAAGGAAACAGTGTAGATGCTTAAAGTACTTATAGATGTTTCCTCTACCAAATGCATCTGTATTTCCTCCTATTACAATTGTTTCCCAAAATCTTTTCATTTGAACCTGTAGAATGCAAATTATACGAACGTGCACATACCGGCACAAGCACTATGCACGAACCGCTGTTAACCGCGGATTCCGATTCAATCGCATCAATCGCCTTTACTTCTGAGATTGCCGGTAAGGAAGACGCGAGTCAGAAGACTGCCTTACACTCTATAGCGGCTTCTTATTCAGCCCTCTACTGTCCTATATAACGATTCGCGGTTAACGCATGTAAGGGACTCAGTTTCAGGAGCTGTACGAGAACGTATGCTGAACCCCAATGTTAGTGGGACGAAAAATTTAAATCCCACTTTGCTCTGCAACTGAATACAAAGTATGTCTGCATCGGTCATTCACCTGCATCACGATTTCAAACTTTTCTCTGAGAAGTGTTCTTATCCATTTGAGATCCTCTATGTTACACAGTCACTCCTCGTTTCCTTACTCTACACAGTGATCGTTTTGATTCCTCACAGAAACATGTGCTGTTCAGTGCTAAGGAAACAGTGTAGATGCTATAATTACTTATAGCTGTTTCCTCTACCAAATGCATGTGTCATTTCACCACATACAATTTTTGCCAGTCAACCTTTTCATTGGAACTTCAATAATGCAAATTGTAAGAAGGTGCACATACCGGCACAAGCTCTATGCACGAACCGCTGTTAACCGCGGATTCCGATTCAATCGCATCAATCGCCTTGACTTCTGATTTTGCCGCTAAGGAAGAAGCGAGTCAGAAGACTGCCGAGCACTATATATCGGCTTCACTACTTTTCCGGCAATCATTCTATCTTAACGAATCGCTACTTACAAGTGAAAGTGACTCAGTTTCAGGAGCTGTATGAGAATATATACTGGACTCCAGTGTTAGTGAGAGGGAAATTTTAAATTCCAATTTACTCTGCGAATGAATGCAAAGTATGTCTGCATCGGTCATTCACCTGCAAGCACGATTTCAAACTTTTCTCTGACCACTGTTCTTATCCATTTTAGTTCCTCTGTGTAACACAGTCACTCCTCGTTTCCTTACTCTACACAGTGATCGTTTTGATTCTCCACAGAACCATATGCTGTCTAGTGCTAAGGAAACAGTGTAGATGCTTAAAGTACTTATAGATGTTTCCTCTACCAAATGCATCTGTATTTCCTCCTCTTACAATTGTTTCCCAATAATCTTTTCATTTGAACCTGTAGAATGCAAATTATAAGAAGGTGCACATAACGGCACAAGCACTATGCACGAACCGCCGTTAACCGCGGATTCCGATTCAATCGCATCAATCGCCTTTACTTCTGAGATTGCCGGTAAGGAAGACGCAAGTCAGAAGACTGCCGATCATTGTTTTCGGCTTCTCTATTCAGGCGGCTGTCTTGCTATATTTCGAATCGCGACTTTCACGTGAAAGTGACTCAGTTTCAGGAGCTGTATGAGAATGTATACTGTACCCCAGTGTTAACGAGAGGGAAATTTTAAATTCCAATATACTCTGTGAATGAATGCAAAGTAATTCTGCATCGGTCATTCACCTGCAAGCACGATTTCAAACTTTTCTCTGAGAAGTGTTCTTATCCATTTGAGATCCTTTATGTAACACAGTCACTCCTCGTTTCCTTTCCATACAGAGTGATCTTTATGATTCTTCACAGAACCATGTGCTGTTCAGTGCGAAGGAAACAGTGTAGATGCTTAAAGTAATTAGAGATGTTTCCTCTATCAAATGCATCTGAATTTCCACCTCTTACAATTCTTTCCCAAGAAACTTTTTTTGGGAGCTTCCTCCATGCAAATTATAAGAAGGTGCACATACCGGCACAAGCACTATGCACGAACCGCCGTTAACCGCGGATTCCGATTCAATCGCATCAATCGCCTTGACTTCTGAGTTTGCCGCTAAGGAAGACGCGAGTCAGAAGACTGCCTTACACTCTATAGCGGCTTCTTAGTCAGCCGTCTACTGTCCTATATAACGATTCGCGGTTAGCGCATGTAAGGGACTCAGTTTCAGGAGATGTACGAGAATGTATGCTGAACCCCAAAGTTTTTGAGACGAAAAATTTAAATCCCACTTTGCTCTGCAACTGAATGCAAAGCATGTCTGCATCGGTCATTCACCTGCAAGCACGATTTCAAACTTTTCTCTGAGAAGTGTTCTTATCCATTTTAGATCCGTTATGTAACACAGTCACTCCTCAATTCCTTACTCTACAAAGTGATCGTTTTGTTTCTCCACAGAACCATAAGCTGTTTAGTGCTAAGGAAACAGTGTAGATGCTTAAAGTACTTATAGATGTTTCCTCTACCAAATGCATCTGAATTTAAACCTCTTACAATTCTTTCCCAAGAAACTTTTTATTGGAGCTTCCTTCATGCAAATTATAAGAAGGTGCACATACCGGCACATGCTCTATGCACGAACCGCTGTTAACCGCGGATTCCGACTCAATCGAATCAATTGCCTTTACTTCTGAGATTGCCGGTAAGGAAGACTCGAGACAGAGGACGGCCTTACACTCTATAGCGGCTTCTTATTCAGCCCTCTACTGTCCTATATAACGATTCGCGGTTAACGCATGTAAGGGACTCAGTTTCAGGAGCTGTACGAGAACGTATGCTGAACCCACATGTTAGTGAGATGAAAAATTTAAATCCCACTTTGCTCTGCAACTGAATACAAAGTATGTCTGCATCGGTCATTCACCTGCAAGCACGATTTCAAACTTTTCTCTGAGAAGTGTTCTTATCCATTTGAGATCCTCTATGTTACACAGTCACTCCTCGTTTCCTTACTCTACACAGTGATCGTTTTGATTCCTCACAGAACCATATGCTGTTTAGTGCCAAGGAAACAGTGTAGATGCTTAAAGTACTTATAGATGTTTCCTCTACCAAATGCATCTGAATTTCCACCTCTTACAATTCTTTCCCAGTAAGCCTTTTCATTGGAGCTTCTATAATGCAGATTATAAGAAGGTGCACATACCGGCACATGCTCTATGCACGAACCGCTGTTAACCGCGGATTCCGACTCAATCGAATCAATTGCCTTTACTTCTGAGATTGCCGCTAAGGAAGACTCGAGACAGAGGACGGCCTTACACTCTATAGCGGCTTCTTATTCAGCCCTCTATTGTCCTATATAACGATTCGCGGTTTACGCATGTAAGGGACTCAGTTTCAGGAGCTGTACGAGAACGTATGCTGAACCCACATGTTAGTGAGATGAAAAATTTAAATCCCACTTTGCTCTGCAACTGAATACAAAGTATGTCTGCTTCGGTCATTCACCTGCAAGCACGATTTCAAACTTTTCTCTGAGAAGTGTTCTTATCCATTTGAGATCCTCTATGTTACACAGTCACTCCTCGTTTCCTTACTCTACACAGTGATCGTTTTGATTCCTCACAGAACCATATGCTGTTTAGTGCCAAGGAAACAGTGTAGATGCTTAAACTACTTATAGATGTTTCCTCTACCAAATGCATCTGAATTTCCACATCTTACAATTCTTTCCCAAGAAACTTTTTATAGGAAATTCCTTCATGCAAATTATTAGAAGGTGCACATACCGGCACATGCTCTATGCACGAACCGCTGTTAACCGCGGATTCCGATTCAATCGCATAAATCGCCTTTACTTCTGAGATTGCCGCTAAGGAAGACGCGAGTCAGAAGACTGCCTTACACTCTATAGCGGCTTCTTATTCAGCCGTCTACTGTCCTATATAACGATTCGCGGTTTACGCATGTAAGGGACTCAGTTTCAGGAGCTGTACGAGAACGTATGCTGAACCCCAATGTTAGTGAGACGTAAAATTTAAATCCCACTTTGCTCTGCAACTGAATACAAAGTATGTCTGCATCGGTCATTCACCTGCAAGCACGATTTCAAACTTTTCTCTGACAACTGTTCTTATCCATTTTAGATCCTCATTGTAACACAGTCACTCCTCGTTTCCTTTCCATACAGAGTGATCTTTATGATTCTTCACAGAACCATGTGCTGTTCAGTGCTAAGGAAACAGTGTAGATGCTTAAAGTACTTATAGATGTTTCCTCTACCAAATGCATCTGTATTTCCTCCTCTTACAATTGTTTCCCAATAATCTTTTCATTTGAACCTGTAGAATGCAAATTATAAGAAGGTGCACATACCGGCACAAGCACTATGCACGAACCGCCGTTAACCGCGGATTCCGATTCAATCGCATCAATCGCCTTTACTTCTGAGATTGCCGCTAAGGAAGACGCAAGTCAGAAGACTGCCGATCATTGTTTTCGGCTTCTCTATTCACCCGGCTGTCTTTCTATATTAAGGAATCGCGACTTTCACGTGAAAGTGACTCAGTTTCAGGAGCTGTATGAGAATGTATACTGTACCCCAGTGTTAGCGAGAGGGAAATTTTAAATCCATCTTAACTCTGCTACTGAATGCAAAGTAATTCTGCATCGGTCATTCACCTGCAAGCACGATTTCAAACTTTTCTCTGACAAGTGTTGTTATCCATTTTAGATCCTCATTGTAACACATCACTCCTCGTTTCCTTACTCTACACAGTGATCGTTTTGATTCCTCACAGAACCATGTGCTGTTTAGTGCTAAGGAAACAGTGTAGATACTTAAAGTACTTAGACCTGTTTCCTCTAACAAATGAATGTGTCATTTCAACACTTACTATTGTTTCCCAGTAAGCCTTTTCATTGGAGCTTCTATAATGCAGATTATAAGAAGGTGCACATACCGGCACAAGCACTATGCACGAACCGCTGTTAACCGCGGATTCCGATTCAATCGCATCAATCGCCTTTACTTCTGAGATTGCCGCTAAGGAAGACGCGAGTCAGAAGACTGCCATACACTCTATTGCGGCTTCTTATTCAGCCCTCTACTGTCCTATATAACGATTCGCGGTTAACGCATGTAAGGGACTCAGTTTCAGGAGCTGTACGAGAACGTATGCTGAACCCCAATGTTAGTGAGACGAAAAATTTAAATCCCACTTTGCTCTGCAACTGAATACAAAGTATGTCTGCATCGGTCATTCACCTGCATCACGATTTCAAACTTTTCTCTGAGAAGTGTTCTTATCCATTTGAGATCAATTATGTTACACAGTCACTCCTCGTTTCCTTACTCTACACAGTGATCGTTTTGATTCCTCACAGAAACATGTGCTGTTCAGTGCTAAGGAAACAGTGTAGATGCTATAATTACTTATAGCTCTTTCCTCTACCAAATGCATGTGTCATTTCACCACATACAATTTTTGCCAGTCAACCTTTTCATTGGAACTTCAATAATGCAAATTGTAAGAAGGTGCACATACCGGCACAAGCTCTATGCACGAACCGCTGTTAACCGCGGATTCCGATTCAATCGCATCAATCGCCTTTACTTCTGAGATTGCCGGTAAGGAAGACGCGAGTCAGAAGACTGCCTTACACTCTATAGCGGCTTCTTATTCAGCCCTCTGCTGTCCTATATAACAAATCGCGAATAACGCATGTAAGGAACTCAGTTTCAGGAGCTGTACGAGAATGTATGCTGAACCCCAAAGTTTTTGAGACGAAAAATTTAAATCCCACTTTGCTCTGCAACTGAATACAAAGTATGTCTGCATCGGTCATTCACCTGCAAGCACGATTTCAAACTTTTCTCTGAGAAGTGTTCTTATCCATTTGAGATCCTTTATGTAACACAGTCACTCCTCGTTTCCTTTCCATACAGAGTGATCTTTATGATTCTTCACAGAACCATGTGCTGTTCAGTGCTAAGGAAACAGTGTAGATGCTTAAAGTAATTAGAGATGTTTCCTCTATCAAATGCATCTGAATTTCCACCTCTTACAATTCTTTCCCAAGAAACTTTTTATTGGAGCTTCCTCCATGCAAATTATAAGAAGGTGCACATACCGGCACAAGCACTATGCACGAACCGCTGTTAACCGCGGATTCCAATTCAATCGCATCAATCGCCTTTACTTCTGAGTTTGCCGCTAAGGAAGAAGCGAGTCAGAAGACTGCCGATCACTGTATAGCGGCTTCTCTATTCAACCGGCTTTCTATATTTAGGAATCGCGAAAAACACGTGAAAATGAGTCTGTTTCAGGAGCTGTATGAGAATGTATACTGCACATCAGTGTTAGTGAGAGGGAAATTTTAAATCCCACTACTTTTCTGCTACTGAATGCAAAGTATGTCTGCATCAGTCATTCACCTGCAAGCACGATTTCAAACTTTTCTCTGAGAAGTGTTCTTATCCATTTGAGATCCTCTATGTTACACAGTCACTCCTCGTTTCCTTACTCTACACAGTGATCGTTTTGATTCCTCACAGAAACATGTGCTGTTCAGTGCTAAGGAAACAGTGTAGATGCTATAATTACTTATAGCTGTTTCCTCTACCAAATGCATGTGTCATTTCACCACATACAATTTTTGCCAGTCAATTATTTCATTGGAACTTCAATAATGCAAATTGTAAGAAGGTGCACATACCGGCACAAGCTCTATGCACGAACCGCTGTTAACCGCGGATTCTGATTCAATCGCATCAATCGCCTTGACTTCTGATTTTGCCGCTAAGGAAGAAGCGAGTCAGAAGACTGCCGAGCACTATATATAGGCTTCACTACTTTTCCGGCAATCATTCTATCTTAACGAATCGCTACTTACAAGTGAAAGTGACTCAGTTTCAGGAGCTGTATGAGAATATATACTGGACTCCAGTGTTAGTGAGAGGGAAATTTTAAATTCCAATTTACTCTGCGAATGAATGCAAAGTATGTCTGCATCGGTCATTCACCTGCAAGCACGATTTCAAACTTTTCTCTGACCACTGTTCTTATCCATTTTAGTTCCTCTATGTAACACAGTCACTCCTCGTTTCCTTACTCTACACAGTGATCGTTTTGATTCTCCACAGAACCATATGCTGTCTAGTGCTAAGGAAACAGTGTAGATGCTTAAAGTACTTATAGGTGTTTCCTCTACCAAATGCATCTGTATTTCCTCCTCTTACAATTGTTTCCCAATAATCTTTTCATTTGAACCTGTAGAATGCAAATTATAAGAAGGTGCACATAACGGCACAAGCACTATGCACGAACCGCCGTTAACCGCGGATTCCGATTCAATCGCATCAATCGCCTTTACTTCTGAGATTGCCGGTAAGGAAGACGCAAGTCAGAAGACTGCCGATCATTGTTTTCGGCTTCTCTATTCAGGCGGCTGTCTTGCTATATTTCGAATCGCGACTTTCACGTGAAAGTGACTCAGTTTCAGGAGCTGTATGAGAATGTATACTGTACCCCAGTGTTAACGAGAGGGAAATTTTAAATTCCAATATACTCTGTGAATGAATGCAAAGTATGTCTGCATCGGTCATTCACCTGCAAGCACGATTTCAAACTTTTCTCTGACAAGTGTTGTTATCCATTTTAGATCCTCATTGTAACACATCACTACTCGTTTCCCTACCATACACAGTGATCGTTTTGATTCCACACAAATCCATGTGCTGTTCAGTGCTAAGGAAACAGTGTAGATGCTTAAAGTAATTAGAGATGTTTCCTCTACCAAATGCATCTGTATTTCCTCCTCTTACAATTGTTTCCCAATAATCTTTTCATTTAAACCTGTAGAATGCAAATTATAAGAAGGTGCACATACCGGCACAAGCACTATGCACGAACCGCTGTTAACCGCGGATTCCGATTCAATCGCATCAATCGCCTTTACTTCTGAGATTGCCGCTAAGGAAGACGCGAGTCAGAAGACTGCCTTACACTCTATAGCGGCTTCACTATTCAGCCCTCTGCTGTCCTATATAACGATTCGCGGTTAACGCATGTAAGGGACTCAGTTTCAGGAGCTGTACGAGAACGTATGCTGAACCCCAATGTTAGTGGGACGAAAAATTTAAATCCCACTTTGCTCTGCAACTGAATACAAAGTATGTCTGCATCGGTCATTCACCTGCATCACGATTTCAAACTTTTCTCTGAGAAGTGTTCTTATCCATTTGAGATCCTCTATGTTACACAGTCACTCCTCGTTTCCTTACTCTACACAGTGATCGTTTTGATTCCTCACAGAAACATGTGCTGTTCAGTGCTAAGGAAACAGTGTAGATACTTAAAGTACTTAGACCTGTTTCCTCTAACAAATGCATGTGTCATTTCAACACTTACTATTGTTTCCCAGTAAGCCTTTTCATTGGAGCTTCTATAATGCAGATTATAAGAAGGTGCACATACCGGCACAAGCACTATGCACGAACCGCTGTTAACCGCGGATTCCGATTCAATCGCATAAATCGCCTTTACTTCTGAGATTGCCGCTAAGGAAGACGCGAGTCAGAAGACTGCCTTACACTCTATAGCGGCTTCACTATTCAGCCCTCTGCTGTCCTATATAACAAATCGCAAATAACGCATGTAAGGAACTCAGTTTCAGGAGCTGTACGAGAATGTATGCTGAACCCCAATGTTAGTGAGATGAAAAATTTAAATCCCACTTTGCTCTGCAACTGAATACAAATTATGTCTGCATCGGTCATTCACCTGCAAGCACGATTTCAAACTTTTCTCTGACAACTGTTCTTATCCATTTTAGTTCCTCTATGTAACACAGTCACTCCTCGTTTCCTTTCCATACAGAGTGATCTTTATGATTCTTCACAGAACCATGTGCTGTTCAGTGCGAAGGAAACAGTGTAGATGCTTAAAGTAATTAGAGATGTTTCCTCTATCAAATGCATCTGAATTTCCACCTCTTACAATTCTTTCCCAAGAAACTTTTTTTGGGAGCTTCCTCCATGCAAATTATAAGAAGGTGCACATACCGGCACAAGCACTATGCACGAACCGCCGTTAACCGCAGATTCCGATTCAATCGCATCAATCGCCTTTACTTCTGAGTTTGCCGCTAAGGAAGAAGCGAGTCAGAAGACTGCAGATCACTGTATAGCTGCTTCTCTATTCACCCGGCTGTCTTTCTATATTAAGGAATCGCGAAAAACACGTGAAAATGAGTCTGTTTCAGGAGCTGTATGAGAATGTATACTGGACATCAGTGTTAGTGAGAGGGAAATTTTAAATCCCACTACTTTTCTGCTACTGAATGCAAAGTATGTCTGCATCAGTCATTCACCTGCAAGCACGATTTCAAACTTTTCTCTGACAACTGTTGTTATACATTTTAGATCCTCATTGTAACACAGTCACTCCTCGTTTCCTTACTCTACCCAGTGATCCTTTTGATTCTCCACAGAACCATATGCTGTCTAGTGCTAAGGAAACAGTGTAGATGCTTAAAGTACTTATAGATGTTTCCTCTACCAAATGAATCTGAATTTCCACCTCTTACAATTCTTTCCCAGTAAGCCTTTTCATTGGAGCTTCTATAATGCAGATTATAAGAAGGTGCACATACCGGCACAAGCACTATTCACGAACCGCTGTTAACCGCGGATTCCGATTCAATCGCATCAATCGCCTTTACTTCTGAGATTGCCGCTAAGGAAGACGCGAGTCAGAAGACTGCCTTACACTCTATAGCGGCTTCTTATTCAGCCGTCTACTGACCTATATAAAGATCGCGGTTAGCGCATGTAAGGGACTCAGTTTCAGGAGATGTACGAGAATGTATGCTGAACCCCAAAGTTTTTGAGACGAAAAATTTAAATCCCACTTTGCTCTGCAACTGAATGCAAAGCATGTCTGCATCGGTCATTCACCTGCAAGCACGATTTCAAACTTTTCTCTGACAAGTGTTCTTATCCATTTGAGATCCATTATGTAACGCAGTCACTCCTCAATTCCTTACTCTACAAAGTGATCGTTTTGTTTCTCCACAGAACCATATGCTGTTTAGTGCTAAGGAAACAGTGTAGATGCTTAAAGTACTTATAGATGTTTCCTCTACCAAATGCATCTGAATTTAAACCTCTTACAATTCTTTCCCAATAAACTTTTTATTAGAGCTTCTTTCATGCAAATTATAAGAAGGTGCACATACCGGCACAAGCACTATGCACGAACCGCTGTTAACCGCGGATTCCGATTCAATCGCATCAATCGCCTTTACTTCTGAGATTGCCGCTAAGGAAGACGCGAGTCAGAAGACTGCCTTACACTCTATAGCGGCTTCACTATTCAGCCCTCTGCTGTCCTATATAACAAATCGCGAATAACGCATGTAACTAACTCAGTTTCAGGAGCTGTACGAGAATGTATGCTGAACCCCAAAGTTTTTGAGACGAAAAATTTAAATCCCACTTTGCTCTGCAACTGAATACAAATTATGTCTGCATCGGTCATTCACCTGCAAGCACGATTTCAAACTTTTCTCTGAGAAGTGTTCTTATCCATTTGAGATCCTCTATGTAACACAGTCACTCCTCGTTTCCTTTCCATACAGAGTGATCTTTATGATTCTCCACAGAACCATGTGCTGTTCAGTGCGAAGGAAACAGTGTAGATGCTTAAAGTAATTAGAGATGTTTCCTCTACCAAATGCATCTGAATTTCCACCTCTTACAATTCTTTCCCAGTAAGCCTTTTCATTGGAGCTTCTATAATGCAGATTATAAGAAGGTGCACATACCGGCACAAGCACTATGCACGAACCGCTGTTAACCGCGGATTCCGATTCAATCGCATCAATCGCCTTTACTTCTGAGTTTGCCGCTAAGGAAGACGCGAGTCAGAAGACTGCCGATCACTGTATAGCGGCTTCCCTATTCACCCGGCTGTCTTTCTATATTAAGGAATCGCGAAAAACACGTGAAAATGAGTCTGTTTCAGGAGCTGTATGAGAATGTATACTGGACATCTGTGTTAGTGAGAGGGAAATTTTAAATCCCACTACTTTTCTGCTATAGAATGCAAAGTATGTCTGCATCAGTCATTCACCTGCAAGCAGGATTTCAAACTTTTCTCTGACAACTGTTGTTATCCATTTTAGATCCTCATTGTAACACATCACTCCTCGTTTCCCTACCATACACAGTGATCGTTTTGATTCCTCACAGAACCATGTGCTGTTCAGTGCTAAGGAAACAGTGTAGATACTTAAAGTAGTTAGACCTGTTTCCTCTAACAAATGCATGTGTCATTTCAACACTTACTATTGTTTCCCAGTAAGCCTTTTCATTGGAGCTTCTATAATGCAGATTATAAGAAGGTGCACATAACGGCACATGCTCTATGCACGAACCGCTGTTAACCGCGGATTCCGATTCAATCGCATCAATCGCCTTTACTTCTGAGATTGCCGGTAAGGAAGACGCGAGTCAGAAGACTGCCTTACACTCTATAGCGGCTTCACTATTCAGCCCTCTGCTGTCCTATATAACAAATCGCGAATAACGCATGTAAGGAACTCAGTTTCAGGAGCTGTACGAGAATGTATGCTGAACCCCAAAGTTTTTGAGACGAAAAATTTAAATCCCACTTTGCTCTGCAACTGAATACAAAGTATGTCTGCATCGGTCATTCACCTGCAAGCACGATTTCAAACTTTTCTCTGAGAAGTGTTCTTATCCATTTGAGATCCTTTATGTAACACAGTCACTCCTCGTTTCCTTTCCATACAGAGTGATCTTTATGATTCTTCACAGAACCATGTGCTGTTCAGTGCTAAGGAAACAGTGTAGATGCTTAAAGTAATTAGAGATGTTTCCTCTATCAAATGCATCTGAATTTCCACCTCTTACAATTCTTTCCCAAGAAACTTTTTATTGGAGCTTCCTCCATGCAAATTATAAGAAGGTGCACATACCGGCACAAGCACTATGCACGAACCGCTGTTAACCGCGGATTCCAATTCAATCGCATCAATCGCCTTTACTTCTGAGTTTGCCGCTAAGGAAGAAGCGAGTCAGAAGACTGCCGATCACTGTATAGCGGCTTCTCTATTCACCCGGCTGTCTTTCTATATTAAGGAATCGCGAAAAACACGTGAAAAATGAGTCTGTTTCAGGAGCTGTATGAGAATGTATACTGGACATCAGTGTTAGTGAGAGGGAAATTTTAAATCCCACTACTTTTCTGCTACTGAATGCAAAGTATGTCTGCATCAGTCATTCACCTGCAAGCACGATTTCAAACTTTTCTCTGACAACTGTTGTTATACAATTTAGATCCTCATTGTAACACAGTCAACCCTCGTTTCCTTACTCTACCCAGTGATCCTTTTGATTCTCCACAGAAACATATGCTGTCTAGTGCCAAGGAAACAGTGTAGATGCTTAAAGTACTTATAGATGTTTCCTCTACCAAATGCATCTGTATTTCCTCCTATTACAATTGTTTCCCAAAATCTTTTCATTTGAACCTGTAGAATGCAAATTATACGAACGTGCACATACCGGCACAAGCACTATGCACGAACCGCTGTTAACCGCGGATTCCGATTCAATCGCATCAATCGCCTTTACTTCTGAGATTGCCGGTAAGGAAGACGCGAGTCAGAAGACTGCCTTACACTCTATAGCGGCTTCTTATTCAGCCGTCTACTGTCCTATATAACGATTCGCGGTTAACGCATGTAAGGGACTCAGTTTCAGGAGCTGTACGAGAACGTATGCTGAACCCCAATGTTAGTGGGACGAAAAATTTAAATCCCACTTTGCTCTGCAACTCAATACAAAGTATGTCTGCATCGGTCATTCACCTGCAAGCACGATTTCAAACTTTTCTCTGAGAAGTGTTCTTATCCATTTGAGATCCTCTATGTTACACAGTCACTCCTCGTTTCCTTACTCTACACAGTGATCGTTTTGATTCCTCACAGAAACATGTGCTGTTCAGTGCTAAGGAAACAGTGTAGATGCTATAATTACTTATAGCTGTTTCCTCTACCAAATGCATGTGTCATTTCACCACATACAATTTTTGCCAGTCAACCTTTTCATTGGAACTTCAATAATGCAAATTGTAAGAAGGTGCACATACCGGCACAAGCTCTATGCACGAACCGCTGTTAACCGCGGATTCCGATTCAATCGCATCAATCGCCTTGACTTCTGATTTTGCCGCTAAGGAAGAAGCGAGTCAGAAGACTGCCGAGCACTATATATCGGCTTCACTACTTTTCCGGCAATCATTCTATCTTAACGAATCGCTACTTACAAGTGAAAGTGACTCAGTTTCAGGAGCTGTATGAGAATATATACTGGACTCCAGTGTTAGTGAGAGGGAAATTTTAAATTCCAATTTACTCTGCGAATGAATGCAAAGTATGTCTGCATCGGTCATTCACCTGCAAGCACGATTTCAAACTTTTCTCTGACCACTGTTCTTATCCATTTTAGTTCCTCATTGTAACACAGTCACTCCTCGTTTCCTTACTCTACCCAGTGATCGTTTTGATTCTCCACAGAACCATATGCTGTCTAGTGCTAAGGAAACAGTGTAGATGCTTAAAGTACTTATAGGTGTTTCCTCTACCAAATGCATCTGTATTTCCTCCTCTTACAATTGTTTCCCAATAATCTTTTCATTTGAACCTGTAGAATGCAAATTATAAGAAGGTGCACATAACGGCACAAGCACTATGCACGAACCGCCGTTAACCGCGGATTCCGATTCAATCGCATCAATCGCCTTTACTTCTGAGATTGCCGGTAAGGAAGACGCAAGTCAGAAGACTGCCGATCATTGTTTTCGGCTTCTCTATTCAGGCGGCTGTCTTGCTATATTTCGAATCGCGACTTTCACGTGAAAGTGACTCAGTTTCAGGAGCTGTATGAGAATGTATACTGTACCCCAGTGTTAACGAGAGGGAAATTTTAAATTCCAATATACTCTGTGAATGAATGCAAAGTAATTCTGCATCGGTCATTCACCTGCAAGCACGATTTCAAACTTTTCTCTGAGAAGTGTTCTTATCCATTTGAGATCCTTTATGTAACACAGTCACTCCTCGTTTCCTTTCCATACAGAGTGATCTTTATGATTCTTCACAGAACCATGTGCTGTTCAGTGCGAAGGAAACAGTGTAGATGCTTAAAGTAATTAGAGATGTTTCCTCTATCAAATGCATCTGAATTTCCACCTCTTACAATTCTTTCCCAAGAAACTTTTTTTGGGAGCTTCCTCCATGCAAATTATAAGAAGGTGCACATACCGGCACAAGCACTATGCACGAACCGCCGTTAACCGCGGATTCCGATTCAATCGCATCAATCGCCTTTACTTCTGAGTTTGCCGCTAAGGAAGAAGCGAGTCAGAAGACTGCCGATCACTGTATAGCTGCTTCTCTATTCACCCGGCTGTCTTTCTACATTAAGGAATCGCGAAAAACACGTGAAAATGAGTCTGTTTCAGGAGCTGTATGAGAATGTATACTGGACATCAGTGTTAGTGAGAGGGAAATTTTAAATCCCACTACTTTTCTGCTACTGAATGCAAAGTATGTCTGCATCAGTCATTCACCTGCAAGCACGATTTCAAACTTTTCTCTGACAACTGTTGTTATACATTTTAGATCCTCATTGTAACACAGTCACTCCTCGTTTCCTTACTCTACCCAGTGATCCTTTTGATTCTCCACAGAACCATATGCTGTCTAGTGCTAAGGAAACAGTGTGGATGCTTAAAGTACTTATAGATGATTCCTCTACCAAATGAATCTGAATTTCCACCTCTTACAATTCTTTCCCAGTAAGCCTTTTCATTGGAGCTTCTATAATGCAGATTATAAGAAGGTGCACATACCGGCACAAGCACTATGCACGAACCGCTGTTAACTGCGGATTCCGATTCAATCGCATCAATCGCCTTTACTTCTGAGATTGCCGGTAAGGAAGACGCGAGTCAGAAGACTGCCTTACACTCTATTGCGGCTTCTTATTCAGCCGTCTACTGTCCTATATAAAGATCGCGGTTAGCGCATGTAAGGGACTCAGTTTCAGGAGATGTACGAGAATGTATGCTGAACCCCAAAGTTTTTGAGACGAAAAATTTAAATCCCACTTTGCTCTGCAACTGAATGCAAAGCATGTCTGCATCGGTCATTCACCTGCAAGCACGATTTCAAACTTTTCTCTGAGAAGTGTTCTTATCCATTTTAGATCCATTATGTAACACAGTCACACCTCAATTCCTTACTCTACAAAGTGATCGTTTTGTTTCTCCACAGAACCATAAGCTGTTTAGTGCTAAGGAAACAGTGTAGATGCTTAAAGTACTTATAGATGTTTCCTCTACCAAATGCATCTGAATTTAAACCTCTTACAATTCTTTCCCAATAAACTTTTTATTGGAGCTTCCTTCATGCAAATTATAAGAAGGTGCACATACCGGCACATGCTCTATGCACGAACCGCTGTTAACCGCGGATTCCGACTCAATCGAATCAATTGCCTTTACTTCTGAGATTGCCGCTAAGGAAGACTCGAGACAGAGGACGGCCTTACACTCTATAGCGGCTTCTTATTCAGCCGTCTACTGTCCTATATAACGATTCGCGGTTAACGCATGTAAGGGACTCAGTTTCAGGAGCTGTACGAGAACGTATGCTGAACCCACATGTTAGTGAGATGAAAAATTTAAATCCCACTTTGCTCTGCAACTGAATACAAAGTATGTCTGCATCGGTCATTCACCTGCAAGCACGATTTCAAACTTTTCTCTGAGAAGTGTTCTTATCCATTTGAGATCCTCTATGTTACACAGTCACTCCTCGTTTCCTTACTCTACACAGTGATCGTTTTGATTCCTCACAGAACCATATGCTGTTTAGTGCCAAGGAAACAGTGTAGATGCTTAAAGTAATTAGAGTTGTTTCCTCTACCAAATGCATCTGAATTTCCACCTCTTACAATTCTTTCCCAGTAAGCCTTTTCATTGGAGCTTCTATAATGCAGATTATAAGAAGGTGCACATACCGGCACATGCTCTATGCACGAACCGCTGTTAACCGCGGATTCCGATTCAATCGAATCAATTGCCTTTACTTCTGAGATTGCCGCTAAGGAAGACTCGAGACAGAGGACGGCCTTACACTCTATAGCGGCTTCTTATTCAGCCCTCTACTGTCCTATATAACGATTCGCGGTTAACGCATGTAAGGGACTCAGTTTCAGGAGCTGTACGAGAACGTATGCTGAACCCACATGTTAGTGAGATGAAAAATTTAAATCCCACTTTGCTCTGCAACTGAATACAAAGTATGTCTGCATCGGTCATTCACCTGCAAGCACGATTTCAAACTTTTCTCTGAGAAGTGTTCTTATCCATTTGAGATCCTCTATGTTACACAGTCACTCCTCGTTTCCTTACTCTACACAGTGATCGTTTTGATTCCTCACAGAACCATATGCTGTTTAGTGCCAAGGAAACAGTGTAGATGCTTAAACTACTTATAGATGTTTCCTCTACCAAATGCATCTGAATTTCCACATCTTAAAATTCTTTCCCAAGAAACTTTTTATAGGAGCTTCCTTCATGCAAATTATTAGAAGGTGCACATACCGGCACAAGCACTATGCACGAACCGCTGTTAACCGCGGATTCCGATTCAATCGCATCAATCGCCTTTACTTCTGAGATTGCCGCTAAGGAAGACGCGAGTCAGAAGACTGCCTTACACTCTATAGCGGCTTCTTATTCTGCCGTCTACTGTCCTATATAACGATTCGCGGTTAACGCATGTAAGGGACTCAGTTTCAGGAGCTGTACGAGAACGTATGCTGAACCCCAATGTTAGTGAGACGTAAAATTTAAATCCCACTTTGCTCTGCAACTGAATACAAAGTATGTCTGCATCGGTCATTCACCTGCAAGCACGATTTCAAACTTTTCTCTGACCACTGTTCTTATCCATTTTAGTTCCACTATGTAACACAGTCACTCCTCGTTTCCTTTCCATACAGAGTGATCTTTATGATTCTTCACAGAACCATGTGCTGTTCAGTGCTAAGGAAACAGTGTAGATGCTTAAAGTACTTATAGATGTTTCCTCTACCAAATGCATCTGTATTTCCTCCTCTTACAATTGTTTCCCAATAATCTTTTCATTTGAACCTGTAGAATGCAAATTATAAGAAGGTGCACATACCGGCACAAGCACTATGCACGAACCGCTGTTAACCGCAGATTCCGATTCAATCGCATCAATCGCCTTTACTTCTGAGATTGCCGCTAAGGAAGACGCGAGTCAGAAGACTGCCGATCATTGTTTTCGGCTTCTCTATTCACCCGGCTGTCTTTCTATATTAAGGAATCGCGACTTTCACGTGAAAGTGACTCAGTTTCTGGAGCTGTATTAGAATGTATACTGTACCCCAGTGTTAGCGAGAGGGAAATTTTAAATCCATCTTAACTCTGCTACTGAATGCAAAGTAATTCTGCATCGGTCATTCAACTGCAAGCACGATTTCAAACATTTCTCTGACAAGTGTTGTTATCCATTTTAGATCCTCATTGTAACACATCACTCCTCGTTTCCCTACCATACACAGTGATCGTTTTGATTCCTCACAGAACCATGTGCTGTTTAGTGCTAAGGAAACAGTGTAGATACTTAAAGTACTTAGACCTGTTTCCTCTAACAAATGCATGTGTCATTTCAACACTTACTATTGTTTCCCAGTAAGCCTTTTCATTGGAGCTTCTATAATGCAGATTATAAGAAGGTGCACATACCGGCACATGCTCTATGCACGAACCGCTGTTAACCGCGGATTCCGATTCAATCGCATCAATCGCCTTTACTTCTGAGATTGCCGGTAAGGAAGACGCGAGTCAGAAGACTGCCTTACACTCTATAGCGGCTTCACTATTCAGCCCTCTGCTGTCCTATATAACAAATCGCGAATAACGCATGTAAGGAACTCAGTTTCAGGAGCTGTACGAGAATGTATGCTGAACCCCAAAGTTTTTGAGACGAAAAATTTAAATCCCACTTTGCTCTGCAACTGAATACAAAGTATGTCTGCATTGGTCATTCACCTGCAAGCACGATTTCAAACTTTTCTCTGAGAAGTGTTCTTATCCATTTGAGATCCTTTATGTAACACAGTCACTCCTCGTTTCCTTTCCATACAGAGTGATCTTTATGATTCTTCACAGAACCATGTGCTGTTCAGTGCTAAGGAAACAGTGTAGATGCTTAAAGTAATTAGAGATGTTTCCTCTATCAAATGCATCTGAATTTCCACCTCTTACAATTCTTTCCCAAGAAACTTTTTATTGGAGCTTCCTCCATGCAAATTATAAGAAGGTGCACATACCGGCACAAGCACTATGCACGAACCGCTGTTAACCGCGGATTCCAATTCAATCGCATCAATCGCCTTTACTTCTGAGTTTGCCGCTAAGGAAGAAGCGAGTCAGAAGACTGCCGATCACTGTATAGCGGCTTCTCTATTCACCCGGCTGTCTTTCTATATTAAGGAATCGCGAAAAACACGTGAAAAATGAGTCTGTTTCAGGAGCTGTATGAGAATGTATACTGGACATCAGTATTAGTGAGAGGGAAATTTTAAATCCCACTACTTTTCTGCTACTGAATGCAAAGTATGTCTGCATCAGTCATTCACCTGCAAGCACGATTTCAAACTTTTCTCTGACAACTGTTGTTATACATTTTAGATCCTCATTGTAACACAGTCACTCCTCGTTTCCTTACTCTACCCAGTGATCCTTTTGATTCTCCACAGAAACATATGCTGTCTAGTGCCAAGGAAACAGTGTAGATGCTTAAAGTACTTATAGATGTTTCCTCTACCAAATGCATCTGTATTTCCTCCTATTACAATTGTTTCCCAAAATCTTTTCATTTGAACCTGTAGAATGCAAATTATACGAACGTGCACATACCGGCACAAGCACTATGCACGAACCGCTGTTAACCGCGGATTCCGATTCAATCGCATCAATCGCCTTTACTTCTGAGATTGCCGGTAAGGAAGACGCGAGTCAGAAGACTGCCTTACACTCTATAGCGGCTTCTTATTCAGCCGTCTACTGTCCTATATAACGATTCGCGGTTAACGCATGTAAGGGACTCAGTTTCAGGAGCTGTACGAGAACGTATGCTGAACCCCAATTTTAGTGGGACGAAAAATTTAAATCCCACTTTGCTCTGCAACTGAATACAAAGTATGTCTGCATCGGTCATTCACCTGCAAGCACGATTTCAAACTTTTCTCTGAGAAGTGTTCTTATCCATTTGAGATCCTCTATGTTACACAGTCACTCCTCGTTTCCTTACTCTACACAGTGATCGTTTTGATTCCTCACAGAAACATGTGCTGTTCAGTGCTAAGGAAACAGTGTAGATGCTATAATTACTTATAGCTGTTTCCTCTACCAAATGCATGTGTCATTTCACCACATACAATTTTTGCCAGTCAACCTTTTCATTGGAACTTCAATAATGCAAATTGTAAGAAGGTGCACATACCGGCACAAGCTCTATGCACGAACCGCTGTTAACCGCGGATTCCGATTCAATCGCATCAATCACCTTGACTTCTGATTTTGCCGCTAAGGAAGAAGCGAGTCAGAAGACTGCCGAGCACTATATATCGGCTTCACTACTTTTCCGGCAATCATTCTATCTTAACGAATCGCTACTTACAAGTGAAAGTGACTCAGTTTCAGGAGCTGTATGAGAATATATACTGGACTCCAGTGTTAGTGAGAGGGAAATTTTAAATTCCAATTTACTCTGCGAATGAATGCAAAGTATGTCTGCATCGGTCATTCACCTGCAAGCACGATTTCAAACTTTTCTCTGACCACTGTTCTTATCCATTTTAGTTCCTCATTGTAACACAGTCACTCCTCGTTTCCTTACTCTACCCAGTGATCGTTTTGATTCTCCACAGAACCATATGCTGTCTAGTGCTAAGGAAACAGTGTAGATGCTTAAAGTACTTATAGATGTTTCCTCTACCAAATGCATCTGTATTTCCTCCTCTTACAATTGTTTCCCAATAATCTTTTCATTTGAACCTGTAGAATGCAAATTATAAGAAGGTGCACATAACGGCACAAGCACTATGCACGAACCGCCGTTAACCGCGGATTCCGATTCAATCGCATCAATCGCCTTTACTTCTGAGATTGCCGGTAAGGAAGACGCAAGTCAGAAGACTGCCGATCATTGTTTTCGGCTTCTCTATTCAGGCGGCTGTCTTGCTATATTTCGAATCGCGACTTTCACGTGAAAGTGACTCAGTTTCAGGAGCTGTATGAGAATGTATACTGTACCCCAGTGTTAACGAGAGGGAAATTTTAAATTCCAATATACTCTGTGAATGAATGCAAAGTAATTCTGCATCGGTCATTCACCTGCAAGCACGATTTCAAACTTTTCTCTGAGAAGTGTTCTTATCCATTTGAGATCCTTTATGTAACACAGTCACTCCTCGTTTCCTTTCCATACAGAGTGATCTTTATGATTCTTCACAGAACCATGTGCTGTTCAGTGCGAAGGAAACAGTGTAGATGCTTAAAGTAATTAGAGATGTTTCCTCTATCAAATGCATCTGAATTTCCACCTCTTACAATTCTTTCCCAAGAAACTTTTTTTGGGAGCTTCCTCCATGCAAATTATAAGAAGGTGCACATACCGGCACAAGCACTATGCACGAACCGCCGTTAACCGCGGATTCCGATTCAATCGCATCAATCGCCTTTACTTCTGAGTTTGCCGCTAAGGAAGAAGCGAGTCAGAAGACTGCCGATCACTGTATAGCTGCTTCTCTATTCACCCGGCTGTCTTTCTACATTAAGGAATCGCGAAAAACACGTGAAAATGAGTCTGTTTCAGGAGCTGTATGAGAATGTATACTGGACATCAGTGTTAGTGAGAGGGAAATTTTAAATCCCACTACTTTTCTGCTACTGAATGCAAAGTATGTCTGCATCAGTCATTCACCTGCAAGCACGATTTCAAACTTTTCTCTGACAACTGTTGTTATACATTTTAGATCCTCATTGTAACACAGTCACTCCTCGTTTCCTTACTCTACCCAGTGATCCTTTTGATTCTCCACAGAACCATATGCTGTCTAGTGCTAAGGAAACAGTGTAGATGCTTAAAGTACTTATAGATGTTTCCTCTACCAAATGAATCTGAATTTCCACCTCTTACAATTCTTTCCCAGTAAGCCTTTTATTGGAGCTTCTATAATGCAGATTATAAGAAGGTGCACATACCGGCACAAGCACTATGCACGAACCGCTGTTAACTGCGGATTCCGATTCAATCGCATCAATCGCCTTTACTTCTGAGATTGCCGGTAAGGAAGACGCGAGTCAGAAGACTGCCTTACACTCTATTGCGGCTTCTTATTCAGCCGTCTACTGTCCTATATAAAGATCGCGGTTAGCGCATGTAAGGGACTCAGTTTCAGGAGATGTACGAGAATGTATGCTGAACCCCAAAGTTTTTGAGACGAAAAATTTAAATCCCACTTTGCTCTGCAACTGAATGCAAAGCATGTCTGCATCGGTCATTCACCTGCAAGCACGATTTCAAACTTTTCTCTGAGAAGTGTTCTTATCCATTTTAGATCCATTATGTAACACAGTCACACCTCAATTCCTAACTCTACAAAGTGATCGTTTTGTTTCTCCACAGAACCATAAGCTGTTTAGTGCTAAGGAAACAGTGTAGATGCTTAAAGTACTTATAGATGTTTCCTCTACCAAATGCATCTGAATTTAAACTTCTTACAATTCTTTCCCAATAAACTTTTTATTGGAGCTTCCTTCATGCAAATTATAAGAAGGTGCACATACCGGCACATGCTCTATGCACGAACCGCTGTTAACCGCGGATTCCGACTCAATCGAATCAATTGCCTTTACTTCTGAGATTGCCGCTAAGGAAGACTCGAGACAGAGGACGGCCTTACACTCTATAGCGGCTTCTTATTCAGCCGTCTACTGTCCTATATAACGATTCGCGGTTAACGCATGTAAGGGACTCAGTTTCAGGAGCTGTACGAGAACGTATGCTGAACCCCAATGTTAGTGAGATGAAAAATTTAAATCCCACTTTGCTCTGCAACTGAATACAAAGTATGTCTGCATCGGTCATTCACCTGCAAGCACGATTTCAAACTTTTCTCTGAGAAGTGTTCTTATCCATTTGAGATCCTCTATGTTACACAGTCACTCCTCGTTTCCTTACTCTACACAGTGATCGTTTTGATTCCTCACAGAACCATATGCTGTTTAGTGCCAAGGAAACAGTGTAGATGCTTAAACTACTTATAGATGTTTCCTCTACCAAATGCATCTGAATTTCCACATCTTAAAATTCTTTCCCAATAAACTTTTTATAGGAGCTTCCTTCATGCAAATTATTAGAAGGTGCACATACCGGCACAAGCACTATGCACGAACCGCTGTTAACCGCGGATTCCGATTCAATCGCATCAATCGCCTTTACTTCTGAGATTGCCGCTAAGGAAGACGCGAGTCAGAAGACTGCCTTACACTCTATAGCGGCTTCTTATTCAGCCGTCTACTGTCCTATATAACGATTCGCGGTTTACGCATGTAAGGGACTCAGTTTCAGGAGCTGTACGAGAACGTATGCTGAACCCCAATGTTAGTGAGACGTAAAATTTAAATCCCACTTTGCTCTGCAACTGAATACAAAGTATGTCTGCATCGGTCATTCACCTGCAAGCACGATTTCAAACTTTTCTCTGACAACTGTTGTTATACATTTTAGATCCTCATTGTAACACAGTCACTCCTCGTTTCCTTACTCTACCCAGTGATCCTTTTGATTCTCCACAGAAACATATGCTGTCTAGTGCCAAGGAAACAGTGTAGATGCTTAAAGTACTTATAGATGTTTCCTCTACCAAATGCATCTGTATTTCCTCCTATTACAATTGTTTCCCAAAATCTTTTCATTTGAACCTGTAGAATGCAAATTATACGAACGTGCACATACCGGCACAAGCACTATGCACGAACCGCTGTTAACCGCGGATTCCGATTCAATCGCATCAATCGCCTTTACTTCTGAGATTGCCGCTAAGGAAGACGCGAGTCAGAAGACTGCCTTACACTCTATAGCGGCTTCTTATTCAGCCGTCTACTGTCCTATATAACGATTCGCGGTTTACGCATGTAAGGGACTCAGTTTCAGGAGCTGTACGAGAACGTATGCTGAACCCCAATGTTAGTGAGACGTAAAATTTAAATCCCACTTTGCTCTGCAACTGAATACAAAGTATGTCTGCATCGGTCATTCACCTGCAAGCACGATTTCAAACTTTTCTCTGACAACTGTTCTTATCCATTTTAGTTCCTCTATGTAACACAGTCACTCCTCGTTTCCTTTCCATACAGAGTGATCTTTATGATTCTTCACAGAACCATGTGCTGTTCAGTGCTAAGGAAACAGTGTAGATGCTTAAAGTACCTATAGATGTTTCCTCTACCAAATGCATCTGTATTTCCTCCTCTTACAATTGTTTCCCAATAATCTTTTCATTTGAACCTGTAGAATGCAAATTATAAGAAGGTGCACATACCGGCACAAGCACTATGCACGAACCGCTGTTAACCGCGGATTCCGATTCAATCGCATCAATCGCCTTTACTTCTGAGATTGCCGCTAAGGAAGACGCGAGTCAGAAGACTGCCGATCATTGTTTTCGGCTTCTGTATTCACCCGGCTGTCTTTCTATATTAAGGAATCGCGACTTTCACGTGAAAGTGACTCAGTTTCAGGAGCTGTATTAGAATGTATACTGTACCCCAGTGTTAGCGAGAGGGAAATTTTAAATCCATCTTAACTCTGCTACTGAATGCAAAGTAATTCTGCATCGGTCATTCAACTGCAAGCACGATTTCAAACTTTTCTCTGACAAGTGTTGTTATCCATTTTAGATCCTCATTGTAACACATCACTCCTCGTTTCCCTACCATACACAGTGATCGTTTTGATTCCTCACAGAACCATGTGCTGTTTAGTGCTAAGGAAACAGTGTAGATACTTAAAGTACTTAGACCTGTTTCCTCTAACAAATGCATGTGTCATTTCAACACTTACTATTGTTTCCCAGTAAGCCTTTTCATTGGAGCTTCTATAATGCAGATTATAAGAAGGTGCACATACCGGCACATGCTCTATGCACGAACCGCTGTTAACCGCGGATTCCGATTCAATCGCATCAATCGCCTTTACTTCTGAGATTGCCGGTAAGGAAGACGCGAGTCAGAAGACTGCCTTACACTCTATAGCGGCTTCACTATTCAGCCCTCTGCTGTCCTATATAACAAATCGCGAATAACGCATGTAAGGAACTCAGTTTCAGGAGCTGTACGAGAATGTATGCTGAACCCCAAAGTTTTTGAGACGAAAAATTTAAATCCCACTTTGCTCTGCAACTGAATACAAAGTATGTCTGCATCGGTCATTCACCTGCAAGCACGATTTCAAACTTTTCTCTGAGAAGTGTTCTTATCCATTTGAGATCCTCTATGTTACACAGTCACTCCTCGTTTCCTTACTCTACACAGTGATCGTTTTGATTCCTCACAGAAACATGTGCTGTTCAGTGCTAAGGAAACAGTGTAGATGCTATAATTACTTATAGCTCTTTTCTCTACCAAATGCATGTGTCATTTCACCACATACAATTTTTGCCAGTCAACCTTTTCATTGGAACTTCAATAATGCAAATTGTAAGAAGGTGCACATACCGGCACAAGCTCTATGCACGAACCGCTGTTAACCGCGGATTCCGATTCAATCGCATCAATCACCTTGACTTCTGATTTTGCCGCTAAGGAAGAAGCGAGTCAGAAGACTGCCGAGCACTATATATCGGCTTCACTACTTTTCCGGCAATCATTCTATCTTAACGAATCGCTACTTACAAGTGAAAGTGACTCAGTTTCAGGAGCTGTATGAGAATATATACTGGACTCCAGTGTTAGTGAGAGGGAAATTTTAAATTCCAATTTACTCTGCGAATGAATGCAAAGTATGTCTGCATCGGTCATTCACCTGCAAGCACGATTTCAAACTTTTCTCTGACCACTGTTCTTATCCATTTTAGTTCCTCATTGTAACACAGTCACTCCTCGTTTCCTTACTCTACCCAGTGATCGTTTTGATTCTCCACAGAACCATATGCTGTCTAGTGCTAAGGAAACAGTGTAGATGCTTAAAGTACTTATAGATGTTTCCTCTACCAAATGCATCTGTATTTCCTCCTCTTACAATTCTTTCCCAAGAAACTTTTTATTGGAGCTTCCTCCATGCAAATTATAAGAAGGTGCACATACCGGCACAAGCACTATGCACGAACCGCTGTTAACCGCGGATTCCAATTCAATCGCATCAATCGCCTTTACTTCTGAGTTTGCCGCTAAGGAAGAAGCGAGTCAGAAGACTGCCGATCACTGTATAGCGGCTTCTCTATTCAACCGGCTGTCTTTCTATATTAAGGAATCGCGAAAAACACGTGAAAAATGAGTCTGTTTCAGGAGCTGTATGAGAATGTATACTGGACATCAGTATTAGTGAGAGGGAAATTTTAAATCCCACTACTTTTCTGCTACTGAATGCAAAGTATGTCTGCATCAGTCATTCACCTGCAAGCACGATTTCAAACTTTTCTCTGACAACTGTTGTTATACATTTTAGATCCTCATTGTAACACAGTCACTCCTCGTTTCCTTACTCTACCCAGTGATCCTTTTGATTCTCCACAGAAACATATGCTGTCTAGTGCCAAGGAAACAGTGTAGATGCTTAAAGTACTTATAGATGTTTCCTCTACCAAATGCATCTGTATTTCCTCCTATTACAATTGTTTCCCAAAATCTTTTCATTTGAACCTGTAGAATGCAAATTATACGAACGTGCACATACCGGCACAAGCACTATGCACGAACCGCTGTTAACCGCGGATTCCGATTCAATCGCATCAATCGCCTTTACTTCTGAGATTGCCGCTAAGGAAGACGCGAGTCAGAAGACTGCCTTACACTCTATAGCGGCTTCTTATTCAGCCGTCTACTGTCCTATATAACGATTCGCGGTTAACGCATGTAAGGGACTCAGTTTCAGGAGCTGTACGAGAACGTATGCTGAACCCCAATGTTAGTGGGACGAAAAATTTAAATCCCACTTTGCTCTGCAACTGAATACAAAGTATGTCTGCATCGGTCATTCACCTGCAAGCACGATTTCAAACTTTTCTCTGAGAAGTGTTCTTATCCATTTGAGATCCTCTATGTTACACAGTCACTCCTCGTTTCCTTACTCTACACAGTGATCGTTTTGATTCCTCACAGAAACATGTGCTGTTCAGTGCTAAGGAAACAGTGTAGATGCTATAATTACTTATAGCTGTTTCCTCTACCAAATGCATGTGTCATTTCACCACATACAATTTTTGCCAGTCAACCTTTTCATTGGAACTTCAATAATGCAAATTGTAAGAAGGTGCACATACCAGCACAAGCTCTATGCACGAACCGCTGTTAACCGCGGATTCCGATTCAATCGCATCAATCGCCTTGACTTCTGATTTTGCCGCTAAGGAAGAAGCGAGTCAGAAGACTGCCGAGCACTATATATCGGCTTCACTACTTTTCCGGCAATCATTCTATCTTAACGAATCGCTACTTACAAGTGAAAGTGACTCAGTTTCAGGAGCTGTATGAGAATATATACTGGACTCCAGTGTTAGTGAGAGGGAAATTTTAAATTCCAATTTACTCTGCGAATGAATGCAAAGTATGTCTGCATCGGTCATTCACCTGCAAGCACGATTTCAAACTTTTCTCTGACCACTGTTCTTATCCATTTTAGTTCCTCTATGTAACACAGTCACTCCTCGTTTCCTTACTCTACACAGTGATCGTTTTGATTCTCCACAGAACCATATGCTGTCTAGTGCTAAGGAAACAGTGTAGATGCTTAAAGTACTTATAGATGTTTCCTCTACCAAATGCATCTGTATTTCCTCCTCTTACAATTGTTTCCCAATAATCTTTTCATTTGAACCTGTAGAATGCAAATTATAAGAAGGTGCACATAACGGCACAAGCACTATGCACGAACCGCCGTTAACCGCGGATTCCGATTCAATCGCATCAATCGCCTTTACTTCTGAGATTGCCGGTAAGGAAGACGCGAGTCAGAAGACTGCCGATCATTGTTTTCGGCTTCTCTATTCAGGCGGCTGTCTTGCTATATTTCGAATCGCGACTTTCACGTGAAAGTGACTCAGTTTCAGGAGCTGTATGAGAATGTATACTGTACCCCAGTGTTAACGAGAGGGAAATTTTAAATTCCAATATACTCTGTGAATGAATGCAAAGTAATTCTGCATCGGTCATTCACCTGCAAGCACGATTTCAAACTTTTCTCTGAGAAGTGTTCTTATCCATTTGAGATCCTTTATGTAACACAGTCACTCCTCGTTTCCTTTCCATACAGAGTGATCTTTATGATTCTTCACAGAACCATGTGCTGTTCAGTGCGAAGGAAACAGTGTAGATGCTTAAAGTAATTAGAGATGTTTCCTCTATCAAATGCATCTGAATTTCCACCTCTTACAATTCTTTCCCAAGAAACTTTTTATTGGAGCTTCCTCCATGCAAATTATAAGAAGGTGCACATACCGGCACAAGCACTATGCACGAACCGCTGTTAACCGCGGATTCCAATTCAATCGCATCAATCGCCTTTACTTCTGAGTTTGCCGCTAAGGAAGAAGCGAGTCAGAAGACTGCCGATCACTGTATAGCGGCTTCTCTATTCACCCGGCTGTCTTTCTATATTAAGGAATCGCGAAAAACACGTGAAAAATGAGTCTGTTTCAGGAGCTGTATGAGAATGTATACTGGACATCAGTGTTAGTGAGAGGGAAATTTTAAATCCCACTACTTTTCTGCTACTGAATGCAAAGTATGTCTGCATCAGTCATTCACCTGCAAGCACGATTTCAAACTTTTCTCTGACAACTGTTGTTATACAATTTAGATCCTCATTGTAACACAGTCAACCCTCGTTTCCTTACTCTACCCAGTGATCCTTTTGATTCTCCACAGAAACATATGCTGTCTAGTGCCAAGGAAACAGTGTAGATGCTTAAAGTACTTATAGATGTTTCCTCTACCAAATGCATCTGTATTTCCTCCTATTACAATTGTTTCCCAAAATCTTTTCATTTGAACCTGTAGAATGCAAATTATACGAACGTGCACATACCGGCACAAGCACTATGCACGAACCGCTGTTAACCGCGGATTCCGATTCAATCGCATCAATCGCCTTTACTTCTGAGATTGCCGCTAAGGAAGACGCGAGTCAGAAGACTGCCTTACACTCTATAGCGGCTTCTTATTCAGCCGTCTACTGTCCTATATAACGATTCGCGGTTAACGCATGTAAGGGACTCAGTTTCAGGAGCTGTACGAGAACGTATGCTGAACCCCAATGTTAGTGGGACGAAAAATTTAAATCCCACTTTGCTCTGCAACTGAATACAAAGTATGTCTGCATCGGTCATTCACCTGCAAGCACGATTTCAAACTTTTCTCTGAGAAGTGTTCTTATCCATTTGAGATCCTCTATGTTACACAGTCACTCCTCGTTTCCTTACTCTACACAGTGATCGTTTTGATTCCTCACAGAAACATGTGCTGTTCAGTGCTAAGGAAACAGTGTAGATGCTATAATTACTTATAGCTGTTTCCTCTACCAAATGCATGTGTCATTTCACCACATACAATTTTTGCCAGTCAACCTTTTCATTGGAACTTCAATAATGCAAATTGTAAGAAGGTGCACATACCGGCACAAGCACTATGCACGAACCGCTGTTAACCGCGGATTCCGATTCAATCGCATCAATCGCCTTGACTTCTGATTTTGCCGCTAAGGAAGAAGCGAGTCAGAAGACTGCCGAGCACTATATATCGGCTTCACTACTTTTCCGGCAATCATTCTATCTTAACGAATCGCTACTTACAAGTGAAAGTGACTCAGTTTCAGGAGCTGTATGAGAATATATACTGGACTCCAGTGTTAGTGAGAGGGAAATTTTAAATTCCAATTTACTCTGCGAATGAATGCAAAGTATGTCTGCATCGGTCATTCACCTGCAAGCACGATTTCAAACTTTTCTCTGACCACTGTTCTTATCCATTTTAGTTCCTCTATGTAACACAGTCACTCCTCGTTTCCTTACTCTACACAGTGATCGTTTTGATTCTCCACAGAACCATATGCTGTCTAGTGCTAAGGAAACAGTGTAGATGCTTAAAGTACTTATAGATGTTTCCTCTACCAAATGCATCTGTATTTCCTCCTCTTACAATTGTTTCCCAATAATCTTTTCATTTGAACCTGTAGAATGCAAATTATAAGAAGGTGCACATAACGGCACAAGCACTATGCACGAACCGCCATTAACCGCGGATTCCGATTCAATCGCATCAATCGCCTTTACTTCTGAGATTGCCGGTAAGGAAGACGCGAGTCAGAAGACTGCCGATCATTGTTTTCGGCTTCTCTATTCAGGCGGCTGTCTTGCTATATTTCGAATCGCGACTTTCACGTGAAAGTGACTCAGTTTCAGGAGCTGTATGAGAATGTATACTGTACCCCAGTGTTAACGAGAGGGAAATTTTAAATTCCAATATACTCTGTGAATGAATGCAAAGTAATTCTGCATCGGTCATTCACCTGCAAGCACGATTTCAAACTTTTCTCTGAGAAGTGTTCTTATCCATTTGAGATCCTTTATGTAACACAGTCACTCCTCGTTTCCTTTCCATACAGAGTGATCTTTATGATTCTTCACAGAACCATGTGCTGTTCAGTGCGAAGGAAACAGTGTAGATGCTTAAAGTAATTAGAGATGTTTCCTCTATCAAATGCATCTGAATTTCCACCTCTTACAATTCTTTCCCAAGAAACTTTTTTTGGGAGCTTCCTCCATGCAAATTATAAGAAGGTGCACATACCGGCACAAGCACTATGCACGAACCGCCGTTAACCGCGGATTCCGATTCAATCGCATCAATCGCCTTTACTTCTGAGTTTGCCGCTAAGGAAGAAGCGAGTCAGAAGACTGCCGATCACTGTATAGCTGCTTCTCTATTCACCCGGCTGTCTTTCTACATTAAGGAATCGCGAAAAACACGTGAAAATGAGTCTGTTTCAGGAGCTGTATGAGAATGTATACTGGACATCAGTGTTAGTGAGAGGGAAATTTTAAATCCCACTACTTTTCTGCTACTGAATGCAAAGTATGTCTGCATCAGTCATTCACCTGCAAGCACGATTTCAAACTTTTCTCTGACAACTGTTGTTATACATTTTAGATCCTCATTGTAACACAGTCACTCCTCGTTTCCTTACTCTACCCAGTGATCCTTTTGATTCTCCACAGAACCATATGCTGTCTAGTGCCAAGGAAACAGTGTAGATGCTTAAAGTACTTATAGATGTTTCCTCTACCAAATGCATCTGAATTTCCACCTCTTACAATTCTTTCCCAGTAAGCCTTTTCATTGGAGCTTCTATAATGCAGATTATAAGAAGGTGCACATACCGGCACAAGCACTATGCACGAACCGCTGTTAACTGCGGATTCCGATTCAATCGCATCAATCGCCTTTACTTCTGAGATTGCCGCTAAGGAAGACGCGAGTCAGAAGACTGCCTTACACTCTATAGCGGCTTCTTATTCAGCCGTCTACTGTCCTATATAAAGATCGCGGTTAGCGCATGTAAGGGACTCAGTTTCAGGAGATGTACGAGAATGTATGCTGAACCCCAAAGTTTTTGAGACGAAAAATTTAAATCCCACTTTGCTCTGCAACTGAATGCAAAGCATGTCTGCATCGGTCATTCACCTGCAAGCACGATTTCAAACTTTTCTCTGAGAAGTGTTCTTATCCATTTTAGATCCATTATGTAACACAGTCACTCCTCAATTCCTTACTCTACAAAGTGATCGTTTTGTTTCTCCACAGAACCATAAGCTGTTTAGTGCTAAGGAAACAGTGTAGATGCTTAAAGTACTTATAGATGTTTCCTCTACCAAATGCATCTGAATTTAAACCTCTTACAATTCTTTCCCAATAAACTTTTTATTGGAGCTTCCTTCATGCAAATTATAAGAAGGTGCACATACCGGCACATGCTCTATGCACGAACCGCTGTTAACCGCGGATTCCGACTCAATCGAATCAATTGCCTTTACTTCTGAGATTGCCGCTAAGGAAGACTCGAGACAGAGGACGGCCTTACACTCTATAGCGGCTTCTTATTCAGCCCTCTACTGTCCTATATAACGATTCGCGGTTAACGCATGTAAGGGACTCAGTTTCAGGAGCTGTACGAGAACGTATGCTGAACCCACATGTTAGTGAGATGAAAAATTTAAATCCCACTTTGCTCTGCAACTGAATACAAAGTATGTCTGCATCGGTCATTCACCTGCAAGCACGATTTCAAACTTTTCTCTGAGAAGTGTTCTTATCCATTTGAGATCCTCTATGTTACACAGTCACTCCTGGTTTCCTTACTCTACACAGTGATCGTTTTGATTCCTCACAGAACCATATGCTGTTTAGTGCCAAGGAAACAGTGTAGATGCTTAAAGTAATTAGAGTTGTTTCCTCTACCAAATGCATCTGAATTTCCACCTCTTACAATTCTTTCCCAGTAAGCCTTTTCATTGGAGCTTCTATAATGCAGATTATAAGAAGGTGCACATACCGGCACATGCTCTATGCACGAACCGCTGTTAACCGCGGATTCCGATTCAATCGAATCAATTGCCTTTACTTCTGAGATTGCCGCTAAGGAAGACTCGAGACAGAGGACGGCCTTACACTCTATAGCGGCTTCTTATTCAGCCCTCTACTGTCCTATATAACGATTCGCGGTTAACGCATGTAAGGGACTCAGTTTCAGGAGCTGTACGAGAACGTATGCTGAACCCACATGTTAGTGAGATGAAAAATTTAAATCCCACTTTGCTCTGCAACTGAATACAAAGTATGTCTGCATCGGTCATTCACCTGCAAGCACGATTTCAAACTTTTCTCTGAGAAGTGTTCTTATCCATTTGAGATCCTCTATGTTACACAGTCACTCCTCGTTTCCTTACTCTACAAAGTGATCTTTTTGATTCCTCACAGAACCATATGCTGTTTAGTGCCAAGGAAACAGTGTAGATGCTTAAACTAATTATAGATGTTTCCTCTACCAAATGCATCTGAATTTCCACCTCTTACAATTCTTTCCCAGTAAGCCTTTTCATTGGAGCTTCTATAATGCAGATTATAAGAAGGTGCACATACCGGCACATGCTCTATGCACGAACCGCTGTTAACCGCGGATTCCGATTCAATCGAATCAATTGCCTTTACTTCTGAGATTGCCGCTAAGGAAGACTCGAGACAGAGGACGGCCTTACACTCTATAGCGGCTTCTTATTCAGCCCTCTACTGTCCTATATAACGATTCGCGGTTAACGCATGTAAGGGACTCAGTTTCAGGAGCTGTACGAGAACGTATGCTGAACCCACATGTTAGTGAGATGAAAAATTTAAATCCCACTTTGCTCTGCAACTGAATACAAAGTATGTCTGCATCGGTCATTCACCTGCAAGCACGATTTCAAACTTTTCTCTGAGAAGTGTTCTTATCCATTTGAGATCCTCTATGTTACACAGTCACTCCTCGTTTCCTTACTCTACACAGTGATCGTTTTGATTCCTCACAGAACCATATGCTGTTTAGTGCCAAGGAAACAGTGTAGATGCTTAAACTACTTATAGATGTTTCCTCTACCAAATGCATCTGAATTTCCACATCTTAAAATTCTTTCCCAATAAACTTTTTATAGGAGCTTCCTTCATGCAAATTATTAGAAGGTGCACATACCGGCACAAGCACTATGCACGAACCGCTGTTAACCGCGGATTCCGATTCAATCGCATCAATCGCCTTTACTTCTGAGATTGCCGCTAAGGAAGACGCGAGTCAGAAGACTGCCTTACACTCTATAGCGGCTTCTTATTCAGCCGTCTACTGTCCTATATAACGATTCGCGGTTTACGCATGTAAGGGACTCAGTTTCAGGAGCTGTACGAGAACGTATGCTGAACCCCAATGTTAGTGAGACGTAAAATTTAAATCCCACTTTGCTCTGCAACTGAATACAAAGTATGTCTGCATCGGTCATTCACCTGCAAGCACGATTTCAAACTTTTCTCTGACAACTGTTCTTATCCATTTTAGTTCCTCTATGTAACACAGTCACTCCTCGTTTCCTTTCCATACAGAGTGATCTTTATGATTCTTCACAGAACCATGTGCTGTTCAGTGCTAAGGAAACAGTGTAGATGCTTAAAGTACTTATAGATGTTTCCTCTACCAAATGCATCTGTATTTCCTCCTCTTACAATTGTTTCCCAATAATCTTTTCATTTGAACCTGTAGAATGCAAATTATAAGAAGGTGCACATACCGGCACAAGCACTATGCACGAACCGCTGTTAACCGCGGATTCCGATTCAATCGCATCAATCGCCTTTACTTCTGAGATTGCCGCTAAGGAAGACGCGAGTCAGAAGACTGCCGATCATTGTTTTCGGCTTCTCTATTCACCCGGCTGTCTTTCTATATTAAGGAATCGCAACTTTCACGTGAAAGTGACTCAGTTTCAGGAGCTGTATTAGAATGTATACTGTACCCCAGTGTTAGCGAGAGGGAAATTTTAAATCCATCTTAACTCTGCTACTGAATGCAAAGTAATTCTGCATCGGTCATTCAACTGCAAGCACGATTTCAAACTTTTCTCTGACAAGTGTTGTTATCCATTTTAGATCCTCATTGTAACACATCACTCCTCGTTTCCCTACCATACACAGTGATCGTTTTGATTCCTCACAGAACCATGTGCTGTTTAGTGCTAAGGAAACAGTGTAGATACTTAAAGTACTTAGACCTGTTTCCTCTAACAAATGCATGTGTCATTTCAACACTTACTATTGTTTCCCAGTAAGCCTTTTCATTGGAGCTTCTATAATGCAGATTATAAGAAGGTGCACATACCGGCACATGCTCTATGCACGAACCACAGTTAACCGCGGATTCCGATTCAATCGCATCAATCGCCTTTACTTCTGAGATTGCCGGTAAGGAAGACGCGAGTCAGAAGACTGCCTTACACTCTATAGCGGCTTCACTATTCAGCCCTCTGCTGTCCTATATAACAAATCGCGAATAACGCATGTAAGGAACTCAGTTTCAGGAGCTGTACGAGAATGTATGCTGAACCCCAAAGTTTTTGAGACGAAAAATTTAAATCCCACTTTGCTCTGCAACTGAATACAAAGTATGTCTGCATTGGTCATTCGCCTGCAAGCACGATTTCAAACTTTTCTCTGAGAAGTGTTCTTATCCATTTGAGATCCTTTATGTAACACAGTCACTCCTCGTTTCCTTTCCATACAGAGTGATCTTTATGATTCTTCACAGAACCATGTGCTGTTCAGTGCTAAGGAAACAGTGTAGATGCTTAAAGTAATTAGAGATGTTTCCTCTATCAAATGCATCTGAATTTCCACCTCTTACAATTCTTTCCCAAGAAACTTTTTATTGGAGCTTCCTCCATGCAAATTATAAGAAGGTGCACACACCGGCACAAGCACTATGCACGAACCGCTGTTAACCGCGGATTCCAATTCAATCGCATCAATCGCCTTTACTTCTGAGTTTGCCGCTAAGGAAGAAGCGAGTCAGAAGACTGCCGATCACTGTATAGCGGCTTCTCTATTCACCCGGCTGTCTTTCTATATTAAGGAATCGCGAAAAACACGTGAAAATGAGTCTGTTTCAGGAGCTGTATGAGAATGTATACTGGACATCAGTGTTAGTGAGAGGGAAATTTTAAATCCCACTACTTTTCTGCTACTGAATGCAAAGTATGTCTGCATCAGTCATTCACCTGCAAGCACGATTTCAAACTTTTCTCTGACAAGTGTTGTTATACATTTTAGATCCTCATTGTAACACAGTAACTCCTCGTTTCCTTACTCTACCCAGTGATCCTTTTGATTCTCCACAGAAACATATGCTGTCTAGTGCCAAGGAAACAGTGTAGATGCTTAAAGTACTTATAGATGTTTCCTCTACCAAATGCATCTGTATTTCCTCCTCTTACAATTGTTTCCCAAAATCTTTTCATTTGAACCTGTAGAATGCAAATTATACGAACGTGCACATACCGGCACAAGCACTATGCACGAACCGCTGTTAACCGCGGATTCCGATTCAATCGCATCAATCGCCTTTACTTCTGAGATTGCCGGTAAGGAAGACGCGAGTCAGAAGACTGCCTTACACTCTATAGCGGCTTCTTATTCAGCCGTCTACTGTCCTATATAACGATTCGCGGTTAACGCATGTAAGGGACTCAGTTTCAGGAGCTGTACGAGAACGTATGCTGAACCCCAATGTTAGTGAGACGAAAAATTTAAATCCCACTTTGCTCTGCAACTGAATACAAAGTATGTCTGCATCGGTCATTCACCTGCATCACGATTTCAAACTTTTCTCTGAGAAGTGTTCTTATCCATTTGAGATCAATTATGTTACACAGTCACTCCTCGTTTCCTTACTCTACACAGTGATCGTTTTGATTCCTCACAGAAACATGTGCTGTTCAGTGCTAAGGAAACAGTGTAGATGCTATAATTACTTATAGCTCTTTCCTCTACCAAATGCATGTGTCATTTCACCACATACAATTTTTGCCAGTCAACCTTTTCATTGGAACTTCAATAATGCAAATTGTAAGAAGGTGCACATACCGGCACAAGCTCTATGCACGAACCGCTGTTAACCGCGGATTCCGATTCAATCGCATCAATCGCCTTGACTTCTGATTTTGCCGCTAAGGAAGAAGCGAGTCAGAAGACTGCCGAGCACTATATATCGGCTTCACTACTTTTCCGGCAATCATTCTATCTTAACGAATCGCTACTTACAAGTGAAAGTGACTCAGTTTCAGGAGCTGTATGAGAATATATACTGGACTCCAGTGTTAGTGAGAGGGAAATTTTAAATTCCAATTTACTCTGCGAATGAATGCAAAGTATGTCTGCATCGGTCATTCACCTGCAAGCACGATTTCAAACTTTTCTCTGACCACTGTTCTTATCCATTTTAGTTCCTCATTGTAACACAGTCAACCCTCGTTTCCTTACTCTACCCAGTGATCCTTTTGATTCTCCACAGAAACATATGCTGTCTAGTGCTAAGGAAACAGTGTAGATGCTTAAAGTACTTATAGATGTTTCCTCTACCAAATGCATCTGTATTTCCTCCTCTTACAATTGTTTCCCAATAATCTTTTCATTTGAACCTGTAGAATGCAAATTATAAGAAGGTGCACATAACGGCACAAGCACTATGCACGAACCGCCGTTAACCGCGGATTCCGATTCAATCGCATCAATCGCCTTTACTTCTGAGATTGCCGGTAAGGAAGACGCAAGTCAGAAGACTGCCGATCATTGTTTTCGGCTTCTCTATTCAGGCGGCTGTCTTGCTATATTTCGAATCGCGACTTTCACGTGAAAGTGACTCAGTTTCAGGAGCTGTATGAGAATGTATACTGTACCCCAGTGTTAACGAGAGGGAAATTTTAAATTCCAATATACTCTGTGAATGAATGCAAAGTAATTCTGCATCGGTCATTCACCTGCAAGCACGATTTCAAACTTTTCTCTGAGAAGTGTTCTTATCCATTTGAGATCCTTTATGTAACACAGTCACTCCTCGTTTCCTTTCCATACAGAGTGATCTTTATGATTCTTCACAGAACCATGTGCTGTTCAGTGCGAAAGAAACAGTGTAGATGCTTAAAGTAATTAGAGATGTTTCCTCTATCAAATGCATCTGAATTTCCACCTCTTACAATTCTTTCCCAAGAAACTTTTTTTGGGAGCTTCCTCCATGCAAATTATAAGAAGGTGCACATACCGGCACAAGCACTATGCACGAACCGCCGTTAACCGCGGATTCCGATTCAATCGCATCAATCGCCTTGACTTCTGAGTTTGCCGCTAAGGAAGACGCGAGTCAGAAGACTGCCTTACACTCTATAGCGGCTTCACTATTCAGCCCTCTGCTGTCCTATATAACAAATCGCGAATAACGCATGTAAGGAACTCAGTTTCAGGAGCTGTACGAGAATGTATGCTGAACCCCAAAGTTTTTGAGACGAAAAATTTAAATCCCACTTTGCTCTGCAACTGAATACAAAGTATGTCTGCATTGGTCATTCACCTGCAAGCACGATTTCAAACTTTTCTCTGAGAAGTGTTCTTATCCATTTGAGATCCTTTATGTAACACAGTCACTCCTCGTTTCCTTTCCATACAGAGTGATCTTTATGATTCTTCACAGAACCATGTGCTGTTCAGTGCTAAGGAAACAGTGTAGATGCTTAAAGTAATTAGAGATGTTTCCTCTATCAAATGCATCTGAATTTCCACCTCTTACAATTCTTTCCCAAGAAACTTTTTATTGGAGCTTCGTCCATGCAAATTATAAGAAGGTGCACATACCGGCACAAGCACTATGCACGAACCGCTGTTAACCGCGGATTCCAATTCAATCGCATCAATCGCCTTTACTTCTGAGTTTGCCGCTAAGGAAGAAGCGAGTCAGAAGACTGCCGATCACTGTATAGCGGCTTCTCTATTCACCCGGCTGTCTTTCTATATTAAGGAATCGCGAAAAACACGTGAAAATGAGTCTGTTTCAGGAGCTGTATGAGAATGTATACTGGACATCAGTGTTAGTGAGAGGGAAATTTTAAATCCCACTACTTTTCTGCTACTGAATGCAAAGTATGTCTGCATCAGTCATTCACCTGCAAGCACGATTTCAAACTTTTCTCTGACAACTGTTGTTATACATTTTAGATCCTCATTGTAACACAGTCACTCCTCTTTTCCTTACTCTACACAGTGATCCTTTTGATTCTCCACAGAACCATATGCTGTCTAGTGCCAAGGAAACAGTGTAGATGCTTAAACTACTTATAGATGTTTCCTCTACCAAATGCATCTGAATTTCCACCTCTTACAATTCTTTCCCAGTAAGCCTTTTCATTGGAGCTTCTATAATGCAGATTATAAGAAGGTGCACATACCGGCACAAGCACTATGCACGAACCGCTGTTAACCGCGGATTCCGATTCAATCGCATCAATCGCCTTTACTTCTGAGATTGCCGCTAAGGAAGACGCGAGTCAGAAGACTGCCTTACACTCTATAGCGGCTTCTTATTCAGCCGTCTACTGTCCTATATAAAGATCGCGGTTAGCGCATGTAAGGAACTCAGTTTCAGGAGATGTACGAGAATGTATGCTGAACACCAAAGTTTTTGAGACGAAAAATTTAAATCCCACTTTGCTCTGCAACTGAATGCAAAGCATGTCTGCATCGGTCATTCACCTGCATCACGATTTCAAACTTTTCTCTGAGAAGTGTTCTTATCCATTTTAGATCCATTATGTAACACAGTCACTCCTCAATTCCTTACTCTACACAGTGATCGTTTTGTTTCTCCACAGAACCATATGCTGTTTAGTGCTAAGGAAACAGTGTAGATGCTTAAAGTACTTATAGATGTTTCCTCTACCAAATGCATCTGAATTTAAACCTCTTACAATTCTTTCCCAATAAACTTTTTATTGGAGCTTCTATAATGCAGATTATAAGAAGGTGCACATACCGGCACAAGCACTATGCACGAACCGCTGTTAACCGCGGATTCCGATTCAATCGCATCAATCGCCTTTACTTCTGATATTACCGCTAAGGAAGACGCGAGTCAGAAGACTGTCTTACACTCTATAGCGGCTTCTTATTCAGCCGTCTACTGTCCTATATAACGATTCGCGGTTAACGCATGTAAGGGACTCAGTTTCAGGAGCTGTACGAGAACGTATGCTGAACCCCAATGTTAGTGAGACGAAAAATTTAAATCCCACTTTGCTCTGCAACTGAATACAAAGTATGTCTGCATCGGTCATTCACCTGCAAGCACGATTTCAAACTTTTCTCTGAGAAGTGTTCTTATCCATTTGAGATCCTCTATGTTACACAGTCACTCCTCGTTTCCTTACTCTACACAGTGATCGTTTTGATTCCTCACAGAAACATGTGCTGTTCAGTGCTAAGGAAACAGTGTAGATGCTATAATTACTTATAGCTGTTTCCTCTACCAAATGCATGTGTCATTTCACCACATACAATTTTTGCCAGTCAATTTTTTCATTGGAACTTCAATAATGCAAATTGTAAGAAGGTGCACATACCGGCACAAGCTCTATGCACGAACCGCTGTTAACCGCGGATTCCGATTCAATCGCATCAATCGCCTTGACTTCTGATTTTGCCGCTAAGGAAGAAGCGAGTCAGAAGACTGCCGAGCACTATATATCGGCTTCACTACTTTTCCGGCAATCATTCTATCTTAACGAATCGCTACTTACAAGTGAAAGTGACTCAGTTTCAGGAGCTGTATGAGAATATATACTGGACTCCAGTGTTAGTGAGAGGGAAATTTTAAATTCCAATTTACTCTGCGAATGAATGCAAAGTATGTCTGCATCGGTCATTCACCTGCAAGCACGATTTCAAACTTTTCTCTGACCACTGTTCTTATCCATTTTAGTTCCTCTATGTAACACAGTCACTCCTCGTTTCCTTACTCTACACAGTGATCGTTTTGATTCTCCACAGAACCATATGCTGTCTAGTGCTAAGGAAACAGTGTAGATGCTTAAAGTACTTATAGATGTTTCCTCTACCAAATGCATCTGTATTTCCTCCTCTTACAATTGTTTCCCAATAATCTTTTCATTTGAACCTGTAGAATGCAAATTATAAGAAGGTGCACATAACGGCACAAGCACTATGCACGAACCGCCGTTAACCGCGGATTCCGATTCAATCGCATCAATCGCCTTTACTTCTGAGATTGCCGGTAAGGAAGACGCGAGTCAGAAGACTGCCGATCATTGTTTTCGGCTTCTCTATTCAGGCGGCTGTCTTGCTATATTTCGAATCGCGACTTTCACGTGAAAGTGACTCAGTTTCAGGAGCTGTATGAGAATGTATACTGTACCCCAGTGTTAACGAGAGGGAAATTTTAAATTCCAATATACTCTGTGAATGAATGCAAAGTAATTCTGCATCGGTCATTCACCTGCAAGCACGATTTCAAACTTTTCTCTGAGAAGTGTTCTTATCCATTTGAGATCCTTTATGTAACACAGTCACTCCTCGTTTCCTTTCCATACAGAGTGATCTTTATGATTCTTCACAGAACCATGTGCTGTTCAGTGCGAAGGAAACAGTGTAGATGCTTAAAGTAATTAGAGATGTTTCCTCTATCAAATGCATCTGAATTTCCACCTCTTACAATTCTTTCCCAAGAAACTTTTTTTGGGAGCTTCCTCCATGCAAATTATAAGAAGGTGCACATACCGGCACAAGCACTATGCACGAACCGCCGTTAACCGCGGATTCCGATTCAATCGCATCAATCGCCTTTACTTCTGAGTTTGCCGCTAAGGAAGAAGCGAGTCAGAAGACTGCCGATCACTGTATAGCTGCTTCTCTATTCACCCGGCTGTCTTTCTACATTAAGGAATCGCGAAAAACACGTGAAAATGAGTCTGTTTCAGGAGCTGTATGAGAATGTATACTGGACATCAGTGTTAGTGAGAGGGAAATTTTAAATCCCACTACTTTTCTGCTACTGAATGCAAAGTATGTCTGCATCAGTCATTCACCTGCAAGCACGATTTCAAACTTTTCTCTGACAACTGTTGTTATACATTTTAGATCCTCATTGTAACACAGTCACTCCTCGTTTCCTTACTCTACCCAGTGATCCTTTTGATTCTCCACAGAACCATATGCTGTCTAGTGCCAAGGAAACAGTGTAGATGCTTAAAGTACTTATAGATGTTTCCTCTACCAAATGCATCTGAATTTCCACCTCTTACAATTCTTTCCCAGTAAGCCTTTTCATTGGAGCTTCTATAATGCAGATTATAAGAAGGTGCACATACCGGCACAAGCACTATGCACGAACCGCTGTTAACTGCGGATTCCGATTCAATCGCATCAATCGCCTTTACTTCTGAGATTGCCGCTAAGGAAGACGCGAGTCAGAAGACTGCCTTACACTCTATAGCGGCTTCTTATTCAGCCGTCTACTGTCCTATATAAAGATCGCGGTTAGCGCATGTAAGGGACTCAGTTTCAGGAGATGTACGAGAATGTATGCTGAACCCCAAAGTTTTTGAGACGAAAAATTTAAATCCCACTTTGCTCTGCAACTGAATGCAAAGCATGTCTGCATCGGTCATTCACCTGCAAGCACGATTTCAAACTTTTCTCTGAGAAGTGTTCTTATCCATTTTAGATCCATTATGTAACACAGTCACTCCTCAATTCCTTACTCTACAAAGTGATCGTTTTGTTTCTCCACAGAACCATAAGCTGTTTAGTGCTAAGGAAACAGTGTAGATGCTTAAAGTACTTATAGATGTTTCCTCTACCAAATGCATCTGAATTTAAACCTCTTACAATTCTTTCCCAATAAACTTTTTATTGGAGCTTCCTTCATGCAAATTATAAGAAGGTGCACATACCGGCACATGCTCTATGCACGAACCGCTGTTAACCGCGGATTCCGACTCAATCGAATCAATTGCCTTTACTTCTGAGATTGCCGCTAAGGAAGACTCGAGACAGAGGACGGCCTTACACTCTATAGCGGCTTCTTATTCAGCCCTCTACTGTCCTATATAACGATTCGCGGTTAACGCATGTAAGGGACTCAGTTTCAGGAGCTGTACGAGAACGTATGCTGAACCCACATGTTAGTGAGATGAAAAATTTAAATCCCACTTTGCTCTGCAACTGAATACAAAGTATGTCTGCATCGGTCATTCACCTGCAAGCACGATTTCAAACTTTTCTCTGAGAAGTGTTCTTATCCATTTGAGATCCTCTATGTTACACAGTCACTCCTGGTTTCCTTACTCTACACAGTGATCGTTTTGATTCCTCACAGAACCATATGCTGTTTAGTGCCAAGGAAACAGTGTAGATGCTTAAAGTAATTAGAGTTGTTTCCTCTACCAAATGCATCTGAATTTCCACCTCTTACAATTCTTTCCCAGTAAGCCTTTTCATTGGAGCTTCTATAATGCAGATTATAAGAAGGTGCACATACCGGCACATGCTCTATGCACGAACCGCTGTTAACCGCGGATTCCGATTCAATCGAATCAATTGCCTTTACTTCTGAGATTGCCGCTAAGGAAGACTCGAGACAGAGGACGGCCTTACACTCTATAGCGGCTTCTTATTCAGCCCTCTACTGTCCTATATAACGATTCGCGGTTAACGCATGTAAGGGACTCAGTTTCAGGAGCTGTACGAGAACGTATGCTGAACCCACATGTTAGTGAGATGAAAAATTTAAATCCCACTTTGCTCTGCAACTGAATACAAAGTATGTCTGCATCGGTCATTCACCTGCAAGCACGATTTCAAACTTTTCTCTGAGAAGTGTTCTTATCCATTTGAGATCCTCTATGTTACACAGTCACTCCTCGTTTCCTTACTCTACAAAGTGATCTTTTTGATTCCTCACAGAACCATATGCTGTTTAGTGCCAAGGAAACAGTGTAGATGCTTAAACTAATTATAGATGTTTCCTCTACCAAATGCATCTGAATTTCCACCTCTTACAATTCTTTCCCAGTAAGCCTTTTCATTGGAGCTTCTATAATGCAGATTATAAGAAGGTGCACATACCGGCACATGCTCTATGCACGAACCGCTGTTAACCGCGGATTCCGATTCAATCGAATCAATTGCCTTTACTTCTGAGATTGCCGCTAAGGAAGACTCGAGACAGAGGACGGCCTTACACTCTATAGCGGCTTCTTATTCAGCCCTCTACTGTCCTATATAACGATTCGCGGTTAACGCATGTAAGGGACTCAGTTTCAGGAGCTGTACGAGAACGTATGCTGAACCCACATGTTAGTGAGATGAAAAATTTAAATCCCACTTTGCTCTGCAACTGAATACAAAGTATGTCTGCATCGGTCATTCACCTGCAAGCACGATTTCAAACTTTTCTCTGAGAAGTGTTCTTATCCATTTGAGATCCTCTATGTTACACAGTCACTCCTCGTTTCCTTACTCTACACAGTGATCGTTTTGATTCCTCACAGAACCATATGCTGTTTAGTGCCAAGGAAACAGTGTAGATGCTTAAACTACTTATAGATGTTTCCTCTACCAAATGCATCTGAATTTCCACATCTTAAAATTCTTTCCCAATAAACTTTTTATAGGAGCTTCCTTCATGCAAATTATTAGAAGGTGCACATACCGGCACAAGCACTATGCACGAACCGCTGTTAACCGCGGATTCCGATTCAATCGCATCAATCGCCTTTACTTCTGAGATTGCCGCTAAGGAAGACGCGAGTCAGAAGACTGCCTTACACTCTATAGCGGCTTCTTATTCAGCCGTCTACTGTCCTATATAACGATTCGCGGTTTACGCATGTAAGGGACTCAGTTTCAGGAGCTGTACGAGAACGTATGCTGAACCCCAATGTTAGTGAGACGTAAAATTTAAATCCCACTTTGCTCTGCAACTGAATACAAAGTATGTCTGCATCGGTCATTCACCTGCAAGCACGATTTCAAACTTTTCTCTGACAACTGTTCTTATCCATTTTAGTTCCTCTATGTAACACAGTCACTCCTCGTTTCCTTTCCATACAGAGTGATCTTTATGATTCTTCACAGAACCATGTGCTGTTCAGTGCTAAGGAAACAGTGTAGATGCTTAAAGTACTTATAGATGTTTCCTCTACCAAATGCATCTGTATTTCCTCCTCTTACAATTGTTTCCCAATAATCTTTTCATTTGAACCTGTAGAATGCAAATTATAAGAAGGTGCACATACCGGCACAAGCACTATGCACGAACCGCTGTTAACCGCGGATTCCGATTCAATCGCATCAATCGCCTTTACTTCTGAGATTGCCGCTAAGGAAGACGCGAGTCAGAAGACTGCCGATCATTGTTTTCGGCTTCTCTATTCACCCGGCTGTCTTTCTATATTAAGGAATCGCAACTTTCACGTGAAAGTGACTCAGTTTCAGGAGCTGTATTAGAATGTATACTGTACCCCAGTGTTAGCGAGAGGGAAATTTTAAATCCATCTTAACTCTGCTACTGAATGCAAAGTAATTCTGCATCGGTCATTCAACTGCAAGCACGATTTCAAACTTTTCTCTGACAAGTGTTGTTATCCATTTTAGATCCTCATTGTAACACATCACTCCTCGTTTCCCTACCATACACAGTGATCGTTTTGATTCCTCACAGAACCATGTGCTGTTTAGTGCTAAGGAAACAGTGTAGATACTTAAAGTACTTAGACCTGTTTCCTCTAACAAATGCATGTGTCATTTCAACACTTACTATTGTTTCCCAGTAAGCCTTTTCATTGGAGCTTCTATAATGCAGATTATAAGAAGGTGCACATACCGGCACATGCTCTATGCACGAACCACAGTTAACCGCGGATTCCGATTCAATCGCATCAATCGCCTTTACTTCTGAGATTGCCGGTAAGGAAGACGCGAGTCAGAAGACTGCCTTACACTCTATAGCGGCTTCACTATTCAGCCCTCTGCTGTCCTATATAACAAATCGCGAATAACGCATGTAAGGAACTCAGTTTCAGGAGCTGTACGAGAATGTATGCTGAACCCCAAAGTTTTTGAGACGAAAAATTTAAATCCCACTTTGCTCTGCAACTGAATACAAAGTATGTCTGCATTGGTCATTCGCCTGCAAGCACGATTTCAAACTTTTCTCTGAGAAGTGTTCTTATCCATTTGAGATCCTTTATGTAACACAGTCACTCCTCGTTTCCTTTCCATACAGAGTGATCTTTATGATTCTTCACAGAACCATGTGCTGTTCAGTGCTAAGGAAACAGTGTAGATGCTTAAAGTAATTAGAGATGTTTCCTCTATCAAATGCATCTGAATTTCCACCTCTTACAATTCTTTCCCAAGAAACTTTTTATTGGAGCTTCCTCCATGCAAATTATAAGAAGGTGCACACACCGGCACAAGCACTATGCACGAACCGCTGTTAACCGCGGATTCCAATTCAATCGCATCAATCGCCTTTACTTCTGAGTTTGCCGCTAAGGAAGAAGCGAGTCAGAAGACTGCCGATCACTGTATAGCGGCTTCTCTATTCACCCGGCTGTCTTTCTATATTAAGGAATCGCGAAAAACACGTGAAAATGAGTCTGTTTCAGGAGCTGTATGAGAATGTATACTGGACATCAGTGTTAGTGAGAGGGAAATTTTAAATCCCACTACTTTTCTGCTACTGAATGCAAAGTATGTCTGCATCAGTCATTCACCTGCAAGCACGATTTCAAACTTTTCTCTGACAAGTGTTGTTATACATTTTAGATCCTCATTGTAACACAGTAACTCCTCGTTTCCTTACTCTACCCAGTGATCCTTTTGATTCTCCACAGAAACATATGCTGTCTAGTGCCAAGGAAACAGTGTAGATGCTTAAAGTACTTATAGATGTTTCCTCTACCAAATGCATCTGTATTTCCTCCTCTTACAATTGTTTCCCAAAATCTTTTCATTTGAACCTGTAGAATGCAAATTATACGAACGTGCACATACCGGCACAAGCACTATGCACGAACCGCTGTTAACCGCGGATTCCGATTCAATCGCATCAATCGCCTTTACTTCTGAGATTGCCGGTAAGGAAGACGCGAGTCAGAAGACTGCCTTACACTCTATAGCGGCTTCTTATTCAGCCGTCTACTGTCCTATATAACGATTCGCGGTTAACGCATGTAAGGGACTCAGTTTCAGGAGCTGTACGAGAACGTATGCTGAACCCCAATGTTAGTGAGACGAAAAATTTAAATCCCACTTTGCTCTGCAACTGAATACAAAGTATGTCTGCATCGGTCATTCACCTGCATCACGATTTCAAACTTTTCTCTGAGAAGTGTTCTTATCCATTTGAGATCAATTATGTTACACAGTCACTCCTCGTTTCCTTACTCTACACAGTGATCGTTTTGATTCCTCACAGAAACATGTGCTGTTCAGTGCTAAGGAAACAGTGTAGATGCTATAATTACTTATAGCTCTTTCCTCTACCAAATGCATGTGTCATTTCACCACATACAATTTTTGCCAGTCAACCTTTTCATTGGAACTTCAATAATGCAAATTGTAAGAAGGTGCACATACCGGCACAAGCTCTATGCACGAACCGCTGTTAACCGCGGATTCCGATTCAATCGCATCAATCGCCTTGACTTCTGATTTTGCCGCTAAGGAAGAAGCGAGTCAGAAGACTGCCGAGCACTATATATCGGCTTCACTACTTTTCCGGCAATCATTCTATCTTAACGAATCGCTACTTACAAGTGAAAGTGACTCAGTTTCAGGAGCTGTATGAGAATATATACTGGACTCCAGTGTTAGTGAGAGGGAAATTTTAAATTCCAATTTACTCTGCGAATGAATGCAAAGTATGTCTGCATCGGTCATTCACCTGCAAGCACGATTTCAAACTTTTCTCTGACCACTGTTCTTATCCATTTTAGTTCCTCATTGTAACACAGTCAACCCTCGTTTCCTTACTCTACCCAGTGATCCTTTTGATTCTCCACAGAAACATATGCTGTCTAGTGCTAAGGAAACAGTGTAGATGCTTAAAGTACTTATAGATGTTTCCTCTACCAAATGCATCTGTATTTCCTCCTCTTACAATTGTTTCCCAATAATCTTTTCATTTGAACCTGTAGAATGCAAATTATAAGAAGGTGCACATAACGGCACAAGCACTATGCACGAACCGCCGTTAACCGCGGATTCCGATTCAATCGCATCAATCGCCTTTACTTCTGAGATTGCCGGTAAGGAAGACGCAAGTCAGAAGACTGCCGATCATTGTTTTCGGCTTCTCTATTCAGGCGGCTGTCTTGCTATATTTCGAATCGCGACTTTCACGTGAAAGTGACTCAGTTTCAGGAGCTGTATGAGAATGTATACTGTACCCCAGTGTTAACGAGAGGGAAATTTTAAATTCCAATATACTCTGTGAATGAATGCAAAGTAATTCTGCATCGGTCATTCACCTGCAAGCACGATTTCAAACTTTTCTCTGAGAAGTGTTCTTATCCATTTGAGATCCTTTATGTAACACAGTCACTCCTCGTTTCCTTTCCATACAGAGTGATCTTTATGATTCTTCACAGAACCATGTGCTGTTCAGTGCGAAAGAAACAGTGTAGATGCTTAAAGTAATTAGAGATGTTTCCTCTATCAAATGCATCTGAATTTCCACCTCTTACAATTCTTTCCCAAGAAACTTTTTTTGGGAGCTTCCTCCATGCAAATTATAAGAAGGTGCACATACCGGCACAAGCACTATGCACGAACCGCCGTTAACCGCGGATTCCGATTCAATCGCATCAATCGCCTTGACTTCTGAGTTTGCCGCTAAGGAAGACGCGAGTCAGAAGACTGCCTTACACTCTATAGCGGCTTCACTATTCAGCCCTCTGCTGTCCTATATAACAAATCGCGAATAACGCATGTAAGGAACTCAGTTTCAGGAGCTGTACGAGAATGTATGCTGAACCCCAAAGTTTTTGAGACGAAAAATTTAAATCCCACTTTGCTCTGCAACTGAATACAAAGTATGTCTGCATTGGTCATTCACCTGCAAGCACGATTTCAAACTTTTCTCTGAGAAGTGTTCTTATCCATTTGACATCCTTTATGTAACACAGTCACTCCTCGTTTCCTTTCCATACAGAGTGATCTTTATGATTCTTCACAGAACCATGTGCTGTTCAGTGCTAAGGAAACAGTGTAGATGCTTAAAGTAATTAGAGATGTTTCCTCTATCAAATGCATCTGAATTTCCACCTCTTACAATTCTTTCCCAAGAAACTTTTTATTGGAGCTTCGTCCATGCAAATTATAAGAAGGTGCACATACCGGCACAAGCACTATGCACGAACCGCTGTTAACCGCGGATTCCAATTCAATCGCATCAATCGCCTTTACTTCTGAGTTTGCCGCTAAGGAAGAAGCGAGTCAGAAGACTGCCGATCACTGTATAGCGGCTTCTCTATTCACCCGGCTGTCTTTCTATATTAAGGAATCGCGAAAAACACGTGAAAATGAGTCTGTTTCAGGAGCTGTATGAGAATGTATACTGGACATCAGTGTTAGTGAGAGGGAAATTTTAAATCCCACTACTTTTCTGCTACTGAATGCAAAGTATGTCTGCATCAGTCATTCACCTGCAAGCACGATTTCAAACTTTTCTCTGACAACTGTTGTTATACATTTTAGATCCTCATTGTAACACAGTCACTCCTCTTTTCCTTACTCTACACAGTGATCCTTTTGATTCTCCACAGAACCATATGCTGTCTAGTGCCAAGGAAACAGTGTAGATGCTTAAACTACTTATAGATGTTTCCTCTACCAAATGCATCTGAATTTCCACCTCTTACAATTCTTTCCCAGTAAGCCTTTTCATTGGAGCTTCTATAATGCAGATTATAAGAAGGTGCACATACCGGCACAAGCACTATGCACGAACCGCTGTTAACCGCGGATTCCGATTCAATCGCATCAATCGCCTTTACTTCTGAGATTGCCGCTAAGGAAGACGCGAGTCAGAAGACTGCCTTACACTCTATAGCGGCTTCTTATTCAGCCGTCTACTGTCCTATATAAAGATCGCGGTTAGCGCATGTAAGGAACTCAGTTTCAGGAGATGTACGAGAATGTATGCTGAACACCAAAGTTTTTGAGACGAAAAATTTAAATCCCACTTTGCTCTGCAACTGAATGCAAAGCATGTCTGCATCGGTCATTCACCTGCATCACGATTTCAAACTTTTCTCTGAGAAGTGTTCTTATCCATTTTAGATCCATTATGTAACACAGTCACTCCTCAATTCCTTACTCTACACAGTGATCGTTTTGTTTCTCCACAGAACCATATGCTGTTTAGTGCTAAGGAAACAGTGTAGATGCTTAAAGTACTTATAGATGTTTCCTCTACCAAATGCATCTGAATTTAAACCTCTTACAATTCTTTCCCAATAAACTTTTTATTGGAGCTTCTATAATGCAGATTATAAGAAGGTGCACATACCGGCACAAGCACTATGCACGAACCGCTGTTAACCGCGGATTCCGATTCAATCGCATCAATCGCCTTTACTTCTGATATTACCGCTAAGGAAGACGCGAGTCAGAAGACTGTCTTACACTCTATAGCGGCTTCTTATTCAGCCGTCTACTGTCCTATATAACGATTCGCGGTTAACGCATGTAAGGGACTCAGTTTCAGGAGCTGTACGAGAACGTATGCTGAACCCCAATGTTAGTGAGACGAAAAATTTAAATCCCACTTTGCTCTGCAACTGAATACAAAGTATGTCTGCATCGGTCATTCACCTGCAAGCACGATTTCAAACTTTTCTCTGAGAAGTGTTCTTATCCATTTGAGATCCTCTATGTTACACAGTCACTCCTCGTTTCCTTACTCTACACAGTGATCGTTTTGATTCCTCACAGAAACATGTGCTGTTCAGTGCTAAGGAAACAGTGTAGATGCTATAATTACTTATAGCTGTTTCCTCTACCAAATGCATGTGTCATTTCACCACATACAATTTTTGCCAGTCAATTTTTTCATTGGAACTTCAATAATGCAAATTGTAAGAAGGTGCACATACCGGCACAAGCTCTATGCACGAACCGCTGTTAACCGCGGATTCCGATTCAATCGCATCAATCGCCTTGACTTCTGATTTTGCCGCTAAGGAAGAAGCGAGTCAGAAGACTGCCGAGCACTATATATCGGCTTCACTACTTTTCCGGCAATCATTCTATCTTAACGAATCGCTACTTACAAGTGAAAGTGACTCAGTTTCAGGAGCTGTATGAGAATATATACTGGACTCCAGTGTTAGTGAGAGGGAAATTTTAAATTCCAATTTACTCTGCGAATGAATGCAAAGTATGTCTGCATCGGTCATTCACCTGCAAGCACGATTTCAAACTTTTCTCTGACCACTGTTCTTATCCATTTAAGTTCCTCTATGTAACACAGTCACTCCTCGTTTCCTTACTCTACACAGTGATCGTTTTGATTCTCCACAGAACCATATGCTGTCTAGTGCTAAGGAAACAGTGTAGATGCTTAAAGTACTTATAGATGTTTCCTCTACCAAATGCATCTGTATTTCCTCCTCTTACAATTGTTTCCCAATAATCTTTTCATTTGAACCTGTAGAATGCAAATTATAAGAAGGTGCACATAACGGCACAAGCACTATGCACGAACCGCCGTTAACCGCGGATTCCGATTCAATCGCATCAATCGCCTTTACTTCTGAGATTGCCGGTAAGGAAGACGCAAGTCAGAAGACTGCCGATCATTGTTTTCGGCTTCTCTATTCAGGCGGCTGTCTTGCTATATTTCGAATCGCGACTTTCACGTGAAAGTGACTCAGTTTCAGGAGCTGTATGAGAATGTATACTGTACCCCAGTGTTAACGAGAGGGAAATTTTAAATTCCAATATACTCTGTGAATGAATGCAAAGTATGTCTGCATCGGTCATTCACCTGCAAGCACGATTTCAAACTTTTCTCTGACAAGTGTTGTTATCCATTTTAGATCCTCATTGTAACACATCACTACTCGTTTCCCTACCATACACAGTGATCGTTTTGATTCCACACAAATCCATGTGCTGTTCAGTGCGAAGGAAACAGTGTAGATGCTTAAACTACTTATAGATGTTTCCTCTACCAAATGCATCTGTATTTCCTCCTCTTACAATTGTTTCCCAATAATCTTTTCATTTGAACCTGTAGAATGCAAATTACAAGAAGGTGCACATACCGGCACAAGCACTATGCACGAACCGCTGTTAACCGCGGATTCCGATTCAATCGCATCAATCGCCTTTACTTCTGAGATTGCCGCTAAGGAAGACGCGAGTCAGAAGACTGCCTTACACTCTATAGCGGCTTCACTATTCAGCCCTCTGCTGTCCTATATAACGATTCGCGGTTAACGCATGTAAGGGACTCAGTTTCAGGAGCTGTACGAGAACGTATGCTGAACCCCAATGTTAGTGAGACGAAAAATTTAAATCCCACTTTGCTCTGCAACTGAATACAAAGTATGTCTGCATCGGTCATTCACCTGCATCACGATTTCAAACTTTTCTCTGAGAAGTGTTCTTATCCATTTGAGATCCTCTATGTTACACAGTCACTCCTCGTTTCCTTACTCTACACAGTGATCGTTTTGATTCCTCACAGAAACATGTGCTGTTCAGTGCTAAGGAAACAGTGTAGATACTTAAAGTACTTAGACCTGTTTCCTCTAACAAATGCATGTGTCATTTCAACACTTACTATTGTTTCCCAGTAAGCCTTTTCATTGGAGCTTCTATAATGCAGATTATAAGAAGGTGCACATAACGGCACAAGCACTATGCACGAACCGCTGTTAACCGCGGATTCCGATTCAATCGCATCAATCGCCTTTACTTCTGAGATTGCCGGTAAGGAAGACGCGAGTCAGAAGACTGCCTTACACTCTATAGCGGCTTCACTATTCAGCCCTCTGCTGTCCTATATAACAAATCGCGAATAACGCATGTAAGGAACTCAGTTTCAGGAGATGTACGAGAATGTATGCTGAACCCCAAAGTTTTTGAGACGAAAAATTTAAATCCCACTTTGCTCTGCAACTGAATGCAAAGCATGTCTGCATCGGTCATTCACCTGCAAGCACGATTTCAAACTTTTCTCTGAGAAGTTTTCTTATCCATTTTAGATCCATTATGTAACACAGTCACTCCTCAATTCCTTACTCTACAAAGTGATCGTTTTGTTTCTTCACAGAACCATGTGCTGTTCAGTGCTAAGGAAACAGTGTAGATGCTTAAAGTAATTAGAGATGTTTCCTCTATCAAATGCATCTGAATTTCCACCTCTTACAATTCTTTCCCAAGAAACTTTTTTTGGGAGCTTCCTCCATGCAAATTATAAGAAGGTGCACATACCGGCACAAGCACTATGCACGAACCGCTGTTAACCGCGGATTCCGATTCAATCGCATCAATCGCCTTTACTTCTGAGTTTGCCGCTAAGGAAGAAGCAAGTCAGAAGACTGCCGATCACTGTATAGCGGCTTCTCTATTCACCCGGCTGTCTTTCTATATTAAGGAATCGCGAAAAACACGTGAAAATGAGTCTGTTTCAGGAGCTGTATGAGAATGTATACTGGACATCAGTGTTAGTGAGAGGGAAATTTTAAATCCCACTACTTTTCTGCTACTGAATGCAAAGTATGTCTGCATCAGTCATTCACCTGCAAGCACGATTTCAAACTTTTCTCTGACAACTGTTGTTATACATTTTAGATCCTCATTGTAACACAGTCACTCCTCGTTTCCTTACTCTACACAGTGATCCTTTTGATTCTCCACAGAACCATATGCTGTCTAGTGCCAAGGAAACAGTGTAGATGCTTAAACTACTTATAGATGTTTCCTCTACCAAATGCATCTGAATTTCCACCTCTTACAATTCTTTCCCAGTAAGCCTTTTCACTGGAGCTTCTATAATGCAGATTATAAGAAGGTGCACATACCGGCACATGCTCTATGCACGAACCGCTGTTAACCGCGGATTCCGATTCAATCGAATCAATTGCCTTTACTTCTGAGATTGCCGCTAAGGAAGACTCGAGACAGAGGACGGCCTTACACACTATAGCGGCTTCTTATTCAGCCCTCTACTGTCCTATATAACGATTCGCGGTTAACGCATGTAAGGGACTCAGTTTCAGGAGCTGTACGAGAACGTATGCTGAACCCACATGTTAGTGAGATGAAAAATTTAAATCCCACTTTGCTCTGCAACTGAATACAAAGTATGTCTGCATCGGTCATTCACCTGCAAGCACGATTTCAAACTTTTCTCTGAGAAGTGTTCTTATCCATTTGAGATCCTCTATGTTACACAGTCACTCCTCGTTTCCTTACTCTACACAGTGATCGTTTTGATTCCTCACAGAACCATATGCTTTTTAGTGCCAAGGAAACAGTGTAGATGCTTAAACTACTTATAGATGTTTCCTCTACCAAATGCATCTGAATTTCCACATCTTACAATTCTTTCCCAAGAAACTTTTTATAGGAACTTCCTTCATGCAAATTATTAGAAGGTGCACATACCGGCACATGCTCTATGCACGAACCGCTGTTAACCGCGGATTCCGATTCAATCGCATCAATCGCCTTTACTTCTGAGATTGCCGCTAAGGAAGACGCGAGTCAGAAGACTGCCTTACACTCTATAGCGGCTTCACTATTCAGCCCTCTGCTGTCCTATATAACAAATCGCGAATAACGCATGTAAGGAACTCAGTTTCAGGAGCTGTACGAGAATGTATGCTGAACCCCAAAGTTTTTGAGACGAAAAATTTAAATCCCACTTTGCTCTGCAACTGAATACAAATTATGTCTGCATCGGTCATTCACCTGCAAGCACGATTTCAAACTTTTCTCTGAGAAGTGTTCTTATCCATTTGAGATCCTCTATGTAACACAGTCACTCCTCGTTTCCTTTCCATACAGAGTGATCTTTATGATTCTTCACAGAACCATGTGCTGTTCAGTGCGAAGGAAACAGTGTAGATGCTTAAAGTAATTAGAGATGTTTCCTCTACCAAATGCATCTGAATTTCCACCTCTTACAATTCTTTCCCAGTAAGCCTTTTCATTGGAGCTTCTATAATGCAGATTATAAGAAGGTGCACATACCGGCACAAGCACTATGCACGAACCGCTGTTAACCGCGGATTCCGATTCAATCGCATCAATCGCCTTTACTTCTGAGTTTGCCGCTAAGGAAGACGCGAGTCAGAAGACTGCCGATCACTGTATAGCGGCTTCTCTATTCACCCGGCTGTCTTTCTATATTAAGGAATCGCGAAAAACACGTGAAAATGAGTCTGTTTCAGGAGCTGTATGAGAATGTATACTGGACATCTGTGTTAGTGAGAGGGAAATTTTAAATCCCACTACTTTTCTGCTACTGAATGCAAAGTATGTCTGCATCAGTCATTCACCTGCAAGCACGATTTCAAACTTTTCTCTGACAACTGTTGTTATCCATTTTAGATCCTCATTGTAACACATCACTCCTCGTTTCCCTACCATACACAGTGATCGTTTTGATTCCTCACAGAACCATGTGCTGTTCAGTGCTAAGGAAACAGTGTAGATACTTAAAGTACTTAGACCTGTTTCCTCTAACAAATGCATGTGTCATTTCAACACTTACTATTGTTTCCCAGTAAGCCTTTTCATTGGAGCTTCTATAATGCAGATTATAAGAAGGTGCACATAACGGCACATGCTCTATGCACGAACCGCTGTTAACCGCGGATTCCGATTCAATCGCATCAATCGCCTTTACTTCTGAGATTGCCGCTAAGGAAGACGCGAGTCAGAAGACTGCCTTACACTCTATAGCGGCTTCACTATTCAGCCCTCTGCTGTCCTATATAACAAATCGCGAATAACGCATGTAAGGAACTCAGTTTCAGGAGCTGTACGAGAATGTATGCTGAACCCCAAAGTTTTTGAGACGAAAAATTTAAATCCCACTTTGCTCTGCAACTGAATACAAAGTATGTCTGCATCGGTCATTCACCTGCAAGCACGATTTCAAACTTTTCTCTGAGAAGTGTTCTTATCCATTTGAGATCCTTTATGTAACACAGTCACTCCTCGTTTCCTTTCCATACAGAGTGATCTTTATGATTCTTCACAGAACCATGTGCTGTTCAGTGCGAAGGAAACAGTGTAGATGCTTAAAGTAATTAGAGATGTTTCCTCTATCAAATGCATCTGAATTTCCACCTCTTACAATTCTTTCCCAAGAAACTTTTTATTGGAGCTTCCTCCATGCAAATTATAAGAAGGTGCACATACCGGCACAAGCACTATGTACGAACCGCTGTTAACCGCGGATTCCAATTCAATCGCATCAATCGCCTTTACTTCTGAGTTTGCCGCTAAGGAAGAAGCGAGTCAGAAGACTGCCGATCACTGTATAGCGGCTTCTCTATTCACCCGGCTGTCTTTCTATATTAAGGAATCGCGAAAAACACGTGAAAATGAGTCTGTTTCAGGAGCTGTATGAGAATGTATACTGGACATCTGTGTTAGTGAGAGGGAAATTTTAAATCCCACTACTTTTCTGCTACTGAATGCAAAGTATGTCTGCATCAGTCATTCACCTGCAAGCACGATTTCAAACTTTTCTCTGACAACTGTTGTTATACAATTTAGATCCTCATTGTAACACAGTCAACCCTCGTTTCCTTACTCTACCCAGTAATCCTTTTGATTCTCCACAGAAACATATGCTGTCTAGTGCCAAGGAAACAGTGTAGATGCTTAAAGTACTTATAGATGTTTCCTCTACCAAATGCATCTGTATTTCCTCCTATTACAATTGTTTCCCAAAATCTTTTCATTTGAACCTGTAGAATGCAAATTATACGAACGTGCACATACCGGCACAAGCACTATGCACGAACCGCTGTTAACCGCGGATTCCGATTCAATCGCATCAATCGCCTTTACTTCTGAGATTGCCGCTAAGGAAGACGCGAGTCAGAAGACTGCCTTACACTCTATAGCGGCTTCTTATTCAGCCGTCTACTGTCCTATATAACGATTCGCGGTTAACGCATGTAAGGGACTCAGTTTCAGGAGCTGTACGAGAACGTATGCTGAACCCCAATGTTAGTGGGACGAAAAATTTAAATCCCAATTTGCTCTGCAACTGAATACAAAGTATGTCTGCATCGGTCATTCACCTGCATCACGATTTCAAACTTTTCTCTGAGAAGTGTTCTTATCCATTTGAGATCCTCTATGTTACACAGTCACTCCTCGTTTCCTTACTCTACACAGTGATCGTTTTGATTCCTCACAGAAACATGTGCTGTTCAGTGCTAAGGAAACAGTGTAGATGCTATAATTACTTATAGCTGTTTCCTCTACCAAATGCATGTGTCATTTCACCACATACAATTTTTGCCAGTCAACCTTTTCATTGGAACTTCAATAATGCAAATTGTAAGAAGGTGCACATACCGGCACAAGCTCTATGCACGAACCGCTGTTAACCGCGGATTCCGATTCAATCGCATCAATCGCCTTGACTTCTGATTTTGCCGCTAAGGAAGAAGCGAGTCAGAAGACTGCCGAGCACTATATATCGGCTTCACTACTTTTCCGGCAATCATTCTATCTTAACGAATCGCTACTTACAAGTGAAAGTGACTCAGTTTCAGGAGCTGTATGAGAATATATACTGGACTCCAGTGTTAGTGAGAGGGAAATTTTAAATTCCAACTTACTCTGCGAATGAATGCAAAGTATGTCTGCATCGGTCATTCACCTGCAAGCACGATTTCAAACTTTTCTCTGACAACTTTTCTTATCCATTTTAGTTCCTCATTGTAACACAGTCACTCCTCGTTTCCTTACTCTACCCAGTGATCGTTTTGATTCTCCACAGAACCATATGCTGTCTAGTGCTAAGGAAACAGTGTAGATGCTTAAAGTACTTATAGATGTTTCCTCTACCAAATGCATCTGTATTTCCTCCTCTTACAATTGTTTCCCAATAATCTTTTCATTTGAACCTGTAGAATGCAAATTATACGAACGTGCACATACCGGCACAAGCACTATGCACGAACCACCGTTAACCGCGGATTCCGATTCAATCGCATCAATCGCCTTTACTTCTGAGTTTGCCGCTAAGGAAGAAGCGAGTCAGAAGACTGCCGATCACTGTATAGCTGCTTCTCTATTCACCCGGCTGTCTTTCTATATTAAGGAATCGCGAAAAACACGTGAAAATGAGTCTGTTTCAGGAGCTGTATGAGAATGTATACTGGACATCAGTGTTAGTGAGAGGGAAATTTTAAATCCCACTACTTTTCTGCTACTGAATGCAAAGTATGTCTGCATCAGTCATTCACCTGCATGCACGATTTCAAACTTTTCTCTGACAACTGTTGTTATACATTTTAGATCCTCATTGTAACACAGTCACTCCTCGTTTCCTTACTCTACCCAGTGATCCTTTTGATTCTCCACAGAACCATATGCTGTCTAGTGCTAAGGAAACAGTGTAGATGCTTAAAGTACTTATAGATGTTTCCTCTACCAAATGAATCTGAATTTCCACCTCTTACAATTCTTTCCCAGTAAGCCTTTTCATTGGAGCTTCTATAATGCAGATTATAAGAAGGTGCACATACCGGCACAAGCACTATGCACGAACCGCTGTTAACCGCGGATTCCGATTCAATCGCATCAATCGCCTTTACTTCTGAGATTGCCGCTAAGGAAGACGCGAGTCAGAAGACTGCCTTACACTCTATAGCGGCTTCTTAGTCAGCCGTCTACTGTCCTATATAAAGATCGCGGTTAGCGCATGTAAGGGACTCAGTTTCAGGAGATGTACGAGAATGTATGCTGAACCCCAAAGTTTTTGAGACGAAAAATTTAAATCCCACTTTGCTCTGCAACTGAATGCAAAGCATGTCTGCATCGGTCATTCACCTGCAAGCACGATTTCAAACTTTTCTCTGAGAAGTGTTCTTATCCATTTTAGATCCATTATGTAACACAGTCACTCCTCAATTCCTTACTCTACAAAGTGATCGTTTTGTTTCTCCACAGAACCATAAGCTGTTTAGTGCTAAGGAAACAGTGTAGATGCTTAAAGTACTTATAGATGTTTCCTCTACCAAATGCATCTGAATTTAAACCTCTTACAATTCTTTCCCAATAAACTTTTTATTGGAGCTTCCTTCATGCAAATTATAAGAAGGTGCACATACCGGCACATGCTCTATGCACGAACCGCTGTTAACCGCGGATTCCGACTCAATCGAATCAATTGCCTTTACTTCTGAGATTGCCGGTAAGGAAGACTCGAGACAGAGGACGGCCTTACACTCTATAGCGGCTTCTTATTCAGCCCTCTACTGTCCTATATAACGATTCGCGGTTAACGCATGTAAGGGACTCAGTTTCAGGAGCTGTACGAGAACGTATGCTGAACCCACATGTTAGTGAGATGAAAAATTTAAATCCCACTTTGCTCTGCAACTGAATACAAAGTATGTCTGCATCGGTCATTCACCTGCAAGCACGATTTCAAACTTTTCTCTGAGAAGTGTTCTTATCCATTTGAGATCCTTTATGAAACACAGTCACTCCTCGTTTCCTTACTCTACACAGTGATCGTTTTGATTCCTCACAGAACCATATGCTGTTTAGTGCCAAGGAAACAGTGTAGATGCTTAAACTACTTATAGATGTTTCCTCTACCAAATGCATCTGAATTTCCACATCTTACAATTCTTTCCCAAGAAACTTTTTATAGGAACTTCCTTCATGCAAATTATTAGAAGGTGCACATACCGGCACAAGCTCTATGCACGAACCGCTGTTAACCGCGGATTCCGATTCAATCGAATCAATTGCCTTTACTTCTGAGATTGCCGCTAAGGAAGACTCGAGACAGAGGACGGCCTTACACTCTATAGCGGCTTCTTATTCAGCCCTCTACTGTCCTATATAACGATTCGCGGTTAACGCATGTAAGGGACTCAGTTTCAGGAGCTGTACGAGAACGTATGCTGAACCCACATGTTAGTGAGATGAAAAATTTAAATCCCACTTTGCTCTGCAACTGAATACAAAGTATGTCTGCATCGGTCATTCACCTGCAAGCACGATTTCAAACTTTTCTCTGAGAAGTGTTCTTATCCATTTGAGATCCTCTATGTTACACAGTCACTCCTCGTTTCCTTACTCTACACAGTGATCGTTTTGATTCCTCACAGAACCATATGCTGTTTAGTGCCAAGGAAACAGTGTAGATGCTTAAACTACTTATAGATGTTTCCTCTACCAAATGCATCTGAATTTCCACATCTTACAATTCTTTCCCAAGAAACTTTTTATAGGAACTTCCTTCATGCAAATTATTAGAAGGTGCACATACCGGCACATGCTCTATGCACGAACCGCTGTTAACCGCGGATTCCGATTCAATCGCATCAATCGCCTTTACTTCTGAGATTGCCGCTAAGGAAGACGCGAGTCAGAAGACTGCCTTACACTCTATAGCGGCTTCACTATTCAGCCCTCTGCTGTCCTATATAACAAATCGCGAATAACGCATGTAAGGAACTCAGTTTCAGGAGCTGTACGAGAATGTATGCTGAACCCCAAAGTTTTTGAGACGAAAAATTTAAATCCCACTTTGCTCTGCAACTGAATACAAATTATGTCTGCATCGGTCATTCACCTGCAAGCACGATTTCAAACTTTTCTCTGAGAAGTGTTCTTATCCATTTGAGATCCTCTATGTAACACAGTCACTCCTCGTTTCCTTTCCATACAGAGTGATCTTTATGATTCTTCACAGAACCATGTGCTGTTCAGTGCGAAGGAAACAGTGTAGATGCTTAAAGTAATTAGAGATGTTTCCTCTACCAAATGCATCTGAATTTCCACCTCTTACAATTCTTTCCCAGTAAGCCTTTTCATTGGAGCTTCTATAATGCAGATTATAAGAAGGTGCACATACCGGCACAAGCACTATGCACGAACCGCTGTTAACCGCGGATTCCGATTCAATCGCATCAATCGCCTTTACTTCTGAGTTTGCCGCTAAGGAAGACGCGAGTCAGAAGACTGCCGATCACTGTATAGCGGCTTCTCTATTCACCCGGCTGTCTTTCTATATTAAGGAATCGCGAAAAACACGTGAAAATGAGTCTGTTTCAGGAGCTGTATGAGAATGTATACTGGACATCTGTGTTAGTGAGAGGGAAATTTTAAATCCCACTACTTTTCTGCTATAGAATGCAAAGTATGTCTGCATCAGTCATTCACCTGCAAGCACGATTTCAAACTTTTCTCTGACAACTGTTGTTATCCATTTTAGATCCTCATTGTAACACATCACTCCTCGTTTCCCTACCATACACAGTGATCGTTTTGATTCCTCACAGAACCATGTGCTGTTCAGTGCTAAGGAAACAGTGTAGATACTTAAAGTACTTAGACCTGTTTCCTCTAACAAATGCATGTGTCATTTCAACACTTACTATTGTTTCCCAGTAAGCCTTTTCATTGGAGCTTCTATAATGCAGATTATAAGAAGGTGCACATACCGGCACATGCTCTATGCACGAACCGCTGTTAACCGCGGATTCCGATTCAATCGCATCAATCGCCTTTACTTCTGAGATTGCCGCTAAGGAAGACGCGAGTCAGAAGACTGCCTTACACTCTATAGCGGCTTCACTATTCAGCCCTCTGCTGTCCTATATAACAAATCGCGAATAACGCATGTAAGGAACTCAGTTTCAGGAGCTGTACGAGAATGTATGCTGAACCCCAAAGTTTTTGAGACGAAAAATTTAAATCCCACTTTGCTCTGCAACTGAATACAAAGTATGTCTGCATTGGTCATTCACCTGCAAGCACGATTTCAAACTTTTCTCTGAGAAGTGTTCTTTTCCATTTGAGATCCTTTATGTAACACAGTCACTCCTCGTTTCCTTTCCATACAGAGTGATCTTTATGATTCTTCACAGAACCATGTGCTGTTCAGTGCTAAGGAAACAGTGTAGATGCTTACAGTAATTAGAGATGTTTCCTCTATCAAATGCATCTGAATTTCCACCTCTTACAATTCTTTCCCAAGAAACTTTTTATTGGAGCTTCCTCCATGCAAATTATAAGAAGGTGCACATACCGGCACAAGCACTATGCACGAACCGCTGTTAACCGCGGATTCCAATTCAATCGCATCAATCGCCTTTACTTCTGAGTTTGCCGCTAAGGAAGAAGCGAGTCAGAAGACTGCCGATCACTGTATAGCGGCTTCTCTATTCACCCGGCTGTCTTTCTATATTAAGGAATCGCGAAAAACACGTGAAAATGAGTCTGTTTCAGGAGCTGTATGAGAATGTATACTGGACATCAGTGTTAGTGAGAGGGAAATTTTAAATCCCACTACTGTTCTGCTACTGAATGCAAAGTATGTCTGCATCAGTCATTCACCTGCAAGCACGATTTCAAACTTTTCTCTGACAACTGTTGTTATACAATTTAGATCCTCATTGTAACACAGTCAACCCTCGTTTCCTTACTCTACCCAGTGATCCTTTTGATTCTCCACAGAAACATATGCTGTCTAGTGCCAAGGAAACAGTGTAGATGCTTAAAGTACTTATAGATGTTTCCTCTACCAAATGCATCTGTATTTCCTCCTATTACAATTGTTTCCCAAAATCTTTTCATTTGAACCTGTAGAATGCAAATTATACGAACGTGCACATACCGGCACAAGCACTATGCACGAACCGCTGTTAACCGCGGATTCCGATTCAATCGCATCAATCGCCTTTACTTCTGAGATTGCCGGTAAGGAAGACGCGAGTCAGAAGACTGCCGAGCACTATATATCGGCTTCACTACTTTTCCGGCAATCATTCTATCTTAACGAATCGCTACTTACAAGTGAAAGTGACTCAGTTTCAGGAGCTGTATGAGAATATATACTGGACTCCAGTGTTTGTGAGAGGGAAATTTTAAATTCCAATTTACTCTGCGAATGAATGCAAAGTATGTCTGCATCGGTCATTCACCTGCAAGCACGATTTCAAACTTTTCTCTGACAACTTTTCTTATCCATTTTAGTTCCTCATTGTAACACAGTCACTCCTCGTTTCCTTACTCTACCCAGTGATCGTTTTGATTCTCCACAGAACCATATGCTGTCTAGTGCTAAGGAAACAGTGTAGATGCTTAAAGTACTTATAGATGTTTCCTCTACCAAATGCATCTGTATTTCCTCCTCTTACAATTGTTTCCCAATAATCTTTTCATTTGAACCTGTAGAATGCAAATTATAAGAAGGTGCACATAACGGCACAAGCACTATGCACGAACCGCCGTTAACCGCGGATTCCGATTCAATCGCATCAATCGCCTTTACTTCTGAGATTGCCGGTAAGGAAGACGCAAGTCAGAAGACTGCCGATCATTGTTTTCGGCTTCTCTATTCAGGCGGCTGTCTTGCTATATTTCGAATCGCGACTTTCACGTGAAAGTGACTCAGTTTCAGGAGCTGTATGAGAATGTATACTGTACCCCAGTGTTAACGAGAGGGAAAATTTAAATCCCACTTTGCTCTGCAACTGAATGCAAAGTATGTCTGCATCGGTCATTCACCTGCAAGCACGATTTCAAACTTTTCTCTGAGAAGTTTTCTTATCCATTTGAGATCCTTTATGTAACACAGTCACTCCTCGTTTCCTTTCCATACAGAGTGATCTTTATGATTCTTCACAGAACCATGTGCTGTTCAGTGCGAAGGAAACAGTGTAGATGCTTAAAGTAATTAGAGATGTTTCCTCTATCAAATGCATCTGAATTTCCACCTCTTACAATTCTTTCCCAAGAAACTTTTTTTGGGAGCTTCCTCCATGCAAATTATAAGAAGGTGCACATACCGGCACAAGCACTATGCACGAACCGCCGTTAACCGCGGATTCCGATTCAATCGCATCAATCGCCTTTACTTCTGAGTTTGCCGCTAAGGAAGAAGCGAGTCAGAAGACTGCCGATCACTGTATAGCTGCTTCTCTATTCACCCGGCTGTCTTTCTACATTAAGGAATCGCGAAAAACACGTGAAAATGAGTCTGTTTCAGGAGCTGTATGAGAATGTATACTGGACATCAGTGTTAGTGAGAGGGAAATTTTAAATCCCACTACTTTTCTGCTACTGAATGCAAAGTATGTCTGCATCAGTCATTCACCTGCAAGCACGATTTCAAACTTTTCTCTGACAACTGTTGTTATACATTTTAGATCCTCATTGTAACACAGTCACTCCTCGTTTCCTTACTCTACCCAGTGATCCTTTTGATTCTCCACAGAACCATATGCTGTCTAGTGCTAAGGAAACAGTGTAGATGCTTAAAGTACTTATAGATGTTTCCTCTACCAAATGAATCTGAATTTCCACCTCTTACAATTCTTTCCCAGTAAGCCTTTTCATTGGAGCTTCTATAATGCAGATTATAAGAAGGTGCACATACCGGCACAAGCACTATGCACGAACCGCTGTTAACCGCGGATTCCGATTCAATCGCATCAATCGCCTTTACTTCTGAGATTGCCGGTAAGGAAGACGCGAGTCAGAAGACTGCCTTACACTCTATTGCGGCTTCTTATTCAGCCGTCTACTGTCCTATATAAAGATCGCGGTTAGCGCATGTAAGGGACTCAGTTTCAGGAGATGTACGAGAATGTATGCTGAACCCCAAAGTTTTTGAGACGAAAAATTTAAATCCCACTTTGCTCTGCAACTGAATGCAAAGCATGTCTGCATCGGTCATTCACCTGCAAGCACGATTTCAAACTTTTCTCTGAGAAGTGTTCTTATCCATTTTAGATCCATTATGTAACACAGTCACACCTCAATTCCTTACTCTACAAAGTGATCGTTTTGTTTCTCCACAGAACCATAAGCTGTTTAGTGCTAAGGAAACAGTGTAGATGCTTAAAGTACTTATAGATGTTTCCTCTACCAAATGCATCTGAATTTAAACCTCTTACAATTCTTTCCCAATAAACTTTTTATTGGAGCTTCCTTCATGCAAATTATAAGAAGGTGCACATACCGGCACATGCTCTATGCACGAACCGCTGTTAACCGCGGATTCCGACTCAATCGAATCAATTGCCTTTACTTCTGAGATTGCCGCTAAGGAAGACTCGAGACAGAGGACGGCCTTACACTCTATAGCGGCTTCTTATTCAGCCGTCTACTGTCCTATATAACGATTCGCGGTTAACGCATGTAAGGGACTCAGTTTCAGGAGCTGTACGAGAACGTATGCTGAACCCACATGTTAGTGAGATGAAAAATTTAAATCCCACTTTGCTCTGCAACTGAATACAAAGTATGTCTGCATCGGTCATTCACCTGCAAGCACGATTTCAAACTTTTCTCTGAGAAGTGTTCTTATCCATTTGAGATCCTCTATGTTACACAGTCACTCCTCGTTTCCTTACTCTACACAGTGATCGTTTTGATTCCTCACAGAACCATATGCTGTTTAGTGCCAAGGAAACAGTGTAGATGCTTAAAATAATTAGAGTTGTTTCCTCTACCAAATGCATCTGAATTTCCACCTCTTACAATTCTTTCCCAGTAAGCCTTTTCATTGGAGCTTCTATAATGCAGATTATAAGAAGGTGCACATACAGGCACATGCTCTATGCACGAACCGCTGTTAACCGCGGATTCCGATTCAATCGAATCAATTGCCTTTACTTCTGAGATTGCCGCTAAGGAAGACTCGAGACAGAGGACGGCCTTACACTCTATAGCGGCTTCTTATTCAGCCCTCTACTGTCCTATATAACGATTCGCGGTTAACGCATGTAAGGGACTCAGTTTCAGGAGCTGTACGAGAACGTATGCTGAACCCACATGTTAGTGAGATGAAAAAATTAAATCCCACTTTGCTCTGCAACTGAATACAAAGTATGTCTGCATCGGTCATTCACCTGCAAGCACGATTTCAAACTTTTCTCTGAGAAGTGTTCTTATCCATTTGAGATCCTCTATGTTACACAGTCACTCCTCGTTTCCTTACTCTACACAGTGATCGTTTTGATTCCTCACAGAACCATATGCTGTTTAGTGCCAAGGAAACAGTGTAGATGCTTAAACTACTTATAGATGTTTCCTCTACCAAATGCATCTGAATTTCCACCTCTTACAATTCTTTCCCAGTAAGCCTTTTCATTGGAGCTTCTATAATGCAGATTATAAGAAGGTGCACATACCGGCACATGCTCTATGCACGAACCGCTGTTAACCGCGGATTCCGATTCAATCGAATCAATTGCCTTTACTTCTGAGATTGCCGCTAAGGAAGACTCGAGACAGAGGACGGCCTTACACTCTATAGCGGCTTCTTATTCAGCCCTCTACTGTCCTATATAACGATTCGCGGTTAACGCATGTAAGGGACTCAGTTTCAGGAGCTGTACGAGAACGTATGCTGAACCCACATGTTAGTGAGATGAAAAAATTAAATCCCACTTTGCTCTGCAACTGAATACAAAGTATGTCTGCATCGGTCATTCACCTGCAAGCACGATTTCAAACTTTTCTCTGAGAAGTGTTCTTATCCATTTGAGATCCTCTATGTTACACAGTCACTCCTCGTTTCCTTACTCTACACAGTGATCGTTTTGATTCCTCACAGAACCATATGCTGTTTAGTGCCAAGGAAACAGTGTAGATGCTTAAACTACTTATAGATGTTTCCTCTACCAAATGCATCTGAATTTCCACATCTTAAAATTCTTTCCCAATAAACTTTTTATAGGAGCTTCCTTCATGCAAATTATTAGAAGGTGCACATACCGGCACAAGCACTATGCACGAACCGCTGTTAACCGCGGATTCCGATTCAATCGCATCAATCGCCTTTACTTCTGAGATTGCCGCTAAGGAAGACGCGAGTCAGAAGACTGCCTTACACTCTATAGCGGCTTCTTATTCAGCCGTCTACTGTCCTATATAACGATTCGCGGTTTACGCATGTAAGGGACTCAGTTTCAGGAGCTGTACGAGAACGTATGCTGAACCCCAATGTTAGTGAGATGAAAAATTTAAATCCCACTTTGCTCTGCAACTGAATACAAAGTATGTCTGCATCGGTCATTCACCTGCAAGCACGATTTCAAACTTTTCTCTGACAACTGTTCTTATCCATTTTAGTTCCTCTATGTAACACAGTCACTCCTCGTTTCCTTTCCATACAGAGTGATCTTTATGATTCTTCACAGAACCATGTGCTGTTCAGTGCTAAGGAAACAGTGTAGATGCTTAAAGTACTTATAGATGTTTCCTCTACCAAATGCATCTGTATTTCCTCCTCTTACAATTGTTTCCCAATAATCTTTTCATTTGAACCTGTAGAATGCAAATTATAAGAAGGTGCACATACCGGCACAAGCACTATGCACGAACCGCTGTTAACCGCGGATTCCGATTCAATCGCATCAATCGCCTTTACTTCTGAGATTGCCGGTAAGGAAGACGCGAGTCAGAAGACTGCCGATCATTGTTTTCGGCTTCTCTATTCACCCGGCTGTCTTTCTATATTAAGGAATCGCGACTTTCACGTGAAAGTGACTCAGTTTCAGGAGCTGTATTAGAATGTATACTGTACCCCAGTGTTAGCGAGAGGGAAATTTTAAATCCATCTTAACTCTGCTACTGAATGCAAAGTAATTCTGCATCGGTCATTCAACTGCAAGCACGATTTCAAACTTTTCTCTGACAAGTGTTGTTATCCATTTTAGATCCTCATTGTAACACATCACTCCTCGTTTCCCTACCATACACAGTGATCGTTTTGATTCCTCACAGAACCATGTGCTGTTTAGTGCTAAGGAAACAGTGTAGATACTTAAAGTACTTAGACCTGTTTCCTCTAACAAATGCATGTGTCATTTCAACACTTACTATTGTTTCCCAGTAAGCCTTTTCATTGGAGCTTCTATAATGCAGATTATAAGAAGGTGCACATACCGGCACATGCTCTATGCACGAACCGCTGTTAACTGCGGATTCCGATTCAATCGCATCAATCGCCTTTACTTCTGAGATTGCCGGTAAGGAAGACGCGAGTCAGAAGACTGCCTTACACTCTATAGCGGCTTCACTATTCAGCCCTCTGCTGTCCTATATAACAAATCGCGAATAACGCATGTAAGGAACTCAGTTTCAGGAGCTGTACGAGAATGTATGCTGAACCCCAAAGTTTTTGAGACGAAAAATTTAAATCCCACTTTGCTCTGCAACTGAATACAAAGTATGTCTGCATTGGTCATTCACCTGCAAGCACGATTTCAAACTTTTCTCTGAGAAGTGTTCTTATCCATTTGAGATCCTTTATGTAACACAGTCACTCCTCGTTTCCTTTCCATACAGAGTGATCTTTATGATTCTTCACAGAACCATGTGCTGTTCAGTGCTAAGGAAACAGTGTAGATGCTTAAAGTAATTAGAGATGTTTCCTCTATCAAATGCATCTGAATTTCCACCTCTTACAATTCTTTCCCAAGAAACTTTTTATTGGAGCTTCCTCCATGCAAATTATAAGAAGGTGCACATACCGGCACAAGCACTATGCACGAACCGCTGTTAACCGCGGATTCCAATTCAATCGCATCAATCGCCTTTACTTCTGAGTTTGCCGCTAAGGAAGAAGCGAGTCAGAAGACTGCCGATCACTGTATAGCGGCTTCTCTATTCACCCGGCTGTCTTTCTATATTAAGGAATCGCGAAAAACACGTGAAAATGAGTCTGTTTCAGGAGCTGTATGAGAATGTATACTGGACATCAGTGTTAGTGAGAGGGAAATTTTAAATCCCACTACTTTTCTGCTACTGAATGCAAAGTATGTCTGCATCAGTCATTCACCTGCAAGCACGATTTCAAACTTTTCTCTGACAACTGTTGTTATACAATTTAGATCCTCATTGTAACACAGTCAACCCTCGTTTCCTTACTCTACCCAGTGATCCTTTTGATTCTCCACAGAAACATATGCTGTCTAGTGCCAAGGAAACAGTGTAGATGCTTAAAGTACTTATAGATATTTCCTCTACCAAATGCATCTGTATTTCCTCCTATTACAATTGTTTCCCAAAATCTTTTCATTTGAACCTGTAGAATGCAAATTATACGAACGTGCACATACCGGCACAAGCACTATGCACGAACCGCTGTTAACCGCGGATTCCGATTCAATCGCATCAATCGCCTTTACTTCTGAGATTGCCGGTAAGGAAGACGCGAGTCAGAAGACTGCCTTACACTCTATAGCGGCTTCTTATTCAGCCGTCTACTGTCCTATATAACGATTCGCGGTTAACGCATGTAAGGGACTCAGTTTCAGGAGCTGTACGAGAACGTATGCTGAACCCCAATGTTAGTGGGACGAAAAATTTAAATCCCACTTTGCTCTGCAACTGAATACAAAGTATGTCTGCATCGGTCATTCACCTGCATCACGATTTCAAACTTTTCTCTGAGAAGTGTTCTTATCCATTTGAGATCCTCTATGTTACACAGTCACTCCTCGTTTCCTTACTCTACACAGTGATCGTTTTGATTCCTCACAGAAACATGTGCTGTTCAGTGCTAAGGAAACAGTGTAGATGCTATAATTACTTATAGCTGTTTCCTCTACCAAATGCATGTGTCATTTCACCACATACAATTTTTGCCAGTCAACCTTTTCATTGGAACTTCAATAATGCAAATTGTAAGAAGGTGCACATACCGGCACAAGCTCTATGCACGAACCGCTGTTAACCGCGGATTCCGATTCAATCGCATCAATCGCCTTGACTTCTGAGATTGCCGCTAAGGAAGAAGCGAGTCAGAAGACTGCCGAGCACTATATATCGGCTTCACTACTTTTCCGGCAATCATTCTATCTTAACGAATCGCTACTTACAAGTGAAAGTGACTCAGTTTCAGGAGCTGTATGAGAATATATACTGGACTCCAGTGTTAGTGAGAGGGAAATTTTAAATTCCAATTTACTCTGCGAATGAATGCAAAGTATGTCTGCATCGGTCATTCACCTGCAAGCACGATTTCAAACTTTTCTCTGACCACTGTTCTTATCCATTTTAGTTCCTCTATGTAACACAGTCACTCCTCGTTTCCTTACTCTACCCAGTGATCGTTTTGATTCTCCACAGAACCATATGCTGTCTAGTGCTAAGGAAACAGTGTAGATGCTTAAAGTACTTATAGATGTTTCCTCTACCAAATGCATCTGTATTTCCTCCTCTTACAATTGTTTCCCAATAATCTTTTCATTTGAACCTGTAGAATGCAAATTATAAGAAGGTGCACATAACGGCACAAGCACTATGCACGAACCGCCGTTAACCGCGGATTCCGATTCAATCGCATCAATCGCCTTTACTTCTGAGATTGCCGGTAAGGAAGACGCAAGTCAGAAGACTGCCGATCATTGTTTTCGGCTTCTCTATTCAGGCGGCTGTCTTGCTATATTTCGAATCGCGACTTTCACGTGAAAGTGACTCAGTTTCAGGAGCTGTATGAGAATGTATACTGTACCCCAGTGTTAACGAGAGGGAAAATTTAAATCCCACTTTGCTCTGCAACTGAATGCAAAGTATGTCTGCATCGGTCATTCACCTGCAAGCACGATTTCAAACTTTTCTCTGAGAAGTTTTCTTATCCATTTGAGATCCTTTATGTAACACAGTCACTCCTCGTTTCCTTTCCATACAGAGTGATCTTTATGATTCTTCACAGAACCATGTGCTGTTCAGTGCGAAGGAAACAGTGTAGATGCTTAAAGTAATTAGAGATGTTTCCTCTATCAAATGCATCTGAATTTCCACCTCTTACAATTCTTTCCCAAGAAACTTTTTTTGGGAGCTTCCTCCATGCAAATTATAAGAAGGTGCACATACCGGCACAAGCACTATGCACGAACCGCCGTTAACCGCGGATTCCGATTCAATCGCATCAATCGCCTTTACTTCTGAGTTTGCCGCTAAGGAAGAAGCGAGTCAGAAGACTGCCGATCACTGTATAGCTGCTTCTCTATTCACCCGGCTGTCTTTCTACATTAAGGAATCGCGAAAAACACGTGAAAATGAGTCTGTTTCAGGAGCTGTATGAGAATGTATACTGGACATCAGTGTTAGTGAGGGGGAAATTTTAAATCCCACTACTTTTCTGCTACTGAATGCAAAGTATGTCTGCATCAGTCATTCACCTGCAAGCACGATTTCAAACTTTTCTCTGACAACTGTTGTTATACATTTTAGATCCTCATTGTAACACAGTCACTCCTCGTTTCCTTACTCTACCCAGTGATCCTTTTGATTCTCCACAGAACCATATGCTGTCTAGTGCTAAGGAAACAGTGTAGATGCTTAAAGTACTTATAGATGTTTCCTCTACCAAATGCATCTGAATTTCCACCTCTTACAATTCTTTCCCAGTAAGCCTTTTCATTGGAGCTTCTATAATGCAGATTATAAGAAGGTGCACATACCGGCACAAGCACTATGCACGAACCGCTGTTAACTGCGGATTCCGATTCAATCGCATCAATCGCCTTTACTTCTGAGATTGCCGCTAAGGAAGACACGAGTCAGAAGACTGCCTTACACTCTATAGCGGCTTCTTATTCAGCCGTCTACTGTCCTATATAAAGATCGCGGTTAGCGCATGTAAGGGACTCAGTTTCAGGAGATGTACGAGAATGTATGCTGAACCCCAAAGTTTTTGAGACGAAAAATTTAAATCCCAATTTGCTCTGCAACTGAATGCAAAGCATGTCTGCATCGGTCATTCACCTGCAAGCACGATTTCAAACTTTTCTCTGAGAAGTGTTCTTATCCATTTTAGATCCATTATGTAACACAGTCACACCTCAATTCCTTACTCTACAAAGTGATCGTTTTGTTTCTCCACAGAACCATAAGCTGTTTAGTGCTAAGGAAACAGTGTAGATGCTTAAAGTACTTATAGATGTTTCCTCTACCAAATGCATCTGAATTTAAACCTCTTACAATTCTTTCCCAATAAACTTTTTATTGGAGCTTCCTTCATGCAAATTATAAGAAGGTGCACATACCGGCACATGCTCTATGCACGAACCGCTGTTAACCGCGGATTCCGACTCAATCGAATCAATTGCCTTTACTTCTGAGATTGCCGCTAAGGAAGACTCGAGACAGAGGACGGCCTTACACTCTATAGCGGCTTCTTATTCAGCCCTCTACTGTCCTATATAACGATTCGCGGTTAACGCATGTAAGGGACTCAGTTTCAGGAGCTGTACGAGAACGTATGCTGAACCCACATGTTAGTGAGATGAAAAATTTAAATCCCACTTTGCTCTGCAACTGAATACAAAGTATGTCTGCATCGGTCATTCACCTGCAAGCACGATTTCAAACTTTTCTCTGAGAAGTGTTCTTATCCATTTGAGATCCTCTATGTTACACAGTCACTCCTCGTTTCCTTACTCTACACAGTGATCGTTTTGATTCCTCACAGAACCATATGCTGTTTAGTGCCAAGGAAACAGTGTAGATGCTTAAACTACTTATAGATGTTTCCTCTACCAAATGCATCTGAATTTCCACCTCTTACAATTCTTTCCCAGTAAGCCTTTTCATTGGAGCTTCTATAATGCAGATTATAAGAAGGTGCACATACCGGCACATGCTCTATGCACGAACCGCTGTTAACCGCGGATTCCGATTCAATCGAATCAATTGCCTTTACTTCTGAGATTGCCGCTAAGGAAGACTCGAGACAGAGGACGGCCTTACACTCTATAGCGGCTTCTTATTCAGCCCTCTACTGTCCTATATAACGATTCGCGGTTAACGCATGTAAGGGACTCAGTTTCAGGAGCTGTACGAGAACGTATGCTGAACCCACATGTTAGTGAGATGAAAAATTTAAATCCCACTTTGCTCTGCAACTGAATACAAAGTATGTCTGCATCGGTCATTCACCTGCAAGCACGATTTCAAACTTTTCTCTGAGAAGTGTTCTTATCCATTTGAGATCCTCTATGTTACACAGTCACTCCTCGTTTCCTTACTCTACACGGTGATCGTTTTGATTCCTCACAGAACCATATGCTGTTTAGTGCCAAGGAAACAGTGTAGATGCTTAAACTACTTATAGATGTTTCCTCTACCAAATGCATCTGAATTTCCACATCTTAAAATTCTTTCCCAATAAACTTTTTATAGGAGCTTCCTTCATGCAAATTATTAGAAGGTGCACATACCGGCACAAGCACTATGCACGAACCGCTGTTAACCGCGGATTCCGATTCAATCGCATCAATCGCCTTTACTTCTGAGATTGCCGCTAAGGAAGACGCGAGTCAGAAGACTGCCTTACACTCTATAGCGGCTTCTTATTCAGCCGTCTACTGTCCTATATAACGATTCGCGGTTTACGCATGTAAGGGACTCAGTTTCAGGAGCTGTACGAGAACGTATGCTGAACCCCAATGTTAGTGAGACGTAAAATTTAAATCCCACTTTGCTCTGCAACTGAATACAAAGTATGTCTGCATCGGTCATTCACCTGCAAGCACGATTTCAAACTTTTCTCTGACAACTGTTCTTATCCATTTTAGTTCCTCTATGTAACACAGTCACTCCTCGTTTCCTTTCCATACAGAGTGATCTTTATGATTCTTCACAGAACCATGTGCTGTTCAGTGCTAAGGAAACAGTGTAGATGCTTAAAGTACTTATAGATGTTTCCTCTACCAAATGCATCTGTATTTCCTCCTCTTACAATTGTTTCCCAATAATCTTTTCATTTGAACCTGTAGAATGCAAATTATAAGAAGGTGCACATACCGGCACAAGCACTATGCACGAACCGCTGTTAACCGCGGATTCCGATTCAATCGCATCAATCGCCTTTACTTCTGAGATTGCCGCTAAGGAAGACGCGAGTCAGAAGACTGCCGATCATTGTTTTCGGCTTCTCTATTCACCCGGCTGTCTTTCTATATTAAGGAATCGCGACTTTCACGTGAAAGTGACTCAGTTTCAGGAGCTGTATTAGAATGTATACTGTACCCCAGTGTTAGCGAGAGGGAAATTTTAAATCCATCTTAACTCTGCTACTGAATGCAAAGTAATTCTGCATCGGTCATTCAACTGCAAGCACGATTTCAAACTTTTCTCTGACAAGTGTTGTTATCCATTTTAGATCCTCATTGTAACACATCACTCCTCGTATCCCTACCATACACAGTGATCGTTTTGATTCCTCACAGAACCATGTGCTGTTTAGTGCTAAGGAAACAGTGTAGATACTTAAAGTACTTAGACCTGTTTCCTCTAACAAATGCATGTGTCATTTCAACACTTACTATTGTTTCCCAGTAAGCCTTTTCATTGGAGCTTCTATAATGCAGATTATAAGAAGGTGCACATACCGGCACATGCTCTATGCACGAACCGCTGTTAACCGCGGATTCCGATTCAATCGCATCAATCGCCTTTACTTCTGAGATTGCCGGTAAGGAAGACGCGAGTCAGAAGACTGCCTTACACTCTATAGCGGCTTCACTATTCAGCCCTCTGCTGTCCTATATAACAAATCGCGAATAACGCATGTAAGGAACTCAGTTTCAGGAGCTGTACGAGAATGTATGCTGAACCCCAAAGTTTTTGAGACGAAAAATTTAAATCCCACTTTGCTCTGCAACTGAATACAAAGTATGTCTGCATTGGTCATTCACCTGCAAGCACGATTTCAAACTTTTCTCTGAGAAGTGTTCTTATCCATTTGAGATCCTTTATGTAACACAGTCACTCCTCGTTTCCTTTCCATACAGAGTGATCTTTATGATTCTTCACAGAACCATGTGCTGTTCAGTGCTAAGGAAACAGTGTAGATGCTTAAAGTAATTAGAGATGTTTCCTCTATCAAATGCATCTGAATTTCCACCTCTTACAATTCTTTCCCAAGAAACTTTTTATTGGAGCTTCCTCCATGCAAATTATAAGAAGGTGCACATACCGGCACAAGCACTATGCACGAACCGCTGTTAACCGCGGATTCCAATTCAATCGAATCAATCGCCTTTACTTCTGAGTTTGCCGCTAAGGAAGAAGCGAGTCAGAAGACTGCCGATCACTGTATAGCGGCTTCTCTATTCACCCGGCTGTCTTTCTATATTAAGGAATCGCGAAAAACACGTGAAAATGAGTCTGTTTCAGGAGCTGTATGAGAATGTATACTGGACATCAGTGTTAGTGAGAGGGAAATTTTAAATCCCACTACTTTTCTGCTACTGAATGCAAAGTATGTCTGCATCAGTCATTCACCTGCAAGCACGATTTCAAACTTTTCTCTGACAACTGTTGTTATACATTTTAGATCCTCATTGTAACACAGTCACTCCTCGTTTCCTTACTCTACCCAGTGATCCTTTTGATTCTCCACAGAACCATATGCTGTCTAGTGCCAAGGAAACAGTGTAGATGCTTAAAGTACTTATAGATGTTTCCTCTACCAAATGCATCTGTATTTCCTCCTATTACAATTGTTTCCCAAAATCTTTTCATTTGAACCTGTAGAATGCAAATTATACGAACGTGCACATACCGGCACAAGCACTATGCACGAACCGCTGTTAACCGCGGATTCCGATTCAATCGCATCAATCGCCTTTACTTCTGAGATTGCCGCTAAGGAAGACGCGAGTCAGAAGACTGCCTTACACTCTATAGCGGCTTCTTATTCAGCCGTCTACTGTCCTATATAACGATTCGCGGTTAACGCATGTAAGGGACTCAGTTTCAGGAGCTGTACGAGAACGTATGCTGAACCCCAATGTTAGTGAGACGAAAAATTTAAATCCCACTTTGCTCTGCAACTGAATACAAAGTATGTCTGCATCGGTCATTCACCTGCATCACGATTTCAAACTTTTCTCTGAGAAGTGTTCTTATCCATTTGAGATCAATTATGTTACACAGTCACTCCTCGTTTCCTTACTCTACACAGTGATCGTTTTGATTCCTCACAGAAACATGTGCTGTTCAGTGCTAAGGAAACAGTGTAGATGCTATAATTACTTATAGCTGTTTCCTCTACCAAATGCATGTGTCATTTCACCACATACAATTTTTGCCAGTCAACCTTTTCATTGGAACTTCAATAATGCAAATTGTAAGAAGGTGCACATACCGGCACAAGCTCTATGCACGAACCGCTGTTAACCGCGGATTCCGATTCAATCGCATCAATCGCCTTGACTTCTGATTTTGCCGCTAAGGAAGAAGCGAGTCAGAAGACTGCCGAGCACTATATATCGGCTTCACTACTTTTCCGGCAATCATTCTATCTTAACGAATCGCTACTTACAAGTGAAAGTGACTCAGTTTCAGGAGCTGTATGAGAATATATACTGGACTCCAGTGTTAGTGAGAGGGAAATTTTAAATTCCAATTTACTCTGCGAATGAATGCAAAGTATGTCTGCATCGGTCATTCACCTGCAAGCACGATTTCAAACTTTTCTCTGACCACTGTTCTTATCCATTTTAGTTCCTCTATGTAACACAGTCACTCCTCGTTTCCTTACTCTACCCAGTGATCGTTTTGATTCTCCACAGAACCATATGCTGTCTAGTGCTAAGGAAACAGTGTAGATGCTTAAAGTACTTATAGATGTTTCCTCTACCAAATGCATCTGTATTTCCTCCTCTTACAATTGTTTCCCAATAATCTTTTCATTTGAACCTGTAGAATGCAAATTATAAGAAGGTGCACATAACGGCACAAGCACTATGCACGAACCGCCGTTAACCGCGGATTCCGATTCAATCGCATCAATCGCCTTTACTTCTGAGATTGCCGGTAAGGAAGACGCAAGTCAGAAGACTGCCGATCATTGTTTTCGGCTTCTCTATTCAGGCGGCTGTCTTGCTATATTTCGAATCGCGACTTTCACGTGAAAGTGACTCAGTTTCAGGAGCTGTATGAGAATGTATACTGTACCCCAGTGTTAACGAGAGGGAAATTTTAAATTCCAATATACTCTGTGAATGAATGCAAAGTAATTCTGCATCGGTCATTCACCTGCAAGCACGATTTCAAACTTTTCTCTGAGAAGTGTTCTTATCCATTTGAGATCCTTTATGTAACACAGTCACTCCTCGTTTCCTTTCCATACAGAGTGATCTTTATGATTCTTCACAGAACCATGTGCTGTTCAGTGCGAAGGAAACAGTGTAGATGCTTAAAGTAATTAGAGATGTTTCCTCTATCAAATGCATCTGAATTTCCACCTCTTACAATTCTTTCCCAAGAAACTTTTTTTGGGAGCTTCCTCCATGCAAATTATAAGAAGGTGCACATACCGGCACAAGCACTATGCACGAACCGCCGTTAACCGCGGATTCCGATTCAATCGCATCAATCGCCTTGACTTCTGAGTTTGCCGCTAAGGAAGACGCGAGTCAGAAGACTGCCTTACACTCTATAGCGGCTTCACTATTCAGCCCTCTGCTGTCCTATATAACAAATCGCGAATAACGCATGTAAGGAACTCAGTTTCAGGAGCTGTACGAGAATGTATGCTGAACCCCAAAGTTTTTGAGACGAAAAATTTAAATCCCACTTTGCTCTGCAACTGAATACAAAGTATGTCTGCATTGGTCATTCACCTGCAAGCACGATTTCAAACTTTTCTCTGAGAAGTGTTCTTATCCATTTGAGATCCTTTATGTAACACAGTCACTCCTCGTTTCCTTTCCATACAGAGTGATCTTTATGATTCTTCACAGAACCATGTGCTGTTCAGTGCTAAGGAAACAGTGTAGATGCTTAAAGTAATTAGAGATGTTTCCTCTATCAAATGCATCTGAATTTCCACCTCTTACAATTCTTTCCCAAGAAACTTTTTATTGGAGCTTCCTCCATGCAAATTATAAGAAGGTGCACATACCGGCACAAGCACTATGCACGAACCGCTGTTAACCGCGGATTCCAATTCAATCGCATCAATCGCCTTTACTTCTGAGTTTGCCGCTAAGGAAGAAGCGAGTCAGAAGACTGCCGATCACTGTATAGCGGCTTCTCTATTCACCCGGCTGTCTTTCTATATTAAGGAATCGCGAAAAACACGTGAAAATGAGTCTGTTTCAGGAGCTGTATGAGAATGTATACTGGACATCAGTGTTAGTGAGAGGGAAATTTTAAATCCCACTACTTTTCTGCTACTGAATGCAAAGTATGTCTGCATCAGTCATTCACCTGCAAGCACGATTTCAAACTTTTCTCTGACAACTGTTGTTATACATTTTAGATCCTCATTGTAACACAGTCACTCCTCGTTTCCTTACTCTACACAGTGATCCTTTTCATTCTCCACAGAACCATATGCTGTCTAGTGCCAAGGAAACAGTGTAGATGCTTAAACTACTTATAGATGTTTCCTCTACCAAATGCATCTGAATTTCCACCTCTTACAATTCTTTCCCAGTAAGCCTTTTCATTGGAGCTTCTATAATGCAGATTATAAGAAGGTGCACATACCGGCACAAGCACTATGCACGAACCGCTGTTAACCGCGGATTCCGATTCAATCGCATCAATCGCCTTTACTTCTGAGATTGCCGCTAAGGAAGACGCGAGTCAGAAGACTGCCTTACACTCTATAGCGGCTTCTTATTCAGCCGTCTACTGTCCTATATAAAGATCGCGGTTAGCGCATGTAAGGAACTCAGTTTCAGGAGATGTACGAGAATGTATGCTGAACCCCAAAGTTTTTGAGACGAAAAATTTAAATCCCACTTTGCTCTGCAACTGAATGCAAAGCATGTCTGCATCGGTCATTCACCTGCATCACGATTTCAAACTTTTCTCTGAGAAGTGTTCTTATCCATTTTAGATCCATTATGTAACACAGTCACTCCTCAATTCCTTACTCTACACAGTGATCTTTTTGTTTCTCCACAGAACCATATGCTGTTTAGTGCTAAGGAAACAGTGTAGATGCTTAAAGTACTTATAGATGTTTCCTCTACCAAATGCATCTGAATTTAAACCTCTTACAATTCTTTCCCAATAAACTTTTTATTGGAGCTTCTATAATGCAGATTATAAGAAGGTGCACATACCGGCACAAGCACTATGCACGAACCGCTGTTAACCGCGGATTCCGATTCAATCGCATCAATCGCCTTTACTTCTGATATTACCGCTAAGGAAGACGCGAGTCAGAAGACTGTCTTACACTCTATAGCGGCTTCTTATTCAGCCGTCTACTGTCCTATATAACGATTCGCGGTTAACGCATGTAAGGGACTCAGTTTCAGGAGCTGTACGAGAACGTATGCTGAAGCCCAATGTTAGTGAGACGAAAAATTTAAATCCCACTTTGCTCTGCAACTGAATACAAAGTATGTCTGCATCGGTCATTCACCTGCAAGCACGATTTCAAACTTTTCTCTGAGAAGTGTTCTTATCCATTTGAGATCCTCTATGTTACACAGTCACTCCTCGTTTCCTTACTCTACACAGTGATCGTTTTGATTCCTCACAGAAACATGTGCTGTTCAGTGCTAAGGAAACAGTGTAGATGCTATAATTACTTATAGCTCTTTCCTCTACCAAATGCATGTGTCATTTCACCACATACAATTTTTGCCAGTCAATTTTTTCATTGGAACTTCAATAATGCAAATTGTAAGAAGGTGCACATACCGGCACAAGCTCTATGCACGAACCGCTGTTAACCGCGGATTCCGATTCAATCGCATCAATCGCCTTGACTTCTGATTTTGCCGCTAAGGAAGAAGCGAGTCAGAAGACTGCCGAGCACTATATATCGGCTTCACTACTTTTCCGGCAATCATTCTATCTTAACGAATCGCTACTTACAAGTGAAAGTGACTCAGTTTCAGGAGCTGTATGAGAATATATACTGGACTCCAGTGTTAGTGAGAGGGAAATTTTAAATTCCAATTTACTCTGCGAATGAATGCAAAGTATGTCTGCATCGGTCATTCACCTGCAAGCACGATTTCAAACTTTTCTCTGACCACTGTTCTTATCCATTTTAGTTCCTCTATGTAACACAGTCACTCCTCGTTTCCTTACTCTACACAGTGATCGTTTTGATTCTCCACAGAACCATATGCTGTCTAGTGCTAAGGAAACAGTGTAGATGCTTAAAGTACTTATAGATGTTTCCTCTACCAAATGCATCTGTATTTCCTCCTCTTACAATTGTTTCCCAATAATCTTTTCATTTGAACCTGTAGAATGCAAATTATAAGAAGGTGCACATAACGGCACAAGCACTATGCACGAACCGCCGTTAACCGCGGATTCCGATTCAATCGCATCAATCGCCTTTACTTCTGAGATTGCCGGTAAGGAAGACGCAAGTCAGAAGACTGCCGATCATTGTTTTCGGCTTCTCTATTCAGGCGGCTGTCTTGCTATATTTCGAATCGCGACTTTCACGTGAAAGTGACTCAGTTTCAGGAGCTGTATGAGAATGTATACTGTACCCCAGTGTTAACGAGAGGGAAATTTTAAATTCCAATATACTCTGTGAATGAATGCAAAGTATGTCTGCATCGGTCATTCACCTGCAAGCACGATTTCAAACTTTTCTCTGAGAAGTGTTCTTATCCATTTTAGATCCTCATTGTAACACATCACTACTCGTTTCCCTACCATACACAGTGATCGTTTTGATTCCACACAAATCCATGTGCTGTTCAGTGCTAAGGAAACAGTGTAGATGCTTAAACTACTTATAGATGTTTCCTCTACCAAATGCATCTGTATTTCCTCCTCTTACAATTGTTTCCCAATAATCTTTTCATTTGAACCTGTAGAATGCAAATTATAAGAAGGTGCACATACCGGCACAAGCACTATGCACGAACCGCTGTTAACCGCGGATTCCGATTCAATCGCATCAATCGCCTTTACTTCTGAGATTGCCACTAAGGAAGACGCGAGTCAGAAGACTGCCTTACACTCTATAGCGGCTTCACTATTCAGCCCTCTGCTGTCCTATATAACGATTCGCGGTTAACGCATGTAAGGGACTCAGTTTCAGGAGCTGTACGAGAACGTATGCTGAACCCCAATGTTAGTGAGACGAAAAATTTAAATCCCACTTTGCTCTGCAACTGAATACAAAGTATGTCTGCATCGGTCATTCACCTGCATCACGATTTCAAACTTTTCTCTGAGAAGTGTTCTTATCCATTTGAGATCCTCTATGTTACACAGTCACTCCTCGTTTCCTTACTCTACACAGTGATCGTTTTGATTCCTCACAGAAACATGTGCTGTTCAGTGCTAAGGAAACAGTGTAGATACTTAAAGTACTTAGACCTGTTTCCTCTAACAAATGCATGTGTCATTTCAACACTTACTATTGTTTCCACGTAAGCCTTTTCATTGGAGCTTCTATAATGCAGATTATAAGAAGGTGCACATACCGGCACAAGCACTATGCACGAACCGCTGTTAACCGCGGATTCCGATTCAATCGCATCAATCGCCTTTACTTCTGAGATTGCCGGTAAGGAAGACGCGAGTCAGAAGACTGCCTTACACTCTATAGCGGCTTCACTATTCAGCCCTCTGCTGTCCTATATAACAAATCGCAAATAACGCATGTAAGGAACTCAGTTTCAGGAGCTGTACGAGAATGTATGCTGAACCCCAATGTTAGTGAGATGAAAAATTTAAATCCCACTTTGCTCTGCAACTGAATACAAATTATGTCTGCATCGGTCATTCACCTGCAAGCACGATTTCAAACTTTTCTCTGACAACTGTTCTTATCCATTTTAGTTCCTCTATGTAACACAGTCACTCCTCGTTTCCTTTCCATACAGAGTGATCTTTATGATTCTTCACAGAACCATGTGCTGTTCAGTGCTAAGGAAACAGTGTAGATGCTTAAAGTAATTAGAGATGTTTCCTCTACCAAATGCATCTGAATTTCCACCTCTTACAATTCTTTCCCAAGAAACTTTTTATTGGAGCTTCCTCCATGCAAATTATAAGAAGGTGCACATACCGGCACAAGCACTATGCACGAACCGCTGTTAACCGCGGATTCCGATTCAATCGCATCAATCGCCTTTACTTCTGAGTTTGCCGCTAAGGAAGAAGCAAGTCAGAAGACTGCCGATCACTGTATAGCGGCTTCTCTATTCACCCGGCTGTCTTTCTATATTAAGGAATCGCGAAAAACACGTGAAAAATGAGTCTGTTTCAGGAGCTGTATGAGAATGTATACTGGACATCAGTGTTAGTGAGAGGGAAATTTTAAATCCCACTACTTTTCTGCTACTGAATGCAAAGTATGTCTGCATCAGTCATTCACCTGCAAGCACGATTTCAAACTTTTCTCTGACAACTGTTGTTATACATTTTAGATCCTCATTGTAACACAGTCACTCCTCGTTTCCTTACTCTACCCAGTGATCCTTTTGATTCTCCACAGAACCATATGCTGTCTAGTGCCAAGGAAACAGTGTAGATGCTTAAACTACTTATAGATGTTTCCTCTACCAAATGCATCTGAATTTCCACCTCTTACAATTCTTTCCCAGTAAGCCTTTTCATTGGAGCTTCTATAATGCAGATTATAAGAAGGTGCACATACCGGCACAAGCACTATGCACGAACCGCTGTTAACCGCGGATTCCGATTCAATCGCATCAATCGCCTTTACTTCTGAGATTGCCGCTAAGGAAGACGCGAGTCAGAAGACTGCCTTACACTCTATAGCGGCTTCTTATTCAGCCGTCTACTGTCCTATATAAAGATCGCGGTTAGCGCATGTAAGGGACTCAGTTTCAGGAGATGTACGAGAATGTATGCTGAACCCCAAAGTTTTTGAGACGAAAAATTTAAATCCCACTTTGCTCTGCAACTGAATGCAAAGCATGTCTGCATCGGTCATTCACCTGCATCACGATTTCAAACATTTCTCTGAGAAGTGTTCTTATCCATTTGAGATCCATTATGTAACACAGTCACTCCTCAATTCCTTACTCTACAAAGTGATCGTTTTGTTTCTCCACAGAACCATATGCTGTTTAGTGCTAAGGAAACAGTGTAGATGCTTAAAGTACTTATAGATGTTTCCTCAACCAAATGCATCTGAATTTAAACCTCTTACAATTCTTTCCCAATAAACTTTTTATTGGAGCTTCTTTCATGCAAATTATAAGAAGGTGCACATACCGGCACAAGCACTATGCACGAACCGCTGTTAACCGCGGATTCCGATTCAATCGCATCAATCGCCTTTACTTCTGAGTTTGCCGGTAAGGAAGACGCGAGTCAGAAGACTGCCTTACACTCTATAGCGGCTTCACTATTCAGCCCTCTGCTGTCCTATATAACAAATCGCGAATAACGCATGTAAGGAACTCAGTTTCAGGAGCTGTACGAGAATGTATGCTGAACCCCAAAGTTTTTGAGACGAAAAATTTAAATCCCACTTTGCTCTGCAACTGAATACAAATTATGTCTGCATCGGTCATTCACCTGCAAGCACGATTTCAAACTTTTCTCTGAGAAGTGTTCTTATCCATTTGAGATCCTCTATGTAACACAGTCACTCCTCGTTTCCTTTCCATACAGAGTGATCTTTATGATTCTTCACAGAACCATGTGCTGTTCAGTGCGAAGGAAACAGTGTAGATGCTTAAAGTAATTAGAGATGTTTCCTCTACCAAATGCATCTGAATTTCCACCTCTTACAATTCTTTCCCAGTAAGCCTTTTCTTTGGAGCTTCTATAATGCAGATTATAAGAAGGTGCACATACCGGCACAAGCACTATGCACGAACCGCTGTTACCCGCGGATTCCGATTCAATCGCATCAATCGCCTTTACTTCTGAGTTTGCCGCTAAGGAAGACGCGAGTCAGAAGACTGCCGATCACTGTATAGCGGCTTCTCTATTCACCCGGCTGTCTTTCTATATTAAGGAATCGCGAAAAACACGTGAAAATGAGTCTGTTTCAGGAGCTGTATGAGAATGTATACTGGACATCTGTGTTAGTGAGAGGGAAATTTTAAATCCCACTACTTTTCTGCTATAGAATGCAAAGTATGTCTGCATCAGTCATTCACCTGCAAGCACGATTTCAAACTTTTCTCTGACAACTGTTGTTATCCATTTTAGATCCTCATTGTAACACATCACTCCTCGTTTCCCTACCATACACAGTGATCGTTTTGATTCCTCACAGAACCATGTGCTGTTCAGTGCTAAGGAAACAGTGTAGATACTTAAAGTACTTAGACCTGTTTCCTCTAACAAATGCATGTGTCATTTCAACACTTACTATTGTTTCCCAGTAAGCCTTTTCATTGGAGCTTCTATAATGCAGATTATAAGAAGGTGCACATAACGGCACATGCTCTATGCACGAACCGCTGTTAACCGCGGATTCCGATTCAATCGCATCAATCGCCTTTACTTCTGAGATTGCCGGTAAGGAAGACGCGAGTCAGAAGACTGCCTTACACTCTATAGCGGCTTCACTATTCAGCCCTCTGCTGTCCTATATAACAAATCGCGAATAACGCATGTAAGGAACTCAGTTTCAGGAGCTGTACGAGAATGTATGCTGAACCCCAAAGTTTTTGAGACGAAAAATTTAAATCCCACTTTGCTCTGCAACTGAATACAAAGTATGTCTGCATCGGTCATTCACCTGCAAGCACGATTTCAAACTTTTCTCTGACAACTGTTGTTATACAATTTAGATCCTCATTGTAACACAGTCAACCCTCGTTTCCTTACTCTACCCAGTGATCCTTTTGATTCTCCACAGAAACATATGCTGTCTAGTGCCAAGGAAACAGTGTAGATGCTTAAAGTACTTATAGATGTTTCCTCTACCAAATGCATCTGTATTTCCTCCTATTACAATTGTTTCCCAAAATCTTTTCATTTGAACCTGTAGAATGCAAATTATACGAACGTGCACATACCGGCACAAGCACTATGCACGAACCGCTGTTAACCGCGGATTCCGATTCAATCGCATCAATCGCCTTTACTTCTGAGATTGCCGGTAAGGAAGAGTCAGAAGACTGCCTTACACTCTATAGCGGCTTCTTATTCAGCCGTCTACTGTCCTATATAACGATTCGCGGTTAACGCATGTAAGGGACTCAGTTTCAGGAGCTGTACGAGAACGTATGCTGAACCCCAATGTTAGTGGGACGAAAAATTTAAATCCCACTTTGCTCTGCAACTGAATACAAAGTATGTCTGCATCGGTCATTCACCTGCATCACGATTTCAAACTTTTCTCTGAGAAGTGTTCTTATCCATTTGAGATCCTCTATGTTACACAGTCACTCCTCGTTTCCTTACTCTACACAGTGATCGTTTTGATTCCTCACAGAAACATGTGCTGTTCAGTGCTAAGGAAACAGTGTAGATGCTATAATTACTTATAGCTGTTTCCTCTACCAAATGCATGTGTCATTTCACCACATACAATTTTTGCCAGTCAACCTTTTCATTGGAACTTCAATAATGCAAATTGTAAGAAGGTGCACATACCGGCACAAGCTCTATGCACGAACCGCTGTTAACCGCGGATTCCGATTCAATCGCATCAATCGCCTTGACTTCTGATTTTGCCGCTAAGGAAGAAGCGAGTCAGAAGACTGCCGAGCACTATATATCGGCTTCACTACTTTTCCGGCAATCATTCTATCTTAACGAATCGCTACTTACAAGTGAAAGTGACTCAGTTTCAGGAGCTGTATGAGAATATATACTGGACTCCAGTGTTAGTGAGAGGGAAATTTTAAATTCCAATTTACTCTGCGAATGAATGCAAAGTATGTCTGCATCGGTCATTCACCTGCAAGCACGATTTCAAACTTTTCTCTGACCACTGTTCTTATCCATTTTAGTTCCTCATTGTAACACAGTCACTCCTCGTTTCCTTACTCTACCCAGTGATCGTTTTGATTCTCCACAGAACCATATGCTGTCTAGTGCTAAGGAAACAGTGTAGATGCTTAAAGTACTTATAGATGTTTCCTCTACCAAATGCATCTGTATTTCCTCCTCTTACAATTGTTTCCCAATAATCTTTTCATTTGAACCTGTAGAATGCAAATTATAAGAAGGTGCACATAACGGCACAAGCACTATGCACGAACCGCCGTTAACCGCGGATTCCGATTCAATCGCATCAATCGCCTTTACTTCTGAGATTGCCGGTAAGGAAGACGCAAGTCAGAAGACTGCCGATCATTGTTTTCGGCTTCTCTATTCAGGCGGCTGTCTTGCTATATTTCGAATCGCGACTTTCACGTGAAAGTGACTCAGTTTCAGGAGCTGTATGAGAATGTATACTGTACCCCAGTGTTAACGAGAGGGAAATTTTAAATTCCAATATACTCTGTGAATGAATGCAAAGTAATTCTGCATCGGTCATTCACCTGCAAGCACGATTTCAAACTTTTCACTGAGAAGTGTTCTTATCCATTTGAGATCCTTTATGTAACACAGTCACTCCTCGTTTCCTTTCCATACAGAGTGATCTTTATGATTCTTCACAGAACCATGTGCTGTTCAGTGCGAAGGAAACAGTGTAGATGCTTAAAGTAATTAGAGATGTTTCCTCTATCAAATGCATCTGAATTTCCACCTCTTACAATTCTTTCCCAAGAAACATTTTTTGGGAGCTTCCTCCATGCAAATTATAAGAAGGTGCACATACCGGCACAAGCACTATGCACGAACCGCCGTTAACCGCGGATTCCGATTCAATCGCATCAATCGCCTTTACTTCTGAGTTTGCCGCTAAGGAAGAAGCGAGTCAGAAGACTGCCGATCACTGTATAGCTGCTTCTCTACTCACCCGGCTGTCTTTCTACATTAAGGAATCGCGAAAAACACGTGAAAATGAGTCTGTTTCAGGAGCTGTATGAGAATGTATACTGGACATCAGTGTTAGTGAGAGGGAAATTTTAAATCCCACTACTTTTCTGCTACTGAATGCAAAGTATGTCTGCATCAGTCATTCACCTGCAAGCACGATTTCAAACTTTTCTCTGACAACTGTTGTTATACATTTTAGATCCTCATTGTAACACAGTCACTCCTCGTTTCCTTACTCTACCCAGTGATCCTTTTGATTCTCCACAGAACCATATGCTGTCTAGTGCTAAGGAAACAGTGTAGATGCTTAAAGTACTTATAGATGTTTCCTCTACCAAATGAATCTGAATTTCCACCTCTTACAATTCTTTCCCAGTAAGCCTTTTCATTGGAGCTTCTATAATGCAGATTATAAGAAGGTGCACATACCGGCACAAGCACTATGCACGAACCGCTGTTAACTGCGGATTCCGATTCAATCGCATCAATCGCGTTTACTTCTGAGATTGCCGGTAAGGAAGACGCGAGTCAGAAGACTGCCTTACACTCTATAGCGGCTTCTTATTCAGCCGTCTACTGTCCTATATAAAGATCGCGGTTAGCGCATGTAAGGGACTCAGTTTCAGGAGATGTACGAGAATGTATGCTGAACCCCAAAGTTTTTGAGACGAAAAATTTAAATCCCACTTTGCTCTGCAACTGAATGCAAAGCATGTCTGCATCGGTCATTCACCTGCAAGCACGATTTCAAACTTTTCTCTGAGAAGTGTTCTTATCCATTTTAGATCCATTATGTAACACAGTCACTCCTCAATTCCTTACTCTACAAAGTGATCGTTTTGTTTCTCCACAGAACCATAAGCTGTTTAGTGCTAAGGAAACAGTGTAGATGCTTAAAGTACTTATAGATGTTTCCTCTACCAAATGCATCTGAATTTAAACCTCTTACAATTCTTTCCCAATAAACTTTTTATTGGAGCTTCCTTCATGCAAATTATAAGAAGGTGCACATACCGGCACATGCTCTATGCACGAACCGCTGTTAACCGCGGATTCCGACTCAATCGAATCAATTGCCTTTACTTCTGAGATTGCCGCTAAGGAAGACTCGAGACAGAGGACGGCCTTACACTCTATAGCGGCTTCTTATTCAGCCCTCTACTGTCCTATATAACGATTCGCGGTTAACGCATGTAAGGGACTCAGTTTCAGGAGCTGTACGAGAACGTATGCTGAACCCCAATGTTAGTGAGATGAAAAATTTAAATCCCACTTTGCTCTGCAACTGAATACAAAGTATGTCTGCATCGGTCATTCACCTGCAAGCACGATTTCAAACTTTTCTCTGAGAAGTGTTCTTATCCATTTGAGATCCTCTATGTTACACAGTCACTCCTCGTTTCCTTACTCTACACAGTGATCGTTTTGATTCCTCACAGAACCATATGCTGTTTAGTGCCAAGGAAACAGTGTAGATGCTTAAAGTAATTAGAGTTGTTTCCTCTACCAAATGCATCTGAATTTCCACCTCTTACAATTCTTTCCCAGTAAGCCTTTTCATTGGAGCTTCTATAATGCAGATTATAAGAAGGTGCACATACCGGCACAAGCTCTATGCACGAACCGCTGTTAACCGCGGATTCCGATTCAATCGAATCAATTGCCTTTACTTCTGAGATTGCCGCTAAGGAAGACTCGAGACAGAGGACGGCCTTACACTCTATAGCGGCTTCTTATTCAGCCCTCTACTGTCCTATATAACGATTCGCGGTTAACGCATGTAAGGGACTCAGTTTCAGGAGCTGTACGAGAACGTATGCTGAACCCACATGTTAGTGAGATGAAAAATTTAAATCCCACTTTGCTCTGCAACTGAATACAAAGTATGTCTGCATCGGTCATTCACCTGCAAGCACGATTTCAAACTTTTCTCTGAGAAGTGTTCTTATCCATTTGAGATCCTCTATGTTACACAGTCACTCCTCGTTTCCTTACTCTACACAGTGATCGTTTTGATTCCTCACAGAACCATATGCTGTTTAGTGCCAAGGAAACAGTGTAGATGCTTAAAGTAATTAGAGTTGTTTCCTCTACCAAATGCATCTGAATTTCCACCTCTTACAATTCTTTCCCAGTAAGCCTTTTCATTGGAGCTTCTATAATGCAGATTATAAGAAGGTGCACATACCGGCACATGCTCTATGCACGAACCGCTGTTAACCGCGGATTCCGATTCAATCGAATCAATTGCCTTTACTTCTGAGATTGCCGCTAAGGAAGACTCGAGACAGAGGACGGCCTTACACTCTATAGCGGCTTCTTATTCAGCCCTCTACTGTCCTATATAACGATTCGCGGTTAACGCATGTAAGGGACTCAGTTTCAGGAGCTGTACGAGAACGTATGCTGAACCCACATGTTAGTGAGATGAAAAATTTAAATCCCACTTTGCTCTGCAACTGAATACAAAGTATGTCTGCATCGGTCATTCACCTGCAAGCACGATTTCAAACTTTTCTCTGAGAAGTGTTCTTATCCATTTGAGATCCTCTATGTTACACAGTCACTCCTCGTTTCCTTACTCTACACAGTGATCGTTTTGATTCCTCACAGAACCATATGCTGTTTAGTGCCAAGGAAACAGTGTAGATGCTTAAAGTACTTATAGATGTTTCCTCTACCAAATGCATCTGAATTTCCACATCTTAAAATTCTTTCCCAATAAACTTTTTATAGGAGCTTCCTTCATGCAAATTATTAGAAGGTGCACATACCGGCACAAGCACTATGCACGAACCGCCGTTAACCGCGGATTCCGATTCAATCGCATCAATCGCCTTTACTTCTGAGATTGCCGCTAAGGAAGACGCGAGTCAGAAGACTGCCTTACACTCTATAGCGGCTTCTTATTCAGCCGTCTACTGTCCTATATAACGATTCGCGGTTTACGCATGTAAGGGACTCAGTTTCAGGAGCTGTACGAGAACTTATGCTGAACCCCAATGTTAGTGAGACGTAAAATTTAAATCCCACTTTGCTCTGCAACTGAATACAAAGTATGTCTGCATCGGTCATTCACCTGCAAGCACGATTTCAAACTTTTCTCTGACAACTGTTCTTATCCATTTTAGTTCCTCTATGTAACACAGTCACTCCTCGTTTCCTTTCCATACAGAGTGATCTTTATGATTCTTCACAGAACCATGTGCTGTTCAGTGCTAAGGAAACAGTGTAGATGCTTAAAGTACTTATAGATGTTTCCTCTACCAAATGCATCTGTATTTCCTCCTCTTACAATTGTTTCCCAATAATCTTTTCATTTGAACCTGTAGAATGCAAATTATAAGAAGGTGCACATACCGGCACAAGCACTATGCACGAACCGCTGTTAACCGCGGATTCCGATTCAATCGCATCAATCGCCTTTACTTCTGAGATTGCCGCTAAGGAAGACGCGAGTCAGAAGACTGCCGATCATTGTTTTCGGCTTCTCTATTCACCCGGCTGTCTTTCTATATTAAGGAATCGCGACTTTCACGTGAAAGTGACTCAGTTTCAGGAGCTGTATTAGAATGTATACTGTACCCCAGTGTTAGCGAGAGGGAAATTTTAAATCCATCTTAACTCTGCTACTGAATGCAAAGTAATTCTGCATCGGTCATTCAACTGCAAGCACGATTTCAAACTTTTCTCTGACAAGTGTTGTTATCCATTTTAGATCCTCATTGTAACACATCACTCCTCGTTTCCCTACCATACACAGTGATCGTTTTGATTCCTCACAGAACCATGTGCTGTTTAGTGCTAAGGAAACAGTGTAGATACTGAAAGTACTTAGACCTGTTTCCTCTAACAAATGCATGTGTCATTTCAACACTTACTATTGTTTCCCAGTAAGCCTTTTCATTGGAGCTTCTATAATGCAGATTATAAGAAGGTGCACATACCGGCACATGCTCTATGCACGAACCGCTGTTAACCGCGGATTCCGATTCAATCGCATCAATCGCCTTTACTTCTGAGATTGCCGGTAAGGAAGACGCGAGTCAGAAGACTGCCTTACACTCTATAGCGGCTTCACTATTCAGCCCTCTGCTGTCCTATATAACAAATCGCGAATAACGCATGTAAGGAACTCAGTTTCAGGAGCTGTACGAGAATGTATGCTGAACCCCAAAGTTTTTGAGACGAAAAATTTAAATCCCACTTTGCTCTGCAACTGAATACAAAGTATGTCTGCATCGGTCATTCACCTGCAAGCACGATTTCAAACTTTTCTCTGAGAAGTGTTCTTATCCATTTGAGATCCTTTATGTAACACAGTCACTCCTCGTTTCCTTTCCATACAGAGTGATCTTTATGATTCTTCACAGAACCATGTGCTGTTCAGTGCTAAGGAAACAGTGTAGATGCTTAAAGTAATTAGAGATGTTTCCTCTATCAAATGCATCTGAATTTCCACCTCTTACAATTCTTTCCCAAGAAACTTTTTATTGGAGCTTCCTCCATGCAAATAATAAGAAGGTGCACATACCGGCACAAGCACTATGCACGAACCGCTGTTAACCGCGGATTCCAATTCAATCGCATCAATCGCCTTTACTTCTGAGTTTGCCGCTAAGGAAGAAGCGAGTCAGAAGACTGCCGATCACTGTATAGCGGCTTCTCTATTCACCCGGCTGTCTTTCTATATTAAGGAATCGCGAAAAACACGTGAAAATGAGTCTGTTTCAGGAGCTGTATGAGAATGTATACTGGACATCAGTGTTAGTGAGAGGGAAATTTTAAATCCCACTACTTTTCTGCTACTGAATGCAAAGTATGTCTGCATCAGTCATTCACCTGCAAGCACGATTTCAAACTTTTCTCTGACAACTGTTGTTATACAATTTAGATCCTCATTGTAACACAGTCAACCCTCGTTTCCTTACTCTACCCAGTGATCCTTTTGATTCTCCACAGAAACATATGCTGTCTAGTGCCAAGGAAACAGTGTAGATGCTTAAAGTACTTATAGATGTTTCCTCTACCAAATGCATCTGTATTTCCTCCTATTACAATTGTTTCCCAAAATCTTTTCATTTGAACCTGTAGAATGCAAATTATACGAACGTGCACATACCGGCACAAGCACTATGCACGAACCGCTGTTAACCGCGGATTCCGATTCAATCGCATCAATCGCCTTTACTTCTGAGATTTCCGCTAAGGAAGACGCGAGTCAGAAGACTGCCTTACACTCTATAGCGGCTTCTTATTCAGCCGTCTACTGTCCTATATAACGATTCGCGGTTAACGCATGTAAGGGACTCAGTTTCAGGAGCTGTACGAGAACGTATGCTGAACCCCAATGTTAGTGAGACGAAAAATTTAAATCCCACTTTGCTCTGCAACTGAATACAAAGTATGTCTGCATCGGTCATTCACCTGCATCACGATTTCAAACTTTTCTCTGAGAAGTGTTCTTATCCATTTGAGATCAATTATGTTACACAGTCACTCCTCGTTTCCTTACTCTACACAGTGATCGTTTTGATTCCTCACAGAAACATGTGCTGTTCAGTGCTAAGGAAACAGTGTAGATGCTATAATTACTTATAGCTCTTTCCTCTACCAAATGCATGTGTCATTTCACCACATACAATTTTTGCCAGTCAACCTTTTCATTGGAACTTCAATAATGCAAATTGTAAGAAGGTGCACATACCGGCACAAGCTCTATGCACGAACCGCTGTTAACCGCGGATTCCGATTCAATCGCATCAATCGCCTTGACTTCTGATTTTGCCGCTAAGGAAGAAGCGAGTCAGAAGATTGCCGAGCACTATATATCGGCTTCACTACTTTTCCGGCAATCATTCTATCTTAACGAATCGCTACTTACAAGTGAAAGTGACTCAGTTTCAGGAGCTGTATGAGAATATATACTGGACTCCAGTGTTAGTGAGAGGGAAATTTTAAATTCCAATTTACTCTGCGAATGAATGCAAAGTATGTCTGCATCGGTCATTCACCTGCAAGCACGATTTCAAACTTTTCTCTGACCACTGTTCTTATCCATTTTAGTTCCTCATTGTAACACAGTCACTCCTCGTTTCCTTACTCTACCCAGTGATCGTTTTGATTCTCCACAGAACCATATGCTGTCTAGTGCTAAGGAAACAGTGTAGATGCTTAAAGTACTTATAGATGTTTCCTCTACCAAATGCATCTGTATTTCCTCCTCTTACAATTGTTTCCCAATAATCTTTTCATTTGAACCTGTAGAATGCAAATTATAAGAAGGTGCACATAACGGCACAAGCACTATGCACGAACCGCCGTTAACCGCGGATTCCGATTCAATCGCATCAATCGCCTTTACTTCTGAGATTGCCGGTAAGGAAGACGCAAGTCAGAAGACTGCCGATCATTGTTTTCGGCTTCTCTATTCAGGCGGCTGTCTTGCTATATTTCGAATCGCGACTTTCACGTGAAAGTGACTCAGTTTCAGGAGCTGTATGAGAATGTATACTGTACCCCAGTGTTAACGAGAGGGAAATTTTAAATTCCAATATACTCTGTGAATGAATGCAAAGTAATTCTGCATCGGTCATTCACCTGCAAGCACGATTTCAAACTTTTCTCTGAGAAGTGTTCTTATCCATTTGAGATCCTTTATGTAACACAGTCACTCCTCGTTTCCTTTCCATACAGAGTGATCTTTATGATTCTTCACAGAACCATGTGCTATTCAGTGCGAAGGAAACAGTGTAGATGCTTAAAGTAATTAGAGATGTTTCCTCTATCAAATGCATCTGAATTTCCACCTCTTACAATTCTTTCCCAAGAAACTTTTTTTGGGAGCTTCCTCCATGCAAATTATAAGAAGGTGCACATACCGGCACAAGCACTATGCACGAACCGCCGTTAACCGCGGATTCCGATTCAATCGCATCAATCGCCTTTACTTCTGAGTTTGCCGCTAAGGAAGAAGCGAGTCAGAAGACTGCCGATCACTGTATAGCTGCTTCTCTATTCACCCGGCTGTCTTTCTACATTAAGGAATCGCGAAAAACACGTGAAAATGAGTCTGTTTCAGGAGCTGTATGAGAATGTATACTGGACATCAGTGTTAGTGAGAGGGAAATTTTAAATCCCACTACTTTTCTGCTACTGAATGCAAAGTATGTCTGCATCAGTCATTCACCTGCAAGCACGATTTCAAACTTTTCTCTGACAACTGTTGTTATACATTTTAGATCCTCATTGTAACACAGTCACTCCTCGTTTCCTTACTCTACCCAGTGATCCTTTTCATTCTCCACAGAACCATATGCTGTCTAGTGCTAAGGAAACAGTGTAGATGCTTAAAGTACTTATAGATGTTTCCTCTACCAAATGCATCTGAATTTCCACCTCTTACAATTCTTTCCCAGTAAGCCTTTTCATTGGAGCTTCTATAATGCAGATTATAAGAAGGTGCACATACCGGCACAAGCACTATGCACGAACCGCTGTTAACTGCGGATTCCGATTCAATCGCATCAATCGCCTTTACTTCTGAGATTGCCGCTAAGGAAGACGCGAGTCAGAAGACTGCCTTACACTCTATAGCGGCTTCTTATTCAGCCGTCTACTGTCCTATATAAAGATCGCGGTTAGCGCATGTAAGGGACTCAGTTTCAGGAGATGTACGAGAATGTATGCTGAACCCCAAAGTTTTTGAGACGAAAAATTTAAATCCCACTTTGCTCTGCAACTGAATGCAAAGCATGTCTGCATCGGTCATTCACCTGCAAGCACGATTTCAAACTTTTCTCTGAGAAGTGTTCTTATCCATTTTAGATCCATTATGTAACACAGTCACTCCTCAATTCCTTACTCTACAAAGTGATCGTTTTGTTTCTCCACAGAACCATAAGCTGTTTAGTGCTAAGGAAACAGTGTAGATGCTTAAAGTACTTATAGATGTTTCCTCTACCAAATGCATCTGAATTTAAACCTCTTACAATTCTTTCCCAATAAACTTTTTATTGGAGCTTCCTTCATGCAAATTATAAGAAGGTGCACATACCGGCACATGCTCTATGCACGAACCGCTGTTAACCGCGGATTCCGACTCAATCGAATCAATTGCCTTTACTTCTGAGATTGCCGCTAAGGAAGACTCGAGACAGAGGACGGCCTTACACTCTATAGCGGCTTCTTATTCAGCCCTCTACTGTCCTATATAACGATTCGCGGTTAACGCATGTAAGGGACTCAGTTTCAGGAGCTGTACGAGAACGTATGCTGAACCCACATGTTAGTGAGATGAAAAATTTAAATCCCACTTTGCTCTGCAACTGAATACAAAGTATGTCTGCATCGGTCATTCACCTGCAAGCACGATTTCAAACGTTTCTCTGAGAAGTGTTCTTATCCATTTGAGATCCTTTATGAAACACAGTCACTCCTCGTTTCCTTACTCTACACAGTGATCGTTTTGATTCCTCACAGAACCATATGCTGTTTAGTGCCAAGGAAACAGTGTAGATGCTTAAAGTAATTAGAGATGTTTCCTCTACCAAATGCATCTGAATTTCCACCTCTTACAATTCTTTCCCAGTAAGCCTTTTCATTGGAGCTTCTATAATGCAGATTATAAGAAGGTGCACATACCGGCACATGCTCTATGCACGAACCGCTGTTAACCGCGGATTCCGACTCAATCGAATCAATTGCCTTTACTTCTGAGATTGCCGCTAAGGAAGACTCGAGACAGAGGACGGCCTTACACTCTATAGCGGCTTCTTATTCAGCCCTCTATTGTCCTATATAACGATTCGCGGTTTACGCATGTAAGGGACTCAGTTTCAGGAGCTGTACGAGAACGTATGCTGAACCCCAATGTTAGTGAGATGAAAAATTTAAATCCCACTTTGCTCTGCAACTGAATACAAAGTATGTCTGCATCGGTCATTCACCTGCAAGCACGATTTCAAACTTTTCTCTGACAACTGTTGTTATACAATTTAGATCCTCTATGTTACACAGTCACTCCTCGTTTCCTTACTCTACACAGTGATCGTTTTGATTCCTCACAGAACCATATGCTGTTTAGTGCCAAGGAAACAGTGTAGATGCTTAAAGTAATTAGAGATGTTTCCTCTACCAAATGCATCTGAATTTCCACCTCTTACAATTCTTTCCCAGTAAGCCTTTTCATTGGAGCTTCTATAATGCAGATTATAAGAAGGTGCACATACCGGCACATGCTCTATGCACGAACCGCTGTTAACCGCGGATTCCGATTCAATCGAATCAATTGCCTTTACTTCTGAGATTGCCGCTAAGGAAGACTCGAGACAGAGGACGGCCTTACACTCTATAGCGGCTTCTTATTCAGCCCTCTACTGTCCTATATAACGATTCGCGGTTAACGCATGTAAGGAACTCAGTTTCAGGAGCTGTACGAGAACGTATGCTGAACCCACATGTTAGTGAGATGAAAAATTTAAATCCCACTTTGCTCTGCAACTGAATACAAAGTATGTCTGCATCGGTCATTCACCTGCAAGCACGATTTCAAACTTTTCTCTGAGAAGTGTTCTTATCCATTTGAGATCCTCTATGTTACACAGTCACTCCTCGTTTCCTTACTCTACACAGTGATCGTTTTGATTCCTCACAGAACCATATGCTGTTTAGTGCCAAGGAAACAGTGTAGATGCTTAAACTACTTATAGATGTTTCCTCTACCAAATGCATCTGAATTTCAACATCTTAAAATTCTTTCCCAATAAACTTTTTATAGGAGCTTCCTTCATGCAAATTATTAGAAGGTGCACATACCGGCACAAGCACTATGCACGAACCGCTGTTAACCGCGGATTCCGATTCAATCGCATCAATCGCCTTTACTTCTGAGATTGCCGCTAAGGAAGACGCGAGTCAGAAGACTGCCTTACACTCTATAGCGGCTTCTTATTCAGCCGTCTACTGTCCTATATAACGATACGCGGTTTACACATATAAGGGACTCAGTTTCAGGAGCTGTACGAGAACGTATGCTGAACCCCAATGTTAGTGAGACGTAAAATTTAAATCCCACTTTGCTCTGCAACTGAATACAAAGTATGTCTGCATCGGTCATTCACCTGTAAGCACGATTTCAAACTTTTCTCTGACCACTGTTCTTATCCATTTTAGTTCCTCTATGTAACACAGTCACTCCTCGTTTCCTTTCCGTACAGAGTGATCTTTATGATTCTTCACAGAACCATGTGCTGTTCAGTGCTAAGGAAACAGTGTAGATACTTAAAGTACTTAGACCTGTTTCCTCTAACAAATGCATGTGTCATTTCAACACTTACTATTGTTTCCCAGTAAGCCTTTTCATTGGAGCTTCTATAATGCAGATTATAAGAAGGTGCACATACCGGCACAAGCACTATGCACGAACCGCTGTTAACCGCGGATTCCGATTCAATCGCATCAATCGCCTTTACTTCTGAGATTGCCGGTAAGGAAGACGCGAGTCAGAAGACTGCCTTACACTCTATAGCGGCTTCTTATTCAGCCGTCTACTGTCCTATATAACGATTCGCGGTTAACGCATGTAAGGGACTCAGTTTCAGGAGCTGTACGAGAACGTATGCTGAACCCCAATGTTAGTGAGATGAAAAATTTAAATCCCACTTTGCTCTGCAACTGAATACAAAGTATGTCTGCATCGGTCATTCACCTGCAAGCACGATTTCAAACTTTTCTCTGAGAAGTGTTCTTATCCATTTGAGATCCTCTATGTTACACAGTCACTCCTCGTTTCCTTACTCTACACAGTGATCGTTTTGATTCCTCACAGAAACATGTGCTGTTCAGTGCTAAGGAAACAGTGTAGATGCTATAATTACTTATAGCTGTTTCCTCTACCAAATGCATGTGTCATTTCACCACATACAATTTTTGCCAGTCAACCTTTTCATTGGAACTTCAATAATGCAAATTGTAAGAAGGTGCACATACCGGCACAAGCTCTATGCACGAACCGCTGTTAACCGCGGATTCCGATTCAATCGCATCAATCGCCTTGACTTCTGATTTTGCCGCTAAGGAAGAAGCGAGTCAGAAGACTGCCGAGCACTATATATCGGCTTCACTACTTTTCCGGCAATCATTCTATCTTAACGAATCGCTACTTACAAGTGAAAGTGACTCAGTTTCAGGAGCTGTATGAGAATATATACTGGACTCCAGTGTTAGTGAGAGGGAAATTTTAAATTCCAATTTACTCTGCGAATGAATGCAAAGTATGTCTGCATCGGTCATTCACCTGCAAGCACGATTTCAAACTTTTCTCTGACCACTGTTCTTATCCATTTTAGTTCCTCATTGTAACACAGTCACTCCTCGTTTCCTTACTCTACCCAGTGATCGTTTTGATTCTCCAAAGAACCATATGCTGTCTAGTGCTAAGGAAACAGTGTAGATGCTTAAAGTACTTATAGATGTTTCCTCTACCAAATGCATCTGTATTTCCTCCTCTTACAATTGTTTCCCAATAATCTTTTCATTTGAACCTGTAGAATGCAAATTATAAGAAGGTGCACATAACGGCACAAGCACTATGCACGAACCGCCGTTAACCGCGGACTCCGATTCAATCGCATCAATCGCCTTTACTTCTGAGATTGCCGGTAAGGAAGACGCAAGTCAGAAGACTGCCGATCATTGTTTTCGGCTTCTCTATTCAGGCGGCTGTCTTGCTATATTTCGAATCGCGACTTTCACGTGAAAGTGACTCAGTTTCAGGAGCTGTATGAGAATGTATACTGTACCCCAGTGTTAACGAGAGGGAAATTTTAAATTCCAATATACTCTGTGAATGAATGCAAAGTATGTCTGCATCGGTCATTCACCTGCAAGCACGATTTCAAACTTTTCTCTGACAAGTGTTGTTATCCATTTTAGATCCTCATTGTAACACATCACTCCTCGTTTCCCTACCATACACAGTGATCGTTTTGATTCCACACAAATCCATGTGCTGTTCAGTGCTAAGGAAACAGTGTAGATGCTTAAACTACTTATAGATGTTTCCTCTACCAAATGCATCTGTATTTCCTCCTCTTACAATTGTTTCCCAATAATCTTTTCATTTGAACCTGTAGAATGCAAATTATAAGAAGGTGCACATACCGGCACAAGCACTATGCACGAACCGCTGTTAACCGCGGATTCCGATTCAATCGCATCAATCGCCTTTACTTCTGAGATTGCCGGTAAGGAAGACGCGAGTCAGAAGACTGCCTTACACTCTATAGCGGCTTCTTATTCAGCCGTCTACTGTCCTATATAACGATTCGCGGTTAACGCATGTAAGGGACTCAGTTTCAGGAGCTGTACGAGAACGTATGCTGAACCCCAATGTTAGTGAGACGAAAAATTTAAATCCCACTTTGCTCTGCAACTGAATACAAAGTATGTCTGCTTCGGTCATTCACCTGCATCACGATTTCAAACTTTTCTCTGAGAAGTGTTCTTATCCATTTGATATCCTCTATGTTACACAGTCACTCCTCGTTTCCTTACTCTACACAGTGATCGTTTTGATTCCTCACAGAACCATGTGCTGTTCCGTGCTAAGGAAACAGTGTAGATACTTAAAGTACTTAGACCTGCTTCCTCTAACAAATGCATGTGTCATTTCAACACTTACTATTGTTTCCCAGTAAGCCTTTTCATTGGAGCTTCTATAATGCAGATTATAAGAAGGTGCACATACCGGCACAAGCACTATGCACGAACCGCTGTTAACCGCGGATTCCGATTCAATCGCATCAATCGCCTTTAATTCTGAGATTGCCGGTAAGGAAGACGCGAGTCAGAAGACTGCCTTACACTCTATAGCGGCTTCACTATTCAGCCCTCTGCTGTCCTATATAACAAATCGCAAATAACGCATGTAAGGAACTCAGTTTCAGGAGATGTACGAGAATGTATGCTGAACCCCAATGTTAGTGAGATGAAAAATTTAAATCCCACTTTGCTCTGCAACTGAATACAAATTATGTCTGCATCGGTCATTCACCTGCAAGCACGATTTCAAACTTTTCTCTGAGAAGTGTTCTTATCCATTTGAGATCCTTTATGAAACACAGTCACTCCTCGTTTCCTTTCCATACAGAGTGATCTTTATGATTCTTCACAGAACCATGTGCTGTTCAGTGCGAAGGAAACAGTGTAGATGCTTAAAGTAATTAGAGATGTTTCCTCTATCAAATGCATCTGAATTTCCACCTCTTACAATTCTTTCCCAAGAAACTTTTTTTGGGAGCTTCCTCCATGCAAATTATAAGAAGGTGCACATACCGGCACAAGCACTATGCACGAACCGCTGTTAACTGCGGATTCCGATTCAATCGCATCAATCGCCTTTACTTCTGAGATTGCCGCTAAGGAAGACGCGAGTCAGAAGACTGCCTTACACTCTATAGCGGCTTCTTAGTCAGCCGTCTACTGTCCTATATAAAGATCGCGGTTAGCGCATGTAAGGGACTCAGTTTCAGGAGATGTACGAGAATGTATGCTGAACCCCAAAGTTTTTGAGACGAAAAATTTAAATCCCACTTTGCTCTGCAACTGAATGCAAAGCATGTCTGCATCGGTCATTCACCTGCAAGCACGATTTCAAACTTTTCTCTGAGAAGTGTTCTTATCCATTTTAGATCCATTATGTAACACAGTCACTCCTCAATTCCTTACTCTACAAAGTGATCGTTTTGTTTCTCCACAGAACCATAAGCTGTTTAGTGCTAAGGAAACAGTGTAGATGCTTAAAGTACTTATAGATGTTTCCTCTACCAAATGCATCTGAATTTAAACCTCTTACAATTCTTTCCCAATAAACTTTTTATTGGAGCTTCCTTCATGCAAATTATAAGAAGGTGCACATACCGGCACATGCTCTATGCACGAACCGCTGTTAACCGCGGATTCCGACTCAATCGAATCAATTGCCTTTACTTCTGAGATTGCCGCTAAGGAAGACTCGAGACAGAGGACGGCCTTACACTCTATAGCGGCTTCTTATTCAGCCGTCTACTGTCCTATATAACGATTCGCGGTTAACGCATGTAAGGGACTCAGTTTCAGGAGCTGTACGAGAACGTATGCTGAACCCACATGTTAGTGAGATGAAAAATTTAAATCCCACTTTGCTCTGCAACTGAATACAAAGTATGTCTGCATCGGTCATTCACCTGCAAGCACGATTTCAAACGTTTCTCTGAGAAGTGTTCTTATCCATTTGAGATCCTTTATGAAACACAGTCACTCCTCGTTTCCTTACTCTACACAGTGATCGTTTTGATTCCTCACAGAACCATATGCTGTTTAGTGCCAAGGAAACAGTGTAGATGCTTAAAGTAATTAGAGATGTTTCCTCTACCAAATGCATCTGAATTTCCACCTCTTACAATTCTTTCCCAGTAAGCCTTTTCATTGGAGCTTCTATAATGCAGATTATAAGAAGGTGCACATACCGGCACATGCTCTATGCACGAACCGCTGTTAACCGCGGATTCCGATTCAATCGAATCAATTGCCTTTACTTCTGAGATTGCCGCTAAGGAAGACGCGAGTCAGAAGACTGCCTTACACTCTATAGCGGCTTCTTATTCAGCCCTCTACTGTCCTATATAACGATTCGCGGTTAACGCATGTAAGGGACTCAGTTTCAGGAGCTGTATGAGAACGTATGCTGAACCCACATGTTAGTGAGATGAAAAATTTAAATCCCACTTTGCTCTGCAACTGAATACAAAGTATGTCTGCTTCGGTCATTCACCTGCAAGCACGATTTCAAACTTTTCTCTGAGAAGTGTTCTTATCCATTTGAGATCCTTTATGAAACACAGTCACTCCTCGTTTCCTTTCCATACAGAGTGATCTTTATGATTCTTCACAGAACCATGTGCTATTCAGTGCGAAGGAAACAGTGTAGATGCTTAAAGTAATTAGAGATGTTTCCTCTATCAAATGCATCTGAATTTCCACCTCTTACAATTCTTTCCCAAGAAACTTTTTTTGGGAGCTTCCTCCATGCAAATTATAAGAAGGTGCACATACCGGCACAAGCACTATGCACGAACCGCTGTTAACTGCGGATTCCGATTCAATCGCATCAATCGCCTTTACTTCTGAGATTGCCGCTAAGGAAGACGCGAGTCAGAAGACTGCCTTACACTCTATAGCGGCTTCTTAGTCAGCCGTCTACTGTCCTATATAAAGATCGCGGTTAGCCCATGTAAGGGACTCAGTTTCAGGAGATGTACGAGAATGTATGCTGAACCCCAAAGTTTTTGAGACGAAAAATTTAAATCCCACTTTGCTCTGCAACTGAATGCAAAGCATGTCTGCATCGGTCATTCACCTGCAAGCACGATTTCAAACTTTTCTCTGAGAACTGTTCTTATCCATTTTAGATCCATTATGTAACACAGTCACTCCTCAATTCCTTACTCTACACAGTGATCGTTTTGATTCCTCACAGAACCATATGCTGTTTAGTGCCAAGGAAACAGTGTAGATGCTTAAAGTAATTAGAGATGTTTCCTCTACCAAATGCATCTGAATTTCCACCTCTTACAATTCTTTCCCAGTAAGCCTTTTCATTGGAGCTTCTATAATGCAGATTATAAGAAGGTGCACATACCGGCACATGCTCTATGCACGAACCGCTGTTAACCGCGGATTCCGATTCAATCGAATCAATTGCCTTTACTTCTGAGATTGCCGCTAAGGAAGACTCGAGACAGAGGACGGCCTTACACTCTATAGCGGCTTCTTATTCAGCCCTCTACTGTCCTATATAACGATTCGCGGTTAACGCATGTAAGGGACTCAGTTTCAGGAGCTGTACGAGAACGTATGCTGAACCCATATGTTAGTGAGATGAAAAATTTAAATCCCACTTTGCTCTGCAACTGAATACAAAGTATGTCTGCTTCGGTCATTCACCTGCAAGCACGATTTCAAACTTTTCTCTGAGAAGTGTTCTTATCCATTTGAGATCCTCTATGTTACACAGTCACTCCTCGTTTCCTTACTCTACACAGTGATCGTTTTGATTCCTCACAGAACCATATGCTGTTTAGTGCCAAGGAAACAGTGTAGATGCTTAAACTACTTATAGATGTTTCCTCTACCAAATGCATCTGAATTTCCACATCTTAAAATTCTTTCCCAATAAACTTTTTATAGGAGCTTCCTTCATGCAAATTATTAGAAGGTGCACATACCGGCACAAGCACTATGCACGAACCGCTGTTAACCGCGGATTCCGATTCAATCGCATCAATCGCCTTTACTTCTGAGATTGCCGCTAAGGAAGACGCGAGTCAGAAGACTGCCTTACACTCTATAGCGGCTTCTTATTCAGCCGTCTACTGTCCTATATAACGATTCGCGGTTTACGCATGTAAGGGACTCAGTTTCAGGAGCTGTACGAGAACGTATGCTGAACCCCAATGTTAGTGAGACGTAAAATTTAAATCCCACTTTGCTCTGCAACTGAATACAAAGTATGTCTGCATCGGTCATTCACCTGCAAGCACGATTTCAAACTTTTCTCTGACAACTGTTCTTATCCATTTTAGATCCTCTATGTAACACAGTCACTCCTCGTTTCCTTTCCATACAGAGTGATCTTTATGATTCTTCACAGAACCATGTGCTGTTCAGTGCTAAGGAAACAGTGTAGATGCTTAAAGTACTTATAGATGTTTCCTCTACCAAATGCATCTGTATTTCCTCCTCTTACAATTGTTTCCCAATAATCTTTTCATTTGAACCTGTAGAATGCAAATTATAAGAAGGTGCACATACCGGCACAAGCACTATGCACGAACCGCCGTTAACCGCGGATTCCGATTCAATCGCATCAATCGCCTTTACTTCTGAGATTGCCGCTAAGGAAGACGCAAGTCAGAAGACTGCCGATCATTGTTTTCGGCTTCTCTATTCACCCGGCTGTCTTTCTATATTAAGGAATCGCGACTTTCACGTGAAAGTGACTCAGTTTCAGGAGCTGTATTAGAATGTATACTGTACCCCAGTGTTAGCGAGAGGGAAATTTTAAATCCATCTTAACTCTGCTACTGAATGCAAAGTAATTCTGCATCGGTCATTCACCTGCAAGCACGATTTCAAACTTTTCTCTGACAAGTGTTGTTATCCATTTTAGATCCTCATTGTAACACATCACTCCTCGTTTCCTTACTCTACACAGTGATCGTTTTGATTCCTCACAGAACCATGTGCTGTTTAGTGCTAAGGAAACATTGTAGATACTTAAAGTACTTAGACCTGTTTCCTCTAACAAATGCATGTGTCATTTCAACACTTACTATTGTTTCCCAGTAAGCCTTTTCATTGGAGCTTCTATAATGCAGATTATAAGAAGGTGCACATACCGGCACAAGCACTATGCACGAACCGCTGTTAACCGCGGATTCCGATTCAATCGCATCAATCGCCTTTACTTCTGAGATTGCCGCTAAGGAAGACGCGAGTCAGAAGACTGCCTTACACTCTATAGCGGCTTCTTATTCAGCCCTCTACTGTCCTATATAACGATTCGCGGTTAACGCATGTAAGGGACTCAGTTTCAGGAGCTGTACGAGAACGTATGCTGAACCCCAATGTTAGTGAGACGAAAAATTTAAATCCCACTTTGCTCTGCAACTGAATACAAAGTATGTCTGCATCGGTCATTCACCTGCATCACGATTTCAAACTTTTCTCTGAGAAGTGTTCTTATCCATTTGAGATCAATTATGTTACACAGTCACTCCTCGTTTCCTTACTCTACACAGTGATCGTTTTGATTCCTCACAGAAACATGTGCTGTTCAGTGCTAAGGAAACAGTGTAGATGCTATAATTAATTATAGCTGTTTCCTCTACCAAATGCATGTGTCATTTCACCACATACAATTTTTGCCAGTCAACCTTTTCATTGGAACTTCAATAATGCAAATTGTAAGAAGGTGCACATACCGGCACAAGCTCTATGCACGAACCGCTGTTAACCGCGGATTCCGATTCAATCGCATCAATCGCCTTGACTTCTGATTTTGCCGCTAAGGAAGAAGCGAGTCAGAAGACTGCCGAGCACTATATATCGGCTTCACTACTTTTCCGGCAATCATTCTATCTTAACGAATCGCTACTTACAAGTGAAAGTGACTCAGTTTCAGGAGCTGTATGAGAATATATACTGGACTCCAGTGTTAGTGAGAGGGAAATTTTAAATTCCAATTTACTCTGCGAATGAATGCAAAGTATGTCTGCATCGGTCATTCACCTGCAAGCACGATTTCAAACTTTTCTCTGACCACTGTTCTTATCCATTTTAGTTCCTCATTGTAACACAGTCACTCCTCGTTTCCTTACTCTACCCAGTGATCGTTTTGATTCTCCACAGAACCATATGCTGTCTAGTGCTAAGGAAACAGTGTAGATGCTTAAAGTACTTATAGATGTTTCCTCTACCAAATGCATCTGTATTTCCTCCTCTTACAATTGTTTCCCAATAATCTTTTCATTTGAACCTGTAGAATGCAAATTATAAGAAGGTGCACATAACGGCACAAGCACTATGCACGAACCGCCGTTAACCGCGGATTCCGATTCAATCGCATCAATCGCCTTTACTTCTGAGATTGCCGGTAAGGAAGACGCAAGTCAGAAGACTGCCGATCATTGTTTTCGGCTTCTCTATTCAGGCGGCTGTCTTGCTATATTTCGAATCGCGACTTTCACGTGAAAGTGACTCAGTTTCAGGAGCTGTATGAGAATGTATACTGTACCCCAGTGTTAACGAGAGGGAAATTTTAAATTCCAATATACTCTGTGAATGAATGCAAAGTATGTCTGCATCGGTCATTCACCTGCAAGCACGATTTCAAACTTTTCTCTGACAAGTGTTGTTATCCATTTTAGATCCTCATTGTAACACATCACTCCTCGTTTCCCTACCATACACAGTGATCGTTTTGATTCCACACAAATCCATGTGCTGTTCAGTGCTAAGGAAACAGTGTAGATGCTTAAACTACTTATAGATGTTTCCTCTACCAAATGCATCTGTATTTCCTCCTCTTACAATTGTTTCCCAATAATCTTTTCATTTGAACCTGTAGAATGCATATTATAAGAAGGTGCACATACCGGCACAAGCACTATGCACGAACCGCTGTTAACCGCGGATTCCGACTCAATCGCATCAATCGCCTTTACTTCTGAGATTGCCGCTAAGGAAGACTCGAGACAGAGGACGGCCTTACACTCTATTGCGGCTTCTTATTCAGCCGTCTACTGTCCTATATAACGATTCGCGGTTAATGCATGTAAGGGACTCAGTTTCAGGAGCTGTACGAGAACGTATGCTGAACCCCAATGTTAGTGAGATGAAAAATTTAAATCCCACTTTGCTCTGCAACTGAATACAAAGTATGTCTGCATCGGTCATTCACCTGCAAGCACGATTTCAAACTTTTCTCTGAGAAGTGTTCTTATCCATTTGAGATCCTCTATGTTACACAGTCACTCCTCGTTTCCTTACTCTACACAGTGATCGTTTTGATTCCTCACAGAACCATATGCTGTTTAGTGCCAAGGAAACAGTGTAGATGCTTAAAGTAATTAGAGTTGTTTCCTCTACCAAATGCATCTGAATTTCCACCTCTTACAATTCTTTCCCAGTAAGCCTTTTCATTGGAGCTTCTATAATGCAGATTATAAGAAGGTGCACATACCGGCACATGCTCTATGCACGAACCGCTGTTAACCGCGGATTCCGATTCAATCGAATCAATTGCCTTTACTTCTGAGATTGCCGCTAAGGAAGACTCGAGACAGAGGACGGCCTTACACTCTATAGCGGCTTCTTATTCAGCCCTCTACTGTCCTATATAACGATTCGCGGTTAACGCATGTAAGGGACTCAGTTTCAGGAGCTGTACGAGAACGTATGCTGAACCCACATGTTAGTGAGATGAAAAATTTAAATCCCACTTTGCTCTGCAACTGAATACAAAGTATGTCTGCATCGGTCATTCACCTGCAAGCACGATTTCAAACTTTTCTCTGAGAAGTGTTCTTATCCATTTGAGATCCTCTATGTTACACAGTCACTCCTCGTTTCCTTACTCTACACAGTGATCGTTTTGATTCCTCACAGAACCATATGCTGTTTAGTGCCAAGGAAACAGTGTAGATGCTTAAACTACTTATAGATGTTTCCTCTACCAAATGCATCTGAATTTCCACATCTTAAAATTCTTTCCCAATAAACTTTTTATAGGAGCTTCCTTCATGCAAATTATTAGAAGGTGCACATACCGGCACAAGCACTATGCACGAACCGCTGTTAACCGCGGATTCCGATTCAATCGCATCAATCGCCTTTACTTCTGAGATTGCCGCTAAGGAAGACGCGAGTCAGAAGACTGCCTTACACTCTATAGCGGCTTCTTATTCAGCCGTCTACTGTCCTATATAACGATTCGCGGTTTACGCATGTAAGGGACTCAGTTTCAGGAGCTGTACGAGAACGTATGCTGAACCCCAATGTTAGTGAGACGTAAAATTTAAATCCCACTTTGCTCTGCAACTGAATACAAAGTATGTCTGCATCGGTCATTCACCTGCAAGCACGATTTCAAACTTTTCTCTGACAAGTGTTCTTATCCATTTTAGATCCTCATTGTAACACAGTCACTCCTCGTTTCCTTTCCATACAGAGTGATCTTTATGATTCTTCACAGAACCATGTGCTGTTCAGTGCTAAGGAAACAGTGTAGATGCTTAAAGTACTTATAGATGTTTCCTCTACCAAATGCATCTGTATTTCCTCCTCTTACAATTGTTTCCCAATAATCTTTTCATTTGAACCTGTAGAATGCAAATTATAAGAAGGTGCACATACCGGCACAAGCACTATGCACGAACCGCTGTTAACCGCGGATTCCGATTCAATCGCATCAATCGCCTTTACTTCTGAGATTGCCGCTAAGGAAGACGCGAGTCAGAAGACTGCCTTACACTCTATAGCGGCTTCTTATTCAGCCCTCTGCTGTCCTATATAACGATTCGCGGTTAACGCATGTAAGGGACTCAGTTTCAGGAGCTGTACGAGAACGTATGCTGAACCCCAATGTTAGTGAGACGAAAAATTTAAATCCCACTTTGCTCTGCAACTGAATACAAAGTATGTCTGCATCGGTCATTCACCTGCATCACGATTTCAAACTTTTCTCTGAGAAGTGTTCTTATCCATTTGATATCCTCTATGTTACACAGTCACTCCTCGTTTCCTTACTCTACACAGTGATCGTTTTGATTCCTCACAGAACCATGTGCTGTTCCGTGCTAAGGAAACAGTGTAGATACTTAAAGTACTTAGACCTGTTTCCTCTAACAAATGCATGTGTCATTTCAACACTTACTATTGTTTCCCAGTAAGCCTTTTCATTGGAGCTTCTATAATGCAGATTATAAGAAGGTGCACATACCGGCACAAGCACTATGCACGAACCGCTGTTAACTGCGGATTCCGATTCAATCGCATCAATCGCCTTTACTTCTGAGATTGCCGGTAAGGAAGACGCGAGTCAGAAGACTGCCTTACACTCTATTGCGGCTTCTTATTCAGCCGTCTACTGTCCTATATAAAGATCGCGGTTAGCGCATGTAAGGGACTCAGTTTCAGGAGATGTACGAGAATGTATGCTGAACCCCAAAGTTTTTGAGACGAAAAATTTAAATCCCACTTTGCTCTGCAACTGAATGCAAAGCATGTCTGCATCGGTCATTCACCTGCAAGCACGATTTCAAACTTTTCTCTGAGAAGTGTTCTTATCCATTTTAGATCCATTATGTAACACAGTCACACCTCAATTCCTAACTCTACAAAGTGATCGTTTTGTTTCTCCACAGAACCATAAGCTGTTTAGTGCTAAGGAAACAGTGTAGATGCTTAAAGTACTTATAGATGTTTCCTCTACCAAATGCATCTGAATTTAAACCTCTTACAATTCTTTCCCAATAAACTTTTTATTAGAGCTTCTTTCATGCAAATTATAAGAAGGTGCACATACCGGCACATGCTCTATGCACGAACCGCTGTTAACCGCGGATTCCGACTCAATCCCATCAATCGCCTTTACTTCTGAGATTGCCGCTAAGGAAGACTCGAGACAGAGGACGGCCTTACACTCTATTGCGGCTTCTTATTCAGCCGTCTACTGTCCTATATAACGATTCGCGGTTAATGCATGTAAGGGACTCAGTTTCAGGAGCTGTACGAGAACGTATGCTGAACCCCAATGTTAGTGAGATGAAAAATTTAAATCCCACTTTGCTCTGCAACTGAATACAAAGTATGTCTGCATCGGTCATTCACCTGCAAGCACGATTTCAAACTTTTCTCTGAGAAGTGTTCTTATCCATTTGAGATCCTCTATGTTACACAGTCACTCCTCGTTTCCTTACTCTACACAGTGATCGTTTTGATTCCTCACAGAACCATATGCTGTTTAGTGCCAAGGAAACAGTGTAGATGCTTAAAGTAATTAGAGTTGTTTCCTCTACCAAATGCATCTGAATTTCCACCTCTTACAATTCTTTCCCAGTAAGCCTTTTCATTGGAGCTTCTATAATGCAGATTATAAGAAGGTGCACATACCGGCACATGCTCTATGCACGAACCGCTGTTAACCGCGGATTCCGATTCAATCGAATCAATTGCCTTTACTTCTGAGATTGCCGCTAAGGAAGACTCGAGACAGAGGACGGCCTTACACTCTATAGCGGCTTCTTATTCAGCCCTCTACTGTCCTATATAACGATTCGCGGTTAACGCATGTAAGGGACTCAGTTTCAGGAGCTGTACGAGAACGTATGCTGAACCCACATGTTAGTGAGATGAAAAATTTAAATCCCACTTTGCTCTGCAACTGAATACAAAGTATGTCTGCATCGGTCATTCACCTGCAAGCACGATTTCAAACTTTTCTCTGAGAAGTGTTCTTATCCATTTGAGATCCTCTATGTTACACAGTCACTCCTCGTTTCCTTACTCTACACAGTGATCGTTTTGATTCCTCACAGAACCATATGCTGTTTAGTGCCAAGGAAACAGTGTAGATGCTTAAACTACTTATAGATGTTTCCTCTACCAAATGCATCTGAATTTCCACATCTTAAAATTCTTTCCCAATAAACTTTTTATAGGAGCTTCCTTCATGCAAATTATTAGAAGGTGCACATACCGGCACAAGCACTATGCACGAACCGCTGTTAACCGCGGATTCCGATTCAATCGCATCAATCGCCTTTACTTCTGAGATTGCCGCTAAGGAAGACGCGAGTCAGAAGACTGCCTTACACTCTATAGCGGCTTCTTATTCAGCCGTCTACTGTCCTATATAACGATTCGCGGTTTACGCATGTAAGGGACTCAGTTTCAGGAGCTGTACGAGAACGTATGCTGAACCCCAATGTTAGTGAGACGTAAAATTTAAATCCCACTTTGCTCTGCAACTGAATACAAAGTATGTCTGCATCGGTCATTCACCTGCAAGCACGATTTCAAACTTTTCTCTGACAACTGTTCTTATCCATTTTAGATCCTCATTGTAACACAGTCACTCCTCGTTTCCTTTCCATACAGAGTGATCTTTATGATTCTTCACAGAACCATGTGCTGTTCAGTGCTAAGGAAACAGTGTAGATGCTTAAAGTACTTATAGATGTTTCCTCTACCAAATGCATCTGTATTTCCTCCTCTTACAATTGTTTCCCAATAATCTTTTCATTTGAACCTGTAGAATGCAAATTATAAGAAGGTGCACATACCGGCACAAGCACTATGCACGAACCGCTGTTAACCGCGGATTCCGATTCAATCGCATCAATCGCCTTTACTTCTGAGATTGCCGCTAAGGAAGACGCGAGTCAGAAGACTGCCGATCATTGTTTTCGGCTTCTCTATTCACCCGGCTGTCTTTCTATATTAAGGAATCGCGACTTTCACGTGAAAGTGACTCAGTTTCAGGAGCTGTATTAGAATGTATACTGTACCCCAGTGTTAGCGAGAGGGAAATTTTAAATCCATCTTAACTCTGCTACTGAATGCAAAGTAATTCTGCATCGGTCATTCAACTGCAAGCACGATTTCAAACTTTTCTCTGACAAGTGTTGTTATCCATTTTAGATCCTCATTGTAACACATCACTCCTCGTTTCCCTACCATACACAGTGATCGTTTTGATTCCTCACAGAACCATGTGCTGTTTAGTGCTAAGGAAACAGTGTAGATACTTAAAGTACTTAGACCTGTTTCCTCTAACAAATGCATGTGTCATTTCAACACTTACTATTGTTTCCCAGTAAGCCTTTTCATTGGAGCTTCTATAATGCAGATTATAAGAAGGTGCACATACCGGCACATGCTCTATGCACGAACCGCTGTTAACCGCGGATTCCGATTCAATCGCATCAATCGCCTTTACTTCTGAGATTGCCGGTAAGGAAGACGCGAGTCAGAAGACTGCCTTACACTCTATAGCTGCTTCACTATTCAGCCCTCTGCTGTCCTATATAACAAATCGCGAATAACGCATGTAAGGAACTCAGTTTCAGGAGCTGTACGAGAATGTATGCTGAACCCCAAAGTTTTTGAGACGAAAAATTTAAATCCCACTTTGCTCTGCAACTGAATACAAAGTATGTCTGCATCGGTCATTCACCTGCAAGCACGATTTCAAACTTTTCTCTGAGAAGTGTTCTTATCCATTTGAGATCCTTTATGTAACACAGTCACTCCTCGTTTCCTTTCCATACAGAGTGATCTTTATGATTCTTCACAGAACCATGTGCTGTTCAGTGCTAAGGAAACAGTGTAGATGCTTAAAGTAATTAGAGATGTTTCCTCTATCAAATGCATCTGAATTTCCACCTCTTACAATTCTTTCCCAAGAAACTTTTTATTGGAGCTTCCTCCATGCAAATTATAAGAAGGTGCACATACCGGCACAAGCACTATGCACGAACCGCTGTTAACCGCGGATTCCAATTCAATCGCATCAATCGCCTTTACTTCTGAGTTTGCCGCTAAGGAAGAAGCGAGTCAGAAGACTGCCGATCACTGTATAGCGGCTTCTCTATTCACCCGGCTGTCTTTCTATATTAAGGAATCGCGAAAAACACGTGAAAATGAGTCTGTTTCAGGAGCTGTATGAGAATGTATACTGGACATCAGTGTTAGTGAGAGGGAAATTTTAAATCCCACTACTTTTCTGCTACTGAATGCAAAGTATGTCTGCATCAGTCATTCACCTGCAAGCACGATTTCAAACTTTTCTCTGACAACTGTTGTTATACAATTTAGATCCTCATTGTAACACAGTCACTCCTCGTTTCCTTACTCTACCCAGTGATCCTTTTGATTCTCCACAGAAACATATGCTGTCTAGTGCCAAGGAAACAGTGTAGATGCTTAAAGTACTTATAGATGTTTCCTCTACCAAATGCATCTGTATTTCCTCCTATTACAATTGTTTCCCAAAATCTTTTCATTTGAACCTGTAGAATGCAAATTATACGAACGTGCACATACCGGCACAAGCACTATGCACGAACCGCTGTTAACCGCGGATTCCGATTCAATCGCATCAATCGCCTTTACTTCTGAGATTGCCGGTAAGGAAGACGCGAGTCAGAAGACTGCCTTACACTCTATAGCGGCTTCTTATTCAGCCGTCTACTGTCCTATATAACGATTCGCGGTTAACGCATGTAAGGGACTCAGTTTCAGGAGCTGTACGAGAACGTATGCTGAACCCCAATGTTAGTGAGACGAAAAATTTAAATCCCACTTTGCTCTGCAACTGAATACAAAGTATGTCTGCATCGGTCATTCACCTGCATCACGATTTCAAACTTTTCTCTGAGAAGTGTTCTTATCCATTTGAGATCAATTATGTTACACAGTCACTCCTCGTTTCCTTACTCTACACAGTGATCGTTTTGATTCCTCACAGAAACATGTGCTGTTCAGTGCTAAGGAAACAGTGTAGATGCTATAATTACTTATAGCTCTTTCCTCTACCAAATGCATGTGTCATTTCACCACATACAATTTTTGCCAGTCAACCTTTTCATTGGAACTTCAATAATGCAAATTGTAAGAAGGTGCACATACCGGCACAAGCTCTATGCACGAACCGCTGTTAACCGCGGATTCCGATTCAATCGCATCAATCGCCTTGACTTCTGATTTTGCCGCTAAGGTAGAAGCGAGTCAGAAGACTGCCGAGCACTATATATCGGCTTCACTACTTTTCCGGCAATCATTCTATCTTAACGAATCGCTACTTACAAGTGAAAGTGACTCAGTTTCAGGAGCTGTATGAGAATATATACTGGACTCCAGTGTTAGTGAGAGGGAAATTTTAAATTCCAATTTACTCTGCGAATGAATGCAAAGTATGTCTGCATCGGTCATTCACCTGCAAGCACGATTTCAAACTTTTCTCTGACCACTGTTCTTATCCATTTTAGTTCCTCATTGTAACACAGTCACTCCTCGTTTCCTTACTCTACCCAGTGATCGTTTTGATTCTCCACAGAACCATATGCTGTCTAGTGCTAAGGAAACAGTGTAGATGCTTAAAGTACTTATAGATGTTTCCTCTACCAAATGCATCTGTATTTCCTCCTCTTACAATTGTTTCCCAATAATCTTTTCATTTGAACCTGTAGAATGCAAATTATAAGAAGGTGCACATAACGGCACAAGCACTATGCACGAACCGCCGTTAACCGCGGATTCCGATTCAATCGCATCAATCGCCTTTACTTCTGAGATTGCCGGTAAGGAAGACGCGAGTCAGAAGACTGCCGATCATTGTTTTCGGCTTCTCTATTCAGGCGGCTGTCTTGCTATATTTCGAATCGCGACTTTCACGTGAAAGTGACTCAGTTTCAGGAGCTGTATGAGAATGTATACTGTACCCCAGTGTTAACGAGAGGGAAATTTTAAATTCCAATTTACTCTGCGAATGAATGCAAAGTATGTCTGCATCGGTCATTCACCTGCAAGCACGATTTCAAACTTTTCTCTGAGAAGTGTTCTTATCCATTTGAGATCCTTTATGTAACACAGTCACTCCTCGTTTCCTTTCCATACAGAGTGATCTTTATGATTCTTCACAGAACCATGTGCTGTTCAGTGCGAAGGAAACAGTGTAGATGCTTAAAGTAATTAGAGATGTTTCCTCTATCAAATGCATCTGAATTTCCACCTCTTACAATTCTTTCCCAAGAAACTTTTTTTGGGAGCTTCCTCCATGCAAATTATAAGAAGGTGCACATACCGGCACAAGCACTATGCACGAACCGCCGTTAACCGCGGATTCCGATTCAATCGCATCAATCGCCTTTACTTCTGAGTTTGCCGCTAAGGAAGAAGCGAGTCAGAAGACTGCCGATCACTGTATAGCTGCTTCTCTATTCACCCGGCTGTCTTTCTATATTAAGGAATCGCGAAAAACACGTGAAAATGAGTCTGTTTCAGGAGCTGTATGAGAATGTATACTGGACATCAGTGTTAGTGAGAGGGAAATTTTAAATCCATCTTAACTCTGCTACTGAATGCAAAGTATGTCTGCATCAGTCATTCACCTGCAAGCACGACTTCAAACTTTTCTCTGACAACTGTTGTTATACATTTTAGATCCTCATTGTAACACAGTCACTCCTCGTTTCCTTACTCTACCCAGTGATCCTTTTGATTCTCCACAGAACCATATGCTGTCTAGTGCTAAGGAAACAGTGTAGATGCTTAAAGTACTTATAGATGTTTCCTCTACCAAATGCATCTGAATTTCCACCTCTTACAATTCTTTCCCAGTAAGCCTTCTCATTGGAGCTTCTATAATGCAGATTATAAGAAGGTGCACATACCGGCACAAGCACTATGCACGAACCGCTGTTAACTGCGGATTCCGATTCAATCGCATCAATCGCCTTTACTTCTGAGATTGCCGGTAAGGAAGACGCGAGTCAGAAGACTGCCTTACACTCTATAGCGGCTTCTTATTCAGCCGTCTACTGTCCTATATAAAGATCGCGGTTAGCGCATGTAAGGGACTCAGTTTCAGGAGATGTACGAGAATGTATGCTGAACCCCAAAGTTTTTGAGACGAAAAATTTAAATCCCACTTTGCTCTGCAACTGAATGCAAAGCATGTCTGCATCGGTCATTCACCTGCAAGCACGATTTCAAACTTTTCTCTGAGAAGTGTTCTTATCCATTTTAGATCCATTATGTAACACAGTCACTCCTCAATTCCTTACTCTACAAAGTTATCGTTTTGTTTCTCCACAGAACCATAAGCTGTTTAGTGCTAAGGAAACAGTGTAGATGCTTAAAGTACTTATAGATGTTTCCTCTACCAAATGCATCTGAATTTAAACCTCTTACAATTCTTTCCCAATAAACTTTTTATTGGAGCTTCCTTCATGCAAATTATAAGAAGGTGCACATACCGGCACATGCTCTATGCACGAACCGCTGTTAACCGCGGATTCCGACTCAATCGAATCAATTGCCTTTACTTCTGAGATTGCCGCTAAGGAAGACTCGAGACAGAGGACGGCCTTACACTCTATAGCGGCTTCTTATTCAGCCCTCTACTGTCCTATATAACGATTCGCGGTTAACGCATGTAAGGGACTCAGTTTCAGGAGCTGTACGAGAACGTATGCTGAACCCACATGTTAGTGAGATGAAAAATTTAAATCCCACTTTGCTCTGCAACTGAATACAAAGTATGTCTGCATCGGTCATTCACCTGCAAGCACGATTTCAAACTTTTCTCTGAGAAGTGTTCTTATCCATTTGAGATCCTCTATGTTACACAGTCACTCCTCGTTTCCTTACTCTACACAGTGATCGTTTTGATTCCTCACAGAACCATATGCTGTTTAGTGCCAAGGAAACAGTGTAGATGCTTAAAGTAATTAGAGTTGTTTCCTCTACCAAATGCATCTGAATTTCCACCTCTTACAATTCTTTCCCAGTAAGCCTTTTCATTGGAGCTTCTATAATGCAGATTATAAGAAGGTGCACATACCGGCACATGCTCTATGCACGAACCGCTGTTAACCGCGGATTCCGATTCAATCGAATCAATTGCCTTTACTTCTGAGATTGCCGCTAAGGAAGACTCGAGACAGAGGACGGCCTTACACTCTATAGCGGCTTCTTATTCAGCCCTCTACTGTCCTATATAACGATTCGCGGTTAACGCATGTAAGGGACTCAGTTTCAGGAGCTGTACGAGAACGTATGCTGAACCCACATGTTAGTGAGATGAAAAATTTAAATCCCACTTTGCTCTGCAACTGAATACAAAGTATGTCTGCATCGGTCATTCACCTGCAAGCACGATTTCAAACTTTTCTCTGAGAAGTGTTCTTATCCATTTGAGATCCTCTATGTTACACAGTCACTCCTCGTTTCCTTACTCTACACAGTGATCGTTTTGATTCCTCACAGAACCATGTGCTGTTTAGTGCCAAGGAAACAGTGTAGATGCTTAAACTACTTATAGATGTTTCCTCTACCAAATGCATCTGAATTTCCACCTCTTACAATTCTTTCCCAGTAAGCCTTTTCATTGGAGCTTCTATAATGCAGATTATAAGAAGGTGCACATACCGGCACATGCTCTATGCACGAACCGCTGTTAACCGCGGATTCCGATTCAATCGAATCAATTGCCTTTACTTCTGAGATTGCCGCTAAGGAAGACTCGAGACAGAGGACGGCCTTACACTCTATAGCGGCTTCTTATTCAGCCCTCTACTCTCCTATATAACGATTCGCGGTTAACGCATGTAAGGGACTCAGTTTCAGGAGCTGTACGAGAACGTATGCTGAACCCACATGTTAGTGAGATGAAAAATTTAAATCCCACTTTGCTCTGCAACTGAATACAAAGTATGTCTGCATCGGTCATTCACCTGCAAGCACGATTTCAAACTTTTCTCTGAGAAGTGTTCTTATCCATTTGAGATCCTCTATGTTACACAGTCACTCCTCGTTTCCTTACTCTACACAGTGATTGTTTTGATTCCTCACAGAACCATATGCTGTTTAGTGCCAAGGAAACAGTGTAGATGCTTAAACTACTTATAGATGTTTCCTCTACCAAATGCATCTGAATTTCCACATCTTAAAATTCTTTCCCAATAAACTTTTTATAGGAGCTTCCTTCATGCAAATTATTAGAAGGTGCACATACCGGCACAAGCACTATGCACGAACCGCTGTTAACCGCGGATTCCGATTCAATCGCATCAATCGCCTTTACTTCTGAGATTGCCGCTAAGGAAGACGCGAGTCAGAAGACTGCCTTACACTCTATAGCGGCTTCTTATTCAGCCGTCTACTGTCCTATATAACGATTCGCGGTTTACGCATGTAAGGGACTCAGTTTCAGGAGCTGTACGAGAACGTATGCTGAACCCCAATGTTAGTGAGACGTAAAATTTAAATCCCACTTTGCTCTGCAACTGAATACAAAGTATGTCTGCATCGGTCATTCACCTGCAAGCACGATTTCAAACTTTTCTCTGACAACTGTTCTTATCCATTTTAGATCCTCATTGTAACACAGTCACTCCTCGTTTCCTTTCCATACAGAGTGATCTTTATGATTCTTCACAGAACCATGTGCTGTTCAGTGCTAAGGAAACAGTGTAGATGCTTAAAGTACTTATAGATGTTTCCTCTACCAAATGCATCTGTATTTCCTCCTCTTACAATTGTTTCCCAATAATCTTTTCATTTGAACCTGTAGAATGCAAATTATAAGAAGGTGCACATACCGGCACAAGCACTATGCACGAACCGCTGTTAACCGCGGATTCCGATTCAATCGCATCAATCGCCTTTACTTCTGAGATTGCCGCTAAGGAAGACGCGAGTCAGAAGACTGCCGATCATTGTTTTCGGCTTCTCTATTCACCCGGCTGTCTTTCTATATTAAGGAATCGCGACTTTCACGTGAAAGTGACTCAGTTTCAGGAGCTGTATTAGAATGTATACTGTACCCCAGTGTTAGCGAGAGGGAAATTTTAAATCCATCTTAACTCTGCTACTGAATGCAAAGTAATTCTGCATCGGTCATTCAACTGCAAGCACGATTTCAAACTTTTCTCTGACAAGTGTTGTTATCCATTTTAGATCCTCATTGTAACACATCACTCCTCGTTTCCCTACCATACACAGTGATCGTTTTGATTCCTCACAGAACCATGTGCTGTTTAGTGCTAAGGAAACAGTGTAGATACTTAAAGTACTTAGACCTGTTTCCTCTAACAAATGCATGTGTCATTTCAACACTTACTATTGTTTCCCAGTAAGCCTTTTCATTGGAGCTTCTATAATGCAGATTATAAGAAGGTGCACATACCGGCACATGCTCTATGCACGAACCGCTGTTAACCGCGGATTCCGATTCAATCGCATCAATCGCCTTTACTTCTGAGATTGCCGGTAAGGAAGACGCGAGTCAGAAGACTGCCTTACACTCTATAGCTGCTTCACTATTCAGCCCTCTGCTGTCCTATATAACAAATCGCGAATAACGCATGTAAGGAACTCAGTTTCAGGAGCTGTACGAGAATGTATGCTGAACCCCAAAGTTTTTGAGACGAAAAATTTAAATCCCACTTTGCTCTGCAACTGAATACAAAGTATGTCTGCATCGGTCATTCACCTGCAAGCACGATTTCAAACTTTTCTCTGAGAAGTGTTCTTATCCATTTGAGATCCTTTATGTAACACAGTCACTCCTCGTTTCCTTTCCATACAGAGTGATCTTTATGATTCTTCACAGAACCATGTGCTGTTCAGTGCTAAGGAAACAGTGTAGATGCTTAAAGTAATTAGAGATGTTTCCTCTATCAAATGCATCTGAATTTCCACCTCTTACAATTCTTTCCCAAGAAACTTTTTATTGGAGCTTCCTCCATGCAAATTATAAGAAGGTGCACATACCGGCACAAGCACTATGCACGAACCGCTGTTAACCGCGGATTCCAATTCAATCGCATCAATCGCCTTTACTTCTGAGTTTGCCGCTAAGGAAGAAGCGAGTCAGAAGACTGCCGATCACTGTATAGCGGCTTCTCTATTCACCCGGCTGTCTTTCTATATTAAGGAATCGCGAAAAACACGTGAAAATGAGTCTGTTTCAGGAGCTGTATGAGAATGTATACTGGACATCAGTGTTAGTGAGAGGGAAATTTTAAATCCCACTACTTTTCTGCTACTGAATGCAAAGTATGTCTGCATCAGTCATTCACCTGCAAGCACGATTTCAAACTTTTCTCTGACAACTGTTGTTATACAATTTAGATCCTCATTGTAACACAGTCAACCCTCGTTTCCTTACTCTACCCAGTGATCCTTTTGATTCTCCACAGAAACATATGCTGTCTAGTGCCAAGGAAACAGTGTAGATGCTTAAAGTACTTATAGATGTTTCCTCTACCAAATGCATCTGTATTTCCTCCTATTACAATTGTTTCCCAAAATCTTTTCATTTGAACCTGTAGAATGCAAATTATACGAACGTGCACATACCGGCACAAGCACTATGCACGAACCGCTGTTAACCGCGGATTCCGATTCAATCGCATCAATCGCCTTTACTTCTGAGATTGCCGGTAAGGAAGACGCGAGTCAGAAGACTGCCTTACACTCTATAGCGGCTTCTTATTCAGCCGTCTACTGTCCTATATAACGATTCGCGGTTAACGCATGTAAGGGACTCAGTTTCAGGAGCTGTACGAGAACGTATGCTGAACCCCAATGTTAGTGAGACGAAAAATTTAAATCCCACTTTGCTCTGCAACTGAATACAAAGTATGTCTGCATCGGTCATTCACCTGCATCACGATTTCAAACTTTTCTCTGAGAAGTGTTCTTATCCATTTGAGATCAATTATGTTACACAGTCACTCCTCGTTTCCTTACTCTACACAGTGATCGTTTTGATTCCTCACAGAAACATGTGCTGTTCAGTGCTAAGGAAACAGTGTAGATGCTATAATTACTTATAGCTCTTTCCTCTACCAAATGCATGTGTCATTTCACCACATACAATTTTTGCCAGTCAACCTTTTCATTGGAACTTCAATAATGCAAATTGTAAGAAGGTGCACATACCGGCACAAGCTCTATGCACGAACCGCTGTTAACCGCGGATTCCGATTCAATCGCATCAATCGCCTTGACTTCTGATTTTGCCGCTAAGGTAGAAGCGAGTCAGAAGACTGCCGAGCACTATATATCGGCTTCACTACTTTTCCGGCAATCATTCTATCTTAACGAATCGCTACTTACAAGTGAAAGTGACTCAGTTTCAGGAGCTGTATGAGAATATATACTGGACTCCAGTGTTAGTGAGAGGGAAATTTTAAATTCCAATTTACTCTGCGAATGAATGCAAAGTATGTCTGCATCGGTCATTCACCTGCAAGCACGATTTCAAACTTTTCTCTGACCACTGTTCTTATCCATTTTAGTTCCTCATTGTAACACAGTCACTCCTCGTTTCCTTACTCTACCCAGTGATCGTTTTGATTCTCCACAGAACCATATGCTGTCTAGTGCTAAGGAAACAGTGTAGATGCTTAAAGTACTTATAGATGTTTCCTCTACCAAATGCATCTGTATTTCCTCCTCTTACAATTGTTTCCCAATAATCTTTTCATTTGAACCTGTAGAATGCAAATTATAAGAAGGTGCACATAACGGCACAAGCACTATGCACGAACCGCCGTTAACCGCGGATTCCGATTCAATCGCATCAATCGCCTTTACTTCTGAGATTGCCGGTAAGGAAGACGCGAGTCAGAAGACTGCCGATCATTGTTTTCGGCTTCTCTATTCAGGCGGCTGTCTTGCTATATTTCGAATCGCGACTTTCACGTGAAAGTGACTCAGTTTCAGGAGCTGTATGAGAATGTATACTGTACCCCAGTGTTAACGAGAGGGAAATTTTAAATTCCAATTTACTCTGCGAATGAATGCAAAGTATGTCTGCATCGGTCATTCACCTGCAAGCACGATTTCAAACTTTTCTCTGAGAAGTGTTCTTATCCATTTGAGATCCTTTATGTAACACAGTCACTCCTCGTTTCCTTTCCATACAGAGTGATCTTTATGATTCTTCACAGAACCATGTGCTGTTCAGTGCGAAGGAAACAGTGTAGATGCTTAAAGTAATTAGAGATGTTTCCTCTATCAAATGCATCTGAATTTCCACCTCTTACAATTCTTTCCCAAGAAACTTTTTTTGGGAGCTTCCTCCATGCAAATTATAAGAAGGTGCACATACCGGCACAAGCACTATGCACGAACCGCCGTTAACCGCGGATTCCGATTCAATCGCATCAATCGCCTTTACTTCTGAGTTTGCCGCTAAGGAAGAAGCGAGTCAGAAGACTGCCGATCACTGTATAGCTGCTTCTCTATTCACCCGGCTGTCTTTCTATATTAAGGAATCGCGAAAAACACGTGAAAATGAGTCTGTTTCAGGAGCTGTATGAGAATGTATACTGGACATCAGTGTTAGTGAGAGGGAAATTTTAAATCCATCTTAACTCTGCTACTGAATGCAAAGTATGTCTGCATCAGTCATTCACCTGCAAGCACGACTTCAAACTTTTCTCTGACAACTGTTGTTATACATTTTAGATCCTCATTGTAACACAGTCACTCCTCGTTTCCTTACTCTACCCAGTGATCCTTTTGATTCTCCACAGAACCATATGCTGTCTAGTGCTAAGGAAACAGTGTAGATGCTTAAAGTACTTATAGATGTTTCCTCTACCAAATGCATCTGAATTTCCACCTCTTACAATTCTTTCCCAGTAAGCCTTCTCATTGGAGCTTCTATAATGCAGATTATAAGAAGGTGCACATACCGGCACAAGCACTATGCACGAACCGCTGTTAACTGCGGATTCCGATTCAATCGCATCAATCGCCTTTACTTCTGAGATTGCCGGTAAGGAAGACGCGAGTCAGAAGACTGCCTTACACTCTATAGCGGCTTCTTATTCAGCCGTCTACTGTCCTATATAAAGATCGCGGTTAGCGCATGTAAGGGACTCAGTTTCAGGAGATGTACGAGAATGTATGCTGAACCCCAAAGTTTTTGAGACGAAAAATTTAAATCCCACTTTGCTCTGCAACTGAATGCAAAGCATGTCTGCATCGGTCATTCACCTGCAAGCACGATTTCAAACTTTTCTCTGAGAAGTGTTCTTATCCATTTTAGATCCATTATGTAACACAGTCACTCCTCAATTCCTTACTCTACAAAGTTATCGTTTTGTTTCTCCACAGAACCATAAGCTGTTTAGTGCTAAGGAAACAGTGTAGATGCTTAAAGTACTTATAGATGTTTCCTCTACCAAATGCATCTGAATTTAAACCTCTTACAATTCTTTCCCAATAAACTTTTTATTGGAGCTTCCTTCATGCAAATTATAAGAAGGTGCACATACCGGCACATGCTCTATGCACGAACCGCTGTTAACCGCGGATTCCGACTCAATCGAATCAATTGCCTTTACTTCTGAGATTGCCGCTAAGGAAGACTCGAGACAGAGGACGGCCTTACACTCTATAGCGGCTTCTTATTCAGCCCTCTACTGTCCTATATAACGATTCGCGGTTAACGCATGTAAGGGACTCAGTTTCAGGAGCTGTACGAGAACGTATGCTGAACCCACATGTTAGTGAGATGAAAAATTTAAATCCCACTTTGCTCTGCAACTGAATACAAAGTATGTCTGCATCGGTCATTCACCTGCAAGCACGATTTCAAACTTTTCTCTGAGAAGTGTTCTTATCCATTTGAGATCCTCTATGTTACACAGTCACTCCTCGTTTCCTTACTCTACACAGTGATCGTTTTGATTCCTCACAGAACCATATGCTGTTTAGTGCCAAGGAAACAGTGTAGATGCTTAAAGTAATTAGAGTTGTTTCCTCTACCAAATGCATCTGAATTTCCACCTCTTACAATTCTTTCCCAGTAAGCCTTTTCATTGGAGCTTCTATAATGCAGATTATAAGAAGGTGCACATACCGGCACATGCTCTATGCACGAACCGCTGTTAACCGCGGATTCCGATTCAATCGAATCAATTGCCTTTACTTCTGAGATTGCCGCTAAGGAAGACTCGAGACAGAGGACGGCCTTACACTCTATAGCGGCTTCTTATTCAGCCCTCTACTGTCCTATATAACGATTCGCGGTTAACGCATGTAAGGGACTCAGTTTCAGGAGCTGTACGAGAACGTATGCTGAACCCACATGTTAGTGAGATGAAAAATTTAAATCCCACTTTGCTCTGCAACTGAATACAAAGTATGTCTGCATCGGTCATTCACCTGCAAGCACGATTTCAAACTTTTCTCTGAGAAGTGTTCTTATCCATTTGAGATCCTCTATGTTACACAGTCACTCCTCGTTTCCTTACTCTACACAGTGATCGTTTTGATTCCTCACAGAACCATGTGCTGTTTAGTGCCAAGGAAACAGTGTAGATGCTTAAACTACTTATAGATGTTTCCTCTACCAAATGCATCTGAATTTCCACATCTTAAAATTCTTTCCCAATAAACTTTTTATAGGAGCTTCCTTCATGCAAATTATTAGAAGGTGCACATACCGGCACAAGCACTATGCACGAACCGCTGTTAACCGCGGATTCCGATTCAATCGCATCAATCGCCTTTACTTCTGAGATTGCCGCTAAGGAAGACGCGAGTCAGAAGACTGCCTTACACTCTATAGCGGCTTCTTATTCAGCCGTCTACTGTCCTATATAACGATTCGCGGTTTACGCATGTAAGGGACTCAGTTTCAGGAGCTGTACGAGAACGTATGCTGAACCCCAATGTTAGTGAGACGTAAAATTTAAATCCCACTTTGCTCTGCAACTGAATACAAAGTATGTCTGCATCGGTCATTCACCTGCAAGCACGATTTCAAACTTTTCTCTGACAACTGTTCTTATCCATTTTAGTTCCTCTATGTAACACAGTCACTCCTCGTTTCCTTTCCATACAGAGTGATCTTTATGATTCTTCACAGAACCATGTGCTGTTCAGTGCTAAGGAAACAGTGTAGATGCTTAAAGTACTTATAGATGTTTCCTCTACCAAATGCATCTGTATTTCCTCCTCTTACAATTGTTTCCCAATAATCTTTTCATTTGAACCTGTAGAATGCAAATTATAAGAAGGTGCACATACCGGCACAAGCACTATGCACGAACCGCTGTTAACCGCGGATTCAGATTCAATCGCATCAATCGCCTTTACTTCTGAGATTGCCGCTAAGGAAGACGCGAGTCAGAAGACTGCCGATCATTGTTTTCGGCTTCTCTATTCACCCGGCTGTCTTTCTATATTAAGGAATCGCGACTTTCACGTGAAAGTGACTCAGTTTCAGGAGCTGTATTAGAATGTATACTGTACCCCAGTGTTAGCGAGAGGGAAATTTTAAATCCATCTTAACTCTGCTACTGAATGCAAAGTAATTCTGCATCGGTCATTCAACTGCAAGCACGATTTCAAACTTTTCTCTGACAAGTGTTGTTATCCATTTTAGATCCTCATTGTAACACATCACTCCTCGTTTCCCTACCATACACAGTGATCGTTTTGATTCCTCACAGAACCATGTGCTGTTTAGTGCTAAGGAAACAGTGTAGATACTTAAAGTACTTAGACCTGTTTCCTCTAACAAATGCATGTGTCATTTCAACACTTACTATTGTTTCCCAGTAAGCCTTTTCATTGGAGCTTCTATAATGCAGATTATAAGAAGGTGCACATACCGGCACATGCTCTATGCACGAACCGCTGTTAACCGCGGATTCCGATTCAATCGCATCAATCGCCTTTACTTCTGAGATTGCCGGTAAGGAAGACGCGAGTCAGAAGACTGCCTTACACTCTATAGCGGCTTCACTATTCAGCCCTCTGCTGTCCTATATAACAAATCGCGAATAATGCATGTAAGGAACTCAGTTTCAGGAGCTGTACGAGAATGTATGCTGAACCCCAAAGTTTTTGAGACGAAAAATTTAAATCCCACTTTGCTCTGCAACTGAATACAAAGTATGTCTGCATCGGTCATTCACCTGCAAGCACGATTTCAAACTTTTCTCTGAGAAGTGTTCTTATCCATTTGAGTTCCTTTATGTAACACAGTCACTCCTCGTTTCCTTTCCATACAGAGTGATCTTTATGATTCTTCACAGAACCATGTGCTGTTCAGTGCTAAGGAAACAGTGTAGATGCTTAAAGTAATTAGAGATGTTTCCTCTATCAAATGCATCTGAATTTCCACCTCTTACAATTCTTTCCCAAGAAACTTTTTATTGGAGCTTCCTCCATGCAAATTATAAGAAGGTGCACATACCGGCACAAGCACTATGCACGAACCGCTGTTAACCGCGGATTCCAATTCAATCGCATCAATCGCCTTTACTTCTGAGTTTGCCGCTAAGGAAGAAGCGAGTCAGAAGACTGCCGATCACTGTATAGCGGCTTCTCTATTCACCCGGCTGTCTTTCTATATTAAGGAATCGCGAAAAACACGTGAAAATGAGTCTGTTTCAGGAGCTGTATGAGAATGTATACTGGACATCAGTGTTAGTGAGAGGGAAATTTTAAATCCCACTACTTTTCTGCTACTGAATGCAAAGTATGTCTGCATCAGTCATTCACCTGCAAGCACGATTTCAAACTTTTCTCTGACAACTGTTGTTATACAATTTAGATCCTCATTGTAACACAGTCACTCCTCGTTTCCTTACTCTACCCAGTGATCCTTTTGATTCTCCACAGAAACATATGCTGTCTAGTGCCAAGGAAACAGTGTAGATGCTTAAAGTACTTATAGATGTTTCCTCTACCAAATGCATCTGTATTTCCTCCTATTACAATTGTTTCCCAAAATCTTTTCATTTGAACCTGTAGAATGCAAATTATACGAACGTGCACATACCGGCACAAGCACTATGCACGAACCGCTGTTAACCGCGGATTCCGATTCAATCGCATCAATCGCCTTTACTTCTGAGATTGCCGGTAAGGAAGACGCGAGTCAGAAGACTGCCTTACACTCTATAGCGGCTTCTTATTCAGCCGTCTACTGTCCTATATAACGATTCGCGGTTAACGCATGTAAGGGACTCAGTTTCAGGAGCTGTACGAGAACGTATGCTGAACCCCAATGTTAGTGAGACGAAAAATTTAAATCCCACTTTGCTCTGCAACTGAATACAAAGTATGTCTGCATCGGTCATTCACCTGCATCACGATTTCAAACTTTTCTCTGAGAAGTGTTCTTATCCATTTGAGATCAATTATGTTACACAGTCACTCCTCGTTTCCTTACTCTACACAGTGATCTTTTTGATTCCTCACAGAAACATGTGCTGTTCAGTGCTAAGGAAACAGTGTAGATGCTATAATTACTTATAGCTCTTTCCTCTACCAAATGCATGTGTCATTTCACCACATACAATTTTTGCCAGTCAACCTTTTCATTGGAACTTCAATAATGCAAATTGTAAGAAGGTGCACATACCGGCACAAGCTCTATGCACGAACCGCTGTTAACCGCGGATTCCGATTCAATCGCATCAATCGCCTTGACTTCTGATTTTGCCGCTAAGGAAGAAGCGAGTCAGAAGACTGCCGAGCACTATATATCGGCTTCACTACTTTTCCGGCAATCATTCTATCTTAACGAATCGCTACTTACAAGTGAAAGTGACTCAGTTTCAGGAGCTGTATGAGAATATATACTGGACTCCAGTGTTAGTGAGAGGGAAATTTTAAATTCCAATTTACTCTGCGAATGAATGCAAAGTATGTCTGCATCGGTCATTCACCTGCAAGCACGATTTCAAACTTTTCTCTGACCACTGTTCTTATCCATTTTAGTTCCTCATTGTAACACAGTCACTCCTCGTTTCCTTACTCTACCCAGTGATCGTTTTGATTCTCCACAGAACCATATGCTGTCTAGTGCTAAGGAAACAGTGTAGATGCTTAAAGTACTTATAGATGTTTCCTCTACCAAATGCATCTGTATTTCCTCCTCTTACAATTGTTTCCCAATAATCTTTTCATTTGAACCTGTAGAATGCAAATTATAAGAAGGTGCACATAACGGCACAAGCACTATGCACGAACCGCCGTTAACCGCGGATTCCGATTCAATCGCATCAATCGCCTTTACTTCTGAGATTGCCGGTAAGGAAGACGCGAGTCAGAAGACTGCCGATCATTGTTTTCGGCTTCTCTATTCAGGCGGCTGTCTTGCTATATTTCGAATCGCGACTTTCACGTGAAAGTGACTCAGTTTCAGGAGCTGTATGAGAATGTATACTGTACCCCAGTGTTAACGAGAGGGAAATTTTAAATTCCAATATACTCTGTGAATGAATGCAAAGTAATTCTGCATCGGTCATTCACCTGCAAGCACGATTTCAAACTTTTCTCTGAGAAGTGTTCTTATCCATTTGAGATCCTTTATGTAACACAGTCACTCCTCGTTTCCTTTCCATACAGAGTGATCTTTATGATTCTTCACAGAACCATGTGCTGTTCAGTGCGAAGGAAACAGTGTAGATGCTTAAAGTAATTAGAGATGTTTCCTCTATCAAATGCATCTGAATTTCCACCTCTTACAATTCTTTCCCAAGAAACTTTTTTTGGGAGCTTCCTCCATGCAAATTATAAGAAGGTGCACATACCGGCACAAGCACTATGCACGAACCGCCGTTAACCGCGGATTCCGATTCAATCGCATCAATCGCCTTTACTTCTGAGTTTGCCGCTAAGGAAGAAGCGAGTCAGAAGACTGCCGATCACTGTATAGCTGCTTCTCTATTCACCCGGCTGTCTTTCTACATTAAGGAATCGCGAAAAACACGTGAAAATGAGTCTGTTTCAGGAGCTGTATGAGAATGTATACTGGACATCAGTGTTAGTGAGAGGGAAATTTTAAATCCCACTACTTTTCTGCTACTGAATGCAAAGTATGTCTGCATCAGTCATTCACCTGCAAGCACGATTTCAAACTTTTCTCTGACAACTGTTGTTATACATTTTAGATCCTCTATGTTACACAGTCACTCCTCGTTTCCTTACTCTACACAGTGATCGTTTTGATTCTCCACAGAACCATATGCTGTCTAGTGCTAAGGAAACAGTGTAGATGCTTAAAGTACTTATAGATGTTTCCTCTACCAAATGCATCTGAATTTCCACCTCTTACAATTCTTTCCCAGTAAGCCTTTTCATTGGAGCTTCTATAATGCAGATTATAAGAAGGTGCACATACCGGCACAAGCACTATGCACGAACCGCTGTTAACTGCGGATTCCGATTCAATCGCATCAATCGCCTTTACTTCTGAGATTGCCGCTAAGGAAGACGCGAGTCAGAAGACTGCCTTACACTCTATAGCGGCTTCTTATTCAGCCGTCTACTGTCCTATATAAAGATCGCGGTTAGCGCATGTAAGGGACTCAGTTTCAGGAGATGTACGAGAATGTATGCTGAACCCCAAAGTTTTTGAGACGAAAAATTTAAATCCCACTTTGCTCTGCAACTGAATGCAAAGCATGTCTGCATCGGTCATTCACCTGCAAGCACGATTTCAAACTTTTCTCTGAGAAGTGTTCTTATCCATTTTAGATCCATTATGTAACACAGTCACTCCTCAATTCCTTACTCTACAAAGTGATCGTTTTGTTTCTCCACAGAACCATAAGCTGTTTAGTGCTAAGGAAACAGTGTAGATGCTTAAAGTACTTATAGATGTTTCCTCTACCAAATGCATCTGAATTTAAACCTCTTACAATTCTTTCCCAATAAACTTTTTATTGGAGCTTCCTTCATGCAAATTATAAGAAGGTGCACATACCGGCACATGCTCTATGCACGAACCGCTGTTAACCGCGGATTCCGACTCAATCGAATCAATTGCCTTTACTTCTGAGATTGCCGCTAAGGAAGACTCGAGACAGAGGACGGCCTTACACTCTATAGCGGCTTCTTATTCAGCCCTCTACTGTCCTATATAACGATTCGCGGTTAACGCATGTAAGGGACTCAGTTTCAGGAGCTGTACGAGAACGTATGCTGAACCCACATGTTAGTGAGATGAAAAATTTAAATCCCACTTTGCTCTGCAACTGAATACAAAGTATGTCTGCATCGGTCATTCACCTGCAAGCACGATTTCAAACTTTTCTCTGAGAAGTGTTCTTATCCATTTGAGATCCTCTATGTTACACAGTCACTCCTCGTTTCCTTACTCTACACAGTGATCGTTTTGATTCCTCACAGAACCATATGCTGTTTAGTGACAAGGAAACAGTGTAGATGCTTAAAGTAATTAGAGTTGTTTCCTCTACCAAATGCATCTGAATTTCCACCTCTTACAATTCTTTCCCAGTAAGCCTTTTCATTGGAGCTTCTATAATGCAGATTATAAGAAGGTGCACATACCGGCACATGCTCTATGCACGAACCGCTGTTAACCGCGGATTCCGATTCAATCGAATCAATTGCCTTTACTTCTGAGATTGCCGCTAAGGAAGACTCGAGACAGAGGACGGCCTTACACTCTATAGCGGCTTCTTATTCAGCCCTCTACTGTCCTATATAACGATTCGCGGTTAACGCATGTAAGGGACTCAGTTTCAGGAGCTGTACGAGAACGTATGCTGAACCCACATGTTAGTGAGATGAAAAATTTAAATCCCACTTTGCTCTGCAACTGAATACAAAGTATGTCTGCATCGGTCATTCACCTGCAAGCACGATTTCAAACTTTTCTCTGAGAAGTGTTCTTATCCATTTGAGATCCTCTATGTTACACAGTCACTCCTCGTTTCCTTACTCTACACAGTGATCGTTTTGATTCCTCACAGAACCATATGCTGTTTAGTGCCAAGGAAACAGTGTAGATGCTTAAACTACTTATAGATGTTTCCTCTACCAAATGCATCTGAATTTCCACCTCTTACAATTCTTTCCCAATAAACTTTTTATAGGAGCTTCCTTCATGCATATTATTAGAAGGTGCACATACCGGCACAAGCACTATGCACGAACCGCTGTTAACCGCGGATTCCGATTCAATCGCATCAATCGCCTTTACTTCTGAGATTGCCGCTAAGGAAGACGCGAGTCAGAAGACTGCCTTACACTCTATAGCGGCTTCTTATTCAGCCGTCTACTGTCCTATATAACGATTCGCGGTTTACGCATGTAAGGGACTCAGTTTCAGGAGCTGTACGAGAACGTATGCTGAACCCCAATGTTAGTGAGACGTAAAATTTAAATCCCACTTTGCTCTGCAACTGAATACAAAGTATGTCTGCATCGGTCATTCACCTGCAAGCACGATTTCAAACTTTTCTCTGACAACTGTTCTTATCCATTTTAGTTCCTCTATGTAACACAGTCACTCCTCGTTTCCTTTCCATACAGAGTGATCTTTATGATTCTTCACAGAACCATGTGCTGTTCAGTGCTAAGGAAACAGTGTAGATGCTTAAAGTACTTATAGATGTTTCCTCTACCAAATGCATCTGTATTTCCTCCTCTTACAATTGTTTCCCAATAATCTTTTCATTTGAACCTGTAGAATGCAAATTATAAGAAGGTGCACATACCGGCACAAGCACTATGCACGAACCGCTGTTAACCGCGGATTCCGATTCAATCGCATCAATCGCCTTTACTTCTGAGATTGCCGGTAAGGAAGACGCGAGTCAGAAGACTGCCGATCATTGTTTTCGGCTTCTCTATTCACCCGGCTGTCTTTCTATATTAAGGAATCGCGACTTTCACGTGAAAGTGACTCAGTTTCAGGAGCTGTATTAGAATGTATACTGTACCCCAGTGTTAGCGAGAGGGAAATTTTAAATCCATCTTAACTCTGCTACTGAATGCAAAGTAATTCTGCATCGGTCATTCAACTGCAAGCACGATTTCAAACTTTTCTCTGACAAGTGTTGTTATCCATTTTAGATCCTCATTGTAACACATCACTCCTCGTTTCCCTACCATACACAGTGATCGTTTTGATTCCTCACAGAACCATGTGCTGTTTAGTGCTAAGGAAACAGTGTAGATACTTAAAGTACTTAGACCTGTTTCCTCTAACAAATGCATGTGTCATTTCAACACTTACTATTGTTTCCCAGTAAGCCTTTTCATTGGAGCTTCTATAATGCAGATTATAAGAAGGTGCACATACCGGCACATGCTCTATGCACGAACCGCTGTTAACCGCGGATTCCGATTCAATCGCATCAATCGCCTTTACTTCTGAGATTGCCGCTAAGGAAGACGCGAGTCAGAAGACTGCCTTACACTCTATAGCGGCTTCACTATTCAGCCCTCTGCTGTCCTATATAACAAATCGCGAATAACGCATGTAAGGAACTCAGTTTCAGGAGCTGTACGAGAATGTATGCTGAACCCCAAAGTTTTTGAGACGAAAAATTTAAATCCCACTTTGCTCTGCAACTGAATACAAAGTATGTCTGCATCGGTCATTCACCTGCAAGCACGATTTCAAACTTTTCTCTGAGAAGTGTTCTTATCCATTTGAGATCCTTTATGTAACACAGTCACTCCTCGTTTCCTTTCCATACAGAGTGATCTTTATGATTCTTCACAGAACCATGTGCTGTTCAGTGCTAAGGAAACAGTGTAGATGCTTAAAGTAATTAGAGATGTTTCCTCTATCAAATGCATCTGAATTTCCACCTCTTACAATTCTTTCCCAAGAAACTTTTTATTGGAGCTTCCTCCATGCAAATTATAAGAAGGTGCACATACCGGCACAAGCACTATGCACGAACCGCTGTTAACCGCGGATTCCAATTCAATCGCATCAATCGCCTTTACTTCTGAGTTTGCCGCTAAGGAAGAAGCGAGTCAGAAGACTGCCGATCACTGTATAGCGGCTTCTCTATTCACCCGGCTGTCTTTCTATATTAAGGAATCGCGAAAAACACTTGAAAATGAGTCTGTTTCAGGAGCTGTATGAGAATGTATACTGGACATCAGTGTTAGTGAGAGGGAAATTTTAAATCCCACTACTTTTCTGCTACTGAATGCAAAGTATGTCTGCATCAGTCATTCACCTGCAAGCACGATTTCAAACTTTTCTCTGAGAAGTGTTCTTATCCATTTGAGATCCTCTATGTTACACAGTCACTCCTCGTTTCCTTACTCTACACAGTGATCGTTTTGATTCCTCACAGAACCATATGCTGTTTAGTGACAAGGAAACAGTGTATATGCTTAAAGTAATTAGAGATGTTTCCTCTACCAAATGCATCTGAATTTCCACCTCTTACAATTCTTTCCCAGTAAGCCTTTTCATTGGAGCTTCTATAATGCAGATTATAAGAAGGTGCACATACCGGCACATGCTCTATGCACGAACCGCTGTTAACCGCGGATTCCGATTCAATCGAATCAATTGCCTTTACTTCTGAGATTGCCGCTAAGGAAGACTCGAGACAGAGGACGGCCTTACACTCTATAGCGGCTTCTTATTCAGCCCTCTACTGTCCTATATAACGATTCGCGGTTAACGCATGTAAGGGACTCAGTTTCAGGAGCTGTACGAGAACGTATGCTGAACCCACATGTTAGTGAGATGAAAAATTTAAATCCCACTTTGCTCTGCAACTGAATACAAAGTATGTCTGCATCGGTCATTCACCTGCAAGCACGATTTCAAACTTTTCTCTGAGAAGTGTTCTTATCCATTTGAGATCCTCTATGTTACACAGTCACTCCTCGTTTCCTTACTCTACACAGTGATCGTTTTGATTCCTCACAGAAACATGTGCTGTTCAGTGCTAAGGAAACAGTGTAGATGCTATAATTACTTATAGCTGTTTCCTCTACCAAATGCATGTGTCATTTCACCACATACAATTTTTGCCAGTCAACCTTTTCATTGGAACTTCAATAATGCAAATTGTAAGAAGGTGCACATACCGGCACAAGCTCTATGCACGAACCGCTGTTAACCGCGGATTCCGATTCAATCGCATCAATCGCCTTGACTTCTGATTTTGCCGCTAAGGAAGAAGCGAGTCAGAAGACTGCCGAGCACTATATATCGGCTTCACTACTTTTCCGGCAATCATTCTATCTTAACGAATCGCTACTTACAAGTGAAAGTGACTCAGTTTCAGGAGCTGTATGAGAATATATACTGGACTCCAGTGTTAGTGAGAGGGAAATTTTAAATTCCAATTTACTCTGCGAATGAATGCAAAGTATGTCTGCATCGGTCATTCACCTGCAAGCACGATTTCAAACTTTTCTCTGACCACTGTTCTTATCCATTTTAGTTCCTCTATGTAACACAGTCACTCCTCGTTTCCTTACTCTACCCAGTGATCGTTTTGATTCTCCACAGAACCATATGCTGTCTAGTGCTAAGGAAACAGTGTAGATGCTTAAAGTACTTATAGATGTTTCCTCTACCAAATGCATCTGTATTTCCTCCTCTTACAATTGTTTCCCAATAATCTTTTCATTTGAACCTGTAGAATGCAAATTATAAGAAGGTGCACATAACGGCACAAGCACTATGCACGAACCGCCGTTAACCGCGGATTCCGATTCAATCGCATCAATCGCCTTTACTTCTGAGATTGCCGGTAAGGAAGACGCAAGTCAGAAGACTGCCGATCATTGTTTTCGGCTTCTCTATTCAGGCGGCTGTGTCATGGGTTTGTGGGCCGGTTCGGCCCGGCCCCGCAACAACCGAGGAAGGAGACCCACAGGCCCACACCCCGGACAGGGGGAAGGGGGAAAGGAAAAAAAAAAATGGAAATAAGCCCCAAAACAAAACAGCGGCAACGATCTGAGGGGGAAAAGCTAATTTACTAAATAAGACATCAGGAAGTAAATAACACAATATAATGCAATACAATTTGGAATTAAGCCTAATTAATCAAACATAACGAGTGAGAGAGAGAGAGAGAGAGAGAGAGAGAGAGAGAGAGTGAGTGCCCGATAAACCGAAGGCCTTACGCTAACGCTGAAGGCGGACGGCAGCGAGCACCCACTCCTAAGTGATCCTAGAGGAAAGAGAGAGAGCGTCCCGTGACCGCAGAGGGTTTTTATCTGTTCCCTCTGAGCGGAAAACACGTGAAAAAAAAACAAAGCATTGCAAAGTCCTCTGGGGAATGTAGTTCTCCCTGACTCCCAATGCACTACATGATGCCATGATGTGGAATACCAGTACCAAAAAATCATAAAACCACGACATTCCACCCCTTATTCCACATCACTGTATCATGCTTGATACATACAGAAGAACAATGATTAACGTGCATTAGATACACGCGCACAATATATATACAAGTATATACATAGAATTACTGAGGGCGGTCTCCAGACATCAAATTCCCTTGTGGTACACATTGAACATCCCCATTCTTTTGCATCACCCACCAGGTAGACCCAGGTCCCTGAGCAAAGACAGTTCCACGGAGAGGTTTGCCCTTTCCAGAAGCTGGAAGTACCCAAACTGCTTTGCCCAACATGTTCTTTACATGTACTACAGGGACCTTATCTCCCTCTACAGTAGGCAGAGAGCTGGATTGGGCAGGACCGTTGCGATTGATGGATCCTCGGGTGTTGACCAACCAGGTGGCTTCCGACAAATTTTTTTCCCAGTGCTTAAATGTTCCACCACCCATTGCTTTCAACATCGTTTTTAACAATCCATTGTACCTTTCAATTTTACCAGAAGCTGGTGCGTGATAGGGGATATGATAAATCCACTCAATGCCATGATCTTTGGCCCAAGTATCTACAAGAGAATTTTTAAAATGACTTCCATTATCAGACTCAGTTCTTTCTGGAGTACCATGTCGCCACAGGACTTGTTTCTCCAGACCTAGAATGGTGTTTCGGGCGGTAGCATGGGGTACTGCGTATGTTTCAAGCCACCCAGTGGTCGCCTCCACCATGGTGAGCACATAACGCTTACCACTGCGAGACCGTGGCAAGGTGATATAATCAACCTGCCATGCCTCCCCATATTTATATTTTTGCCATCGCCCTTCCTCCCAAAGAGGTTTCATCCTCTTGGCTTGTTTAATTGCGGCGCATGTATCACAGTCATGGATCACCTGTGCGATGGCATCCATAGTTAAGTCCACCCCTCGGTCTCTAGCCCACTTATAGGTCGCGTCCCTTCCTTGATGGCCCGAGGTCTCATGGGCCCACCGAGCTAGAAATAATTCACTCTTATGTTGCCAGTCCAAGTCTACTTGAGTCACCTTAACTTTGGCAGCTCGATCTACCTGGTGGTTGTTTTGCTGTTCTTCAGTTGCCCGGCTCTTAGGAACATGAGCATCTACATGGCGCACCTTTACAACCATGTTCTTTATTCGGGCAGCAATATCCTTCCACAGTTCAGCGGCCCAAATAGGTTTACCCTTCCGTTGCCAACCATTTTGTTCCCACTGCTGTAACCACCCCCACAAAGCATTTGCCACCATCCATGAGTCAGTATAAAGATAAAGCATTGGCCACCTCTCACGTTCAGCAATATTTAAGGCTAATTGGACAGCCTTTACCTCTGCAAATTGACTTGATTCTCCTTCTCCTTCAGTGGCCTCTGCAACTTGTTGCATGGGACTCCACACAGCAGATTTCCATTTGTGGTGCTTTCCCACAAAGCGACACGATCCATCTGTGAACAGGGCGTATCTCTTTTCATCTTCTGTTAGTTCATTATATGGTGGGGCTTCTTTGGCACGTGACACCTCCTTTGCTGGTGTTGTTCCAAACTTTTTACCTTCAGGCCAGTCCATGATCACCTCCAGGATTCCTGGACGGTTGAGGTTCCCCATCCGAGCTCGCTGTGTAATCAGCGCAATCCACTTACTCCAAGTGGCATCAGTAGCATGGTGGGTAGAGGGAACTGTTCCTTTAAACATCCAGTTCAGTACTGGCAGTCGAGGTGCCAGAAGGAGCTGCGTTTCGGTACCGATTACTTCGGAAGCAGCTCGAACCCCCTCGTACGCGGCTAAGATCTCCTTCTCAGTTGGAGTGTAGCGCTCCTCAGACCCCCTGTATGCTCGACTCCAGAAACCAAGGGGTCGGCCTCGGGTCTCTCCAGAAGCTCTTTGCCACAAACTCCAAGTGGGACCTTCCTTTCCAGCAGCAGTGTAGAGGATGTTCTTTACATCCTGTCCCGTCCGCACTGGCCCCAGGGCCACGGCACGGGCTATCTCCTGCTTAATTTGCTCAAAAGCCTGCTGCTGCTCAGGGCCCCATACAAAATCATTCTTCTTCCGCGTCACCTGATAAAGGGGGCTCACAATGAGGCTGTAGTTTGGAACATGCAGTCTCCAAAATCCCACTACACCCAGAAAAGCTTGGGTCTCTGTCTTATTGGTGGGTGGAGACATGGCAGTAATTTTGTCAATCACATCTGTTGGGATGTGACGACGTCCATCTTGCCACTTTATGCCTAGGAACTGAATTTCTTGTGCAGGCCCTTTTACTTTGCTTCGCTTAATAGCGAAGCCAGCTCGCAGGAGGATCTGTATTATTGTCTCTCCTTTCTTAAAAACTTCCTCTGCTGTATTGCCCCATACAACAATATCATCGATGTACTGCAGATGCTCAGGAGCGCCGCCCTGTTCCAATGCAGTTTGGATCAACCCATGGCAAATGGTTGGGCTGTGCTTCCACCCCTGGGGCAAACGGTTCCAGGTGTACTGAACGCCTCTCCAGGTGAAGGCAAACTGTGGCCTGCATTCTGTGGCCAAGGGAATTGAAAAGAAGGCGTTAGCAATGTCAATCGTGGCATACCACTTGGCTGCTTTTGACTCCAGTTCATACTGGAGTTGAAGCATGTCCGGCACAGCAGCACTCAGTGGAGGTGTGACTTCATTCAGGCCACGGTAATCTACCGTCAACCTCCATTCTCCATTGGCTTTACGCACCGGCCATATGGGGCTGTTAAACGGGGAGTGAGTTTTGCTGATCACTCCCTGGCTCTCTAGCTGACGAATCAGATTATGAATAGGGAGCAAGGAATCCCTGTTGGTGCGGTACTGCCGTCTGTGCACGGTTTTCGTAGCAATTGGTACTTGTTGCTCCTCCACTTGTAGCAACCCCACAACAGATGGATCTTCTGACAGGCCAGGTAAAACAGATAGTTGCTTAATGCTATCTGTGTCCACAGTAGCTATTCCAAAAGCCCATCGATACCCCTTGGGATCCTTAAAGTGCCCCCTTCTGAGATAGTCTATACCAAGTATGCATGGGGCCCCCTGTCCGGTCACTATAGGATGCTTCTGCCAGTCTTTACCCGTGAGGCTTATTTCTGCCTCCAGCACAGACAATTCCTGAAAGCCCCCAGTCACTCCAGAGATATGAATCAATTCTGCCCCTTTATAACTTGAAGGCATTAGAGTACATTGTGCACCAGTATCCACCAGTGCCTCATATTTCTGTGGGTTTGATGTGCCAGGCCACCGAATCCACACAGTCCAATACACTCTATTATCCCTCTCCCTCCTCTGGCTGAGGGCAGGGCCCCTCTATTCATTACCTGTAGTGACAGGAACAACTTCGCTGGTAGTTGGTCTGTGTTGTAATTCTCTCACCCGTGCTCGCAGTGCAGGGGTGGGTTTTTGATGCCATTCCTTCATATCTTCTCCATTTGCACGTAAGTAACTCCACAAAGCCGCGCGCGACATGAAGTTAGTAAAGTTAGTGTTGTCATTTGCTCGAGCAGGACGGCGTTTGCTTCTGATAGTTGCAACCGATTCAACCCTATCAATCAGTTGGGATAATTTTCCCAATATATCTACCATTTGTCCTTCTAACTTTGATATGGCTGAAATGGACGCGTATGGCGGTGGAAATTTTTGTTCGAAGTTTTGAAGTGTAAGAATTAGTTCAAAAACTGGGGGTTTCCTGTCTTGGTCCTCGTATCTGTTGAACGTTGTCACTAGTGTACCGGCGTACCTTTCTGGTGCTGACTTTGAAAGCTTCTGACATATTTCGGGTGTACTCCTTACTTTCTCTGGATCATGGTCCCGATCGTCAGGATCAAAGGTGGGATCATACAGCATTTCCGCCACAGCTGTTTCTCTCAAATACTGGATGCCTTCCTCAATAGTTTTCCATCTTTTCACTTTAGGTGCCAGGTCACTCTTGTAGGGATATCTTTCCCTCACAGCTACTAGCATTCGTTGCCAGAGGCTGGCGATTCCATCCATATACCTGCTGATTCCTCTGTCGACAGCCGGATCTCGGGCAATGTTTCCCAGTTGGCGAGCTTCGTTACTATCAAGGGACACACTGTTGGCCCCGTTGTCCCAACACCGAAGCAACCAAGTGACAATACTCTCATCCGGACGTCGAACAAACTCCTTTCTTGAGCCTTGGATCTCAGACATTTTCATGGGCCGACGAAACGTCGTAACTTTAACTTTCTCTTCACCTTCATCATCACTTTCTTCTACATGTCTCTCACTTTTCTTTGTTGCCTTTCTCGATGGTGGTGGGGTTGTGGCCACCCCCTCACCTATATCTTCCTCTTCTTTCGGCACCTCTTCTTTGCGTTCTAGACGCGAGGACACACGTTTCCATTTCTTGCCTTCCACAGGGGCAACTGACTTTGATACTGGTGCTTCCTTTGGCTGGTCAAGTGTGACCGGGAGGTTTTCCTCTTTGGTTTGGGCCTCAGTTTGGACACTCTCTTTTTTCATAATAGTATATAAACCTCGGTAAGCATAAGCCAAGCCCCAAATAAGCTGTTCCACCTCAGATCTTTCTGAGCCGCAACACCCTTTACTCAGATACAGGCCTAGCTCCTCAGGATCCTGCAATTGTTCAGGAGAAAAATCCCATGACACCGGGTGTCCCCATGCTTCTAATTTCTTTCCTAAAACTCTCCACTCTCCCTGCCATTCAACATTCTCTGTTTCTGGGAGAAGCTTCCTGCACATGATGTAAAGTGCTACTACATGCAGGAGGACTAATATCCCAATTATTAACACCATCCCTAAGCTGTGATCTTGAAAATTCATAAAAAACTGAGAGGGGAACCTGGATACCCATTCAAACATCACATGGTTCGTTAACATGCTATCGTTTGTTCCATTAGCTGGGGTGCCCTGGTATCTGGTAGGTGCCTCTATCATTGCTTTTAATTTATCATATAGGGACCAGAACCAATGGAACAGAATGGCAAACTTAACCAAGTTCCAGTACGTTTTGAGCATTAAGAGGGAAAAAGCGGTGAAGTACAATCCCTGTAAGGGCAGTTTTAACAGAAACAGAAAAGACATTTTTATTATTATTATTTTTTTTTCTTGTACTAAAACAATCTGGCAGTACCCAAAAGAAGTTTACAGATATCCCAGAACAACTGGCAGTACGCCCGGACTTCAAGGTCGTGTTTTGCTGTACAGCACTTGCAGTACAGATAAGCTTGTTAACAGCAGACAGAGATTCACTCTAAAAGTTTGTCTCTGCCCGGCTAAGGCAGCTGGTCGTGCCCCACGTTGGGCGCCAAAAATGTCAGGGGTTTGTGGGCCGGTTCGGCCCGGCCCCGCAACAACCGAGGAAGGAGACCCACAGGCCCACACCCCGGACAGGGGGAAGGGGGAAAGGAAAAAAAAAAATGGAAATAAGCCCCAAAACAAAACAGCGGCAACGATCTGAGGGGGAAAAGCTAATTTACTAAATAAGACATCAGGAAGTAAATAACACAATATAATGCAATACAATTTGGAATTAAGCCTAATTAATCAAACAAAACGAGTGAGAGAGAGAGAGAGAGAGAGAGAGAGAGAGAGAGAGAGAGTGAGTGCCCGATAAACCGAAGGCCTTACGCTAACGCTGAAGGCGGACGGCAGCGAGCACCCACTCCTAAGTGATCCTAGAGGAAAGAGAGAGAGCGTCCCGTGACCGCAGAGGGTTTTTATCTGTTCCCTCTGAGCGGAAAACACGTGAAAAAAAAACAAAGCATTGCAAAGTCCTCTGGGGAATGTAGTTCTCCCTGACTCCCAATGCACTACATGATGCCATGATGTGGAATACCAGTACCAAAAAATCATAAAACCACGACAGGCTGTCTTGCTATATTTCGAATCGCGACTTTCACGTGAAAGTGACTCAGTTTCAGGAGCTGTATGAGAATGTATACTGTACCCCAGTGTTAACGAGAGGGAAATTTTAAATTCCAATATACTCTGTGAATGAATGCAAAGTAATTCTGCATCGGTCATTCACCTGCAAGCACGATTTCAAACTTTTCTCTGAGAAGTGTTCTTATCCATTTGAGATCCTTTATGTAACACAGTCACTCCTCGTTTCCTTTCCATACAGAGTGATCTTTATGATTCTTCACAGAACCATGTGCTGTTCAGTGCGAAGGAAACAGTGTAGATGCTTAAAGTAATTAGAGATGTTTCCTCTATCAAATGCATCTGAATTTCCACCTCTTACAATTCTTTCCCAAGAAACTTTTTTTGGGAGCTTCCTCCATGCAAATTATAAGAAGGTGCACATACCGGCACAAGCACTATGCACGAACCGCCGTTAACCGCATATTCCGATTCAATCGCATCAATCGCCTTTACTTCTGAGTTTGCCGCTAAGGAAGAAGCGAGTCAGAAGACTGCCGATCACTGTATAGCTGCTTCTCTATTCACCCGGCTGTCTTTCTACATTAAGGAATCGCGAAAAACACGTGAAAATGAGTCTGTTTCAGGAGCTGTATGAGAATGTATACTGGACATCAGTGTTAGTGAGAGGGAAATTTTAAATCCCACTACTTTTCTGCTATAGAATGCAAAGTATGTCTGCATCAGTCATTCACCTGCAAGCACGATTTCAAACTTTTCTCTGACAACTGTTGTTATACATTTTAGATCCTCATTGTAACACAGTCACTCCTCGTTTCCTTACTCTACCCAGTGATCCTTTTGATTCTCCACAGAACCATATGCTGTCTAGTGCTAAGGAAACAGTGTAGATGCTTAAAGTACTTATAGATGTTTCCTCTACCAAATGAATCTGAATTTCCACCTCTTACAATTCTTTCCCAGTAAGCCTTTTCATTGGAGCTTCTATAATGCAGATTATAAGAAGGTGCACATACCGGCACAAGCACTATGCACGAACCGCTGTTAACTGCGGATTCCGATTCAATCGCATCAATCGCCTTTACTTCTGAGATTGCCGCTAAGGAAGACGCGAGTCAGAAGACTGCCTTACACTCTATTGCGGCTTCTTATTCAGCCGTCTACTGTCCTATATAAAGATCGCGGTTAGCGCATGTAAGGGACTCAGTTTCAGGAGATGTACGAGAATGTATGCTGAACCCCAAAGTTTTTGAGACGAAAAATTTAAATCCCACTTTGCTCTGCAACTGAATGCAAAGCATGTCTGCATCGGTCATTCACCTGCAAGCACGATTTCAAACTTTTCTCTGAGAAGTGTTCTTATCCATTTTAGATCCATTATGTAACACAGTCACTCCTCAATTCCTTACTCTACAAAGTGATCGTTTTGTTTCTCCACAGAACCATAAGCTGTTTAGTGCTAAGGAAACAGTGTAGATGCTTAAAGTACTTATAGATGTTTCCTCTACCAAATGCATCTGAATTTAAACCTCTTACAATTCTTTCCCAATAAACTTTTTATTGGAGCTTCCTTCATGCAAATTATAAGAAGGTGCACATACCGGCACATGCTCTATGCACGAACCGCTGTTAACCGCGGATTCCGACTCAATCGAATCAATTGCCTTTACTTCTGAGATTGCCGCTAAGGAAGACTCGAGACAGAGGACGGCCTTACACTCTATAGCGGCTTCTTATTCAGCCGTCTACTGTCCTATATAACGATTCGCGGTTAACGCATGTAAGGGACTCAGTTTCAGGAGCTGTACGAGAACGTATGCTGAACCCCAATGTTAGTGAGATGAAAAATTTAAATCCCACTTTGCTCTGCAACTGAATACAAAGTATGTCTGCATCGGTCATTCACCTGCAAGCACGATTTCAAACTTTTCTCTGAGAAGTGTTCTTATCCATTTGAGATCCTCTATGTTACACAGTCACTCCTCGTTTCCTTACTCTACACAGTGATCGTTTTGATTCCTCACAGAACCATATGCTGTTTAGTGACAAGGAAACAGTGTATATGCTTAAAGTAATTAGAGATGTTTCCTCTACCAAATGCATCTGAATTTCCACCTCTTACAATTCTTTCCCAGTAAGCCTTTTCATTGGAGCTTCTATAATGCAGATTATAAGAAGGTGCACATACCGGCACAAGCACTATGCACGAACCGCTGTTAACCGCGGATTCCGATTCAATCGCATCAATCGCCTTTACTTCTGAGATTGCCGCTAAGGAAGACTCGAGACAGAGGACGGCCTTACACTCTATAGCGGCTTCTTATTCAGCCCTCTACTGTCCTATATAACGATTCGCGGTTAACGCATGTAAGGGACTCAGTTTCAGGAGCTGTACGAGAACGTATGCTGAACCCCAATGTTAGTGAGACGAAAAATTTAAATCCCACTTTGCTCTGCAACTGAATACAAAGTATGTCTGCATCGGTCATTCACCTGCAAGCACGATTTCAAACTTTTCTCTGAGAAGTGTTCTTATCCATTTGAGATCCTCTATGTTACACAGTCACTCCTCGTTTCCTTACTCTACACAGTGATCGTTTTGATTCCTCACAGAACCATGTGCTGTTCAGTGCTAAGGAAACAGTGTAGATACTTAAAGTACTTAGACCTGTTTCCTCTAACAAATGCATGTTTCATTTCAACACTTACTATTGTTTCCCAGTAAGCCTTTTCATTGGAGCTTCTATAATGCAGATTATAAGAAGGTGCACATACCGGCACATGCTCTATGCACGAACCGCTGTTAACCGCGGATTCCGATTCAATCGCATCAATCGCCTTTACTTCTGAGATTGCCGCTAAGGAAGACGCGAGTCAGAAGACTGCCTTACACTCTATAGCGGCTTCACTATTCAGCCCTCTGCTGTCCTATATAACAAATCGCGAATAACGCATGTAAGGAACTCAGTTTCAGGAGCTGTACGAGAATGTATGCTGAACCCCAAAGTTTTTGAGACGAAAAATTTAAATCCCACTTTGCTCTGCAACTGAATACAAAGTATGTCTGCATTGGTCATTCACCTGCAAGCACGATTTCAAACTTTTCTCTGAGAAGTGTTCTTATCCATTTGAGATCCTTTATGTAACACAGTCACTCCTCGTTTCCTTTCCATACAGAGTGATCTTTATGATTCTTCACAGAACCATGTGCTGTTCAGTGCTAAGGAAACAGTGTAGATGCTTAAAGTAATTAGAGATGTTTCCTCTACCAAATGCATCTGAATTTCCACCTCTTACAATACTTTCCCAAGAAACTTTTTATTGGAGCTTCCTCCATGCAAATTATAATAAGGTGCACATACCGGCACAAGCACTATGCACGAACCGCTGTTAACCGCGGATTCCAATTCAATCGCATCAATCGCCTTTACTTCTGAGTGTGCCGCTAAGGAAGAAGCGAGTCAGAAGACTGCCGATCACTGTATAGCGGCTTCTCTATTCACCCGGCTGTCTTTCTATATTAAGGAATCGCGAAAAACACGTGAAAATGAGTCTGTTTCAGGAGCTGTATTAGAATGTATACTGGACATCAGTGTTAGTGACAGGGAAATTTTAAATCCCACTACTTTTCTGCTACAGAATGCAAAGTATGTCTGCATCAGTCATTCACCTGCAAGCTCGATTTCAAACTTTTCTCTGACAACTGTTGTTATCCATTTTAGATCCTCATTGTAACACATCACTCCTCGTTTCCCTACCATACACAGTGATCGTTTTAATTCCACACAAATCCATGTGCTGTTCAGTGCTAAGGAAACAGTGTAGATGCTTAAACTACTTATAGATGTTTCCTCTACCAAATGCATCTGTATTTCCTCCTCTTACAATTGTTTCCCAATAATCTTTTCATTTGAACCTGTAGAATGCAAATTATAAGAAGGTGCACATACCGGCACAAGCACTATGCACGAACCGCCGTTAACCGCGGATTCCGATTCAATCGCATCAATCGCCTTTACTTCTGAGATTGCCGCTAAGGAAGACGCGAGTCAGAAGACTGCCTTACACTCTATAGCGGCTTCTTATTCAGCCGTCTACTGTCCTAGATAAAGATCGCGGTTAGCGCATGTAAGGGACTCAGTTTCAGGAGATGTACGAGAATGTATGATGAACCCCAAAGTTTTTGAGACGAAAAATTTAAATCCCACTTTGCTCTGCAACTGAATGCAAAGCATGTCTGCATCGGTCATTCACCTGCAAGCACGATTTCAAACTTTTCTCTGAGAAGTGTTCTTATCCATTTTAGATCAATTATGTAACACAGTCACTCCTCGTTTCCTTACTCTACAAAGTGATCGTTTTGTTTCTCCACAGAACCATATGCTGTTTAGTGCTAAGGAAACAGTGTAGATGCTTAAACTACTTATAGATGTTTCCTCTACCAAATGCATCTGAATTTAAACCTCTTACAATTCTTTCCCAATAAACTTTTTATTGGAGCTTCCTTCATGCAAATTATTAGAAGGTGCACATACAGGCACATGCTCTATGCACGAACCGCTGTTAACCGCGGATTCCGATTCAATCGCATCAATCGCGTTTACTTCTGAGATTGCCGCTAAGGAAGACGCGAGTCAGAAGACTGCCTTACACTCTATAGCGGCTTCTTATTCAGCCGTCTACTGTCCTATATAACGATTCGTTGTTAACGCATGTAAGGGACTCAGTTTCAGGAGCTGTATGAGAACGTATGCTGAACCCCAATGTCAGTGAGACGAAAAATTTAAATCCCACTTTGCTCCGCAACTGAATACAAAGTATGTCTGCATCGGTCATTCACCTGCAAGCACGATTTCAATCTTTTCTCTGAGAAGTGTTCTTATTCATTTGAGATCCTCTATGTTACACAGTCACTCCTCGTTTCCTTACTCTACACAGTGATCGTTTTGATTCTTCACAGAACCATATGCTGTTCAGTGCTAAGGAAACAGTGTAGATACTTAAAGTACTTAGACCTGTTTCCTCTAACAAATGCATGTGTCATTTCAACACTTACTATTGTTTCCCAGTAAGCCTTTTCATTGGAGCTTCTATAATGCAGATTATAAGAAGGTGCACATACCGGCACATGCTCTATGCACGAACCGCTGTTAACCGCGGATTCCGATTCAATCGCATCAATCGCGTTTACTTCTGAGATTGCCGCTAAGGAAGACGCGAGTCAGAAGACTGCCTTACACTCTATAGCGGCTTCTTATTCAGCCGTCTACTGTCCTATATAAAGATCGCGGTTAGCGCATGTAAGGGACTCAGTTTCAGGAGATGTACGAGAATGTATGCTGAACCCCAAAGTTTTTGAGACGAAAAATTTAAATCCCACTTTGCTCTGCAACTGAATGCAAAGCATGTCTGCATCGGTCATTCACCTGCAAGCACGATTTCAAACTTTTCTCTGAGAAGTGTTCTTATCCATTTTAGATCCATTATGTAACACAGTCACTCCTCGTTTCCTTACTCTACACAGTGATCGTTTTGTTTCTTCACAGAACCATGTGCTGTTCAGTGCTAAGGAAACAGTGTAGATGCTTAAAGTAATTAGAGATGTTTCCTCTACCAAATGCATCTGAATTTCCACCTCTTACAATTCTTTCCCAAGAAACTTTTTATTGGAGCTTCCTAAATGCAAATTATAAGAAGGTGCACATACCGGCACAAGCACTATGCACGAACCGCTGTTAACCGCGGATTCCAATTCAATCGCATCAATCGCCTTTACTTCTGAGATTGCCGCTAAGGAAGACGCGAGTCAGAAGACGGCCTTACACTCTATAGCGGCTTCTTAGTCAGCCGTCTACTGTCCTATATAAAGATCGCGGTTAGCGCATGTAAGGGACTCAGTTTCAGGAGATGTACGAGAATGTATGCTGAACCCCAAAGTTTTTTGAGACGAAAAATTTAAATCCCACTTTGCTCTGCAACTGAATGCAAAGCATGTCTGCATCGGTCATTCACCTGCAAGCACGATTTCAAACTTTTCTCTGAGAAGTGTTCTTATCCATTTTAGATCCATTATGTAACACAGTCACTCCTCGTTTCCTTACTCTACAAAGTGATCGTTTTGTTTCTCCACAGAACCATAAGCTGTTTAGTGCTAAGGAAACAGTGTAGATGCTTAAAGTACTTATAGATGTTTCCTCTACCAAATGCATCTGAATTTAAACCTCTTACAATTCTTTCCCAATAAACTTTTTATTGGAGCTTCCTTCATGCAAATTATAAGAAGGTGCACATACCGGCACATGCTCTATGCACGAACCGCTGTTAACCGCGGATTCCGACTCAATCGAATCAATTGCCTTTACTTCTGAGATTGCCGCTAAGGAAGACTCGAGACAGAGGACGGCCTTACACTCTATAGCGGCTTCTTATTCAGCCGTCTACTGTCCTATATAACGATTCGCGGTTAACGCATGTAAGGGACTCAGTTTCAGGAGCTGTACGAGAACGTATGCTGAACCCCAATGTTAGTGAGATGAAAAATTTAAATCCCACTTTGCTCTGCAACTGAATACAAAGTATGTCTGCATCGGTCATTCACCTGCAAGCACGATTTCAAACTTTTCTCTGAGAAGTGTTCTTATCCATTTGAGATCCTCTATGTTACACAGTCACTCCTCGTTTCCTTACTCTACACAGTGATCGTTTTGATTCCTCACAGAACCATATGCTGTTTAGTGCCTAGGAAACAGTGTAGATGCTTAAAGTAATTAGAGATGTTTCCTCTACCAAATGCATCTGAATTTCCACCTCTTACAATTCTTTCCCAGTAAGCCTTTTCATTGGAGCTTCTATAATGCAGATAATAAGAAGGTGCACATACCGGCACATGCTCTATGCACGAACCGCTGTTAACCGCGGATTCCGATTCAATCGAATCAATTGCCTTTACTTCTGAGATTGCCGCTAAGGAAGACTCGAGACAGAGGACGGCCTTACACTCTATAGCGGCTTCTTATTCAGCCGTCTACTGTCCTATATAACGATTCGCGGTTAACGCATGTAAGGGACTCAGTTTCAGGAGCTGTACGAGAACGTATGCTGAACCCCAATGTTAGTGAGACGAAAAATTTAAATCCCACTTTGCTCTGCAACTGAATACAAAGTATGTCTGCATCGGTCATTCACCTGCAAGCACGATTTCAAACTTTTCTCTGAGAAGTGTTCTTATCCATTTGAGATCCTCTATGTTACACAGTCACTCCTCGTTTCCTTACTCTACACAGTGATCGTTTTGATTCCTCACAGAACCATATGCTGTTTAGTGCCAAGGAAACAGTGTAGATGCTTAAACTACTTATAGATGTTTCCTCTACCAAATGCATCTGAATTTCCACATCTTAAAATTCTTTCCCAATAAACTTTTTATAGGAGCTTCCTTCATGCAAATTATTAGAAGGTGCACATACCGGCACAAGCACTATGCACGAACCGCTGTTAACCGCGGATTCCGATTCAATCGCATCAATCGCCTTTACTTCTGAGATTGCCGCTAAGGAAGACGCGAGTCAGAAGACTGCCTTACACTCTATAGCGGCTTCTTATTCAGCCGTCTACTGTCCTATATAACGATTCGCGGTTTACGCATGTAAGGGACTCAGTTTCAGGAGCTGTACGAGAACGTATGCTGAACCCCAATGTTAGTGAGACGTAAAATTTAAATCCCACTTTGCTCTGCAACTGAATACAAAGTATGTCTGCATCGGTCATTCACCTGCAAGCACGATTTCAAACTTTTCTCTGACAACTGTTCTTATCCATTTTAGTTCCTCTATGTAACACAGTCACTCCTCGTTTCCTTTCCATACAGAGTGATCTTTATGATTCTTCACAGAACCATGTGCTGTTCAGTGCTAAGGAAACAGTGTAGATGCTTAAAGTACTTATAGATGTTTCCTCTACCAAATGCATCTGTATTTCCTCCTCTTACAATTGTTTCCCAATAATCTTTTCATTTGAACCTGTAGAATGCAAATTATAAGAAGGTGCACATACCGGCACAAGCACTATGCACGAACCGCTGTTAACCGCGGATTCCGATTCAATCGCATCAATCGCCTTTACTTCTGAGATTGCCGCTAAGGAAGACGCGAGTCAGAAGACTGCCGATCATTGTTTTCGGCTTCTCTATTCACCCGGCTGTCTTTCTATATTAAGGAATCGCGACTTTCATGTGAAAGTGACTCAGTTTCAGGAGCTGTATTAGAATGTATACTGTACCCCAGTGTTAGCGAGAGGGAAATTTTAAATCCATCTTAACTCTGCTACTGAATGCAAAGTAATTCTGCATCGGTCATTCAACTGCAAGCACGATTTCAAACTTTTCTCTGACAAGTGTTGTTATCCATTTTAGATCCTCATTGTAACACATCACTCCTCGTTTCCTTACCATACACAGTGATCGTTTTGATTCCACACAGAACCATGTGCTGTTTAGTGCTAAGGAAACAGTGTAGATACTTAAAGTACTTAGACCTGTTTCCTCTAACAAATGCATGTGTCATTTCAACACTTACTATTGTTTCCCAGTAAGCCTTTTCATTGGAGCTTCTATAATGCAGATTATAAGAAGGTGCACATACCGGCACAAGCACTATGCACGAACCGCTGTTAACCGCGGATTCCGATTCAATCGCATCAATCGCCTTTACTTCTGAGTTTGCCGCTAAGGAAGAAGCGAGTCAGAAGACTGCCGATCACTGTATAGCGGCTTCTCTATTCACCCGGCTGTCTTTCCATATTAAGGAATCGCGAAAAACACGTGAAAATGAGTCTGTTTCAGGAGCTGTATGAGAATGTATACTGGACATCAGTGTTAGTGAGAGGGAAATTTTAAATCCCACTACTTTTCTGCTACTGAATGCAAAGTATGTCTGCATCAGTCATTCACCTGCAAGCACGATTTCAAACTTTTCTCTGACAACTGTTGTTATACAATTTAGATCCTCATTGTAACACAGTCAACCCTCGTTTCCTTACTCTACCCAGTGATCCTTTTGATTCTCCACAGAAACATATGCTGTCTAGTGCCAAGGAAACAGTGTAGATGCTTAAACTACTTATAGATGTTTCCTCTACCAAATGCATCTGAATTTCCACCTCTTACAATTCTTTCCCAGTAAGCCTTTTCATTGGAGCTTCTATAATGCAGATTATAAGAAGGTGCACATACCGGCACAAGCACTATGCACGAACCGCTGTTAACCGCGGATTCCGATTCAATCGCATCAATCGCCTTTACTTCTGAGTTTGCTGCTAAGGAAGAAGCGAGTCAGAAGACTGCCGATCACTGTATAGCGGCTTCTCTATTCACCCGGCTGTCTTTCTATATTAAGGAATCGCGAAAAAAACGTGAAAATGAGTCCGATTCAGGAGCTGTATGAGAATGAATACTGGACATCAGTGTTAGTGAGAGGGAAATTTTAAATCCCACTACTTTTCTGCTACTGAATGCAAAGTATGTCTGCATCAGTCATTCACCTGCAAGCACGATTTCAAACTTTTCTCTGACAACTGTTGTTATCCATTTTAGATCCTCATTGTAACACATCACTCCTCGTTTCCCTACCATACACAGTGATCGTTTTAATTCCACACAAATCCATGTGCTGTTCAGTGCTAAGGAAACAGTGTAGATACTTAAACTACTTATAGATGTTTCCTCTACCAAATGCATCTGTATTTCCTCCTCTTACAATTGTTTCCCAGTAAGCCTTTTCATTTGAACCTGTAGAATGCAAATTATAAGAAGGTGCACATACCGGCACAAGCACTATGCACGAACCGCCGTTAACCGCGGATTCCGATTCAATCGCATCAATCGCCTTTACTTCTGAGATTGCCGCTAAGGAAGACGCGAGTCAGAAGACTGCCTTACACTCTATAGCGGCTTCTTATTCAGCCGTCTACTGTCCTATATAAAGATCGCGGTTAGCGCATGTAAGGGACTCAGTTTCAGGAGATGTACGAGAATGTATGCTGAACCCCAAAGTTTTTGAGACGAAAAATTTAAATCCCACTTTGCTCTGCAACTGAATGCAAAGCATGTCTGCATCGGTCATTCACCTGCAAGCACGATTTCAAACTTTTCTCTGACAACTGTTGTTATACAATTTAGATCCTCTATGTTACACAGTCACTCCTCGTTTCCTTACTCTACACAGTGATCGTTTTGATTCCTCACAGAACCATATGCTGTTTAGTGCCAAGGAAACAGTGTAGATGCTTAAACTACTTATAGATGTTTCCTCTACCAAATGCATCTGAATTTAAACCTCTTACAATTCTTTCCCAATAAACTTTTTATTGGAGCTTCCTTCATGCAAATTATTAGAAGGTGCACATACAGGCACATGCTCTATGCACGAACCGCTGTTAACCGCGGATTCCGATTCAATCGCATCAATCGCGTTAACTTCTGAGATTGCCGCTAAGGAAGACGCGAGTCAGAAGACTGCCTTACACTCTATAGCGGCTTCTTATTCAGCCGTCTACTGTCCTATATAACGATTCGCGGTTAACGCATGTAAGGGACTCAGTTTCAGGAGCTGTATGAGAACGTATGCTGAACCCCAATGTCAGTGAGACGAAAAATTTAAATCCCACTTTGCTCCGCAACTGAATACAAAGTATGTCTGCATCGGTCATTCACCTGCAAGCACGATTTCAATCTTTTCTCTGAGAAGTGTTCTTATTCATTTGAGATCCTCTATGTTACACAGTCACTCCTCGTTTCCTTACTCTACACAGTGATCGTTTTGATTCTTCACAGAACCATATGCTGTTCAGTGCTAAGGAAACAGTGTAGATACTTAAAGTACTTAGACCTGTTTCCTCTAAAAAATGCATGTGTCATTTCAACACTTACTATTGTTTCCCAGTAAGCCTTTTCATTGGAGCTTCTATAATGCAGATTATAAGAAGGTGCACATACCGGCACATGCTCTATGCACGAACCACTGTTAACCGCGGATTCCGATTCAATCGCATCAATCGCCTTTACTTCTGAGATTGCCGCTAAGGAAGACGCGAGTCAGAACACTGCCTTACACTCTATAGCGGCTTCACTATTCAGCCCTCTGCTGTCCTATATAACAAATCGCGAATAACGCATGTAAGGAACTCAGTTTCAGGAGATGTACGATAATGTATGCTGAACCCCAAAGTTTTTGAGACGAAAAATTTAAATCCCACTTTGCTCTGCAACTGAATGCAAAGCATGTCTGCATCGGTCATTCACCTGCAAGCACGATTTCAAACTTTTCTCTGAGAAGTGTTCTTATCCATTTTAGATCCATTATGTAACACAGTCACTCCTCGTTTCCTTACTCTACACAGTGATCGTTTTGTTTCTTCACAGAACCATGTGCTGTTCAGTGCTAAGGAAACAGTGTAGATGCTTAAAGTAATTAGAGATGTTTCCTCTACCAAATGCATCTGAATTTCCACCTCTTACAATTCTTTCCCAAGAAACTTTTTATTGGAGCTTCCTAAATGCAAATTATAAGAAGGTGCACATACCGGCACAAGCACTATGCACGAACCGCTGTTAACCGCGGATTCCAATTCAATCGCATCAATCGCCTTTACTTCTGAGATTGCCGCTAAGGAAGACGCGAGTCAGAAGACGGCCTTACACTCTATAGCGGCTTCTTAGTCAGCCGTCTACTGTCCTATATAAAGATCGCGGTTAGCGCATGTAAGGGACTCAGTTTCAGGAGATGTACGAGAATGTATGCTGAACCCCAAAGTTTTTTGAGACGAAAAATTTAAATCCCACTTTGCTCTGCAACTGAATGCAAAGCATGTCTGCATCGGTCATTCACCTGCAAGCACGATTTCAAACTTTTCTCTGAGAAGTGTTCTTATCCATTTTAGATCCATTATGTAACACAGTCACTCCTCGTTTCCTTACTCTACAAAGTGATCGTTTTGTTTCTCCACAGAACCATAAGCTGTTTAGTGCTAAGGAAACAGTGTAGATGCTTAAAGTACTTATAGATGTTTCCTCTACCAAATGCATCTGAATTTAAACCTCTTACAATTCTTTCCCAATAAACTTTTTATTGGAGCTTCCTTCATGCAAATTATAAGAAGGTGCACATACCGGCACATGCTCTATGCACGAACCGCTGTTAACCGCGGATTCCGACTCAATCGAATCAATTGCCTTTACTTCTGAGATTGCCGCTAAGGAAGACTCGAGACAGAGGACGGCCTTACACTCTATAGCGGCTTCTTATTCAGCCGTCTACTGTCCTATATAACGATTCGCGGTTAACGCATGTAAGGGACTCAGTTTCAGGAGCTGTACGAGAACGTATGCTGAACCCCAATGTTAGTGAGATGAAAAATTTAAATCCCACTTTGCTCTGCAACTGAATACAAAGTATGTCTGCATCGGTCATTCACCTGCAAGCACGATTTCAAACTTTTCTCTGAGAAGTGTTCTTATCCATTTGAGATCCTCTATGTTACACAGTCACTCCTCGTTTCCTTACTCTACACAGTGATCGTTTAGATTCCTCACAGAACCATATGCTGTTTAGTGCCAAGGAAACAGTGTAGATGCTTAAAGTAATTAGAGTTGTTTCCTCTACCAAATGCATCTGAATTTCCACCGCTTACAATTCTTTCCCAGTAAGCCTTTTCATTGGAGCTTCTATAATGCAGATTATAAGAAGGTGCACATACCGGCACATGCTCTATGCACGAACCGCTGTTAACCGCGGATTCCGATTCAATCGCATCAATTGCCTTTACTTCTGAGATTGCCGCTAAGGAAGACTCGAGACAGAGGACGGCCTTACACTCTATAGCGGCTTCTTATTCAGCCCTCTACTGTCCTATATAACGATTCGCGGTTAACGCATGTAAGGGACTCAGTTTCAGGAGCTGTACGAGAACGTATGCTGAACCCACATGTTAGTGAGATGAAAAATTTAAATCCCACTTTGCTCTGCAACTGAATACAAAGTATGTCTGCATCGGTCATTCACCTGCAAGCACGATTTCAAACTTTTCTCTGAGAAGTGTTCTTATCCATTTGAGATCCTCTATGTTACACAGTCACTCCTCGTTTCCTTACTCTACACAGTGATCGTTTTGATTCCTCACAGAACCATATGCTGTTTAGTGCCAAGGAAACAGTGTAGATGCTTAAACTACTTATAGATGTTTCCTCTACCAAATGCATCTGAATTTCCACATCTTAAAATTCTTTCCCAATAAACTTTTTATAGGAGCTTCCTTCATGCAAATTATTAGAAGGTGCACATACCGGCACAAGCACTATGCACGAACCGCTGTTAACCGCGGATTCCGATTCAATCGCATCAATCGCCTTTACTTCTGAGATTGCCGCTAAGGAAGACGCGAGTCAGAAGACTGCCTTACACTCTATAGCGGCTTCTTATTCTGCCGTCTACTGTCCTATATAACGATTCGCGGTTTACGCATGTAAGGGACTCAGTTTCAGGAGCTGTACGAGAACGTATGCTGAACCCCAATGTTAGTGAGACGTAAAATTTAAATCCCACTTTGCTCTGCAACTGAATACAAAGTATGTCTGCATCGGTCATTCACCTGCAAGCACGATTTCAAACTTTTCTCTGACAACTGTTCTTATCCATTTTAGTTCCACTATGTAACACAGTCACTCCTCGTTTCCTTTCCATACAGAGTGATCTTTATGATTCTTCACAGAACCATGTGCTGTTCAGTGCTAAGGAAACAGTGTAGATGCTTAAAGTACTTATAGATGTTTCCTCTACCAAATGCATCTGTATTTCCTCCTCTTACAATTGTTTCCCAATAATCTTTTCATTTGAACCTGTAGAATGCAAATTATAAGAAGGTGCACATACCGGCACAAGCACTATGCACGAACCGCCGTTAACCGCGGATTCCGATTCAATCGCATCAATCGCCTTTACTTCTGAGATTGCCGCTAAGGAAGACGCGAGTCAGAAGACTGCCGATCATTGTTTTCGGCTTCTCTATTCACCCGGCTGTCTTTCTATATTAAGGAATCGCGACTTTCACGTGAAAGTGACTCAGTTTCAGGAGCTGTATTAGAATGTATACTGTACCCCAGTGTTAGCGAGAGGGAAATTTTAAATCCATCTTAACTCTGCTACTGAATGCAAAGTAATTCTGCATCGGTCATTCAACTGCAAGCACGATTTCAAACTTTTCTCTGACAAGTGTTGATATCCATTTTAGATCCTCATTGTAACACATCACTCCTCGTTTCCCTACCATACACAGTGATCGTTTTGATTCCTCACAGAACCATGTGCTGTTTAGTGCTAAGGAAACAGTGTAGATACTTAAAGTACTTAGACCTGTTTCCTCTAACAAATGCATGTGTCATTTCAACACTTACTATTGTTTCCCAGTAAGCCTTTTCATTGGAGCTTCTATAATGCAGATTATAAGAAGGTGCACATACCGGCACATGCTCTATGCACGAACCGCTGTTAACCGCGGATTCCGATTCAATCGCATCAATCGCCTTTACTTCTGAGATTGCCGGTAAGGAAGACGCGAGTCAGAAGACTGCCTTACACTCTATAGCGGCTTCACTATTCAGCCCTCTGCTGTCCTATATAACAAATCGCGAATAACGCATGTAAGGAACTCAGTTTCAGGAGCTGTACGAGAATGTATGCTGAACCCCAAAGTTTTTGAGACGAAAAATTTAAATCCCACTTTGCTCTGCAACTGAATACAAAGTATGTCTGCATTGGTCATTCACCTGCAAGCACGATTTCAAACTTTTCTCTGAGAAGTGTTCTTATCCATTTGAGATCCTTTATGTAACACAGTCACTCCTCGTTTCCTTTCCATACAGAGTGATCTTTATGATTCTTCACAGAACCATGTGCTGTTCAGTGCTAAGGAAACAGTGTAGATGCTTAAAGTAATTAGAGATGTTTCCTCTATCAAATGCATCTGAATTTCCACCTCTTACAATTCTTTCCCAAGAAACTTTTTATTGGAGCTTCCTCCATGCAAATTATAAGAAGGTGCACATACCGGCACAAGCACTATGCACGAACCGCTGTTAACCGCGGATTCCAATTCAATCGCATCAATCGCCTTTACTTCTGAGTTTGCCGCTAAGGAAGAAGCGAGTCAGAAGACTGCCGAGCACTATATATCGGCTTCACTACATTTCCGGCAATCATTCTATCTTAACGAATCGCTACTAACAAGTGAAAGTGACTCAGTTTCAGGAGCTGTATGAGAATATATACTGGACTCCAGTGTTAGTGAGAGGGAAATTTTAAATTCCAATTTACTCTGCGAATGAATGCAAAGTATGTCTGCATCGGTCATTCACCTGCAAGCACGATTTCAAACTTTTCTCTGACCACTGTTCTTATCCATTTTAGTTCCTCTATGTAACACAGTCACTCCTCGTTTCCTTACTCTACACAGTGATCGTTTTGATTCTCCACAGAACCATATGCTGTCTAGTGCTAAGGAAACAGTGTAGATGCTTAAAGTACTTATAGATGTTTCCTCTACCAAATGCATCTGTATTTCCTCCTCTTACAATTGTTTCCCAATAATCTTTTCATTTGAACCTGTAGAATGCAAATTATAAGAAGGTGCACATACCGGCACAAGCACTATGCACGAACCGCCGTTAACCGCGGATTCCGATTCAATCGCATCAATCGCCTTTACTTCTGAGATTGCCGGTAAGGAAGACGCGAGTCAGAAGACTGCCGATCATTGTTTTCGGCTTCTCTATTCACCCGGCTGTCTTTCTATATTAAGGAATCGCGACTTTCACGTGAAAGTGACTCAGTTTCAGGAGCTGTATGAGAATGTATACTGTACCCCAGTGTTAACGAGAGGGAAATTTTAAATTCCAATATACTCTGTGAATGAATGCAAAGTAATTCTGCATCGGTCATTCACCTGCAAGCACGATTTCAAACTTTTCTCTGAGAAGTGTTCTTATCCATTTGAGATCCTTTATGTAACACAGTCACTCCTCGTTTCCTTTCCATACAGAGTGATCTTTATGATTCTTCACAGAACCATGTGCTGTTCAGTGCTAAGGAAACAGTGTAGATGCTTAAAGTAATTAGAGATGTTTCCTCTATCAAATGCATCTGAATTTCCACCTCTTACAATTCTTTCCCAAGAAACTTTTTTTGGGAGCTTCCTCCATGCAAATTATAAGAAGGTGCACATACCGGCACAAGCACTATGCACGAACCGCCGTTAACCGCGGATACCGATTCAATCGCATCAATCGCCTTTACTTCTGAGTTTGCCGCTAAGGAAGAAGCGAGTCAGAAGACTGCCGATCACTGTATAGCTGCTTCTCTATTCACCCGGCTGTCTTTCTACATTAAGGAATCGCGAAAAACACGTGAAAATGAGTCTGTTTCAGGAGCTGTATGAGAATGTATACTGGACATCAGTGTTAGTGAGAGGGAAATTTTAAATCCCACTACTTTTCTGCTATAGAATGCAAAGTATGTCTGCATCAGTCATTCACCTGCAAGCACGATTTCAAACTTTTCTCTGACAACTGTTGTTATACATTTTAGATCCTCATTGTAACACAGTCACTCCTCGTTTCCTTACTCTACCCAGTGATCCTTTTGATTCTCCACAGAACCATATGCTGTCTAGTGCTAAGGAAACAGTGTAGATGCTTAAAGTACTTATAGATGTTTCCTCTACCAAATGAATCTGAATTTCCACCTCTTACAATTCTTTCCCAGTAAGCCTTTTCATTGGAGCTTCTATAATGCAGATTATAAGAAGGTGCACATACCGGCACAAGCACTATGCACGAACCGCTGTTAACTGCGGATTCCGATTCAATCGCATCAATCGCCTTTACTTCTGAGATTGCCGCTAAGGAAGACGCGAGTCAGAAGACTGCCTTACACTCTATAGCGGCTTCTTATTCAGCCGTCTACTGTCCTAGATAAAGATCGCGGTTAGCGCATGTAAGGGACTCAGTTTCAGGAGATGTACGAGAATGTATGCTGAACCCCAAAGTTTTTGAGACGAAAAATTTAAATCCCACTTTGCTCTGCAACTGAATGCAAAGCATGTCTGCATCGGTCATTCACCTGCAAGCACGATTTCAAACTTTTCTCTGAGAAGTGTTCTTATCCATTTTAGATCCATTATGTAACACAGTCACTCCTCAATTCCTTACTCTACAAAGTGATCGTTTTGTTTCTCCACAGAACCATATGCTGTCTAGTGCTAAGGAAACAGTGTAGATGCTTAAAGTACTTATAGATGTTTCCTCTACCAAATGAATCTGAATTTCCACCTCTTACAATTCTTTCCCAGTAAGCCTTTTCATTGGAGCTTCTATAATGCAGATTATAAGAAGGTGCACATACCGGCACATGCTCTATGCACGAACCGCTGTTAACCGCGGATTCCGACTCAATCGAATCAATTGCCTTTACTTCTGAGATTGCCGCTAAGGAAGATTCGAGACAGAGGACGGCCTTACACTCTATAGCGGCTTCTTATTCAGCCGTCTACTGTCCTATATAACGATTCGCGGTTAACGCATGTAAGGGACTCAGTTTCAGGAGATGTACGAGAACGTATGCTGAACCCCAATGTTAGTGAGATGAAAAATTTAAATCCCACTTTGCTCTGCAACTGAATACAAAGTATGTCTGCATCGGTCATTCACCTGCAAGCACGATTTCAAACTTTTCTCTGAGAAGTGTTCTTATCCATTTTAGTTCCTCTATGTTACACAGTCACTCCTCGTTTCCTTACTCTACACAGTGATCGTTTTGATTCCTCACAGAACCATATGCTGTTTAGTGCCAAGGAAACAGTGTAGATGCTTAAACTACTTATAGATGTTTCCTCTACCAAATGCATCTGAATTTCCACATCTTACAATTCTTTCCCAATAAACTTTTTATAGGAGCTTCCTTCATGCAAATTATTAGAAGGTGCACATACCGGCACAAGCACTGTGCACGAACCGCTGTTAACCGCGGATTCCGATTCAATCGCATCAATCGCCTTTACTTCTGAGATTGCCGCTAAGGAAGACGCGAGTCAGAAGACTGCCTTACACTCTATAGCGGCTTCTTATTCAGCCGTCTACTGTCCTATATAACGATTCGCGGTTTACGCATGTAAGGGACTCAGTTTCAGGAGCTGTACGAGAACGTATGCTGAACCCCAATGTTAGTGAGACGTAAAATTTAAATCCCACTTTGCTCTGCAACTGAATACAAAGTATGTCTGCATCGGTCATTCACCTGCAAGCACGATTTCAAACTTTTCTCTGACCACTGTTCTTATCCATTTTAGTTCCTCTATGTAACACAGTCACTCCTCATTTCCTTTCCGTACAGAGTGATCTTTATGATTCTTCACAGAACCATGTGCTGTTCAGTGCTAAGGAAACAGTGTAGATGCTTAAAGTACTTATAGATGTTTCCTCTACCAAATGCATCTGTATTTCCTCCTCTTACAATTGTTTCCCAATAATCTTTTCATTTGAACCTGTAGAATGCAAATTATAAGAAGGTGCACATACCGGCACAAGCACTATGCACGAACCGCCGTTAACCGCGGATTCCGATTCAATCGCATCAATCGCCTTTACTTCTGAGATTGCCGCTAAGGAAGACGCGAGTCAGAAGACTGCCTTACACTCTATAGCGGCTTCTTATTCAGCCGTCTACTGTCCTAGATAAAGATCGCGGTTAGCGCATGTAAGGGACTCAGTTTCAGGAGATGTACGAGAATGTATGCTGAACCCCAAAGTTTTTGAGACGAAAAATTTAAATCCCACTTTGCTCTGCAACTGAATGCAAAGCATGTCTGCATCGGTCATTCACCTGCATCACGATTTCAAACTTTTCTCTGAGAAGTGTTCTTATCCATTTTAGATCCATTATGTAACACAGTCACTCCTCGTTTCCTTACTCTACAAAGTGATCGTTTTGTTTCTCCACAGAACCATAAGCTGTTTAGTGCTAAGGAAACAGTGTAGATGCTTAAAGTACTTATAGATGTTTCCTCTACCAAATGCATCTGAATTTAAACCTCTTACAATTCTTTCCCAATAAACTTTTTATTGGAGCTTCCTTCATGCAAATTATTAGAAGGTGCACATACCGGCACATGCTCTATGCACGAACCGCTGTTAACCGCGGATTCCGACTCAATCGAATCAATTGCCTTTACTTCTGAGATTGCCGCTAAGGAAGACTCGAGACAGAGGACGGCCTTACACTCTATAGCGGCTTCTTATTCAGCCGTCTACTGTCCTATATAACGATTCGCGGTTAACGCATGTAAGGGACTCAGTTTCAGGAGCTGTACGAGAACGTATGCTGAACCCCAATGTTAGTGAGATGAAAAATTTAAATCCCACTTTGCTCTGCAACTGAATACAAAGTATGTCTGCATCGGTCATTCACCTGCAAGCACGATTTCAAACTTTTCTCTGAGAAGTGTTCTTATCCATTTGAGATCCTCTATGTTACACAGTCACTCCTCGTTTCCTTACTCTACACAGTGATCGTTTAGATTCCTCACAGAACCATATGCTGTTTAGTGCCAAGGAAACAGTGTAGATGCTTAAAGTAATTAGAGTTGTTTCCTCTACCAAATGCATCTGAATTTCCACCGCTTACAATTCTTTCCCAGTAAGCCTTTTCATTGGAGCTTCTATAATGCAGATAATAAGAAGGTGCACATACCGGCACATGCTCTATGCACGAACCGCTGTTAACCGCGGATTCCGATTCAATCGCATCAATTGCCTTTACTTCTGAGATTGCCGCTAAGGAAGACTCGAGACAGAGGACGGCCTTACACTCTATAGCGGCTTCTTATTCAGCCCTCTACTGTCCTATATAACGATTCGCGGTTAACGCATGTAAGGGACTCAGTTTCAGGAGCTGTACGAGAACGTATGCTGAACCCACATGTTAGTGAGATGAAAAATTTAAATCCCACTTTGCTCTGCAACTGAATACAAAGTATGTCTGCATCGGTCATTCACCTGCAAGCACGATTTCAAACTTTTCTCTGAGAAGTGTTCTTATCCATTTGAGATCCTCTATGTTACACAGTCACTCCTCGTTTCCTTACTCTACACAGTGATCGTTTTGATTCCTCACAGAACCATATGCTGTTTAGTGCCAAGGAAACAGTGTAGATGCTTAAACTACTTATAGATGTTTCCTCTACCAAATGCATCTGAATTTCCACATCTTAAAATTCTTTCCCAATAAACTTTTTATAGGAGCTTCCTTCATGCAAATTATTAGAAGGTGCACATACCGGCACAAGCACTATGCACGAACCGCTGTTAACCGCGGATTCCGATTCAATCGCATCAATCGCCTTTACTTCTGAGATTGCCGCTAAGGAAGACGCGAGTCAGAAGACTGCCTTACACTCTATAGCGGCTTCTTATTCAGCCGTCTACTGTCCTATATAACGATTCGCGGTTTACGCATGTAAGGGACTCAGTTTCAGGAGCTGTACGAGAACGTATGCTGAACCCCAATGTTAGTGAGACGTAAAATTTAAATCCCACTTTGCTCTGCAACTGAATACAAAGTATGTCTGCATCGGTCATTCACCTGCAAGCACGATTTCAAACTTTTCTCTGACAACTGTTCTTATCCATTTTAGTTCCACTATGTAACACAGTCACTCCTCGTTTCCTTTCCATACAGAGTGATCTTTATGATTCTTCACAGAACCATGTGCTGTTCAGTGCTAAGGAAACAGTGTAGATGCTTAAAGTACTTATAGATGTTTCCTCTACCAAATGCATCTGTATTTCCTCCTCTTACAATTGTTTCCCAATAATCTTTTCATTTGAACCTGTAGAATGCAAATTATAAGAAGGTGCACATACCGGCACAAGCACTATGCACGAACCGCCGTTAACCGCGGATTCCGATTCAATCGCATCAATCGCCTTTACTTCTGAGATTGCCGCTAAGGAAGACGCGAGTCAGAAGACTGCCGATCATTGTTTTCGGCTTCTCTATTCACCCGGCTGTCTTTCTATATTAAGGAATCGCGACTTTCACGTGAAAGTGACTCAGTTTCAGGAGCTGTATTAGAATGTATACTGTACCCCAGTGTTAGCGAGAGGGAAATTTTAAATCCATCTTAACTCTGCTACTGAATGCAAAGTAATTCTGCATCGGTCATTCAACTGCAAGCACGATTTCAAACTTTTCTCTGACAAGTGTTGTTATCCATTTTAGATCCTCATTGTAACACATCACTCCTCGTTTCCCTACCATACACAGTGATCGTTTTGATTCCTCACAGAACCATGTGCTGTTTAGTGCTAAGGAAACAGTGTAGATACTTAAAGTACTTAGACCTGTTTCCTCTAACAAATGCATGTGTCATTTCAACACTTACTATTGTTTCCCAGTAAGCCTTTTCATTGGAGCTTCTATAATGCAGATTATAAGAAGGTGCACATACCAGCACATGCTCTATGCACGAACCGCTGTTAACCGCGGATTCCGATTCAATCGCATCAATCGCCTTTACTTCTGAGATTGCCGGTAAGGAAGACGCGAGTCAGAAGACTGCCTTACACTCTATAGCGGCTTCACTATTCAGCCCTCTGCTGTCCTATATAACAAATCGCGAATAACGCATGTAAGGAACTCAGTTTCAGGAGCTGTACGAGAATGTATGCTGAACCCCAATGTTAGTGAGACGAAAAATTTAAATCCCACTTTGCTCTGCAACTGAATACAAAGTATGTCTGCATTGGTCATTCACCTGCAAGCACGATTTCAAACTTTTCTCTGAGAAGTGTTCTTATCCATTTGAGATCCTTTATGTAACACAGTCACTCCTCGTTTCCTTTCCATACAGAGTGATCTTTATGATTCTTCACAGAACCATGTGCTGTTCAGTGCTAAGGAAACAGTGTAGATGCTTAAAGTAATTAGAGATGTTTCCTCTACCAAATGCATCTGAATTTCCACCTCTTACAATTCTTTCCCAAGAAACTTTTTATTGGAGCTTCCTCCATGCAAATTATAAGAAGGTGCACATACCGGCACAAGCACTATGCACGAACCGCTGTTAACCGCGGATTCCAATTCAATCGCATCAATCGCCTTTACTTCTGAGTTTGCCGCTAAGGAAGAAGCGAGTCAGAAGACTGCCGAGCACTATATATCGGCTTCACTACTTTTCCGGCAATCATTCTATCTTAACGAATCGCTACTAACAAGTGAAAGTGACTCAGTTTCAGGAGCTGTATGAGAATATATACTGGACTCCAGTGTTAGTGAGAGGGAAATTTTAAATTCCAATTTACTCTGCGAATGAATGCAAAGTATGTCTGCATCGGTCATTCACCTGCAAGCACGATTTCAAACTTTTCTCTGACCACTGTTCTTATCCATTTTAGTTCCTCTATGTAACACAGTCACTCCTCGTTTCCTTACTCTACCCAGTGATCGTTTTGATTCTCCACAGAACCATATGCTGTCTAGTGCTAAGGAAACAGTGTAGATGCTTAAAGTACTTATAGATGTTTCCTCTACCAAATGCATCTGTATTTCCTCCTCTTACAATTGTTTCCCAATAATCTTTTCATTTGAACCTGTAGAATGCAAATTATAAGAAGGTGCACATACCGGCACAAGCACTATGCACGAACCGCCGTTAACCGCGGATTCCGATTCAATCGCATCAATCGCCTTTACTTCTGAGATTGCCGGTAAGGAAGACGCAAGTCAGAAGACTGCCGATCATTGTTTTCGGCTTCTCTATTCAGGCGGCTGTCTTGCTATATTTCGAATCGCGACTTTCACGTGAAAGTGACTCAGTTTCAGGAGCTGTATGAGAATGTATACTGTACCCCAGTGTTAACGAGAGGGAAATTTTAAATTCCAATATACTCTGTGAATGAATGCAAAGTAATTCTGCATCGGTCATTCACCTGCAAGCACGATTTCAAACTTTTCTCTGAGAAGTGTTCTTATCCATTTGAGATCCTTTATGTAACACAGTCACTCCTCGTTTCCTTTCCATACAGAGTGATCTTTATGATTCTTCACAGAACCATGTGCTGTTCAGTGCGAAGGAAACAGTGTAGATGCTTAAAGTAATTAGAGATGTTTCCTCTATCAAATGCATCTGAATTTCCACCTCTTACAATTCTTTCCCAAGAAACTTTTTTTGGGAGCTTCCTCCATGCAAATTATAAGAAGGTGCACATACCGGCACAAGCACTATGCACGAACCGCCGTTAACCGCGGATACCGATTCAATCGCATCAATCGCCTTTACTTCTGAGTTTGCCGCTAAGGAAGAAGCGAGTCAGAAGACTGCCGATCACTGTATAGCTGCTTCTCTCTTCACCCGGCTGTCTTTCTACATTAAGGAATCGCGAAAAACACGTGAAAATGAGTCTGTTTCAGGAGCTGTATGAGAATGTATACTGGACATCAGTGTTAGTGAGAGGGAAATTTTAAATCCCACTACTTTTCTGCTATAGAATGCAAAGTATGTCTGCATCAGTCATTCACCTGCAAGCACGATTTCAAACTTTTCTCTGACAACTGTTGTTATACATTTTAGATCCTCATTGTAACACAGTCACTCCTCGTTTCCTTACTCTACCCAGTGATCCTTTTGATTCTCCACAGAACCATATCCTGTCTAGTGCTAAGGAAACAGTGTAGATGCTTAAAGTACTTATAGATGTTTCCTCTACCAAATGAATCTGAATTTCCACCTCTTACAATTCTTTCCCAGTAAGCCTTTTCATTGGAGCTTATATAATGCAGATTATAAGAAGGTGCACATACCGGCACAAGCACTATGCACGAACCGCCGTTAACCGCGGATTCCGATTCAATCGCATCAATCGCCTTTACTTCTGAGATTGCCGCTAAGGAAGACTCGAGACAGAGGACGGCCTTACACTCTATAGCGGCTTCTTATTCAGCCGTCTACTGTCCTATATAACGATTCGCGGTTAACGCATGTAAGGGACTCAGTTTCAGGAGCTGTACGAGAACGTATGCTGAACCCCAATGTTAGTGAGATGAAAAATTTAAATCCCACTTTGCTCTGCAACTGAATACAAAGTATGTCTGCATCGGTCATTCACCTGCAAGCACGATTTCAAACTTTTCTCTGAGAAGTGTTCTTATCCATTTTAGTTCCTCTATGTTACACAGTCACTCCTCGTTTCCTTACTCTACACAGTGATCGTTTTGATTCCTCACAGAACCATATGCTGTTTAGTGCCAAGGAAACAGTGTAGATGCTTAAACTACTTATAGATGTTTCCTCTACCAAATGCATCTGAATTTCCACATCTTACAATTCTTTCCCAATAAACTTTTTATAGGAGCTTCCTTCATGCAAATTATTAGAAGGTGCACATACCGGCACAAGCACTATGCACGAACCGCTGTTAACCGCGGATTCCGATTCAATCGCATCAATCGCCTTTACTTCTGAGATTGCCGCTAAGGAAGACGCGAGTCAGAAGACTGCCTTACACTCTATAGCGGCTTCTTATTCAGCCGTCTACTGTCCTATATAACGATTCGCGGTTTACGCATGTAAGGGACTCAGTTTCAGGAGCTGTACGAGAACGTATGCTGAACCCCAATGTTAGTGAGACGTAAAATTTAAATCCCACTTTGCTCTGCAACTGAATACAAAGTATGTCTGCATCGGTCATTCACCTGCAAGCACGATTTCAAACTTTTCTCTGACCACTGTTCTTATCCATTTTAGTTCCTCTATGTAACACAGTCACTCCTCATTTCCTTTCCGTACAGAGTGATCTTTATGATTCTTCACAGAACCATGTGCTGTTCAGTGCTAAGGAAACAGTGTAGATGCTTAAAGTACTTATAGATGTTTCCTCTACCAAATGCATCTGTATTTCCTCCTCTTACAATTGTTTCCCAATAATCTTTTCATTTGAACCTGTAGAATGCAAATTATAAGAAGGTGCACATACCGGCACAAGCACTATGCACGAACCGCCGTTAACCGCGGATTCCGATTCAATCGCATCAATCGCCTTTACTTCTGAGATTGCCGCTAAGGAAGACGCGAGTTAGAAGACTGCCTTACACTCTATAGCGGCTTCTTATTCAGCCGTCTACTGTCCTAGATAAAGATCGCGGTTAGCGCATGTAAGGGACTCAGTTTCAGGAGATGTACGAGAATGTATGCTGAACCCCAAAGTTTTTGAGACGAAAAATTTAAATCCCACTTTGCTCTGCAACTGAATGCAAAGCATGTCTGCATCGGTCATTCACCTGCATCACGATTTCAAACTTTTCTCTGAGAAGTGTTCTTATCCATTTTAGATCAATTATGTAACACAGTCACTCCTCGTTTCCTTACTCTACAAAGTGATCGTTTTGTTTCTCCACAGAACCATATGCTGTTTAGTGCTAAGGAAACAGTGTAGATGCTTAAAGTACTTATAGATGTTTCCTCTACCAAATGCATCTGAATTTAAACCTCTTACAATTCTTTCCCAATAAACTTTTTATTGGAGCTTCCTTCATGCAAATTATTAGAAGGTGCACATACCGGCACATGCTCTATGCACGAACCGCTGTTAACCGCGGATTCCGATTCAATCGCATCAATCGCGTTTACTTCTGAGATTGCCGCTAAGGAAGACGCGAGTCAGAAGACTGCCTTACACTCTATAGCGGCTTCTTATTCAGCCGTCTACTGTCCTATATAACGATTCGTTGTTAACGCATGTAAGGGACTCAGTTTCAGGAGCTGTATGAGAACGTATGCTGAACCCCAATGTCAGTGAGACGAAAAATTTAAATCCCACTTTGCTCCGCAACTGAATACAAAGTATGTCTGCATCGGTCATTCACCTGCAAGCACGATTTCAATCTTTTCTCTGAGAAGTGTTCTTATTCATTTGAGATCCTCTATGTTACACAGTCACTCCTCGTTTCCTTACTCTACACAGTGATCGTTTTGATTCTTCACAGAACCATATGCTGTTCAGTGCTAAGGAAACAGTGTAGATACTTAAAGTACTTAGACCTGTTTCCTCTAAAAAATGCATGTGTCATTTCAACACTTACTATTGTTTCCCAGTAAGCCTTTTCATTGGAGCTTCTATAATGCAGATTATAAGAAGGTGCACATACCGGCACATGCTCTATGCACGAACCGCTGTTAACCGCGGATTCCGATTCAATCGCATCAATCGCCTTTACTTCTGAGATTGCCGCTAAGGAAGACGCGAGTCAGAAGACTGCCTTACACTCTATAGCGGCTTCACTATTCAGCCCTCTGCTGTCCTATATAACAAATCGCGAATAACGCATGTAAGGAACTCAGTTTCAGGAGATGTACGAGAATGTATGCTGAACCCCAAAGTTTTTGAGACGAAAAATTTAAATCCCACTTTGCTCTGCAACTGAATGCAAAGCATGTCTGCATCGGTCATTCACCTGCAAGCACGATTTCAAACTTTTCTCTGAGAAGTTTTCTTATCCATTTTAGATCCATTATGTAACACAGTCACTCCTCAATTCCTTACTCTACAAAGTGATCGTTTTGATTCCTCACAGAACCATATGCTGTTTAGTGCCAAGGAAACAGTGTAGATGCTTAAACTACTTATAGATGTTTCCTCTACCAAATGCATCTGAATTTCCACCTCTTACAATTCTTTCCCAATAAACTTTTTATAGGAGCTTCCTTCATGCAAATTATTAGAAGGTGCACATACCGGCACAAGCACTATGCACGAACCGCTGTTAACCGCGGATTCCGATTCAATCGCATCAATCGCCTTTACTTCTGAGATTGCCGCTAAGGAAGACGCGAGTCAGAAGACTGCCTTACACTCTATAGCGGCTTCTTATTCAGCCGTCTACTGTCCTATATAACGATTCGCGGTTAACGCATGTAAGGGACTCAGTTTCAGGAGCTGTACGAGAACGTATGCTGAACCCCAATGTTAGTGAGACGTAAAATTTAAATCCCACTTTGCTCTGCAACTGAATACAAAGTATGTCTGCATCGGTCATTCACCTGCAAGCACGATTTCAAACTTTTCTCTGACCACTGTTCTTATCCATTTTAGTTCCTCTATGTAACACAGTCACTCCTCGTTTCCTTTCCATACAGAGTGATCTTTATGATTCTTCACAGAACCATGTGCTGTTCAGTGCTAAGGAAACAGTGTAGATGCTTAAAGTACTTATAGATGTTTCCTCTACCAAATGCATCTGTATTTCCTCCTCTTACAATTGTTTCCCAATAATCTTTTCATTTGAACCTGTAGAATGCAAATTATAAGAAGGTGCACATAACGGCACAAGCACTATGCACGAACCGCTGTTAACCGCGGATTCCGATTCAATCGCATCAATCGCCTTTACTTCTGAGATTGCCGCTAAGGAAGACGCGAGTCAGAAGACTGCCGATCATTGTTTTCGGCTTCTCTATTCACCCGGCTGTCTTTCTATATTAAGGAATCGCGACTTTCACGTGAAAGTGACTCAGTTTCAGGAGCTGTATTAGAATGTATACTGTACCCCAGTGTTAGCGAGAGGGAAATTTTAAATCCATCTTAACTCTGCTACTGAATGCAAAGTAATTCTGCATCGGTCATTCAACTGCAAGCACGATTTCAAACTTTTCTCTGACAAGTGTTGTTATCCATTTTAGATCCTCATTGTAACACATCACTCCTCGTTTCCCTACCATACACAGTGATCGTTTTGATTCCTCACAGAACCATGTGCTGTTTAGTGCTAAGGAAACAGTGTAGATACTTAAAGTACTTAGACCTGTTTCCTCTAACAAATGCATGTGTCATTTCAACACTTACTATTGTTTCCCAGTAAGCCTTTTCATTGGAGCTTCTATAATGCAGATTATAAGAAGGTGCACATACCGGCACAAGCACTATGCACGAACCGCTGTTAACCGCGGATTCCGATTCAATCGCATCAATCGCCTTTACTTCTGAGATTGCCGCTAAGGAAGACGCGAGTCAGAAGACTGCCGATCATTGTTTTCGGCTTCTCTATTCACCCGGCTGTCTTTCTATATTAAGGAATCGCGACTTTCACGTGAAAGTGACTCAGTTTCAGGAGCTGTATTAGAATGTATACTGTACCACAGTGTTAGCGAGAGGGAAATTTTAAATCCATCTTAACTCTGCTACTGAATGCAAAGTAATTCTGCATCGGTCATTCAACTGCAAGCACGATTTCAAACTTTTCTCTGACAAGTGTTGTTATCCATTTTAGATACTCATTGTAACACAGTCACTCCTCGTTTCCTTACTCTACACAGTGATCGTTTTGATTCCTCACAGAACCATGTGCTGTTCAGTGCTAAGGAAACAGTGTAGATACTTAAAGTACTTAGACCTGTTTCCTCTAACAAATGCATGTGTCATTTCAACACTTACTATTGTTTCCCAGTAAGCCTTTTCATAAGAGCTTCTATAATGCAGATTATAAGAAGGTGCACATACCGGCACATGCTCTATGCACGAACCGCTGTTAACCGCGGATTCCGATTCAATCGCATCAATCGCCTTTACTTCTGAGATTGCCGGTAAGGAAGACGCGAGTCAGAAGACTGCCTTACACTCTATAGCGGCTTCACTATTCAGCCCTCTGCTGTCCTATATAACAAATCGCGAATAACGCATGTAAGGAACTCAGTTTCAGGAGCTGTACGAGAATGTATGCTGAACCCCAAAGTTTTTGAGACGAAAAATTTAAATCCCACTTTGCTCTGCAACTGAATACAAAGTATGTCTGCATTGGTCATTCACCTGCAAGCACGATTTCAAACTTTTCTCTGACAACTGTTCTTATCCATTTTAGTTCCTCTATGTAACACAGTCACTCCTCGTTTCCTTTCCATACAGAGTGATCTTTATGATTCTTCACAGAACCATGTGCTGTTCAGTGCTAAGGAAACAGTGTAGATGCTTAAAGTACTTATAGATGTTTCCTCTACCAAATGCATCTGTATTTCCTCCTCTTACAATTCTTTCCCAAGAAACTTTTTATTGGAGCTTCCTCCATGCAAATTATAAGAAGGTGCACATACCGGCACAAGCACTATGCACGAACCGCTGTTAACCGCGGATTCCAATTCAATCGCATCAATCGCCTTTACTTCTGAGTTTGCCGCTAAGGAAGAAGCGAGTCAGAAGACTGCCGATCACTCTATAGCGGCTTCTCTATTCACCCGGCTGTCTTTCTATATTAAGGAATCGCGAAAAACACGTGAAAATGAGTCTGTTTCAGGAGCTGTATGAGAATGTATACTGGACATCAGTGTTAGTGAGAGGGAAATTTTAAATCCCACTACTTTTCTGCTACTGAATGCAAAGTATGTCTGCATCAGTCATTCACCTGCAAGCACGATTTCAAACTTTTCTCTGACAACTGTTGTTATCCATTTTAGATCCTCATTGTAACACATCACTCCTCGTTTCCCTACCATACACAGTGATCGTTTTAATTCCACACAAATCCATGTGCTGTTCAGTGCTAAGGAAACAGTGTAGATGCTTAAACTACTTATAGATGTTTCCTCTACCAAATGCATCTGTATTTCCTCCTCTTACAATTGTTTCCCAATAATCTTTTCATTTGAACCTGTAGAATGCAAATTATAAGAAGGTGCACATACCGGCACAAGCACTATGCACGAACCGCCGTTAACCGCGGATTCCGATTCAATCGCATCAATCGTGTTTACTTCTGAGATTGCCGCTAAGGAAGACGCGAGTCAGAAGACTGCCTTACACTCTATAGCGGCTTCTTATTCAGCCGTCTACTGTCCTATATAACGATTCGTTGTTAACGCATGTAAGGGACTCAGTTTCAGGAGCTGTATGAGAACGTATGCTGAACCCCAATGTCAGTGAGACGAAAAATATAAATCCCACTTTGCTCCGCAACTGAATACAAAGTATGTCTGCATCGGTCATTCACCTGCAAGCACGATTTCAATCTTTTCTCTGAGAAGTGCTCTTATTCATTTGAGATCCTCTATGTTACACAGTCACTCCTCGTTTCCTTACTCTACACAGTGATCGTTTTGATTCTTCACAGAACCATATGCTGTTCAGTGCTAAGGAAACAGTGTAGATACTTAAAGTACTTAGACCTGTTTCCTCTAAAAAATGCATGTGTCATTTCAACACTTACTATTGTTTCCCAGTAAGCCTTTTCATTGGAGCTTCTATAATGCAGATTATAAGAAGGTGCACATACCGGCACATGCTCTATGCACGAACCGCTGTTAACCGCGGATTCCGACTCAATCGAATCAATTGCCTTTACTTCTGAGATTGCCGCTAAGGAAGACTCGAGACAGAGGACGGCCTTACACTCTATAGCGGCTTCTTATTCAGCCCTCTACTGTCCTATATAACGATTCGCGGTTAACGCATGTAAGGGACTCAGTTTCAGGAGCTGTACGAGAACGTATGCTGAACCCCAATGTTAGTGAGATGAAAAATTTAAATCCTACTTTGCTCTGCAACTGAATACAAAGTATGTCTGCATCGGTCATTCACCTGCAAGCACGATTTCAAACTTTTCTCTGAGAAGTGTTCTTATCCATTTGAGATCCTCTATGTTACACAGTCACTCCTCGTTTCCTTACTCTACACAGTGATCGTTTTGATTCCTCACAGAACCATATGCTGTTTAGTGCCAAGGAAACAGTGTAGATGCTTAAAGTAATTAGAGTTGTTTCCTCTACCAAATGCATCTGAATTTCCACCTCTTACAATTCTTTCCCAGTAAGCCTTTTCATTGGAGCTTCTATAATGCAGATTATAAGAAGGTGCACATACCGGCACATGCTCTATGCACGAACCGCTGTTAACCGCGGATTCCGATTCAATCGAATCAATTGCCTTTACTTCTGAGATTGCCGCTAAGGAAGACTCGAGACAGAGGACGGCCTTACACTCTATAGCGGCTTCTTATTCAGCCCTCTACTGTCCTATATAACGATTCGCGGTTAACGCATGTAAGGGACTCAGTTTCAGGAGCTGTACGAGAACGTATGCTGAACCCCAATGTTAGTGAGATGAAAAATTTAAATCCCACTTTGCTCTGCAACTGAATACAAAGTATGTCTGCATCGGTCATTCACCTGCAAGCACGATTTCAAACTTTTCTCTGACAACTGTTGTTATACAATTTAGATCCTCTATGTTACACAGTCACTCCTCGTTTCCTTACTCTACACAGTGATCGTTTTGATTCCTCACAGAACCATATGCTGTTTAGTGCCAAGGAAACAGTGTAGATGCTTAAACTACTTATAGATGTTTCCTCTTCCAAATGCATCTGAATTTCCACATCTTAAAATTCTTTCCCAATAAACTTTTTATAGGAGCTTCCTTCATGCAAATTATTAGAAGGTGTACATACCGGCACAAGCACTATGCACGAACCGCTGTTAACCGCGGATTCCGATTCAATCGCATCAATCGCCTTTACTTCTGAGATTGCCGCTAAGGAAGACGCGAGTCAGAAGACTGCCTTACACTCTATAGCGGCTTCTTATTCAGCCGTCTACTGTCCTATATAACGATTCGCGGTTTACGCATGTAAGGGACTCAGTTTCAGGAGCTGTACGAGAACGTATGCTGAACCCCAATGTTAGTGAGACGTAAAATTTAAATCCCACTTTGCTCTGCAACTGAATACAAAGTATGTCTGCATCGGTCATTCACCTGCAAGCACGATTTCAAACTTTTCTCTGACAACTGTTCTTATCCATTTTAGTTCCTCTATGTAACACAGTCACTCCTCGTTTCCTTTCCATACAGAGTGATCTTTATGATTCTTCACAGAACCATGTGCTGTTCAGTGCTAAGGAAACAGTGTAGATGCTTAAAGTACTTATAGATGTTTCCTCTACCAAATGCATCTGTATTTCCTCCTCTTACAATTGTTTCCCAATAATCTTTTCATTTGAACCTGTAGAATGCAAATTATAAGAAGGTGCACATACCGGCACAAGCACTATGCACGAACCGCCGTTAACCGCGGATTCCGATTCAATCGCATCAATCGCCTTTACTTCTGAGATTGCCGCTAAGGAAGACGCGAGTCAGAAGACTGCCGATCATTGTTTTCGGCTTCTCTATTCACCCGGCTGTCTTTCTATATTAAGGAATCGCGACTTTCACGTGAAAGTGACTCAGTTTCAGGAGCTGTATTAGAATGTATACTGTACCCCAGTGTTAGCGAGAGGGAAATTTTAAATCCATCTTAACTCTGCTACTGAATGCAAAGTAATTCTGCATCGGTCATTCAACTGCAAGCACGATTTCAAACTTTTCTCTGACAAGTGTTGTTATCCATTTTAGATCCTCATTGTAACACATCACTCCTCGTTTCCCTACCATACACAGTGATCGTTTCGATTCCTCACAGAACCATGTGCTGTTTAGTGCTAAGGAAACAGTGTAGATACTTAAAGTACTTAGACCTGTTTCCTCTAACAAATGCATGTGTCATTTCAACACTTACTATTGTTTCCCAGTAAGCCTTTTCATTGGAGCTTCTATAATGCAGATTATAAGAAGGTGCACATACCGGCACATGCTCTATGCACGAACCGCTGTTAACCGCGGATTCCGATTCAATCGCATCAATCGCCTTTACTTCTGAGATTGCCGGTAAGGAAGACGCGAGTCAGAAGACTGCCTTACACTCTATAGCGGCTTCACTATTCAGCCCTCTGCTGTCCTATATAACAAATCGCGAATAACGCATGTAAGGAACTCAGTTTCAGGAGCTGTACGAGAATGTATGCTGAACCCCAAAGTTTTTGAGACGAAAAATTTAAATCCCACTTTGCTCTGCAACTGAATACAAAGTATGTCTGCATTGGTCATTCACCTGCAAGCACGATTTCAAACTTTTCTCTGAGAAGTGTTCTTATCCATTTGAGATCCTTTATGTAACACAGTCACTCCTCGTTTCCTTTCCATACAGAGTGATCTTTATGATTCTTCACAGAACCATGTGCTGTTCAGTGCTAAGGAAACAGTGTAGATGCTTAAACTACTTATAGATGTTTCCTCTACCAAATGCATCTGTATTTCCTCCTCTTACAATTGTTTCCCAATAATCTTTTCATTTGAACCTGTAGAATGCAAATTATAAGAAGGTGCACATACCGGCACAAGCACTATGCACGAACCGCTGTTAACCGCGGATTCCAATTCAATCGCATCAATCGCCTTTACTTCTGAGTTTGCCGCTAAGGAAGAAGCGAGTCAGAAGACTGCCGATCACTGTATAGCGGCTTCTCTATTCACCCGGCTGTCTTTCTATATTAAGGAATCGCGAAAAACACGTGAAAATGAGTCTGTTTCAGGAGCTGTATGAGAATGTATACTGGACATCAGTGTTAGTGAGAGAAAAATTTTAAATCCCAATACTTTTCTGCTACTGAATGCAAAGTATGTCTGCATCAGTCATTCACCTGCAAGCACGATTTCAAACTTTTCTCTGACAACTGTTGTTATACAATTTAGATCATCATTGTAACACAGTCAACCCTCGTTTCCTTACTCTACCCAGTGATCCTTTTGATTCTCCACAGAAACATATGCTGTCTAGTGCCAAGGAAACAGTGTAGATGCTTAAAGTACTTATAGATGTTTCCTCTACCAAATGCATCTGTATTTCCTCCTCTTACAATTGTTTCCCAAAATCTTTTCATTTGAACCTGTAGAATGCAAATTATACGAACGTGCACATACCGGCACAAGCACTATGCACGAACCGCTGTTAACCGCGGATTCCGATTCAATCGCATCAATCGCCTTTACTTCTGAGATTGCCGGTAAGGAAGACGCGAGTCAGAAGACTGCCTTACACTCTATAGCGGCTTCTTATTCAGCCGTCTACTGTCCTATATAACGATTCGCGGTTAACGCATGTAAGGGACTCAGTTTCAGGAGCTGTACGAGAACGTATGCTGAACCCCAATGTTAGTGAGACGAAAAATTTAAATCCCACTTTGCTCTGCAACTGAATACAAAGTATGTCTGCATCGGTCATTCACCTGCAAGCACGATTTCAAACTTTTCTCTGAGAAGTGTTCTTATCCATTTTAGTTCCTCTATGTTACACAGTCACTCCTCGTTTCCTTACTCTACACAGTGATCGTTTTGATTCCTCACAGAACCATGTGCTGTTCAGTGCTAAGGAAACAGTGTAGATACTTAAAGTACTTAGACCTGTTTCCTCTAACAAATGCATGTGTCATTTCAACACTTACTATTGTTTCCCAGTAAGCCTTTTCATTGGAGCTTCTATAATGCAGATTATAAGAAGGTGCACATACCGGCACATGCTCTATGCACGAACCGCTGTTAACCGCGGATTCCGATTCAATCGCATCAATCGCGTTTACTTCTGAGATTGCCGCTAAGGAAGACGCGAGTCAGAAGACTGCCTTACACTCTATAGCGGCTTCTTATTCAGCCGTCTACTGTCCTATATAACGATTCGTTGTTAACGCATGTAAGGGACTCAGTTTCAGGAGCTGTATGAGAACGTATGCTGAACCCCAATGTCAGTGAGACGAAAAATTTAAATCCCACTTTGCTCCGCAACTGAATACAAAGTATGTCTGCATCGGTCATTCACCTGCAAGCACGATTTCAATCTTTTCTCTGAGAAGTGTTCTTATTCATTTGAGATCCTCTATGTTACACAGTCACTCCTCGTTTCCTTACTCTACACAGTGATCGTTTTGATTCTTCACAGAACCATATGCTGTTCAGTGCTAAGGAAACAGTGTAGATACTTAAAGTACTTAGACCTGTTTCCTCTAAAAAATGCATGTGTCATTTCAACACTTACTATTGTTTCCCAGTAAGCCTTTTCATTGGAGCTTCTATAATGCAGATTATAAGAAGGTGCACATACCGGCACATGCTCTATGCACGAACCGCTGTTAACCGCGGATTCCGACTCAATCGAATCAATTGCCTTTACTTCTGAGATTGCCGCTAAGGAAGACTCGAGACAGAGGACGGCCTTACACTCTATAGCGGCTTCTTATTCAGCCGTCTACTGTCCTATATAACGATTCGCGGTTAACGCATGTAAGGGACTCAGTTTCAGGAGCTGTACGAGAACGTATGCTGAACCCCAATGTTAGTGAGATGAAAAATTTAAATCCTACTTTGCTCTGCAACTGAATACAAAGTATGTCTGCATCGGTCATTCACCTGCAAGCACGATTTCAAACTTTTCTCTGAGAAGTGTTCTTATCCATTTGAGATCCTCTATGTTACACAGTCACTCCTCGTTTCCTTACTCTACACAGTGATCGTTTTGATTCCTCACAGAACCATATGCTGTTTAGTGCCAAGGAAACAGTGTAGATGCTTAAACTACTTATAGATGTTTCCTCTACCAAATGCATCTGAATTTCCTCCTCTTACAATTCTTTCCCAGTAAGCCTTTTCATTGGAGCTTCTATAATGCAGATTATAAGAAGGTGCACATACCGGCACATGCTCTATGCACGAACCGCTGTTAACCGCGGATTCCGATTCAATCGAATCAATTGCCTTTACTTCTGAGATTGCCGCTAAGGAAGACTCGAGACAGAGGACGGCCTTACACTCTATAGCGGCTTCTTATTCAGCCCTCTACTGTCCTATATAACGATTCGCGGTTAACGCATGTAAGGGACTCAGTTTCAGGAGCTGTACGAGAACGTATGCTGAACCCCAATGTTAGTGAGATGAAAAATTTAAATCCCACTTTGCTCTGCAACTGAATACAAAGTATGTCTGCATCGGTCATTCACCTGCAAGCACGATTTCAAACTTTTCTCTGACAACTGTTGTTATACAATTTAGATCCTCTATGTTACACAGTCACTCCTCGTTTCCTTACTCTACACAGTGATCGTTTTGATTCCTCACAGAACCATATGCTGTTTAGTGCCAAGGAAACAGTGTAGATGCTTAAACTACTTATAGATGTTTCCTCTACCAAATGCATCTGAATTTCCACCTCTTAAAATTCTTTCCCAATAAACTTTTTATAGGAGCTTCCTTCATGCAAATTATTAGAAGGTGCACATACCGGCACAAGCACTATGCACGAACCGCTGTTAACCGCGGATTCCGATTCAATCGCATCAATTGCCTTTACTTCTGAGATTGCCGCTAAGGAAGACGCGAGTCAGAAGACTGCCTTACACTCTATAGCGGCTTCTTATTCAGCCGTCTACTGTCCTATATAACGATTCGCGGTTTACGCATGTAAGGGACTCAGTTTCAGGAGCTGTACGAGAACGTATGCTGAACCCCAATGTTAGTGAGACGTAAAATTTAAATCCCACTTTGCTCTGCAACTGAATACAAAGTATGTCTGCATCGGTCATTCACCTGCAAGCACGATTTCAAACTTTTCTCTGACCACTGTTCTTATCCATTTTAGTTCCTCTATGTAACACAGTCACTCCTCGTTTCCTTTCCGTACAGAGTGATCTTTATGATTCTCCACAGAACCATATGCTGTTTAGTGCTAAGGAAACAGTGTAGATGCTTAAACTACTTATAGATGTTTCCTCTACCAAATGCATCTGTATTTCCTCCTCTTACAATTGTTTCCCAATAATCTTTTCATTTGAACCTGTAGAATGCAAATTATAAGAAGGTGCACATAACGGCACAAGCACTATGCACGAACCGCTGTTAACCGCGGATTCCGATTCAATCGCATCAATCGCCTTTACTTCTGAGATTGCCGCTAAGGAAGACGCGAGTCAGAAGACTGCCGATCATTGTTTTCGGCTTCTCTATTCACCCGGCTGTCTTTCTATATTAAGGAATCGCGACTTTCACGTGAAAGTGACTCAGTTTAAGGAGCTGTATTAGAATGTATACTGTACCCCAGTGTTAGCGAGAGGGAAATTTTAAATCCATCTTAACTCTGCTACTGAATGCAAAGTAATTCTGCATCGGTCATTCAACTGCAAGCACGAATTCAAACTTTTCTCTGACAAGTGTTGTTATCCATTTTAGATCCTCATTGTAACACATCACTCCTCGTTTCCCTACCATACACAGTGATCGTTTTGATTCCTCACAGAACCATGTGCTGTTTAGTGCTAAGGAAGAAGTGTAGATACTTAAAGTACTTAGACCTGTTTCCTCTAACAAATGCATGTGTCATTTCAACACTTACTATTGTTTCCCAGTAAGCCTTTTCATTGGAGCTTCTATAATGCAGATTATAAGAAGGTGCACATACCGGCACAAGCACTATGCACGAACCGCTGTTAACCGCGGATTCCGATTCAATCGCATCAATCGCCTTTACTTCTGAGATTGCCGGTAAGGAAGACGCGAGTCAGAAGACTGCCTTACACTCTATTGCGGCTTCTTATTCAGCCCTCTACTGTCCTATATAACGATTCGCGGTTAACGCATGTAAGGGACTCAGTTTCAGGAGCTGTACGAGAACGTATGCTGAACCCCAATGTTAGTGAGACGAAAAATTTAAATCCCACTTTGCTCTGCAACTGAATACAAAGTATGTCTGCATCGGTCATTCACCTGCAAGCACGATTTCAAACTTTTCTCTGAGAAGTGTTCTTATCCATTTGAGATCCTCTATGTTACACAGTCACTCCTCGTTTCCTTACTCTACACAGTGATCGTTTTGATTCCTCACAGAACCATGTGCTGTTCAGTGCTAAGGAAACAGTGTAGATGCTTAAAGTACTTATAGATGTTTCCTCTACCAAATGCATCTGTATTTCCTCCTCTTACAATTCTTTCCCAAGAAACTTTTTATTGGAGCTTCCTCCATGCAAATTATAAGAAGGTGCACATACCGGCACAAGCACTATGCACGAACCGCTGTTAACCGCGGATTCCAATTCAATCGCATCAATCGCCTTTACTTCTGAGTTTGCCGCTAAGGAAGAAGCGAGTCAGAAGACTGCCGATCACTCTATAGCGGCTTCTCTATTCACCCGGCTGTCTTTCTACATTAAGGAATCGCGAAAAACACGTGAAAATGAGTCTGTTTCAGGAGCTGTATGAGAATGTATACTGGACATCAGTGTTAGTGAGAGGGAAATTTTAAATCCCACTACTTTTCTGCTACTGAATGCAAAGTATGTCTGCATCAGTCATTCACCTGCAAGCACGATTTCAAACTTTTCTCTGACAACTGTTGTTATCCATTTTAGATCCTCATTGTAACACATCACTCCTCGTTTCCCTACCATACACAGTGATCGTTTTAATTCCACACAAATCCATGTGCTGTTCAGTGCTAAGGAAACAGTGTAGATACTTAAAGTACTTAGACCTGTTTCCTCTAACAAATGCATGTGTCATTTCAACACTTACTATTGTTTCCCAGTAAGCCTTTTCATTGGAGCTTCTATAATGCAGATTATAAGAAGGTGCACATACCGGCACATGCTCTATGCACGAACCGCTGTTAACCGCGGATTCCGACTCAATCGAATCAATTGCCTTTACTTCTGAGATTGCCGCTAAGGAAGACTCGAGACAGAGGACGGCCTTACACTCTATAGCGGCTTCTTATTCAGCCCTCTACTGTCCTATATAACGATTCGCGGTTAACGCATGTAAGGGACTCAGTTTCAGGAGCTGTACGAGAACGTATGCTGAACCCCAATGTTAGTGAGATGAAAAATTTAAATCCTACTTTGCTCTGCAACTGAATACAAAGTATGTCTGCATCGGTCATTCACCTGCAAGCACGATTTCAAACTTTTCTCTGAGAAGTGTTCTTATCCATTTGAGATCCTCTATGTTACACAGTCACTCCTCGTTTCCTTACTCTACACAGTGATCGTTTTGATTCCTCACAGAACCATATGCTGTTTAGTGCCAAGGAAACAGTGTAGATGCTTAAAGTAATTAGAGTTGTTTCCTCTACCAAATGCATCTGAATTTCCACCTCTTACAATTCTTTCCCAGTAAGCCTTTTCATTGGAGCTTCTATAATGCAGATTATAAGAAGGTGCACATACCGGCACATGCTCTATGCACGAACCGCTGTTAACCGCGGATTCCGATTCAATCGAATCAATCGCGTTTACTTCTGAGATTGCCGCTAAGGAAGACTCGAGACAGAGGACGGCCTTACACTCTATAGCGGCTTCTTATTCAGCCGTCTACTGTCCTATATAACGATTCGCGGTTTACGCATGTAAGGGACTCAGTTTCAGGAGCTGTACGAGAACGTATGCTGAACCCACATGTTAGTGAGATGAAAAATTTAAATCCCACTTTGCTCTGCAACTGAATACAAAGTATGTCTGCATCGGTCATTCACCTGCAAGCACGATTTCAAACTTTTCTCTGACAACTGTTGTTATACAATTTAGATCCTCTATGTTACACAGTCACTCCTCGTTTCCTTACTCTACACAGTGATCGTTTTGATTCCTCACAGAACCATATGCTGTTTAGTGCCAAGGAAACAGTGTAGATGCTTAAACTACTTATAGATGTTTCCTCTACCAAATGCATCTGAATTTCCACCTCTTAAAATTCTTTCCCAATAAACTTTTTATAGGAGCTTCCTTCATGCAAATTATTAGAAGGTGCACATACCGGCACAAGCACTATGCACGAACCGCTGTTAACCGCGGATTCCGATTCAATCGCATCAATCGCCTTTACTTCTGAGATTGCCGCTAAGGAAGACGCGAGTCAGAAGACTGCCTTACACTCTATAGCGGCTTCTTATTCAGCCGTCTACTGTCCTATATAACGATTCGCGGTTTACGCATGTAAGGGACTCAGTTTCAGGAGCTGTACGAGAACGTATGCTGAACCCCAATGTTAGTGAGACGTAAAATTTAAATCCCACTTTGCTCTGCAACTGAATACAAAGTATGTCTGCATCGGTCATTCACCTGCAAGCACGATTTCAAACTTTTCTCTGACCACTGTTCTTATCCATTTTAGTTCCTCTATGTAACACAGTCACTCCTCGTTTCCTTTCCGTACAGAGTGATCTTTATGATTCTTCACAGAACCATGTGCTGTTCAGTGCTAAGGAAACAGTGTAGATGCTTAAAGTACTTATAGATGTTTCCTCTACCAAATGCATCTGTATTTCCTCCTCTTACAATTGTTTCCCAATAATCTTTTCATTTGAACCTGTAGAATGCAAATTATAAGAAGGTGCACATAACGGCACAAGCACTATGCACGAACCGCTGTTAACCGCGGATTCCGATTCAATCGCATCAATCGCCTTTACTTCTGAGATTGCCGCTAAGGAAGACGCGAGTCAGAAGACTGCCGATCATTGTTTTCGGCTTCTCTATTCACCCGGCTGTCTTTCTATATTAAGGAATCGCGACTTTCACGTGAAAGTGACTCAGTTTCAGGAGCTGTATTAGAATGTATACTGTACCACAGTGTTAGCGAGAGGGAAATTTTAAATCCATCTTAACTCTGCTACTGAATGCAAAGTAATTCTGCATCGGTCATTCAACTGCAAGCACGAATTCAAACTTTTCTCTGACAAGTGTTGTTATCCATTTTAGATCCTCATTGTAACACATCACTCCTCGTTTCCCTACCATACACAGTGATCGTTTTGATTCCTCACAGAACCATGTGCTGTTTAGTGCTAAGGAAGAAGTGTAGATACTTAAAGTACTTAGACCTGTTTCCTCTAACAAATGCATGTGTCATTTCAACACTTACTATTGTTTCCCAGTAAGCCTTTTCATTGGAGCTTCTATAATGCAGATTATAAGAAGGTGCACATACCGGCACAAGCACTATGCACGAACCGCTGTTAACCGCGGATTCCGATTCAATCGCATCAATCGCCTTTACTTCTGAGATTGCCGGTAAGGAAGACGCGAGTCAGAAGACTGCCTTACACTCTATTGCGGCTTCTTATTCAGCCCTCTACTGTCCTATATAACGATTCGCGGTTAACGCATGTAAGGGACTCAGTTTCAGGAGCTGTACGAGAACGTATGCTGAACCCCAATGTTAGTGAGACGAAAAATTTAAATCCCACTTTGCTCTGCAACTGAATACAAAGTATGTCTGCATCGGTCATTCACCTGCAAGCACGATTTCAAACTTTTCTCTGAGAAGTGTTCTTATCCATTTGAGATCCTCTATGTTACACAGTCACTCCTCGTTTCCTTACTCTACACAGTGATCGTTTTGATTCCTCACAGAACCATGTGCTGTTCAGTGCTAAGGAAACAGTGTAGATGCTTAAAGTACTTATAGATGTTTCCTCTACCAAATGCATCTGTATTTCCTCCTCTTACAATTCTTTCCCAAGAAACTTTTTATTGGAGCTTCCTCCATGCAAATTATAAGAAGGTGCACATACCGGCACAAGCACTATGCACGAACCGCTGTTAACCGCGGATTCCAATTCAATCGCATCAATCGCCTTTACTTCTGAGTTTGCCGCTAAGGAAGAAGCGAGTCAGAAGACTGCCGATCACTCTATAGCGGCTTCTCTATTCACCCGGCTGTCTTTCTACATTAAGGAATCGCGAAAAACACGTGAAAATGAGTCTGTTTCAGGAGCTGTATGAGAATGTATACTGGACATCAGTGTTAGTGAGAGGGAAATTTTAAATCCCACTACTTTTCTGCTACTGAATGCAAAGTATGTCTGCATCAGTCATTCACCTGCAAGCACGATTTCAAACTTTTCTCTGACAACTGTTGTTATCCATTTTAGATCCTCATTGTAACACATCACTCCTCGTTTCCCTACCATACACAGTGATCGTTTTAATTCCACACAAATCCATGTGCTGTTCAGTGCTAAGGAAACAGTGTAGATACTTAAAGTACTTAGACCTGTTTCCTCTAACAAATGCATGTGTCATTTCAACACTTACTATTGTTTCCCAGTAAGCCTTTTCATTGGAGCTTCTATAATGCAGATTATAAGAAGGTGCACATACCGGCACATGCTCTATGCACGAACCGCTGTTAACCGCGGATTCCGACTCAATCGAATCAATTGCCTTTACTTCTGAGATTGCCGCTAAGGAAGACTCGAGACAGAGGACGGCCTTACACTCTATAGCGGCTTCTTATTCAGCCCTCTACTGTCCTATATAACGATTCGCGGTTAACGCATGTAAGGGACTCAGTTTCAGGAGCTGTACGAGAACGTATGCTGAACCCCAATGTTAGTGAGATGAAAAATTTAAATCCTACTTTGCTCTGCAACTGAATACAAAGTATGTCTGCATCGGTCATTCACCTGCAAGCACGATTTCAAACTTTTCTCTGAGAAGTGTTCTTATCCATTTGAGATCCTCTATGTTACACAGTCACTCCTCGTTTCCTTACTCTACACAGTGATCGTTTTGATTCCTCACAGAACCATATGCTGTTTAGTGCCAAGGAAACAGTGTAGATGCTTAAAGTAATTAGAGTTGTTTCCTCTACCAAATGCATCTGAATTTCCACCTCTTACAATTCTTTCCCAGTAAGCCTTTTCATTGGAGCTTCTATAATGCAGATTATAAGAAGGTGCACATACCGGCACATGCTCTATGCACGAACCGCTGTTAACCGCGGATTCCGATTCAATCGCATCAATCGCGTTTACTTCTGAGATTGCCGCTAAGGAAGACTCGAGACAGAGGACGGCCTTACACTCTATAGCGGCTTCTTATTCAGCCCTCTACTGTCCTATATAACGATTCGCGGTTAACGCATGTAAGGGACTCAGTTTCAGGAGCTGTACGAGAACGTATGCTGAACCCCAATGTTAGTGAGATGAAAAATTTAAATCCCACTTTGCTCTGCAACTGAATACAAAGTATGTCTGCATCGGTCATTCACCTGCAAGCACGATTTCAAACTTTTCTCTGACAACTGTTGTTATACAATTTAGATCCTCTATGTTACACAGTCACTCCTCGTTTCCTTACTCTACACAGTGATCGTTTTGATTCCTCACAGAACCATATGCTGTTTAGTGCCAAGGAAACAGTGTAGATGCTTAAACTACTTATAGATGTTTCCTCTACCAAATGCATCTGAATTTCCACATCTTAAAATTCTTTCCCAATAAACTTATTATAGGAGCTTCCTTCATGGAAATTATTAGAAGGTGCACATACCGGCACAAGCACTATGCACGAACCGCTGTTAACCGCGGATTCCGATTCAATCGCATCAATCGCCTTTACTTCTGAGATTGCCGCTAAGGAAGACGCGAGTCAGAAGACTGCCTTACACTCTATAGCGGCTTCTTATTCAGCCGTCTACTGTCCTATATAACGATTCGCGGTTTACGCATGTAAGGGACTCAGTTTCAGGAGCTGTACGAGAACGTATGCTGAACCCCAATGTTAGTGAGACGTAAAATTTAAATCCCACTTTGCTCTGCAACTGAATACAAAGTATGTCTGCATCGGTCATTCACCTGCAAGCACGATTTCAAACTTTTCTCTGACAACTGTTCTTATCCATTTTAGTTCCTCTATGTAACACAGTCACTCCTCGTTTCCTTTCCATACAGAGTGATCTTTATGATTCTTCACAGAACCATGTGCTGTTCATTGCTAAGGAAACAGTGTAGATGCTTAAAGTACTTATAGATGTTTCCTCTACCAAATGCATCTGTATTTCCTCCTCTTACAATTGTTTCCCAATAATCTTTTCATTTGAACCTGTAGAATGCAAATTATAAGAAGGTGCACATACCGGCACAAGCACTATGCACGAACCGCCGTTAACCGCGGATTCCGATTCAATCGCATCAATCGCCTTTACTTCTGAGATTGCCGCTAAGGAAGACGCGAGTCAGAAGACTGCCGATCATTGTTTTCGGCTTCTCTATTCACCCGGCTGTCTTTCTATATTAAGGAATCGCGACTTTCACTTGAAAGTGACTCAGTTTCAGGAGCTGTATTAGAATGTATACTGTACCCCAGTGTTAGCGAGAGGGAAATTTTAAATCCATCTTAACTCTGCTACTGAATGCAAAGTAATTCTGCATCGGTCATTCAACTGCAAGCACGATTTCAAACTTTTCTCTGACAAGTGTTGTTATCCATTTTAGATCCTCATTGTAACACATCACTCCTCGTTTCCCTACCATACACAGTGATCGTTTTGATTCCTCACAGAACCATGTGCTGTTTAGTGCTAAGGAAACAGTGTAGATACTTAAAGTACTTAGACCTGTTTCCTCTAACAAATGCATGTGTCATTTCAACACTTACTATTGTTTCCCAGTAAGCCTTTTCATTGGAGCTTCTATAATGCAGATTATAAGAAGGTGCACATACCGGCACATGCTCTATGCACGAACCGCTGTTAACCGCGGATTCCGATTCAATCGCATCAATCGCCTTTACTTCTGAGATTGCCGCTAAGGAAGACGCGAGTCAGAAGACTGCCTTACACTCTATAGCGGCTTCACTATTCAGCCCTCTGCTGTCCTATATAACAAATCGCGAATAACGCATGTAAGGAACTCAGTTTCAGGAGCTGTACGAGAATGTATGCTGAACCCCAAAGTTTTTGAGACGAAAAATTTAAATCCCACTTTGCTCTGCAACTGAATACAAAGTATGTCTGCATTGGTCATTCACCTGCAAGCACGATTTCAAACTTTTCTCTGAGAAGTGTTCTTATCCATTTGAGATCCTTTATGTAACACAGTCACTCCTCGTTTCCTTTCCATACAGAGTGATCTTTATGATTCTTCACAGAACCATGTGCTGTTCAGTGCTAAGGAAACAGTGTAGATGCTTAAAGTAATTAGAGATGTTTCCTCTATCAAATGCATCTGAATTTCCACCTCTTACAATTCTTTCCCAAGAAACTTTTTATTGGAGCTTCCTCCATGCAAATTATAAGAAGGTGCACATACCGGCACAAGCACTATGCAAGAACCGCTGTTAACCGCGGATTCCAATTCAATCGCATCAATCGCCTTTACTTCTGAGTTTGCCGCTAAGGAAGAAGCGAGTCAGAAGACTGCCGATCACTGTATAGCGGCTTCTCTATTCACCCGGCTGTCTTTCTATATTAAGGAATCGCGAAAAACACGTGAAAATGATTCTGTTTCAGGAGCTGTATGAGAATGTATACTGGACATCAGTGTTAGTGAGAGAAAAATTTTAAATCCCACTACTTTTCTGCTACTGAATGCAAAGTATGTCTGCATCAGTCATTCACCTGCAAGCACGATTTCAAACTTTTCTCTGACAATTGTTGTTATACAATTTAGATCCTCATTGTAACACAGTCAACCCTCGTTTCCTTACTCTACCCAGTGATCCTTTTGATTCTCCACAGAAACATATGCTGTCTAGTGCCAAGGAAACAGTGTAGATGCTTAAAGTACTTATAGATGTTTCCTCTACCAAATGCATCTGTATTTCCTCCTATTACAATTGTTTCCCAAAATCTTTTCATTTGAACCTGTAGAATGCAAATTATACGAACGTGCACATACCGGCACAAGCACTATGCACGAACCGCTGTTAACCGCGGATTCCGATTCAATCGCATCAATCGCCTTTACTTCTGAGATTGCCGGTAAGGAAGACGCGAGTCAGAAGACTGCCGATCACTCTATAGCGGCTTCTTATTCAGCCGTCTACTGTCCTATATAACGATTCGCGGTTAACGCATGTAAGGGACTCAGTTTCAGGAGCTGTACGAGAACGTATGCTGAACCCCAATGTTAGTGAGACGAAAAATTTAAATCCCACTTTGCTCTGCAACTGAATACAAAGTATGTCTGCATCGGTCATTCACCTGCAAGCACGATTTCAAACTTTTCTCTGAGAAGTGTTCTTATCCATTTGAGATCCTCTATGTTACACAGTCACTCCTCGTTTCCTTACTCTACACAGTGATCGTTTTGATTCCTCACAGAACCATGTGCTGTTCAGTGCTAAGGAAACAGTGTAGATACTTAAAGTACTTAGACCTGTTTCCTCTAACAAATGCATGTGTCATTTCAACACTTACTATTGTTTCCCAGTAAGCCTTTTCATTGGAGCTTCTATAATGCAGATTATAAGAAGGTGCACATACCGGCACATGCTCTATGCACGAACCGCTGTTAACCGCGGATTCCGATTCAATCGCATCAATCGCCTTTACTTCTGAGATTGCCGCTAAGGAAGACGCGAGTCAGAAGACTGCCTTACACTCTATAGCGGCTTCACTATTCAGCCCTCTGCTGTCCTATATAACAAATCGCGAATAACGCATGTAAGGAACTCAGTTTCAGGAGCTGTACGAGAATGTATGCTGAACCCCAAAGTTTTTGAGACGAAAAATTTAAATCCCACTTTGCTCTGCAACTGAATACAAAGTATGTCTGCATCGGTCATTCACCTGCAAGCACGATTTCAAACTTTTCTCTGACAACAGTTCTTATCCATTTTAGTTCCTCTATGTAACACAGTCACTCCTCGTTTCTTTTCCATACAGAGTGATCTTTATGATTCTTCACAGAACCATGTGCTGTTCAGTGCTAAGGAAACAGTGTAGATGCTTAAAGTACTTATAGATGTTTCCTCTACCAAATGCATCTGTATTTCCTCCTCTTACAATTCTTTCCCAAGAAACTTTTTATTGGAGCTTCCTCCATGCAAATTATAAGAAGGTGCACATACCGGCACAAGCACTATGCACGAACCGCTGTTAACCGCGGATTCCAATTCAATCGCATCAATCGCCTTTACTTCTGAGTTTGCCGCTAAGGAAGAAGCGAGTCAGAAGACTGCCGATCACTGTATAGCGGCTTCTCTATTCACCCGGCTGTCTTTCTATATTAAGGAATCGCGAAAAACACGTGAAAATGAGTCTGTTTCAGGAGCTGTATGAGAATGTATACTGGACATCAGTGTTAGTGAGAGGGAAATTTTAAATCCCACTACTTTTCTGCTACTGAATGCAAAGTATGTCTGCATCAGTCATTCACCTGCAAGCACGATTTCAAACTTTTCTCTGACAACTGTTGTTATCCATTTTAGATCCTCATTGTAACACATCACTCCTCGTTTCCCTACCATACACAGTGATCGTTTTAATTCCACACAAATCCATGTGCTGTTCAGTGCTAAGGAAACAGTGTAGATGCTTAAACTACTTATAGATGTTTCCTCTACCAAATGCATCTGTATTTCCTCCTCTTACAATTGTTTCCCAATAATCTTTTCATTTGAACCTGTAGAATGCAAATTATAAGAAGGTGCACATACCGGCACAAGCACTATGCACGAACCGCCGTTAACCGCGGATTCCGATTCAATCGCATCAATCGCCTTTACTTCTGAGTTTGCCGGTAAGGAAGACGCGAGTCAGAAGACTGCCTTACACTCTATAGCGGCTTCTTATTCAGCCGTCTACTGTCCTAGATAAAGATCGCGGTTAGCGCATGTAAGGGACTCAGTTTCAGGAGATGTACGAGAATGTATGCTGAACCCCAAAGTTTTTGAGACGAAAAATTTAAATCCCACTTTGCTCTGCAACTGAATGCAAAGCATGTCTGCATCGGTCATTCACCTGCAAGCACGATTTCAAACTTTTCTCTGAGAAGTGTTCTTATCCATTTTAGATCAATTATGTAACACAGTCACTCCTCGTTTCCTTACTCTACAAAGTGATCGTTTTGTTTCTCCACAGAACCATATGCTGTTTAGTGCTAAGGAAACAGTGTAGATGCTTAAACTACTTATAGATGTTTCCTCTACCAAATGCATCTGAATTTAAACCTCTTACAATTCTTTCCCAATAAACTTTTTATTGGAGCTTCCTTCATGCAAATTATTAGAAGGTGCACATACAGGCACATGCTCTATGCACGAACCGCTGTTAACCGCGGATTCCGATTCAATCGCATCAATCGCCTTTACTTCTGAGATTGCCGCTAAGGAAGACGCGAGTCAGAAGACTGCCTTACACTCTATAGCGGCTTCTTATTCAGCCGTCTACTGTCCTATATAACGATTCGTTGTTAACGCATGTAAGGGATTCAGTTTCAGGAGCTGTATGAGAACGTATGCTGAACCCCAATGTCAGTGAGACGAAAAATTTAAATCCCACTTTGCTCCGCAACTGAATACAAAGTATGTCTGCATCGGTCATTCACCTGCAAGCACGATTTCAATCTTTTCTCTGAGAAGTGTTCTTATTCATTTGAGATCCTCTATGTTACACAGTCACTCCTCGTTTCCTTACTCTACACAGTGATCGTTTTGATTCTTCACAGAACCATATGCTGTTCAGTGCTAAGGAAACAGTGTAGATACTTAAAGTACTTAGACCTGTTTCCTCTAAAAAATGCATGTGTCATTTCAACACTTACTATTGTTTCCCAGTAAGCCTTTTCATTGGAGCTTCTATAATGCAGATTATAAGAAGGTGCACATACCGGCACATGCTCTATGCACGAACCGCTGTTAACCGCGGATTCCGACTCAATCGAATCAATTGCCTTTACTTCTGAGATTGCCGCTAAGGAAGACTCGAGACAGAGGACGGCCTTACACTCTATAGCGGCTTCTTATTCAGCCGTCTACTGTCCTATATAACGATTCGCGGTTAACGCATGTAAGGGACTCAGTTTCAGGAGCTGTACGAGAACGTATGCTGAACCCCAATGTTAGTGAGATGAAAAATTTAAATCCTACTTTGCTCTGCAACTGAATACAAAGTATGTCTGCATCGGTCATTCACCTGCAAGCACGATTTCAAACTTTTCTCTGAGAAGTGTTCTTATCCATTTGAGATCCTCTATGTTACACAGTCACTCCTCGTTTCCTTACTCTACACAGTGATCGTTTTGATTCCTCACAGAACCATATGCTGTTTAGTGCCAAGGAAACAGTGTAGATGCTTAAAGTAATTAGAGTTGTTTCCTCTACCAAATGCATCTGAATTTCCACCTCTTACAATTCTTTCCCAGTAAGCCTTTTCATTGGAGCTTCTATAATGCAGATTATAAGAAGGTGCACATACCGGCACATGCTCTATGCACGAACCGCTGTTAACCGCGGATTCCGATTCAATCGAATCAATTGCCTTTACTTCTGATTTTGCCGCTAAGGAAGACTCGAGACAGAGGACGGCCTTACACTCTATAGCGGCTTCTTATTCAGCCCTCTACTGTCCTATATAACGATTCGCGGTTAACGCATGTAAGGGACTCAGTTTCAGGAGCTGTACGAGAACGTATGCTGAACCCCAATGTTAGTGAGATGAAAAATTTAAATCCCACTTTGCTCTGCAACTGAATACAAAGTATGTCTGCATCGGTCATTCACCTGCAAGCACGATTTCAAACTTTTCTCTGAGAAGTGTTCTTATCCATTTGAGATCCTCTATGTTACACAGTCACTCCTCGTTTCCTTACTCTACACAGTGATCGTTTTGATTCCTCACAGAACCATATGCTGTTTAGTGCCAAGGAAACAGTGTAGATGCTTAAACTACTTATAGATGTTTCCTCTACCAAATGCATCTGAATTTCCACCTCTTACAATTCTTTCCCAGTAAGCCTTTTCATTGGAGCTTCTATAATGCAGATTATAAGAAGGTGCACATACCGGCACATGCTCTATGCACGAACCGCTGTTAGCCGCGGATTCCGATTCAATCGCATCAATTGCCTTTACTTCTGAGATTGCCGCTAAGGAAGACTCGAGACAGAGGACGGCCTTACACTCTATAGCGGCTTCTTATTCAGCCCTCTACTGTCCTATATAACGATTCGCGGTTTACGCATGTAAGGGACTCAGTTTCAGGAGCTGTACGAGAACGTATGCTGAACCCCAATGTTAGTGAGATGAAAAATTTAAATCCCACTTTGCTCTGCAACTGAATACAAAGTATGTCTGCATCGGTCATTCACCTGCAAGCACGATTTCAAACTTTTGTCTGACAACTGTTGTTATACAATTTAGATCCTCTATGTTACACAGTCACTCCTCGTTTCCTTACTCTACACAGTGATCGTTTTGATTCCTCACAGAACCATATGCTGTTTAGTGCCAAGGAAACAGTGTAGATGCTTAAACTACTTATAGATGTTTCCTCTACCAAATGCATCTGAATTTCCACATCTTAAAATTCTTTCCCAATAAACTTTTTATAGGAGCTTCCTTCATGCAAATTATTAGAAGGTGCACATACCGGCACAAGCACTATGCACGAACCGCTGTTAACCGCGGATTCCGATTCAATCGCATCAATCGCCTTTACTTCTGAGATTGCCGCTAAGGAAGACGCGAGTCAGAAGACTGCCTTACACTCTATAGCGGCTTCTTATTCAGCCGTCTACTGTCCTATATAACGATTCGCGGTTTACGCATGTAAGGGACTCAGTTTCAGGAGCTGTACGAGAACGTATGCTGAACCCCAATGTTAGTGAGACGTAAAATTTAAATCCCACTTTGCTCTGCAACTGAATACAAAGTATGTCTGCATCGGTCATTCACCTGCAAGCACGATTTCAAACTTTTCTCTGACAACTGTTCTTATCCATTTTAGTTCCTCTATGTAACACAGTCACTCCTCGTTTCCTTTCCATACAGAGTGATCTTTATGATTCTTCACAGAACCATGTGCTGTTCAGTGCTAAGGAAACAGTGTAGATGCTTAAAGTACTTATAGATGTTTCCTCTACCAAATGCATCTGTATTTCCTCCTCTTACAATTGTTTCCCAATAATCTTTTCATTTGAACCTGTAGAATGCAGATTATAAGAAGGTGCACATACCGGCACAAGCACTATGCACGAACCGCCGTTAACCGCGGATTCCGATTCAATCGCATCAATCGCCTTTACTTCTGAGATTGCCGCTAAGGAAGACGCGAGTCAGAAGACTGCCGATCATTGTTTTCGGCTTCTCTATTCACCCGGCTGTCTTTCTATATTAAGGAATCGCGACTTTCACGTGAAAGTGACTCAGTTTCAGGAGCTGTATTAGAATGTATACTGTACCCCAGTGTTAGCGAGAGGGAAATTTTAAATCCATCTTAACTCTGCTACTGAATGCAAAGTAATTCTGCATCGGTCATTCAACTGCAAGCACGATTTCAAACTTTTCTCTGACAAGTATTGTTATCCATTTTAGATCCTCATTGTAACACATCACTCCTCGTTTCCCTACCATACACAGTGATCGTTTTGATTCCTCACAGAACCATGTGCTGTTCAGTGCTAAGGAAACAGTGTAGATACTTAAAGTACTTAGACCTGTTTCCTCTAACAAATGCATGTGTCATTTCAACACTTACTATTGTTTCCCAGTAAGCCTTTTCATTGGAGCTTCTATAATGCAGATTATAAGAAGGTGCACATACCGGCACATGCTCTATGCACGAACCGCTGTTAACCGCGGATTCCGATTCAATCGCATCAATCGCCTTTACTTCTGAGATTGCCGCTAAGGAAGACGCGAGTCAGAAGACTGCCTTACACTCTATAGCGGCTTCACTATTCAGCCCTCTGCTGTCCTATATAACAAATCGCGAATAACGCATGTAAGGAACTCAGTTTCAGGAGCTGTACGAGAATGTATGCTGAACCCCAAAGTTTTTGAGACGAAAAATTTAAATCCCACTTTGCTCTGCAACTGAATACAAAGTATGTCTGCATTGGTCATTCACCTGCAAGCACGATTTCAAACTTTTCTCTGAGAAGTGTTCTTATCCATTTGAGATCCTTTATGAAACACAGTCACTCCTCGTTTCCTTTCCATACAGAGTGATCTTTATGATTCTTCACAGAACCATGTGCTGTTCAGTGCTAAGGAAACAGTGTAGATGCTTAAAGTAATTAGAGATGTTTCCTCTATCAAATGCATCTGAATTTCCACCTCTTACAATTCTTTCCCAAGAAACTTTTTATTGGAGCTTCCTCCATGCAAATTATAAGAAGGTGCACATACCGGCACAAGCACTATGCACGAACCGCTGTTAACCGCGGATTCCGATTCAATCGCATCAATCGCCTTTACTTCTGAGTTTGCCGCTAAGGAAGAAGCGAGTCAGAAGACTGCCGATCACTGTATAGCGGCTTCTCTATTCACCCGGCTGTCTTTCTATATTAAGGAATCGCGAAAAACACGTGAAAATGAGTCTGTTTCAGGAGCTGTATGAGAATGTATACTGGACATCAGTGTTAGTGAGAGGGAAATTTTAAATCCCACTACTTTTCTGCTACTGAATGCAAAGTATGTCTGCATCAGTCATTCACCTGCAAGCACGATTTCAAACTTTTCTCTGACAACTGTTGTTATACAATTTAGATCCTCATTGTAACACAGTCAACCCTCGTTTCCTTACTCTACCCAGTGATCCTTTTGATTCTCCACAGAAACATATGCTGTCTAGTGCCAAGGAAACAGTGTAGATGCTTAAAGTACTTATAGATGTTTCCTCTACCAAATGCATCTGTATTTCCTCCTATTACAATTGTTTCCCAAAATCTTTTCATTTGAACCTGTAGAATGCAAATTATACGAACGTGCACATACCGGCACAAGCACTATGCACGAACCGCTGTTAACCGCGGATTCCGATTCAATCGCATCAATCGCCTTTACTTCTGAGATTGCCGGTAAGGAAGACGCGAGTCAGAAGACTGCCTTACACTCTATTGCGGCTTCTTATTCAGCCCTCTACTGTCCTATATAACGATTCGCGGTTAACGCATGTAAGGGACTCAGTTTCAGGAGCTGTACGAGAACGTATGCTGAACCCCAATGTTAGTGAGACGAAAAATTTAAATCCCACTTTGCTCTGCAACTGAATACAAAGTATGTCTGCATCGGTCATTCACCTGCAAGCACGATTTCAAACTTTTCTCTGAGAAGTGTTCTTATCCATTTGAGATCCTCTATGTTACACAGTCACTCCTCGTTTCCTTACTCTACACAGTGATCGTTTTGATTCCTCACAGAACCATGTGCTGTTCAGTGCTAAGGAAACAGTGTAGATACTTAAAGTACTTAGACCTGTTTCCTCTAACAAATGCATGTGTCATTTCAACACTTACTATTGTTTCCCAGTAAGCCTTTTCATTGGAGCTTCTATAATGCAGATTATAAGAAGGTGCACATACCGGCACATGCTCTATGCACGAACCGCTGTTAACCGCGGATTCCGATTCAATCGCATCAATCGCCTTTACTTCTGAGATTGCCGCTAAGGAAGACGCGAGTCAGAAGACTGCCTTACACTCTATAGCGGCTTCACTATTCAGCCCTCTGCTGTCCTATATAACAAATCGCGAATAACGCATGTAAGGAACTCAGTTTCAGGAGCTGTACGAGAATGTATGCTGAACCCCAAAGTTTTTGAGACGAAAAATTTAAATCCCACTTTGCTCTGCAACTGAATACAAAGTATGTCTGCATTGGTCATTCACCTGCAAGCACGATTTCAAACTTTTCTCTGACAACTGTTCTTATCCATTTTAGTTCCTCTATGTAACACAGTCACTCCTCGTTTCCTTTCCATACAGAGTGATCTTTATGATTCTTCACAGAACCATGTGCTGTTCAGTGCTAAGGAAACAGTGTAGATGCTTAAAGTACTTATAGATGTTTCCTCTACCAAATGCATCTGTATTTCCTCCTCTTACAATTCTTTCCCAAGAAACTTTTTATTGGAGCTTCCTCCATGCAAATTATAAGAAGGTGCACATACCGGCACAAGCACTATGCACGAACCGCTGTTAACCGCGGATTCCAATTCAATCGCATCAATCGCCTTTACTTCTGAGTTTGCCGCTAAGGAAGAAGCGAGTCAGAAGACTGCCGATCACTGTATAGCGGCTTCTCTATTCACCCGGCTGTCTTTCTATATTAAGGAATCGCGAAAAACACGTGAAAATGAGTCTGTTTCAGGAGCTGTATGAGAATGTATACTGGACATCAGTGTTAGTGAGAGGGAAATTTTAAATCCCACTACTTTTCTGCTACTGAATGCAAAGTATGTCTGCATCAGTCATTCACCTGCAAGCACGATTTCAAACTTTTCTCTGACAACTGTTGTTATCCATTTTAGATCCTCATTGTAACACATCACTCCTCGTTTCCCTACCATACACAGTGATCGTTTTAATTCCACACAAATCCATGTGCTGTTCAGTGCTAAGGAAACAGTGTAGATGCTTAAACTACTTATAGATGTTTCCTCTACCAAATGCATCTGTATTTCCTCCTCTTACAATTGTTTCCCAATAATCTTTTCATTTGAACCTGTAGAATGCAAATTATAAGAAGGTGCACATACCGGCACAAGCACTATGCACGAACCGCCGTTAACCGCGGATTCCGATTCAATCGCATCAATCGCCTTTACTTCTGAGATTGCCGCTAAGGAAGACGCGAGTCAGAAGACTGCCTTACACTCTATAGCGGCTTCTTATTCAGCCGTCTACTGTCCTAGATAAAGATCGCGGTTAGCGCATGTAAGTGACTCAGTTTCAGGAGATGTACGAGAATGTATGCTGAACCCCAAAGTTTTTGAGACGAAAAATTTAAATCCCACTTTGCTCTGCAACTGAATGCAAAGCATGTCTGCATCGGTCATTCACCTGCAAGCACGATTTCAAACTTTTCTCTGAGAAGTGTTCTTATCCATTTTAGATCAATTATGTAACACAGTCACTCCTCGATTCCTTACTCTACAAAGTGATCGTTTTGTTTCTCCACAGAACCATATGCTGTTTAGTGCTAAGGAAACAGTGTAGATGCTTAAACTACTTATAGATGTTTCCTCTACCAAATGCATCTGAATTTAAACCTCTTACAATTCTTTCCCAATAAACTTTTTATTGGAGCTTCCTTCATGCAAATTATTAGAAGGTGCACATACAGGCACATGCTCTATGCACGAACCGCTGTTAACCGCGGATTCCGATTCAATCGCATCAATCGCGTTTACTTTTGAGATTGCCGCTAAGAAAGACGCGAGTCAGAAGACTGCCTTACACTCTATAGCGGCTTCTTATTCAGCCGTCTACTGTCCTATATAACGATTCGTTGTTAACGCATGTAAGGGACTCAGTTTCAGGAGCTGTATGAGAACGTATGCTGAACCCCAATGTCAGTGAGACGAAAAATTTAAATCCCACTTTGCTCCGCAACTGAATACAAAGTATGTCTGCATCGGTCATTCACCTGCAAGCACGATTTCAATCTTTTCTCTGAGAAGTGTTCTTATTCATTTGAGATCCTCTATGTTACACAGTCACTCCTCGTTTCCTTACTCTACACAGTGATCGTTTTGATTCTTCACAGAACCATATGCTGTTCAGTGCTAAGGAAACAGTGTAGATACTTAAAGTACTTAGACCTGTTTCCTCTAAAAAATGCATGTGTCATTTCAACACTTACTATTGTTTCCCAGTAAGCCTTTTCATTGGAGCTTCTATAATGCAGATTATAAGAAGGTGCACATACCGGCACATGCTCTATGCACGAACCGCTGTTAACCGCGGATTCCGACTCAATCGAATCAATTGCCTTTACTTCTGAGATTGCCGCTAAGGAAGACTCGAGACAGAGGACGGCCTTACACTCTATAGCGGCTTCTTATTCAGCCCTCTACTGTCCTATATAACGATTCGCGGTTAACGCATGTAAGGGACTCAGTTTCAGGAGCTGTACGAGAACGTATGCTGAACCCCAATGTTAGTGAGATGAAAAATTTAAATCCTACTTTGCTCTGCAACTGAATACAAAGTATGTCTGCATCGGTCATTCACCTGCAAGCACGATTTCAAACTTTTCTCTGAGAAGTGTTCTTATCCATTTGAGATCCTCTATGTTACACAGTCACTCCTCGTTTCCTTACTCTACACAGTGATCGTTTTGATTCCTCACAGAACCATATGCTGTTTAGTGCCAAGGAAACAGTGTAGATGCTTAAAGTAATTAGAGTTGTTTCCTCTACCAAATGCATCTGAATTTCCACCTCTTACAATTCTTTCCCAGTAAGCCTTTTCATTGGAGCTTCTATAATGCAGATTATAAGAAGGTGCACATACCGGCACATGCTCTATGCACGAACCGCTGTTAACCGCGGATTCCGATTCAATCGAATCAATTGCCTTTACTTCTGAGATTGCCGCTAAGGAAGACTCGAGACAGAGGACGGCCTTACACTCTATAGCGGCTTCTTATTCAGCCCTCTACTGTCCTATATAACGATTCGCGGTTAACGCATGTAAGGGACTCAGTTTCAGGAGCTGTACGAGAACGTATGCTGAACACCAATGTTAGTGAGATGAAAAATTTAAATCCCACTTTGCTCTGCAACTGAATACAAAGTATGTCTGCATCGGTCATTCACCTGCAAGCACGATTTCAAACTTTTCTCTGACAACTGTTGTTATACAATTTAGATCCTCTATGTTACACAGTCACTCCTCGTTTCCTTACTCTACACAGTGATCGTTTTGATTCCTCACAGAACCATATGCTGTTTAGTGCCAAGGAAACAGTGTAGATGCTTAAACTACTTATAGATGTTTCCTCTACCAAATGCATCTGAATTTCCACCTCTTAAAATTCTTTCCCAATAAACTTTTTATAGGAGCTTCCTTCATGCAAATTATTAGAAGGTGCACATACCGGCACAAGCACTATGCACGAACCGCTGTTAACCGCGGATTCCGATTCAATCGCATCAATCGCCTTTACTTCTGAGATTGCCGCTAAGGAAGACGCGAGTCAGAAGACTGCCTTACACTCTATAGCGGCTTCTTATTCAGCCGTCTACTGTCCTATATAACGATTCGCGGTTTACGCATGTAAGGGACTCAGTTTCAGGAGCTGTACGAGAACGTATGCTGAACCCCAATGTTAGTGAGACGTAAAATTTAAATCCCACTTTGCTCTGCAACTGAATACAAAGTATGTCTGCATCGGTCATTCACCTGCAAGCACGATTTCAAACTTTTCTCTGACAACTGTTCTTATCCATTTTAGTTCCTCTATGTAACACAGTCACTCCTCGTTTCCTTTCCATACAGAGTGATCTTTATGATTCTTCACAGAACCATGTGCTGTTCAGTGCTAAGGAAACAGTGTAGATGCTTAAAGTACTTATAGATGTTTCCTCTACCAAATGCATCTGTATTTCCTCCTCTTACAATTGTTTCCCAATAATATTTTCATTTGAACCTGTAGAATGCATATTATAAGAAGGTGCACATACCGGCACAAGCACTATGCACGAACCGCCGTTAACCGCGGATTCCGATTCAATCGCATCAATCGCCTTTACTTCTGAGATTGCCGCTAAGGAAGACGCGAGTCAGAAGACTGCCGATCATTGTTTTCGGCTTCTCTATTCACCCGGCTGTCTTTCTATATTAAGGAATCGCGACTTTCACGTGAAAGTGACTCAGTTTCAGGAGCTGTATTAGAATGTATACTGTACCCCAGTGTTAGCGAGAGGGAAATTTTAAATCCATCTTAACTCTGCTACTGAATGCAAAGTAATTCTGCATCGGTCATTCAACTGCAAGCACGATTTCAAACTTTTCTCTGACAAGTGTTGTTATCCATTTTAGATCCTCATTGTAACACATCACTCCTCGTTTCCCTACCATACACAGTGATCGTTTTGATTCCTCACAGAACCATGTGCTGTTTAGTGCTAAGGAAACAGTGTAGATACTTAAAGTACTTAGACCTGTTTCCTCTAACAAATGCATGTGTCATTTCAACACTTACTATTGTTTCCCAGTAAGCCTTTTCATTGGAGCTTCTATAATGCAGATTATAAGAAGGTGCACATACCGGCACATGCTCTATGCACGAACCGCTGTTAACCGCGGATTCCGATTCAATCGCATCAATCGCCTTTACTTCTGAGATTGCCGCTAAGGAAGACGCGAGTCAGAAGACTGCCTTACACTCTATAGCGGCTTCACTATTCAGCCCTCTGCTGTCCTATATAACAAATCGCGAATAACGCATGTAAGGAACTCAGTTTCAGGAGCTGTACGAGAATGTATGCTGAACCCCAAAGTTTTTGAGACGAAAAATTTAAATCCCACTTTGCTCTGCAACTGAATACAAAGTATGTCTGCATCGGTCATTCACCTGCAAGCACGATTTCAAACTTTTCTCTGAGAAGTGTTCTTATCCATTTGAGATCCTTTATGTAACACAGTCACTCCTCGTTTCCTTTCCATACAGAGTGATCTTTATGATTCTTCACAGAACCATGTGCTGTTCAGTGCTAAGGAAACAGTGTAGATGCTTAAACTACTTATAGATGTTTCCTCTACCAAATGCATCTGTATTTCCTCCTCTTACAATTGTTTCCCAATAATCTTTTCATTTGAACCTGTAGAATGCAAATTATAAGAAGGTGCACATACCGGCACAAGCACTATGCACGAACCGCTGTTAACCGCGGATTCCAATTCAATCGCATCAATCGCCTTTACTTCTGAGTTTGCCGCTAAGGAAGAAGCGAGTCAGAAGACTGCCGATCACTGTATAGCGGCTTCTCTATTCACCCGGCTGTCTTTCTATATTAAGGAATCGCGAAAAACACGTGAAAATGAGTCTGTTTCAGGAGCTGTATGAGAATGTATACTGGACATCAGTGTTAGTGAGAGGGAAATTTTAAATCCCACTACTTTTCTGCTACTGAATGCAAAGTATGTCTGCATCAGTCATTCACCTGCAAGCACGATTTCAAACTTTTCTCTGACAACTGTTGTTATACAATTTAGATCCTCATTGTAACACAGTCAACCCTCGTTTCCTTACTCTACCCAGTGATCCTTTTGATTCTCCACAGAAACATATGCTGTCTAGTGCCAAGGAAACAGTGTAGATGCTTAAAGTACTTATAGATGTTTCCTCTACCAAATGCATCTGTATTTCCTCCTCTTACAATTGTTTCCCAAAATCTTTTCATTTGAACCTGTAGAGTGCAAATTATACGAACGTGCACATACCGGCACAAGCACTATGCACGAACCGCTGTTAACCGCGGATTCCGATTCAATCGCATCAATCGCCTTTACTTCTGAGATTGCCGGTAAGGAAGACGCGAGTCAGAAGACTGCCTTACACTCTATTGCGGCTTCTTATTCAGCCCTCTACTGTCCTATATAACGATTCGCGGTTAACGCATGTAAGGGACTCAGTTTCAGGAGCTGTACGAGAACGTATGCTGAACCCCAATGTTAGTGAGACGAAAAATTTAAATCCCACTTTGCTCTGCAACTGAATACAAAGTATGTCTGCATCGGTCATTCACCTGCAAGCACGATTTCAAACTTTTCTCTGAGAAGTGTTCTTATCCATTTGAGATCCTCTATGTTACACAGTCACTCCTCGTTTCCTTACTCTACACAGTGATCGTTTTGATTCCTCACAGAACCATGTGCTGTTCAGTGCTAAGGAAACAGTGTAGATACTTAAAGTACTTAGACCTGTTTCCTCTAACAAATGCATGTGTCATTTCAACACTTACTATTGTTTCCCAGTAAGCCTTTTCATTGGAGCTTCTATAATGCAGATTATAAGAAGGTGCACATACCGGCACATGCTCTATGCACGAACCGCTGTTAACCGCGGATTCCGATTCAATCGCATCAATCGCCTTTACTTCTGAGATTGCCGCTAAGGAAGACGCGAGTCAGAAGACTGCCTTACACTCTATAGCGGCTTCACTATTCAGCCCTCTGCTGTCCTATATAACAAATCGCGAATAACGCATGTAAGGAACTCAGTTTCAGGAGCTGTACGAGAATGTATGCTGAACCCCAAAGTTTTTGAGACGAAAAATTTAAATCCCACTTTGCTCTGCAACTGAATACAAAGTATGTCTGCATTGGTCATTCACCTGCAAGCACGATTTCAAACTTTTCTCTGACAACTGTTCTTATCCATTTTAGTTCCTCTATGTAACACAGTCACTCCTCGTTTCTTTTCCATACAGAGTGATCTTTATGATTCTTCACAGAACCATGTGCTGTTCAGTGCTAAGGAAACAGTGTAGATGCTTAAAGTACTTATAGATGTTTCCTCTACCAAATGCATCTGTATTTCCTCCTCTTACAATTCTTTCCCAAGAAACTTTTTATTGGAGCTTCCTCCATGCAAATTATAAGAAGGTGCACATACCGGCACAAGCACTATGCACGAACCGCTGTTAACCGCGGATTCCAATTCAATCGCATCAATCGCCTTTACTTCTGAGTTTGCCGCTAAGGAAGAAGCGAGTCAGAAGACTGCCGATCACTGTATAGCGGCTTCTCTATTCACCCGGCTGTCTTTCTATATTAAGGAATCGCGAAAAACACGTGAAAATGAGTCTGTTTCAGGAGCTGTATGAGAATGTATACTGGACATCAGTGTTAGTGAGAGGGAAATTTTAAATCCCACTACTTTTCTGCTACTGAATGCAAAGTATGTCTGCATCAGTCATTCACCTGCAAGCACGATTTCAAACTTTTCTCTGACAACTGTTGTTATACAATTTAGATCCTCATTGTAACACAGTCAACCCTCGTTTCCTTACTCTACCCAGTGATCCTTTTGATTCTCCACAGAAACATATGCTGTCTAGTGCCAAGGAAACAGTGTAGATGCTTAAAGTACTTATAGATGTTTCCTCTACCAAATGCATCTGTATTTCCTCCTCTTACAATTGTTTCCCAAAATCTTTTCATTTGAACCTGTAGAATGCAAATTATACGAACGTGCACATACCGGCACAAGCACTATGCACGAACCGCTGTTAACCGCGGATTCCGATTCAATCGCATCAATCGCCTTTACTTCTGAGATTGCCGGTAAGGAAGACGCGAGTCAGAAGACTGCCTTACACTCTATTGCGGCTTCTTATTCAGCCCTCTACTGTCCTATATAACGATTCGCGGTTAACGCATGTAAGGGACTCAGTTTCAGGAGCTGTACGAGAACGTATGCTGAACCCCAATGTTAGTGAGACGAAAAATTTAAATCCCACTTTGCTCTGCAACTGAATACAAAGTATGTCTGCATCGGTCATTCACCTGCAAGCACGATTTCAAACTTTTCTCTGAGAAGTGTTCTTATCCATTTGAGATCCTCTATGTTACACAGTCACTCCTCGTTTCCTTACTCTACACAGTGATCGTTTTGATTCCTCACAGAACCATGTGCTGTTCAGTGCTAAGGAAACAGTGTAGATACTTAAAGTACTTAGACCTGTTTCCTCTAACAAATGCATGTGTCATTTCAACACTTACTATTGTTTCCCAGTAAGCCTTTTCATTGGAGCTTCTATAATGCAGATTATAAGAAGGTGCACATACCGGCACATGCTCTATGCACGAACCGCTGTTAACCGCGGATTCCGATTCAATCGCATCAATCGCCTTTACTTCTGAGATTGCCGCTAAGGAAGACGCGAGTCAGAAGACTGCCTTACACTCTATAGCGGCTTCACTATTCAGCCCTCTGCTGTCCTATATAACAAATCGCGAATAACGCATGTAAGGAACTCAGTTTCAGGAGCTGTACGAGAATGTATGCTGAACCCCAAAGTTTTTGAGACGAAAAATTTAAATCCCACTTTGCTCTGCAACTGAATACAAAGTATGTCTGCATTGGTCATTCACCTGCAAGCACGATTTCAAACTTTTCTCTGACAACTGTTCTTATCCATTTTAGTTCCTCTATGTAACACAGTCACTCCTCGTTTCTTTTCCATACAGAGTGATCTTTATGATTCTTCACAGAACCATGTGCTGTTCAGTGCTAAGGAAACAGTGTAGATGCTTAAAGTACTTATAGATGTTTCCTCTACCAAATGCATCTGTATTTCCTCCTCTTACAATTCTTTCCCAAGAAACTTTTTATTGGAGCTTCCTCCATGCAAATTATAAGAAGGTGCACATACCGGCACAAGCACTATGCACGAACCGCTGTTAACCGCGGATTCCAATTCAATCGCATCAATCGCCTTTACTTCTGAGTTTGCCGCTAAGGAAGAAGCGAGTCAGAAGACTGCCGATCACTGTATAGCGGCTTCTCTATTCACCCGGCTGTCTTTCTATATTAAGGAATCGCGAAAAACACGTGAAAATGAGTCTGTTTCAGGAGCTGTATGAGAATGTATACTGGACATCAGTGTTAGTGAGAGGGAAATTTTAAATCCCACTACTTTTCTGCTACTGAATGCAAAGTATGTCTGCATCAGTCATTCACCTGCAAGCACGATTTCAAACTTTTCTCTGACAACTGTTGTTATCCATTTTAGATCCTCATTGTAACACATCACTCCTCGTTTCCCTACCATACACAGTGATCGTTTTAATTCCACACAAATCCATGTGCTGTTCAGTGCTAAGGAAACAGTGTAGATGCTTAAACTACTTATAGATGTTTCCTCTACCAAATGCATCTGTATTTCCTCCTCTTACAATTGTTTCCCAATAATCTTTTCATTTGAACCTGTAGAATGCAAATTATAAGAAGGTGCACATACCGGCACAAGCACTATGCACGAACCGCCGTTAACCGCGGATTCCGATTCAATCGCATCAATCGCCTTTACTTCTGAGATTGCCGCTAAGGAAGACGCGAGTCAGAAGACTGCCTTACACTCTATAGCGGCTTCTTATTCAGCCGTCTACTGTCCTAGATAAAGATCGCGGTTAGCGCATGTAATGGACTCAGTTTCAGGAGATGTACGAGAATGTATGCTGAACCCCAAAGTTTTTGAGACGAAAAATTTAAATCCCACTTTGCTCTGCAACTGAATGCAAAGCATGTCTGCATCGGTCATTCACCTGCAAGCACGATTTCAAACTTTTATCTGAGAAGTGTTCTTATCCATTTTAGATCAATTATGTAACACAGTCACTCCTCGTTTCCTTACTCTACAAAGTGATCGTTTTGTTTCTCCACAGAACCATATGCTGTTTAGTGCTAAGGAAACAGTGTAGATGCTTAAACTACTTATAGATGTTTCCTCTACCAAATGCATCTGAATTTAAACCTCTTACAATTCTTTCCCAATAAACTTTTTATTGGAGCTTCCTTCATGCAAATTATTAGAAGGTGCACATACAGGCACATGCTCTATGCACGAACCGCTGTTAACCGCGGATTCCGATTCAATCGCATCAATCGCGTTTACTTCTGAGATTGCCGCTAAGGAAGACGCGAGTCAGAAGACTGCCTTACACTCTATAGCGGCTTCTTATTCAGCCGTCTACTGTCCTATATAACGATTCGTTGTTAACGCATGTAAGGGACTCAGTTTCAGGAGCTGTATGAGAACGTATGCTGAACCCCAATGTCAGTGAGACGAAAAATTTAAATCCCACTTTGCTCCGCAACTGAATACAAAGTATGTCTGCATCGGTCATTCACCTGCAAGCACGATTTCAATCTTTTCTCTGAGAAGTGTTCTTATTCATTTGAGATCCTCTATGTTACACAGTCACTCCTCGTTTCCTAACTCTACACAGTGATCGTTTTGATTCTTCACAGAACCATATGCTGTTCAGTGCTAAGGAAACAGTGTAGATACTTAAAGTACTTAGACCTGTTTCCTCTAAAAAATGCATGTGTCATTTCAACACTTACTATTGTTTCCCAGTAAGCCTTTTCATTGGAGCTTCTATAATGCAGATTATAAGAAGGTGCACATACCGGCACATGCTCTATGCACGAACCGCTGTTAACCGCGGATTCCGACTCAATCGAATCAATTGCCTTTACTTCTGAGATTGCCGGTAAGGAAGACTCGAGACAGAGGACGGCCTTACACTCTATAGCGGCTTCTTATTCAGCCGTCTACTGTCCTATATAACGATTCGCGGTTAACGCATGTAAGGGACTCAGTTTCAGGAGCTGTACGAGAACGTATGCTGAACCCCAATGTTAGTGAGATGAAAAATTTAAATTCGACTTTGCTCTGCAACTGAATACAAAGTATGTCTGCATCGGTCATTCACCTGCAAGCACGATTTCAAACTTTTCTCTGAGAAGTGTTCTTATCCATTTGAGATCCTCTATGTTACACAGTCACTCCTCGTTTCCTTACTCTACACAGTGATCGTTTTGATTCCTCACAGAACCATATGCTGTTTAGTGCCAAGGAAACAGTGTAGATGCTTAAACATCTTATAGATGTTTCCTCTACCAAATGCATCTGAATTTCCACCTCTTACAATTCTTTCCCAGTAAGCCTTTTCATTGGAGCTTCTATAATGCAGATTATAAGAAGGTGCACATACCGGCACATGCTCTATGCACGAACCGCTGTTAACCGCGGATTCCGATTCAATCGAATCAATTGCCTTTACTTCTGAGATTGCCGCTACGGAAGACTCGAGACAGAGGACGGCCTTACACTCTATAGCGGCTTCTTATTCAGCCCTCTACTGTCATATATAACGATTCGCGGTTAACGCATGTAAGGGACTCAGTTTCAGGAGCTGTACGAGAACGTATGCTGAACCCCAATGTTAGTGAGATGAAAAATTTAAATCCCACTTTGCTCTGCAACTGAATACAAAGTATGTCTGCATCGGTCATTCACCTGCAAGCACGATTTCAAACTTTTCTCTGACAACTGTTGTTATACAATTTAGATCCTCTATGTTACACAGTCACTCCTCGTTTCCTTACTCTACACAGTGATAGTTTGGATTCCTCACAGAACCATATGCTGTTTAGTGCCAAGGAAACAGTGTAGATGCTTAAACTACTTATAGATGTTTCCTCTACCAAATGCATCTGAATTTCCACCTCTTAAAATTCTTTCCCAATAAACTTTTTATAGGAGCTTCCTTCATGCAAATTATTAGAAGGTGCACATACCGGCACAAGCACTATGCACGAACCGCTGTTAACCGCGGATTCCGATTCAATCGCATCAATCGCCTTTACTTCTGAGATTGCCGCTAAGGAAGACGCGAGTCAGAAGACTGCCTTACACTCTATAGCGGCTTCTTATTCAGCCGTCTACTGTCCTATATAACGATTCGCGGTTTACGCATGTAAGGGACTCAGTTTCAGGAGCTGTACGAGAACGTATGCTGAACCCCAATGTTAGTGAGACGTAAAATTTAAATCCCACTTTGCTCTGCAACTGAATACAAAGTATGTCTGCATCGGTCATTCACCTGCAAGCACGATTTCAAACTTTTCTCTGACAACTGTTCTTATCCATTTTAGTTCCTCTATGTAACACAGTCACTCCTCGTTTCCTTTCCATACAGAGTGATCTTTATGATTCTTCACAGAACCATGTGCTGTTCATTGCTAAGGAAACAGTGTAGATGCTTAAAGTACTTATAGATGTTTCCTCTACCAAATGCATCTGTATTTCCTCCTCTTACAATTGTTTCCCAATAATCTTTTCATTTGAACCTGTAGAATGCAAATTATAAGAAGGTGCACATACCGGCACAAGCACTATGCACGAACCGCCGTTAACCGCGGATTCCGATTCAATCGCATCAATCGCCTTTACTTCTGAGATTGCCGCTAAGGAAGACGCGAGTCAGAAGACTGCCGATCATTGTTTTCGGCTTCTCTATTCACCCGGCTGTCTTTCTATATTAAGGAATCGCGACTTTCACTTGAAAGTGACTCAGTTTCAGGAGCTGTATTAGAATGTATACTGTACCCCAGTGTTAGCGAGAGGGAAATTTTAAATCCATCTTAACTCTGCTACTGAATGCAAAGTAATTCTGCATCGGTCATTCAACTGCAAGCACGATTTCAAACTTTTCTCTGACAAGTGTTGTTATCCATTTTAGATCCTCATTGTAACACATCACTCCTCGTTTCCCTACCATACACAGTGATCGTTTTGATTCCTCACAGAACCATGTGCTGTTTAGTGCTAAGGAAACAGTGTAGATACTTAAAGTACTTAGACCTGTTTCCTCTAACAAATGCATGTGTCATTTCAACACTTACTATTGTTTCCCAGTAAGCCTTTTCATTGGAGCTTCTATAATGCAGATTATAAGAAGGTGCACATACCGGCACATGCTCTATGCACGAACCGCTGTTAACCGCGGATTCCGATTCAATCGCATCAATCGCCTTTACTTCTGAGATTGCCGCTAAGGAAGACGCGAGTCAGAAGACTGCCTTACACTCTATAGCGGCTTCACTATTCAGCCCTCTGCTGTCCTATATAACAAATCGCGAATAACGCATGTAAGGAACTCAGTTTCAGGAGCTGTACGAGAATGTATGCTGAACCCCAAAGTTTTTGAGACGAAAAATTTAAATCCCACTTTGCTCTGCAACTGAATACAAAGTATGTCTGCATTGGTCATTCACCTGCAAGCACGATTTCAAACTTTTCTCTGAGAAGTGTTCTTATCCATTTGAGATCCTTTATGTAACACAGTCACTCCTCGTTTCCTTTCCATACAGAGTGATCTTTATGATTCTTCACAGAACCATGTGCTGTTCAGTGCTAAGGAAACAGTGTAGATGCTTAAAGTAATTAGAGATGTTTCCTCTATCAAATGCATCTGAATTTCCACCTCTTACAATTCTTTCCCAAGAAACTTTTTATTGGAGCTTCCTCCATGCAAATTATAAGAAGGTGCACATACCGGCACAAGCACTATGCAAGAACCGCTGTTAACCGCGGATTCCAATTCAATCGCATCAATCGCCTTTACTTCTGAGTTTGCCGCTAAGGAAGAAGCGAGTCAGAAGACTGCCGATCACTGTATAGCGGCTTCTCTATTCACCCGGCTGTCTTTCTATATTAAGGAATCGCGAAAAACACGTGAAAATGATTCTGTTTCAGGAGATGTATGAGAATGTATACTGGACATCAGTGTTAGTGAGAGAAAAATTTTAAATCCCACTACTTTTCTGCTACTGAATGCAAAGTATGTCTGCATCAGTCATTCACCTGCAAGCACGATTTCAAACTTTTCTCTGACAATTGTTGTTATACAATTTAGATCCTCATTGTAACACAGTCAACCCTCGTTTCCTTACTCTACCCAGTGATCCTTTTGATTCTCCACAGAAACATATGCTGTCTAGTGCCAAGGAAACAGTGTAGATGCTTAAAGTACTTATAGATGTTTCCTCTACCAAATGCATCTGTATTTCCTCCTATTACAATTGTTTCCCAAAATCTTTTCATTTGAACCTGTAGAATGCAAATTATACGAACGTGCACATACCGGCACAAGCACTATGCACGAACCGCTGTTAACCGCGGATTCCGATTCAATCGCATCAATCGCCTTTACTTCTGAGATTGCCGGTAAGGAAGACGCGAGTCAGAAGACTGCCTTACACTCTATAGCGGCTTCTTATTCAGCCGTCTACTGTCCTATATAACGATTCGCGGTTAACGCATGTAAGGGACTCAGTTTCAGGAGCTGTACGAGAACGTATGCTGAACCCCAATGTTAGTGAGACGAAAAATTTAAATCCCACTTTGCTCTGCAACTGAATACAAAGTATGTCTGCATCGGTCATTCACCTGCAAGCACGATTTCAAACTTTTCTCTGAGAAGTGTTCTTATCCATTTGAGATCCTCTATGTTACACAGTCACTCCTCGTTTCCTTACTCTACACAGTGATCGTTTTGATTCCTCACAGAACCATGTGCTGTTCAGTGCTAAGGAAACAGTGTAGATACTTAAAGTACTTAGACCTGTTTCCTCTAACAAATGCATGTGTCATTTCAACACTTACTATTGTTTCCCAGTAAGCCTTTTCATTGGAGCTTCTATAATGCAGATTATAAGAAGGTGCACATACCGGCACATGCTCTATGCACGAACCGCTGTTAACCGCGGATTCCGATTCAATCGCATCAATCGCCTTTACTTCTGAGATTGCCGCTAAGGAAGACGCGAGTCAGAAGACTGCCTTACACTCTATAGCGGCTTCACTATTCAGCCCTCTGCTGTCCTATATAACAAATCGCGAATAACGCATGTAAGGAACTCAGTTTCAGGAGCTGTACGAGAATGTATGCTGAACCCCAAAGTTTTTGAGACGAAAAATTTAAATCCCACTTTGCTCTGCAACTGAATACAAAGTATGTCTGCATTGGTCATTCACCTGCAAGCACGATTTCAAACTTTTCTCTGACAACTGTTCTTATCCATTTTAGTTCCTCTATGTAACACAGTCACTCCTCGTTTCTTTTCCATACAGAGTGATCTTTATGATTCTTCACAGAACCATGTGCTGTTCAGTGCTAAGGAAACAGTGTAGATGCTTAAAGTACTTATAGATGTTTCCTCTACCAAATGCATCTGTATTTCCTCCTCTTACAATTCTTTCCCAAGAAACTTTTTATTGGAGCTTCCTCCATGCAAATTATAAGAAGGTGCACATACCGGCACAAGCACTATGCACGAACCGCTGTTAACCGCGGATTCCAATTCAATCGCATCAATCGCCTTTACTTCTGAGTTTGCCGCTAAGGAAGAAGCGAGTCAGAAGACTGCCGATCACTGTATAGCGGCTTCTCTATTCACCCGGCTGTCTTTCTATATTAAGGAATCGCGAAAAACACGTGAAAATGAGTCTGTTTCAGGAGCTGTATGAGAATGTATACTGGACATCAGTGTTAGTGAGAGGGAAATTTTAAATCCCACTACTTTTCTGCTACTGAATGCAAAGTATGTCTGCATCAGTCATTCACCTGCAAGCACGATTTCAAACTTTTCTCTGACAACTGTTGTTATCCATTTTAGATCCTCATTGTAACACATCACTCCTCGTTTCCCTACCATACACAGTGATCGTTTTAATTCCACACAAATCCATGTGCTGTTCAGTGCTAAGGAAACAGTGTAGATGCTTAAACTACTTATAGATGTTTCCTCTACCAAATGCATCTGTATTTCCTCCTCTTACAATTGTTTCCCAATAATCTTTTCATTTGAACCTGTAGAATGCAAATTATAAGAAGGTGCACATACCGGCACAAGCACTATGCACGAACCGCCGTTAACCGCGGATTCCGATTCAATCGCATCAATCGCCTTTACTTCTGAGTTTGCCGGTAAGGAAGACGCGAGTCAGAAGACTGCCTTACACTCTATAGCGGCTTCTTATTCAGCCGTCTACTGTCCTAGATAAAGATCGCGGTTAGCGCATGTAAGGGACTCAGTTTCAGGAGATGTACGAGAATGTATGCTGAACCCCAAAGTTTTTGAGACGAAAAATTTAAATCCCACTTTGCTCTGCAACTGAATGCAAAGCATGTCTGCATCGGTCATTCACCTGCAAGCACGATTTCAAACTTTTCTCTGAGAAGTGTTCTTATCCATTTTAGATCAATTATGTAACACAGTCACTCCTCGTTTCCTTACTCTACAAAGTGATCGTTTTGTTTCTCCACAGAACCATATGCTGTTTAGTGCTAAGGAAACAGTGTAGATGCTTAAACTACTTATAGATGTTTCCTCTACCAAATGCATCTGAATTTAAACCTCTTACAATTCTTTCCCAATAAACTTTTTATTGGAGCTTCCTTCATGCAAATTATTAGAAGGTGCACATACAGGCACATGCTCTATGCACGAACCGCTGTTAACCGCGGATTCCGATTCAATCGCATCAATCGCCTTTACTTCTGAGATTGCCGCTAAGGAAGACGCGAGTCAGAAGACTGCCTTACACTCTATAGCGGCTTCTTATTCAGCCGTCTACTGTCCTATATAACGATTCGTTGTTAACGCATGTAAGGGATTCAGTTTCAGGAGCTGTATGAGAACGTATGCTGAACCCCAATGTCAGTGAGACGAAAAATTTAAATCCCACTTTGCTCCGCAACTGAATACAAAGTATGTCTGCATCGGTCATTCACCTGCAAGCACGATTTCAATCTTTTCTCTGAGAAGTGTTCTTATTCATTTGAGATCCTCTATGTTACACAGTCACTCCTCGTTTCCTTACTCTACACAGTGATCGTTTTGATTCTTCACAGAACCATATGCTGTTCAGTGCTAAGGAAACAGTGTAGATACTTAAAGTACTTAGACCTGTTTCCTCTAAAAAATGCATGTGTCATTTCAACACTTACTATTTTTTCCCAGTAAGCCTTTTCATTGGAGCTTCTATAATGCAGATTATAAGAAGGTGCACATACCGGCACATGCTCTATGCACGAACCGCTGTTAACCGCGGATTCCGACTCAATCGAATCAATTGCCTTTACTTCTGAGATTGCCGCTAAGGAAGACTCGAGACAGAGGACGGCCTTACACTCTATAGCGGCTTCTTATTCAGCCGTCTACTGTCCTATATAACGATTCGCGGTTAACGCATGTAAGGGACTCAGTTTCAGGAGCTGTACGAGAACGTATGCTGAACCCCAGTGTTAGTGAGATGAAAAATTTAAATCCTACTTTGCTCTGCAACTGAATACAAAGTATGTCTGCATCGGTCATTCACCTGCAAGCACGATTTCAAACTTTTCTCTGAGAAGTGTTCTTATCCATTTGAGATCCTCTATGTTACACAGTCACTCCTCGTTTCCTTACTCTACACAGTGATCGTTTTGATTCCTCACAGAACCATATGCTGTTTAGTGCCAAGGAAACAGTGTAGATGCTTAAAGTAATTAGAGTTGTTTCCTCTACCAAATGCATCTGAATTTCCACCTCTTACAATTCTTTCCCAGTAAGCCTTTTCATTGGAGCTTCTATAATGCAGATTATAAGAAGGTGCACATACCGGCACATGCTCTATGCACGAACCGCTGTTAACCGCGGATTCCGATTCAATCGAATCAATTGCCTTTACTTCTGATTTTGCCGCAAAGGAAGACTCGAGACAGAGGACGGCCTTACACTCTATAGCGGCTTCTTATTCAGCCCTCTACTGTCCTATATAACGATTCGCGGTTAACGCATGTAAGGGACTCAGTTTCAGGAGCTGTACGAGAACGTATGCTGAACCCCAATGTTAGTGAGATGAAAAATTTAAATCCCACTTTGCTCTGCAACTGAATACAAAGTATGTCTGCATCGGTCATTCACCTGCAAGCACGATTTCAAACTTTTCTCTGAGAAGTGTTCTTATCCATTTGAGATCCTCTATGTTACACAGTCACTCCTCGTTTCCTTACTCTACACAGTGATCGTTTTGATTCCTCACAGAACCATATGCTGTTTAGTGCCAAGGAAACAGTGTAGATGCTTAAACTACTTATAGATGTTTCCTCTACCAAATGCATCTGAATTTCCACCTCTTACAATTCTTTCCCAGTAAGCCTTTTCATTGGAGCTTCTATAATGCAGATTATAAGAAGGTGCACATACCGGCACATGCTCTATGCACGAACCGCTGTTAACCGCGGATTCCGATTCAATCGCATCAATTGCCTTTACTTCTGAGATTGCCGCTAAGGAAGACTCGAGACAGAGGACGGCCTTACACTCTATAGCGGCTTCTTATTCAGCCCTCTACTGTCCTATATAACGATTCGCGGTTTACGCATGTAAGGGACTCAGTTTCAGGAGCTGTACGAGAACGTATGCTGAACCCCAATGTTAGTGAGATGAAAAATTTAAATCCCACTTTGCTCTGCAACTGAATACAAAGTATGTCTGCATCGGTCATTCACCTGCAAGCACGATTTCAAACTTTTGTCTGACAACTGTTGTTATACAATTTAGATCCTCTATGTTACACAGTCACTCCTCGTTTCCTTACTCTACACAGTGATCGTTTTGATTCCTCACAGAACCATATGCTGTTTAGTGCCAAGGAAACAGTGTAGATGCTTAAACTACTTATAGATGTTTCCTCTACCAAATGCATCTGAATTTCCACATCTTAAAATTCTTTCCCAATAAACTTTTTATAGGAGCTTCCTTCATGCAAATTATTAGAAGGTGCACATACCGGCACAAGCACTATGCACGAACCGCTGTTAACCGCGGATTCCGATTCAATCGCATCAATCGCCTTTACTTCTGAGATTGCCGCTAAGGAAGACGCGAGTCAGAAGACTGCCTTACACTCTATAGCGGCTTCTTATTCAGCCGTCTACTGTCCTATATAACGATTCGCGGTTTACGCATGTAAGGGACTCAGTTTCAGGAGCTGTACGAGAACGTATGCTGAACCCCAATGTTAGTGAGACGTAAAATTTAAATCCCACTTTGCTCTGCAACTGAATACAAAGTATGTCTGCATCGGTCATTCACCTGCAAGCACGATTTCAAACTTTTCTCTGACAACTGTTCTTATCCATTTTAGTTCCTCTATGTAACACAGTCACTCCTCGTTTCCTTTCCATACAGAGTGATCTTTATGATTCTTCACAGAACCATGTGCTGTTCAGTGCTAAGGAAACAGTGTAGATGCTTAAAGTACTTATAGATGTTTCCTCTACCAAATGCATCTGTATTTCCTCCTCTTACAATTGTTTCCCAATAATCTTTTCATTTGAACCTGTAGAATGCAGATTATAAGAAGGTGCACATACCGGCACAAGCACTATGCACGAACCGCCGTTAACCGCGGATTCCGATTCAATCGCATCAATCGCCTTTACTTCTGAGATTGCCGCTAAGGAAGACGCGAGTCAGAAGACTGCCGATCATTGTTTTCGGCTTCTCTATTCACCCGGCTGTCTTTCTATATTAAGGAATCGCGACTTTCACGTGAAAGTGACTCAGTTTCAGGAGCTGTATTAGAATGTATACTGTACCCCAGTGTTAGCGAGAGGGAAATTTTAAATCCATCTTAACTCTGCTACTGAATGCAAAGTAATTCTGCATCGGTCATTCAACTGCAAGCACGATTTCAAACTTTTCTCTGACAAGTGTTGTTATCCATTTTAGATCCTCATTGTAACACATCACTCCTCGTTTCCCTACCATACACAGTGATCGTTTTGATTCCTCACAGAACCATGTGCTGTTTAGTGCTAAGGAAACAGTGTAGATACTTAAAGTACTTAGACCTGTTTCCTCTAACAAATGCATGTGTCATTTCAACACTTACTATTGTTTCCCAGTAAGCCTTTTCATTGGAGCTTCTATAATGCAGATTATAAGAAGGTGCACATACCGGCACATGCTCTATGCACGAACCGCTGTTAACCGCGGATTCCGATTCAATCGCATCAATCGCCTTTACTTCTGAGATTGCCGCTAAGGAAGACGCGAGTCAGAAGACTGCCTTACACTCTATAGCGGCTTCACTATTCAGCCCTCTGCTGTCCTATATAACAAATCGCGAATAACGCATGTAAGGAACTCAGTTTCAGGAGCTGTACGAGAATGTATGCTGAACCCCAAAGTTTTTGAGACGAAAAATTTAAATCCCACTTTGCTCTGCAACTGAATACAAAGTATGTCTGCATTGGTCATTCACCTGCAAGCACGATTTCAAACTTTTCTCTGAGAAGTGTTCTTATCCATTTGAGATCCTTTATGAAACACAGTCACTCCTCGTTTCCTTTCCATACAGAGTGATCTTTATGATTCTTCACAGAACCATGTGCTGTTCAGTGCTAAGGAAACAGTGTAGATGCTTAAAGTAATTAGAGATGTTTCCTCTATCAAATGCATCTGAATTTCCACCTCTTACAATTCTTTCCCAAGAAACTTTTTATTGGAGCTTCCTCCATGCAAATTATAAGAAGGTGCACATACCGGCACAAGCACTATGCACGAACCGCTGTTAACCGCGGATTCCGATTCAATCGCATCAATCGCCTTTACTTCTGAGTTTGCCGCTAAGGAAGAAGCGAGTCAGAAGACTGCCGATCACTGTATAGCGGCTTCTCTATTCACCCGGCTGTCTTTCTATATTAAGGAATCGCGAAAAACACGTGAAAATGAGTCTGTTTCAGGAGCTGTATGAGAATGTATACTGGACATCAGTGTTAGTGAGAGGGAAATTTTAAATCCCACTACTTTTCTGCTACTGAATGCAAAGTATGTCTGCATCAGTCATTCACCTGCAAGCACGATTTCAAACTTTTCTCTGACAACTGTTGTTATACAATTTAGATCCTCATTGTAACACAGTCAACCCTCGTTTCCTTACTCTACCCAGTGATCCTTTTGATTCTCCACAGAAACATATGCTGTCTAGTGCCAAGGAAACAGTGTAGATGCTTAAAGTACTTATAGATGTTTCCTCTACCAAATGCATCTGTATTTCCTCCTATTACAATTGTTTCCCAAAATCTTTTCATTTGAACCTGTAGAATGCAAATTATACGAACGTGCACATACCGGCACAAGCACTATGCACGAACCGCTGTTAACCGCGGATTCCGATTCAATCGCATCAATCGCCTTTACTTCTGAGATTGCCGGTAAGGAAGACGCGAGTCAGAAGACTGCCTTACACTCTATTGCGGCTTCTTATTCAGCCCTCTACTGTCCTATATAACGATTCGCGGTTAACGCATGTAAGGGACTCAGTTTCAGGAGCTGTACGAGAACGTATGCTGAACCCCAATGTTAGTGAGACGAAAAATTTAAATCCCACTTTGCTCTGCAACTGAATACAAAGTATGTCTGCATCGGTCATTCACCTGCAAGCACGATTTCAAACTTTTCTCTGAGAAGTGTTCTTATCCATTTGAGATCCTCTATGTTACACAGTCACTCCTCGTTTCCTTACTCTACACAGTGATCGTTTTGATTCCTCACAGAACCATGTGCTGTTCAGTGCTAAGGAAACAGTGTAGATACTTAAAGTACTTAGACCTGTTTCCTCTAACAAATGCATGTGTCATTTCAACACTTACTATTGTTTCCCAGTAAGCCTTTTCATTGGAGCTTCTATAATGCAGATTATAAGAAGGTGCACATACCGGCACATGCTCTATGCACGAACCGCTGTTAACCGCGGATTCCGATTCAATCGCATCAATCGCCTTTACTTCTGAGATTGCCGCTAAGGAAGACGCGAGTCAGAAGACTGCCTTACACTCTATAGCGGCTTCACTATTCAGCCCTCTGCTGTCCTATATAACAAATCGCGAATAACGCATGTAAGGAACTCAGTTTCAGGAGCTGTACGAGAATGTATGCTGAACCCCAAAGTTTTTGAGACGAAAAATTTAAATCCCACTTTGCTCTGCAACTGAATACAAAGTATGTCTGCATTGGTCATTCACCTGCAAGCACGATTTCAAACTTTTCTCTGACAACTGTTCTTATCCATTTTAGTTCCTCTATGTAACACAGTCACTCCTCGTTTCCTTTCCATACAGAGTGATCTTTATGATTCTTCACAGAACCATGTGCTGTTCAGTGCTAAGGAAACAGTGTAGATGCTTAAAGTACTTATAGATGTTTCCTCTACCAAATGCATCTGTATTTCCTCCTCTTACAATTCTTTCCCAAGAAACTTTTTATTGGAGCTTCCTCCATGCAAATTATAAGAAGGTGCACATACCGGCACAAGCACTATGCACGAACCGCTGTTAACCGCGGATTCCAATTCAATCGCATCAATCGCCTTTACTTCTGAGTTTGCCGCTAAGGAAGAAGCGAGTCAGAAGACTGCCGATCACTGTATAGCGGCTTCTCTATTCACCCGGCTGTCTTTCTATATTAAGGAATCGCGAAAAACACGTGAAAATGAGTCTGTTTCAGGAGCTGTATGAGAATGTATACTGGACATCAGTGTTAGTGAGAGGGAAATTTTAAATCCCACTACTTTTCTGCTACTGAATGCAAAGTATGTCTGCATCAGTCATTCACCTGCAAGCACGATTTCAAACTTTTCTCTGACAACTGTTGTTATCCATTTTAGATCCTCATTGTAACACATCACTCCTCGTTTCCCTACCATACACAGTGATCGTTTTAATTCCACACAAATCCATGTGCTGTTCAGTGCTAAGGAAACAGTGTAGATGCTTAAACTACTTATAGATGTTTCCTCTACCAAATGCATCTGTATTTCCTCCTCTTACAATTGTTTCCCAATAATCTTTTCATTTGAACCTGTAGAATGCAAATTATAAGAAGGTGCACATACCGGCACAAGCACTATGCACGAACCGCCGTTAACCGCGGATTCCGATTCAATCGCATCAATCGCCTTTACTTCTGAGATTGCCGCTAAGGAAGACGCGAGTCAGAAGACTGCCTTACACTCTATAGCGGCTTCTTATTCAGCCGTCTACTGTCCTAGATAAAGATCGCGGTTAGCGCATGTAAGGGACTCAGTTTCAGGAGATGTACGAGAATGTATGCTGAACCCCAAAGTTTTTGAGACGAAAAATTTAAATCCCACTTTGCTCTGCAACTGAATGCAAAGCATGTCTGCATCGGTCATTCACCTGCAAGCACGATTTCAAACTTTTCTCTGAGAAGTGTTCTTATCCATTTTAGATCAATTATGTAACACAGTCACTCCTCGTTTCCTTACTCTACAAAGTGATCGTTTTGTTTCTCCACAGAACCATATGCTGTTTAGTGCTAAGGAAACAGTGTAGATGCTTAAACTACTTATAGATGTTTCCTCTACCAAATGCATCTGAATTTAAACCTCTTACAATTCTTTCCCAATAAACTTTTTATTGGAGCTTCCTTCATGCAAATTATTAGAAGGTGCACATACAGGCACATGCTCTATGCACGAACCGCTGTTAACCGCGGATTCCGATTCAATCGCATCAATCGCGTTTACTTTTGAGATTGCCGCTAAGGAAGACGCGAGTCAGAAGACTGCCTTACACTCTATAGCGGCTTCTTATTCAGCCGTCTACTGTCCTATATAACGATTCGTTGTTAACGCATGTAAGGGACTCAGTTTCAGGAGCTGTATGAGAACGTATGCTGAACCCCAATGTCAGTGAGACGAAAAATTTAAATCCCACTTTGCTCCGCAACTGAATACAAAGTATGTCTGCATCGGTCATTCACCTGCAAGCACGATTTCAATCTTTTCTCTGAGAAGTGTTCTTATTCATTTGAGATCCTCTATGTTACACAGTCACTCCTCGTTTCCTTACTCTACACAGTGATCGTTTTGATTCTTCACAGAACCATATGCTGTTCAGTGCTAAGGAAACAGTGTAGATACTTAAAGTACTTAGACCTGTTTCCTCTAAAAAATGCATGTGTCATTTCAACACTTACTATTGTTTCCCAGTAAGCCTTTTCATTGGAGCTTCTATAATGCAGATTATAAGAAGGTGCACATACCGGCACATGCTCTATGCACGAACCGCTGTTAACCGCGGATTCCGACTCAATCGAATCAATTGCCTTTACTTCTGAGATTGCCGCTAAGGAAGACTCGAGACAGAGGACGGCCTTACACTCTATAGCGGCTTCTTATTCAGCCGTCTACTGTCCTATATAACGATTCGCGGTTAACGCATGTAAGGGACTCAGTTTCAGGAGCTGTACGAGAACGTATGCTGAACCCCAATGTTAGTGAGATGAAAAATTTAAATCCTACTTTGCTCTGCAACTGAATACAAAGTATGTCTGCATCGGTCATTCACCTGCAAGCACGATTTCAAACTTTTCTCTGAGAAGTGTTCTTATCCATTTGAGATCCTCTATGTTACACAGTCACTCCTCGTTTCCTTACTCTACACAGTGATCGTTTTGATTCCTCACAGAACCATATGCTGTTTAGTGCCAAGGAAACAGTGTAGATGCTTAAACTACTTATAGATGTTTCCTCTACCAAATGCATCTGAATTTCCACCTCTTAAAATTCTTTCCCAATAAACTTTTTATAGGAGCTTCCTTCATGCAAATTATTAGAAGGTGCACATACCGGCACAAGCACTATGCACGAACCGCTGTTAACCGCGGATTCCGATTCAATCGCATCAATCGCCTTTACTTCTGAGATTGCCGCTAAGGAAGACGCGAGTCAGAAGACTGCCTTACACTCTATAGCGGCTTCTTATTCAGCCGTCTACTGTCCTATATAACGATTCGCGGTTTACGCATGTAAGGGACTCAGTTTCAGGAGCTGTACGAGAACGTATGCTGAACCCCAATGTTAGTGAGACGTAAAATTTAAATCCCACTTTGCTCTGCAACTGAATACAAAGTATGTCTGCATCGGTCATTCACCTGCAAGCACGATTTCAAACTTTTCTCTGACAACTGTTCTTATCCATTTTAGTTCCTCTATGTAACACAGTCACTCCTCGTTTCCTTTCCATACAGAGTGATCTTTATGATTCTTCACAGAACCATGTGCTGTTCAGTGCTAAGGAAACAGTGTAGATGCTTAAAGTACTTATAGATGTTTCCTCTACCAAATGCATCTGTATTTCCTCCTCTTACAATTGTTTCCCAATAATCTTTTCATTTGAACCTGTAGAATGCAAATTATAAGAAGGTGCACATACCGGCACAAGCACTATGCACGAACCGCCGTTAACCGCGGATTCCGATTCAATCGCATCAATCGCCTTTACTTCTGAGATTGCCGCTAAGGAAGACGCGAGTCAGAAGACTGCCGATCATTGTTTTCGGCTTCTCTATTCACCCGGCTGTCTTTCTATATTAAGGAATCGCGACTTTCACGTGAAAGTGACTCAGTTTCAGGAGCTGTATTAGAATGTATACTGTACCCCAGTGTTAGCGAGAGGGAAATTTTAAATCCATCTTAACTCTGCTACTGAATGCAAAGTAATTCTGCATCGGTCATTCAACTGCAAGCACGATTTCAAACTTTTCTCTGACAAGTGTTGTTATCCATTTTAGATCCTCATTGTAACACATCACTCCTCGTTTCCCTACCATACACAGTGATCGTTTTGATTCCTCACAGAACCATGTGCTGTTTAGTGCTAAGGAAACAGTGTAGATACTTAAAGTACTTAGACCTGTTTCCTCTAACAAATGCATGTGTCATTTCAACACTTACTATTGTTTCCCAGTAAGCCTTTTCATTGGAGCTTCTATAATGCAGATTATAAGAAGGTGCACATACCGGCACATGCTCTATGCACGAACCGCTGTTAACCGCGGATTCCGATTCAATCGCATCAATCGCCTTTACTTCTGAGATTGCCGCTAAGGAAGACGCGAGTCAGAAGACTGCCTTACACTCTATAGCGGCTTCACTATTCAGCCCTCTGCTGTCCTATATAACAAATCGCGAATAACGCATGTAAGGAACTCAGTTTCAGGAGCTGTACGAGAATGTATGCTGAACCCCAAAGTTTTTGAGACGAAAAATTTAAATCCCACTTTGCTCTGCAACTGAATACAAAGTATGTCTGCATCGGTCATTCACCTGCAAGCACGATTTCAAACTTTTCTCTGAGAAGTGTTCTTATCCATTTGAGATCCTTTATGTAACACAGTCACTCCTCGTTTCCTTTCCATACAGAGTGATCTTTATGATTCTTCACAGAACCATGTGCTGTTCAGTGCTAAGGAAACAGTGTAGATGCTTAAACTACTTATAGATGTTTCCTCTACCAAATGCATCTGTATTTCCTCCTCTTACAATTGTTTCCCAATAATCTTTTCATTTGAACCTGTAGAATGCAAATTATAAGAAGGTGCACATACCGGCACAAGCACTATGCACGAACCGCTGTTAACCGCGGATTCCAATTCAATCGCATCAATCGCCTTTACTTCTGAGTTTGCCGCTAAGGAAGAAGCGAGTCAGAAGACTGCCGATCACTGTATAGCGGCTTCTCTATTCACCCGGCTGTCTTTCTATATTAAGGAATCGCGAAAAACACGTGAAAATGAGTCTGTTTCAGGAGCTGTATGAGAATGTATACTGGACATCAGTGTTAGTGAGAGGGAAATTTTAAATCCCACTACTTTTCTGCTACTGAATGCAAAGTATGTCTGCATCAGTCATTCACCTGCAAGCACGATTTCAAACTTTTCTCTGACAACTGTTGTTATACAATTTAGATCCTCATTGTAACACAGTCAACCCTCGTTTCCTTACTCTACCCAGTGATCCTTTTGATTCTCCACAGAAACATATGCTGTCTAGTGCCAAGGAAACAGTGTAGATGCTTAAAGTACTTATAGATGTTTCCTCTACCAAATGCATCTGTATTTCCTCCTATTACAATTGTTTCCCAAAATCTTTTCATTTGAACCTGTAGAATGCAAATTATACGAACGTGCACATACCGGCACAAGCACTATGCACGAACCGCTGTTAACCGCGGATTCCGATTCAATCGCATCAATCGCCTTTACTTCTGAGATTGCCGGTAAGGAAGACGCGAGTCAGAAGACTGCCTTACACTCTATAGCGGCTTCTTATTCAGCCCTCTACTGTCCTATATAACGATTCGCGGTTAACGCATGTAAGGGACTCAGTTTCAGGAGCTGTACGAGAACGTATGCTGAACCCCAATGTTAGTGAGACGAAAAATTTAAATCCCACTTTGCTCTGCAACTGAATACAAAGTATGTCTGCATCGGTCATTCACCTGCAAGCACGATTTCAAACTTTTCTCTGAGAAGTGTTCTTATCCATTTGAGATCCTCTATGTTACACAGTCACTCCTCGTTTCCTTACTCTACACAGTGATCGTTTTGATTCCTCACAGAACCATGTGCTGTTCAGTGCTAAGGAAACAGTGTAGATACTTAAAGTACTTAGACCTGTTTCCTCTAACAAATGCATGTGTCATTTCAACACTTACTATTGTTTCCCAGTAAGCCTTTTCATTGGAGCTTCTATAATGCAGATTATAAGAAGGTGCACATACCGGCACATGCTCTATGCACGAACCGCTGTTAACCGCGGATTCCGATTCAATCGCATCAATCGCCTTTACTTCTGAGATTGCCGCTAAGGAAGACGCGAGTCAGAAGACTGCCTTACACTCTATAGCGGCTTCACTATTCAGCCCTCTGCTGTCCTATATAACAAATCGCGAATAACGCATGTAAGGAACTCAGTTTCAGGAGCTGTACGAGAATGTATGCTGAACCCCAAAGTTTTTGAGACGAAAAATTTAAATCCCACTTTGCTCTGCAACTGAATACAAAGTATGTCTGCATTGGTCATTCACCTGCAAGCACGATTTCAAACTTTTCTCTGACAACTGTTCTTATCCATTTTAGTTCCTCTATGTAACACAGTCACTCCTCGTTTCTTTTCCATACAGAGTGATCTTTATGATTCTTCACAGAACCATGTGCTGTTCAGTGCTAAGGAAACAGTGTAGATGCTTAAAGTACTTATAGATGTTTCCTCTACCAAATGCATCTGTATTTCCTCCTCTTACAATTCTTTCCCAAGAAACTTTTTATTGGAGCTTCCTCCATGCAAATTATAAGAAGGTGCACATACCGGCACAAGCACTATGCACGAACCGCTGTTAACCGCGGATTCCAATTCAATCGCATCAATCGCCTTTACTTCTGAGTTTGCCGCTAAGGAAGAAGCGAGTCAGAAGACTGCCGATCACTGTATAGCGGCTTCTCTATTCACCCGGCTGTCTTTCTATATTAAGGAATCGCGAAAAACACGTGAAAATGAGTCTGTTTCAGGAGCTGTATGAGAATGTATACTGGACATCAGTGTTAGTGAGAGGGAAATTTTAAATCCCACTACTTTTCTGCTACTGAATGCAAAGTATGTCTGCATCAGTCATTCACCTGCAAGCACGATTTCAAACTTTTCTCTGACAACTGTTGTTATCCATTTTAGATCCTCATTGTAACACATCACTCCTCGTTTCCCTACCATACACAGTGATCGTTTTAATTCCACACAAATCCATGTGCTGTTCAGTGCTAAGGAAACAGTGTAGATGCTTAAACTACTTATAGATGTTTCCTCTACCAAATGCATCTGTATTTCCTCCTCTTACAATTGTTTCCCAATAATCTTTTCATTTGAACCTGTAGAATGCAAATTATAAGAAGGTGCACATACCGGCACAAGCACTATGCACGAACCGCCGTTAACCGCGGATTCCGATTCAATCGCATCAATCGCCTTTACTTCTGAGATTGCCGCTAAGGAAGACGCGAGTCAGAAGACTGCCTTACACTCTATAGCGGCTTCTTATTCAGCCGTCTACTGTCCTAGATAAAGATCGCGGTTAGCGCATGTAAGGGACTCAGTTTCAGGAGATGTACGAGAATGTATGCTGAACCCCAAAGTTTTTGAGACGAAAAATTTAAATCCCACTTTGCTCTGCAACTGAATGCAAAGCATGTCTGCATCGGTCATTCACCTGCAAGCACGATTTCAAACTTTTCTCTGAGAAGTGTTCTTATCCATTTTAGATCAATTATGTAACACAGTCACTCCTCGTTTCCTTACTCTACAAAGTGATCGTTTTGTTTCTCCACAGAACCATATGCTGTTTAGTGCTAAGGAAACAGTGTAGATGCTTAAACTACTTATAGATGTTTCCTCTACCAAATGCATCTGAATTTAAACCTCTTACAATTCTTTCCCAATAAACTTTTTATTGGAGCTTCCTTCATGCAAATTATTAGAAGGTGCACATACAGGCACATGCTCTATGCACGAACCGCTGTTAACCGCGGATTCCGATTCAATCGCATCAATCGCGTTTACTTCTGAGATTGCCGCTAAGGAAGACGCGAGTCAGAAGACTGCCTTACACTCTATAGCGGCTTCTTATTCAGCCGTCTACTGTCCTATATAACGATTCGTTGTTAACGCATGTAAGGGACTCAGTTTCAGGAGCTGTATGAGAACGTATGCTGAACCCCAATGTCAGTGAGACGAAAAATTTAAATCCCACTTTGCTCCGCAACTGAATACAAAGTATGTCTGCATCGGTCATTCACCTGCAAGCACGATTTCAATCTTTTCTCTGAGAAGTGTTCTTATTCATTTGAGATCCTCTATGTTACACAGTCACTCCTCGTTTCCTTACTCTACACAGTGATCGTTTTGATTCTTCACAGAACCATATGCTGTTCAGTGCTAAGGAAACAGTGTAGATACTTAAAGTACTTAGACCTGTTTCCTCTAAAAAATGCATGTGTCATTTCAACACTTACTATTGTTTCCCAGTAAGCCTTTTCATTGGAGCTTCTATAATGCAGATTATAAGAAGGTGCACATACCGGCACATGCTCTATGCACGAACCGCTGTTAACCGCGGATTCCGACTCAATCGAATCAATTGCCTTTACTTCTGAGATTGCCGCTAAGGAAGACTCGAGACAGAGGACGGCCTTACACTCTATAGCGGCTTCTTATTCAGCCGTCTACTGTCCTATATAACGATTCGCGGTTAACGCATGTAAGGGACTCAGTTTCAGGAGCTGTACGAGAACGTATGCTGAACCCCAATGTTAGTGAGATGAAAAATTTAAATCCTACTTTGCTCTGCAACTGAATACAAAGTATGTCTGTATCGGTCATTCACCTGCAAGCACGATTTCAAACTTTTCTCTGAGAAGTGTTCTTATCCATTTGAGATCCTCTATGTTACACAGTCACTCCTCGTTTCCTTACTCTACACAGTGATCGTTTTGATTCCTCACAGAACCATATGCTGTTTAGTGCCAAGGAAACAGTGTAGATGCTTAAACATCTTATAGATGTTTCCTCTACCAAATGCATCTGAATTTCCACCTCTTACAATTCTTTCCCAGTAAGCCTTTTCATTGGAGCTTCTATAATGCAGATTATAAGAAGGTGCACATACCGGCACATGCTCTATGCACGAACCGCTGTTAACCGCGGATTCCGATTCAATCGAATCAATTGCCTTTACTTCTGAGATTGCCGCTACGGAAGACTCGAGACAGAGGACGGCCTTACACTCTATAGCGGCTTCTTATTCAGCCCTCTACTGTCCTATATAACGATTCGCGGTTAACGCATGTAAGGGACTCAGTTTCAGGAGCTGTACGAGAACGTATGCTGAACCCCAATGTTAGTGAGATGAAAAATTTAAATCCCACTTTGCTCTGCAACTGAATACAAAGTATGTCTGCATCGGTCATTCACCTGCAAGCACGATTTCAAACTTTTCTCTGACAACTGTTGTTATACAATTTAGATCCTCTATGTTACACAGTCACTCCTCGTTTCCTTACTCTACACAGTGATCGTTTTGATTCCTCACAGAACCATATGCTGTTTAGTGCCAAGGAAACAGTGTAGATGCTTAAACTACTTATAGATGTTTCCTCTACCAAATGCATCTGAATTTCCACCTCTTAAAATTCTTTCCCAATAAACTTTTTATAGGAGCTTCCTTCATGCAAATTATTAGAAGGTGCACATACCGGCACAAGCACTATGCACGAACCGCTGTTAACCGCGGATTCCGATTCAATCGCATCAATCGCCTTTACTTCTGAGATTGCCGCTAAGGAAGACGCGAGTCAGAAGACTGCCTTACACTCTATAGCGGCTTCTTATTCAGCCGTCTACTGTCCTATATAACGATTCGCGGTTTACGCATGTAAGGGACTCAGTTTCAGGAGCTGTACGAGAACGTATGCTGAACCCCAATGTTAGTGAGACGTAAAATTTAAATCCCACTTTGCTCTGCAACTGAATACAAAGTATGTCTGCATCGGTCATTCACCTGCAAGCACGATTTCAAACTTTTCTCTGACCACTGTTCTTATCCATTTTAGTTCCTCTATGTAACACAGTCACTCCTCGTTTCCTTTCCGTACAGAGTGATCTTTATGATTCTTCACAGAACCATGTGCTGTTCAGTGCTAAGGAAACAGTGTAGATGCTTAAAGTACTTATAGATGTTTCCTCTACCAAATGCATCTGTATTTCCTCCTCTTACAATTGTTTCCCAATAATCTTTTCATTTGAACCTGTAGAATGCAAATTATAAGAAGGTGCACATAACGGCACAAGCACTATGCACGAACCGCTGTTAACCGCGGATTCCGATTCAATCGCATCAATCGCCTTTACTTCTGAGATTGCCGGTAAGGAAGACGCGAGTCAGAAGACTGCCTTACACTCTATAGCGGCTTCACTATTCAGCCCTCTGCTGTCCTATATAACAAATCGCGAATAACGCATGTAAGGAACTCAGTTTCAGGAGCTGTACGAGAATGTATGCTGAACCCCAAAGTTTTTGAGACGAAAAATTTAAATCCCACTTTGCTCTGCAACTGAATACAAAGTATGTCTGCATTGGTCATTCACCTGCAAGCACGATTTCAAACTTTTCTCTGAGAAGTGTTCTTATCCATTTGAGATCCTTTATGTAACACAGTCACTCCTCGTTTCCTTTCCATACAGAGTGATCTTTATGATTCTTCACAGAACCATGTGCTGTTCAGTGCTAAGGAAACAGTGTAGATGCTTAAACTACTTATAGATGTTTCCTCTACCAAATGCATCTGTATTTCCTCCTCTTACAATTGTTTCCCAATAATCTTTTCATTTGAACCTGTAGAATGCAAATTATAAGAAGGTGCACATAACGGCACAAGCACTATGCACGAACCGCTGTTAACCGCGGATTCCGATTCAATCGCATCAATCGCCTTTACTTCTGAGATTGCCGGTAAGGAAGACGCGAGTCAGAAGACTGCCTTACACTCTATAGCGGCTTCACTATTCAGCCCTCTGCTGTCCTATATAACAAATCGCGAATAACGCATGTAAGGAACTCAGTTTCAGGAGCTGTACGAGAATGTATGCTGAACCCCAAAGTTTTTGAGACGAAAAATTTAAATCCCACTTTGCTCTGCAACTGAATACAAAGTATGTCTGCATTGGTCATTCACCTGCAAGCACGATTTCAAACTTTTCTCTGAGAAGTGTTCTTATCCATTTGAGATCCTTTATGTAACACAGTCACTCCTCGTTTCCTTTCCATACAGAGTGATCTTTATGATTCTTCACAGAACCATGTGCTGTTCAGTGCTAAGGAAACAGTGTAGATGCTTAAACTACTTATAGATGTTTCCTCTACCAAATGCATCTGTATTTCCTCCTCTTACAATTGTTTCCCAATAATCTTTTCATTTGAACCTGTAGAATGCAAATTATAAGAAGGTGCACATACCGGCACAAGCACTATGCACGAACCGCTGTTAACCGCGGATTCCAATTCAATCGCATCAATCGCCTTTACTTCTGAGTTTGCCGCTAAGGAAGAAGCGAGTCAGAAGACTGCCGATCACTGTATAGCGGCTTCTTTATTCACCCGGCTGTCTTTCTATATTAAGGAATCGCGAAAAACACGTGAAAATGAGTCTGTTTCAGGAGCTGTATGAGAATGTATACTGGACATCAGTGTTAGTGAGAGAAAAATTTTAAATCCCACTACTTTTCTGCTACTGAATGCAAAGTATGTCTGCATCAGTCATTCACCTGCAAGCACGATTTCAAACTTTTCTCTGACAACTGTTGTTATACAATTTAGATCCTCATTGTAACACAGTCAACCCTCGTTTCCTTACTCTACCCAGTGATCCTTTTGATTCTCCACAGAAACATATGCTGTCTAGTGCCAAGGAAACAGTGTAGATGCTTAAAGTACTTATAGATGTTTCCTCTACCAAATGCATCTGTATTTCCTCCTCTTACAATTGTTTCCCAAAATCTTTTCATTTGAACCTGTAGAATGCAAATTATACGAACGTGCACATACCGGCACAAGCACTATGCACGAACCGCTGTTAACCGCGGATTCCGATTCAATCGCATCAATCGCCTTTACTTCTGAGATTGCCGGTAAGGAAGACGCGAGACAGAAGACTGCCTTACACTCTATAGCGGCTTCTTATTCAGACGTCTACTGTCCTATATAACGATTCGCGGTTAACGTATGTAAGGGACTCAGTTTCAGGAGCTGTACGAGAACGTATGCTGAACCCCAATGTTAGTGAGACGAAAAATTTAAATCCCACTTTGCTCTGCAACTGAATACAAAGTATGTCTGCATCGGTCATTCACCTGCAAGCACGATTTCAAACTTTTCTCTGAGAAGTGTTCTTATCCATTTGAGATCCTCTATGTTACACAGTCACTCCTCGTTTCCTTACTCTACACAGTGATCGTTTTGATTCCTCACAGAACCATGTGCTGTTCAGTGCTAAGGAAACAGTGTAGATACTTAAAGTACTTAGACCTGTTTCCTCTAACAAATGCATGTGTCATTTCAACACTTACTATTGTTTCCCAGTAAGCCTTTTCATTGGAGCTTCTATAATGCAGATTATAAGAAGGTGCACATACCGGCACATGCTCTATGCACGAACCGCTGTTAACCGCGGATTCCGATTCAATCGCATCAATCGCCTTTACTTCTGAGATTGCCGCTAAGGAAGACGCGAGTCAGAAGACTGCCTTACACTCTATAGCGGCTTCTTATTCAGCCCTCTACTGTCCTATATAACGATTCGCGGTTTACGCATGTAAGGGACTCAGTTTCAGGAGCTGTACGAGAACGTATGCTGAACCCCAATGTTAGTGAGACGTAAAATTTAAATCCCACTTTGCTCTGCAACTGAATACAAAGTATGTCTGCATCGGTCATTCACCTGCAAGCACGATTTCAAACTTTTCTCTGACCACTGTTCTTATCCATTTTAGTTCCTCTATGTAACACAGTCACTCCTCGTTTCCTTTCCGTACAGAGTGATCTTTATGATTCTTCACAGAACCATGTGCTGTTCAGTGCTAAGGAAACAGTGTAGATGCTTAAAGTACTTATAGATGTTTCCTCTACCAAATGCATCTGTATTTCCTCCTCTTACAATTGTTTCCCAATAATCTTTTCATTTGAACCTGTAGAATGCAAATTATAAGAAGGTGCACATAACGGCACAAGCACTATGCACGAACCGCTGTTAACCGCGGATTCCGATTCAATCGCATCAATCGCCTTTACTTCTGAGATTGCCGGTAAGGAAGACGCGAGTCAGAAGACTGCCTTACACTCTATAGCGGCTTCACTATTCAGCCCTCTGCCGTCCTATATAACAAATCGCGAATAACGCATGTAAGGAACTCAGTTTCAGGAGCTGTACGAGAATGTATGCTGAACCCCAAAGTTTTTGAGACGAAAAATTTAAATCCCACTTTGCTCTGCAACTGAATACAAAGTATGTCTGCATTGGTCATTCACCTGCAAGCACGATTTCAAACTTTTCTCTGAGAAGTGTTCTTATCCATTTGAGATCCTTTATGTAACACAGTCACTCCTCGTTTCCTTTCCATACAGAGTGATCTTTATGATTCTTCACAGAACCATGTGCTGTTCAGTGCTAAGGAAACAGTGTAGATGCTTAAACTACTTATCGATGTTTCCTCTACCAAATGCATCTGTATTTCCTCCTCTTACAATTGTTTCCCAATAATCTTTTCATTTGAACCTGTAGAATGCAAATTATAAGAAGGTGCACATACCGGCACAAGCACTATGCACGAACCGCTGTTAACCGCGGATTCCAATTCAATCGCATCAATCGCCTTTACTTCTGAGTTTGCCGCTAAGGAAGAAGCGAGTCAGAAGACTGCCGATCACTGTATAGCGGCTTCTCTATTCACCCGGCTGTCTTTCTATATTAAGGAATCGCGAAAAACACGTGAAAATGAGTCTGTTTCAGGAGCTGTATGAGAATGTATACTGGACATCAGTGTTAGTGAGAGAAAAATTTTAAATCCCACTACTTTTCTGCTACTGAATGCAAAGTATGTGTGCATCAGTCATTCACCTGCAAGCACGATTTCAAACTTTTCTCTGACAACTGTTGTTATACAATTTAGATCCTCATTGTAACACAGTCAACCCTCGTTTCCTTACTCTACCCAGTGATCCTTTTGATTCTCCACAGAAACATATGCTGTCTAGTGCCAAGGAAACAGTGTAGATGCTTAAAGTACTTATAGATGTTTCCTCTACCAAATGCATCTGTATTTCCTCCTCTTACAATTGTTTCCCAAAATCTTTTCATTTGAACCTGTAGAATGCAAATTATACGAACGTGCACATACCGGCACAAGCACTATGCACGAACCGCTGTTAACCGCGGATTCCGATTCAATCGCATCAATCGCCTTTACTTCTGAGATTGCCGGTAAGGAAGACGCGAGACAGAAGACTGCCTTACACTCTATAGCGGCTTCTTATTCAGACGTCTACTGTCCTATATAACGATTCGCGGTTAACGCATGTAAGGGACTCAGTTTCAGGAGCTGTACGAGAACGTATGCTGAACCCCAATTTTAGTGAGACGAAAAATTTAAATCCCACTTTGCTCTGCAACTGAATACAAAGTATGTCTGCATCGGTCATTCACCTGCAAGCACGATTTCAAACTTTTCTCTGAGAAGTGTTCTTATCCATTTGAGATCCTCTATGTTACACAGTCACTCCTCGTTTCCTTACTCTACACAGTGATCGTTTTGATTCCTCACAGAACCATGTGCTGTTCAGTGCTAAGGAAACAGTGTAGATACTTAAAGTACTTAGACCTGTTTCCTCTAACAAATGCATGTGTCATTTCAACACTTACTATTGTTTCCCAGTAAGCCTTTTCATTGGAGCTTCTATAATGCAGATTATAAGAAGGTGCACATACCGGCACATGCTCTATGCACGAACCGCTGTTAACCGCGGATTCCGATTCAATCGCATCAATCGCCTTTACTTCTGAGATTGCCGCTAAGGAAGACGCGAGTCAGAAGACTGCCTTACACTCTATAGCGGCTTCACTATTCAGCCCTCTGCTGTCCTATATAACAAATCGCGAATAACGCATGTAAGGAACTCAGTTTCAGGAGCTGTACGAGAATGTATGCTGAACCCCAAAGTTTTTGAGACGAAAAATTTAAATCCCACTTTGCTCTGCAACTGAATACAAAGTATGTCTGCATTGGTCATTCACCTGCAAGCACGATTTCAAACTTTTCTCTGACAACTGTTCTTATCCATTTGAGATCCTTTATGTAACACAGTCACTCCTCGTTTCCTTTCCATACAGAGTGATCTTTATGATTCTTCACAGAACCATGTGCTGTTCAGTGCTAAGGAAACAGTGTAGATGCTTAAAGTACTTATAGATGTTTCCTCTACCAAATGCATCTGTATTTCCTCCTCTTACAATTCTTTCCCAAGAAACTTTTTATTGGAGCTTCCTCCATGCAAATTATAAGAAGGTGCACATACCGGCACAAGCACTATGCACGAACCGCTGTTAACCGCGGATTCCAATTCAATCGCATCAATCGCCTTTACTTCTGAGTTTGCCGCTAAGGAAGAAGCGAGTCAGAAGACTGCCGATCACTGTATAGCGGCTTCTCTATTCACCCGGCTGTCTTTCTATATTAAGGAATCGCGAAAAACACGTGAAAATGAGTCTGTTTCAGGAGCTGTATGAGAATGTATACTGGACATCAGTGTTAGTGAGAGGGAAATTTTAAATCCCACTACTTTTCTGCTACTGAATGCAAAGTATGTCTGCATCAGTCATTCACCTGCAAGCACGATTTCAAACTTTTCTCTGACAACTGTTGTTATCCATTTTAGATCCTCATTGTAACACATCACTCCTCGTTTCCCTACCATACACAGTGATCGTTTTAATTCCACACAAATCCATGTGCTGTTCAGTGCTAAGGAAACAGTGTAGATGCTTAAACTACTTATAGATGTTTCCTCTACCAAATGCATCTGTATTTCCTCCTCTTACAATTGTTTCCCAATAATCTTTTCATTTGAACCTGTAGAATGCAAATTATAAGAAGGTGCACATACCGGCACAAGCACTATGCACGAACCGCCGTTAACCGCGGATTCCGATTCAATCGCATCAATCGCCTTTACTTCTGAGATTGCCGCTAAGGAAGACGCGAGTCAGAAGACTGCCTTACACTCTATAGCGGCTTCTTATTCAGCCGTCTACTGTCCTAGATAAAGATCGCGGTTAGCGCATGTAAGGGACTCAGTTTCAGGAGATGTACGAGAATGTATGCTGAACCCCAAAGTTTTTGAGACGAAAAATTTAAATCCCACTTTGCTCTGCAACTGAATGCAAAGCATGTCTGCATCGGTCATTCACCTGCAAGCACGATTTCAAACTTTTCTCTGAGAAGTGTTCTTATCCATTTTAGATCAATTATGTAACACAGTCACTCCTCGTTTCCTTACTCTACAAAGTGATCGTTTTGTTTCTCCACAGAACCATATGCTGTTTAGTGCTAAGGAAACAGTGTAGATGCTTAAACTACTTATAGATGTTTCCTCTACCAAATGCATCTGAATTTAAACCTCTTACAATTCTTTCCCAATAAACTTTTTATTGGAGCTTCCTTCATGCAAATTATTAGAAGGTGCACATACAGGCACATGCTCTATGCACGAACCGCTGTTAACCGCGGATTCCGATTCAATCGCATCAATCGCCTTTACTTCTGAGATTGCCGCTAAGGAAGACGCGAGTCAGAAGACTGCCTTACACTCTATAGCGGCTTCTTATTCAGCCGTCTACTGTCCTATATAACGATTCGTTGTTAACGCATGTAAGGGACTCAGTTTCAGGAGCTGTATGAGAACGTATGCTGAACCCCAATGTCAGTGAGACGAAAAATTTAAATCCCACTTTGCTCCGCAACTGAATACAAAGTATGTCTGCATCGGTCATTCACCTGCAAGCACGATTTCAATCTTTTCTCTGAGAAGTGTTCTTATTCATTTGAGATCCTCTATGTTACACAGTCACTCCTCGTTTCCTTACTCTACACAGTGATCGTTTTGATTCTTCACAGAACCATATGCTGTTCAGTGCTAAGGAAACAGTGTAGATACTTAAAGTACTTAGACCTGTTTCCTCTAATAAATGCATGTGTCATTTCAACACTTACTATTGTTTCCCAGTAAGCCTTTTCATTGGAGCTTCTATAATGCAGATTATAAGAAGGTGCACATACCGGCACATGCTCTATGCACGAACCGCTGTTAACCGCGGATTCCGATTCAATCGAATCAATTGCCTTTACTTCTGAGATTGCCGCTAAGGAAGACTCGAGACAGAGGACGGCCTTACACTCTATAGCGGCTTCTTATTCAGCCGTCTACTGTCCTATATAACGATTTGCGGTTTACGCATGTAAGGGACTCAGTTTCAGGAGCTGTACGAGAACGTATGCTGAACCCCAGTGTTAGTGAGACGAAAAATTTAAATCCCACTTTGCTCTGCAACTGAATACAAAGTATGTCTGCATCGGTCATTCACCTGCAAGCACGATTTCAAACTTTTCTCTGACCACTGTTCTTATACAATTTAGATCCTCTATGTTACACAGTCACTCCTCGTTTCCTTACTCTACACAGTGATCGTTTTGATTCCTCACAGAACCATGTGCTGTTCAGTGCTAAGGAAACAGTGTAGATGCTTAAAGTACTTATAGATGTTTCCTCTACCAAATGCATCTGTATTTCCACATCTTAAAATTCTTTCCCAATAAACTTTTTATAGGAGCTTCCTTCATGCAAATTATAAGAAGGTGCACATACCGGCACAAGCACTATGCACGAACCGCTGTTAACCGCGGATTCCGATTCAATCGCATCAATCGCCTTTACTTCTGAGATTGCCGCTAAGGAAGACGCGAGTCAGAAAACTGCCGATCATTGTTTTCGGCTTCTCTATTCACCCGGCTGTCTTTCTATATTAAGGAATCGCGACTTTCACGTGAAAGTGACTCAGTTTCAGGAGCTGTATTAGAATGTATACTGTACCCCAGTGTTAGCGAGAGGGAAATTTTAAATCCATCTTAACTCTGCTACTGAATGCAAAGTAATTCTGCATCGGTCATTCAACTGCAAGCACGATTTCAAACTTTTCTCTGACAAGTGTTGTTATCCATTTTAGATCCTCATTGTAACACATCACTCCTCGTTTCCCTACCATACACAGTGATCGTTTTGATTCCTCACAGAACCATGTGCTGTTTAGTGCTAAGGAAACAGTGTAGATACTTAAAGTACTTAGACCTGTTTCCTCTAACAAATGCATGTGTCATTTCAACACTTACTATTGTTTCCCAGTAAGCCTTTTCATTGGAGCTTCTATAATGCAGATTATAAGAAGGTGCACATACCGGCACATGCTCTATGCACGAACCGCTGTTAACCGCGGATTCCGATTCAATCGCATCAATCGCCTTTACTTCTGAGATTGCCGGTAAGGAAGACGCGAGTCAGAAGACTGCCTTACACTCTATAGCGGCTTCACTATTCAGCCCTCTGCTGTCCTATATAACAAATCGCGAATAACGCATGTAAGGAACTCAGTTTCAGGAGCTGTACGAGAATGTATGCTGAACCCCAAAGTTTTTGAGACGAAAAATTTAAATCCCACTTTGCTCTGCAACTGAATACAAAGTATGTCTGCATTGGTCATTCACCTGCAAGCACGATTTCAAACTGTTCTCTGAGAAGTGTTCTTATCCATTTGAGATCCTTTATGTAACACAGTCACTCCTCGTTTCCTTTCCATACAGAGTGATCTTTATGATTCTTCACAGAACCATGTGCTGTTCAGTGCTAAGGAAACAGTGTAGATGCTTAAAGTAATTAGAGATGTTTCCTCTATCAAATGCATCTGAATTTCCACCTCTTACAATTCTTTCCCAAGAAACTTTTTATTGGAGCTTCCTCCATGCAAATTATAAGAAGGTGCACATACCGGCACAAGCACTATGCACGAACCGCTGTTAACCGCGGATTCCAATTCAATCGCATCAATCGCCTTTACTTCTGAGTTTGCCGCTAAGGAAGAAGCGAGTCAGAAGACTGCCGATCACTGTATAGCGGCTTCTCTATTCACCCGGCTGTCTTTCTATATTAAGGAATCGCGAAAAACACGTGAAAATGAGTCTGTTTCAGGAGCTGTATGAGAATGTATACTGGACATCAGTGTTAGTGAGAGAAAAATTTTAAATCCCACTACTTTTCTGCTACTGAATGCAAAGTATGTCTGCATCAGTCATTCACCTGCAAGCACGATTTCAAACTTTTCTCTGACAACTGTTGTTATACAATTTAGATCCTCATTGTAACACAGTCAACCCTCGTTTCCTTACTCTACCCAGTGATCCTTTTGATTCTCCACAGAAACATATGCTGTCTAGTGCCAAGGAAACAGTGTAGATGCTTAAAGTACTTATAGATGTTTCCTCTACCAAATGCATCTGTATTTCCTCCTATTACAATTGTTTCCCAAAATCTTTCATTTGAACCTGTAGAATGCAAATTATACGAACGTGCACATACCGGCACAAGCACTATGCACGAACCGCTGTTAACCGCGGATTCCGATTCAATCGCATCAATCGCCTTTACTTCTGAGATTGCCGGTAAGGAAGACGCGAGTCAGAAGACTGCCTTACACTCTATAGCGGCTTCTTATTCAGCCGTCTACTGTCCTATATAACGATTCGCGGTTAACGCATGTAAGGGACTCAGTTTCAGGAGCTGTACGAGAACGTATGCTGAACCCCAATGTTAGTGAGACGAAAAATTTAAATCCCACTTTGCTCTGCAACTGAATACAAAGTATGTCTGCATCGGTCATTCACCTGCAAGCACGATTTCAAACTTTTCTCTGAGAAGTGTTCTTATCCATTTGAGATCCTCTATGTTACACAGTCACTCCTCGTTTCCTTACTCTACACAGTGATCGTTTTGATTCCTCACAGAACCATGTGCTGTTCAGTGCTAAGGAAACAGTGTAGATACTTAAAGTACTTAGACCTGTTTCCTCTAACAAATGCATGTGTCATTTCAACACTTACTATTGTTTCCCAGTAAGCCTTTTCATTGGAGCTTCTATAATGCAGATTATAAGAAGGTGCACATACCGGCACATGCTCTATGCACGAACCGCTGTTAACCGCGGATTCCGATTCAATCGCATCAATCGCCTTTACTTCTGAGATTGCCGCTAAGGAAGACGCGAGTCAGAAGACTGCCTTACACTCTATAGCGGCTTCACTATTCAGCCCTCTGCTGTCCTATATAACAAATCGCGAATAACGCATGTAAGGAACTCAGTTTCAGGAGCTGTACGAGAATGTATGCTGAACCCCAAAGTTTTTGAGACGAAAAATTTAAATCCCACTTTGCTCTGCAACAGAATGCAAAGTATGTCTGCATTGGTCATTCACCTGCAAGCACGATTTCAAACTTTTCTCTGACAACTGTTCTTATCCATTTTAGTTCCTCTATGTAACACAGTCACTCCTCGTTTCCTTTCCATACAGAGTGATCTTTATGATTCTTCACAGAACCATGTGCTGTTCAGTGCTAAGGAAACAGTGTAGATGCTTAAAGTACTTATAGATGTGTCCTCTACCAAATGCATCTGTATTTCCTCCTCTTACAATTCTTTCCCAAGAAACTTTTTATTGGAGCTTCCTCCATGCAAATTATAAGAAGGTGCACATACCGGCACAAGCACTATGCACGAACCGCTGTTAACCGCGGATTCCGATTCAATCGCATCAATCGCCTTTACTTCTGAGTTTGCCGCTAAGGAAGAAGCGAGTCAGAAGACTGCCGATCACTGTATAGCGGCTTCTCTATTCACCCGGCTGTCTTTCTATATTAAGGAATCGCGAAAAACACGTGAAAATGAGTCTGTTTCAGGAGCTGTATGAGAATGTATACTGGACATCAGTGTTAGTGAGAGGGAAATTTTAAATCCCACTACTTTTCTGCTACTGAATGCAAAGTATGTCTGCATCAGTCATTCACCTGCAAGCACGATTTCAAACTTTTCTCTGACAACTGTTGTTATCCATTTTAGATCCTCATTGTAACACATCACTCCTCGTTTCCCTACCATACACAGTGATCGTTTTAATTCCACACAAATCCATGTGCTGTTCAGTGCTAAGGAAACAGTGTAGATGCTTAAACTACTTATAGATGTTTCCTCTACCAAATGCATCTGTATTTCCTCCTCTTACAATTGTTTCCCAATAATCTTTTCATTTGAACCTGTAGAATGCAAATTATAAGAAGGTGCACATACCGGCACAAGCAATATGCACGAACCGCCGTTAACCGCGGATTCCGATTCAATCGCATCAATCGCCTTTACTTCTGAGTTTGCCGCTAAGGAAGACGCGAGTCAGAAGACTGCCTTACACTCTATAGCGGCTTCTTATTCAGCCGTCTACTGTCCTAGATAAAGATCGCGGTTAGCGCATGTAAGGGACTCAGTTTCAGGAGATGTACGAGAATGTATGCTGAACCCCAAAGTTTTTGAGACGAAAAATTTAAATCCCACTTTGCTCTGCAACTGAATGCAAAGCATGTCTGCATCGGTCATTCACCTGCAAGCACGATTTCAAACTTTTCTCTGAGAAGTGTTCTTATCCATTTTAGATCAATTATGTAACACAGTCACTCCTCGTTTCCTTACTCTACAAAGTGATCGTTTTGTTTCTCCACAGAACCATATGCTGTTTAGTGCTAAGGAAACAGTGTAGATGCTTAAACTACTTATAGATGTTTCCTCTACCAAATGCATCTGAATTTAAACCTCTTACAATTCTTTCCCAATAAACTTTTTATTGGAGCTTCCTTCATGCAAATTATTAGAAGGTGCACATACAGGCACATGCTCTATGCACGAACCGCTGTTAACCGCGGATTCCGATTCAATCGCATCAATCGCGTTTACTTCTGAGATTGCCGCTAAGGAAGACGCGAGTCAGAAGACTGCCTTACACTCTATAGCGGCTTCTTATTCAGCCCTCTACTGTCCTATATAACGATTCGTTGTTAACGCATGTAAGGGATTCAGTTTCAGGAGCTGTATGAGAACGTATGCTGAACCCCAATGTCAGTGAGACGAAAAATTTAAATCCCACTTTGCTCCGCAACTGAATACAAAGTATGTCTGCATCGGTCATTCACCTGCAAGCACGATTTCAATCTTTTCTCTGAGAAGTGTTCTTATTCATTTGAGATCCTCTATGTTACACAGTCACTCCTCGTTTCCTTACTCTACACAGTGATCGTTTTGATTCTTCACAGAACCATATGCTGTTCAGTGCTAAGGAAACAGTGTAGATACTTAAAGTACTTAGACCTGTTTCCTCTAAAAAATGCATGTGTCATTTCAACACTTACTATTGTTTCCCAGTAAGCCTTTTCATTGGAGCTTCTATAATGCAGATTATAAGAAGGTGCACATACCGGCACATGCTCTATGCACGAACCGCTGTTAACCGCGGATTCCGACTCAATCGAATCAATTGCCTTTACTTCTGAGATTGCCGCTAAGGAAGACTCGAGACAGAGGACGGCCTTACACTCTATAGCGGCTTCTTATTCAGCCGTCTACTGTCCTATATAACGATTCGCGGTTAACGCATGTAAGGGACTCAGTTTCAGGAGCTGTACGAGAACGTATGCTGAACCCCAATGTTAGTGAGATGAAAAATTTAAATCCTACTTTGCTCTGCAACATGAATACAAAGTATGTCTGCATCGGTCATTCACCTGCAAGCACGATTTCAAACTTTTCTCTGAGAAGTGTTCTTATCCATTTTAGATCCTCATTGTAACACATCACTCCTCGTTTCCCTACCATACACAGTGATCGTTTTGATTCCTCACAGAACCATGTGCTGTTTAGTGCTAAGGAAACAGTGTAGATACTTAAAGTACTTAGACCTGTTTCCTCTAACAAATGCATGTGTCATTTCAACACTTACTATTGTTTCCCAGTAAGCCTTTTCATTGGAGCTTCTATAATGCAGATTATAAGAAGGTGCACATACCGGCACATGCTCTATGCACGAACCGCTGTTAACCGCGGATTCCGATTCAATCGCATCAATTGCCTTTACTTCTGAGATTGCCGCTAAGGAAGACTCGAGACAGAGGACGGCCTTACACTCTATAGCGGCTTCTTATTCAGCCCTCTACTGTCCTATATAACGATTCGCGGTTAACGCATGTAAGGGACTCAGTTTCAGGAGCTGTACGAGAACGTATGCTGAACCCCAATGTTAGTGAGATGAAAAATTTAAATCCCACTTTGCTCTGCAACTGAATACAAAGTATGTCTGCATCGGTCATTCACCTGCAAGCACGATTTCAAACTTTTCTCTGACAACTGTTGTTATACAATTTAGATCCTCTATGTTACACAGTCACTCCTCGTTTCCTTACTCTACACAGTGATCGTTTTGATTCCTCACAGAACCATATGCTGTTTAGTGCCAAGGAAACAGTGTAGATGCTTAAAGTAATTAGAGATGTTTCCTCTACCAAATGCATCTGAATTTCCACATCTTAAAATTCTTTCCCAGTAAGCCTTTTCATTGGAGCTTCTATAATGCAGATTATAAGAAGGTGCACATACCGGCACATGCTCTATGCACGAACCGCTGTTAACCGCGGATTCCGATTCAATCGAATCAATTGCCTTTACTTCTGAGATTGCCGCTAAGGAAGACGCGAGTCAGAAGACTGCCTTACACTCTATAGCGGCTTCTTATTCAGCCGTCTACTGTCCTATATAACGATTCGCGGTTTATGCATGTAAGGGACTCAGTTTCAGGAGCTGTACGAGAACGTATGCTGAACCCCAATGTTAGTGAGACGTAAAATTTAAATCCCACTTTGCTCTGCAACTGAATACAAAGTATGTCTGCATCGGTCATTCACCTGCAAGCACGATTTCAAACTTTTCTCTGACAACTGTTCTTATCCATTTTAGTTCCTCTATGTAACACAGTCACTCCTCGTTTCCTTTCCATACAGAGTGATCTTTATGATTCTTCACAGAACCATGTGCTGTTCAGTGCTAAGGAAACAGTGTAGATGCTTAAAGTACTTATAGATGTTTCCTCTACCAAATGCATCTGTATTTCCTCCTCTTACAATTGTTTCCCAATAATCTTTTCATTTGAACCTGTAGAATGCAGATTATAAGAAGGTGCACATACCGGCACAAGCTCTATGCACGAACCGCCGTTAACCGCGGATTCCGATTCAATCGCATCAATCGCCTTTACTTCTGAGATTGCCGCTAAGGAAGACGCGAGTCAGAAGACTGCCGATCATTGTTTTCGGCTTCTCTATTCACCCGGCTGTCTTTCTATATTAAGGAATCGCGACTTTCACGTGAAAGTGACTCAGTTTCAGGAGCTGTATTAGAATGTATACTGTACCCCAGTGTTAGCGAGAGGGAAATTTTAAATCCATCTTAACTCTGCTACTGAATGCAAAGTAATTCTGCATCGGTCATTCAACTGCAAGCACGATTTCAAACTTTTCTCTGACAAGTGTTGTTATCCATTTTAGATCCTCATTGTAACACATCACTCCTCGTTTCCCTACCATACACAGTGATCGTTTTGATTCCTCACAGAACCATGTGCTGTTTAGTGCTAAGGAAACAGTGTAGATACTTAAAGTACTTAGACCTGTTTCCTCTAACAAATGCATGTGTCATTTCAACACTTACTATTGTTTCCCAGTAAGCCTTTTCATTGGAGCTTCTATAATGCAGATTATAAGAAGGTGCACATACCGGCACATGCTCTATGCACGAACCGCTGTTAACCGCGGATTCCGATTCAATCGCATCAATCGCCTTTACTTCTGAGATTGCCGCTAAGGAAGACGCGAGTCAGAAGACTGCCTTACACTCTATAGCGGCTTCACTATTCAGCCCTCTGCTGTCCTATATAACAAATCGCGAATAACGCATGTAAGGAACTCAGTTTCAGGAGCTGTACGAGAATGTATGCTGAACCCCAAAGTTTTTGAGACGAAAAATTTAAATCCCACTTTGCTCTGCAACTGAATACAAAGTATGTCTGCATTGGTCATTCACCTGCAAGCACGATTTCAAACTTTTCTCTGAGAAGTGTTCTTATCCATTTGAGATCCTTTATGAAACACAGTCACTCCTCGTTTCCTTTCCATACAGAGTGATCTTTATGATTCTTCACAGAACCATGTGCTGTTCAGTGCTAAGGAAACAGTGTAGATGCTTAAAGTAATTAGAGATGTTTCCTCTATCAAATGCATCTGAATTTCCACCTCTTACAATTCTTTCCCAAGAAACTTTTTATTGGAGCTTCCTCCATGCAAATTATAAGAAGGTGCACATACCGGCACAAGCACTATGCACGAACCGCTGTTAACCGCGGATTCCAATTCAATCGCATCAATCGCCTTTACTTCTGAGTTTGCCGCTAAGGAAGAAGCGAGTCAGAAGACTGCCGATCACTGTATAGCGGCTTCTCTATTCACCCGGCTGTCTTTCTATATTAAAGAATCGCGAAAAACACGTGAAAAAGAGTCTGTTTCAGGAGCTGTATGAGAATGTATACTGGACATCAGTGTTAGTGAGAGAAAAATTTTAAATCCCACTACTTTTCTGCTACTGAATGCAAAGTATGTCTGCATCAGTCATTCACCTGCAAGCACGATTTCAAACTTTTCTCTGACAACTGTTGTTATACAATTTAGATCCTCATTGTAACACAGTCAACCCTCGTTTCCTTACTCTACCCAGTGATCCTTTTGATTCTCCACAGAAACATATGCTGTCTAGTGCCAAGGAAACAGTGTAGATGCTTAAAGTACTTATAGATGTTTCCTCTACCAAATGCATCTGTATTTCCTCCTCTTACAATTGTTTCCCAAAATCTTTTCATTTGAACCTGTAGAATGCAAATTATAAGAAGGTGCACATACCGGCACAAGCACTATGCACGAACCGCTGTTAACCGCGGATTCCGATTCAATCGCATCAATCGCCTTTACTTCTGAGATTGCCGGTAAGGAAGACGCGAGTCAGAAGACTGCCTTACACTCTATAGCGGCTTCTTATTCAGCCGTCTACTGTCCTATATAACGATTCGCGGTTAACGCATGTAAGGGACTCAGTTTCAGGAGCTGTACGAGAACGTATGCTGAACCCCAATGTTAGTGAGACGAAAAATTTAAATCCCACTTTGCTCTGCAACTGAATACAAAGTATGTCTGCATCGGTCATTCACCTGCAAGCACGATTTCAAACTTTTCTCTGAGAAGTGTTCTTATCCATTTGAGATCCTCTATGTTACACAGTCACTCCTCGTTTCCTTACTCTACACAGTGATCGTTTTGATTCCTCACAGAACCATGTGCTGTTCAGTGCTAAGGAAACAGTGTAGATACTTAAAGTACTTAGACCTGTTTCCTCTAACAAATGCATGTGTCATTTCAACACTTACTATTGTTTCCCAGTAAGCCTTTTCATTGGAGCTTCTATAATGCAGATTATAAGAAGGTGCACATACCGGCACATGCTCTATGCACGAACCGCTGTTAACCGCGGATTCCGATTCAATCGCATCAATCGCCTTTACTTCTGAGATTGCCGCTAAGGAAGACGCGAGTCAGAAGACTGCCTTACACTCTATAGCGGCTTCACTATTCAGCCCTCTGCTGTCCTATATAACAAATCGCGAATAACGCATGTAAGGAACTCAGTTTCAGGAGCTGTACGAGAATGTATGCTGAACCCCAAAGTTTTTGAGACGAAAAATTTAAATCCCACTTTGCTCTGCAACTGAATACAAAGTATGTCTGCATTGGTCATTCACCTGCAAGCACGATTTCAAACTTTTCTCTGACAACTGTTCTTATCCATTTTAGTTCCTCTATGTAACACAGTCACTCCTCGTTTCCTTTCCATACAGAGTGATCTTTATGATTCTTCACAGAACCATGTGCTGTTCAGTGCTAAGGAAACAGTGTAGATGCTTAAAGTACTTATAGATGTTTCCTCTACCAAATGCATCTGTATTTCCTCCTCTTACAATTCTTTCCCAAGAAACTTTTTATTGGAGCTTCCTCCATGCAAATTATAAGAAGGTGCACATACCGGCACAAGCACTATGCACGAACCGCTGTTAACCGCGGATTCCAATTCAATCGCATCAATCGCCTTTACTTCTGAGTTTGCCGCTAAGGAAGAAGCGAGTCAGAAGACTGCCGATCACTGTATAGCGGCTTCTCTATTCACCCGGCTGTCTTTCTATATTAAGGAATCGCGAAAAACACGTGAAAATGAGTCTGTTTCAGGAGCTGTATGAGAATGTATACTGGACATCAGTGTTAGTGAGAGGGAAATTTTAAATCCCACTACTTTTCTGCTACTGAATGCAAAGTATGTCTGCATCAGTCATTCACCTGCAAGCACGATTTCAAACTTTTCTCTGACAACTGTTGTTATCCAATTTAGATCCTCATTGTAACACATCACTCCTCGTTTCCCTACCATACACAGTGATCGTTTTAATTCCACACAAATCCATGTGCTGTTCAGTGCTAAGGAAACAGTGTAGATGCTTAAACTACTTATAGATGTTTCCTCTACCAAATGCATCTGTATTTCCTCCTCTTACAATTGTTTCCCAATAATCTTTTCATTTGAACCTGTAGAATGCAAATTATAAGAAGGTGCACATACCGGCACAAGCACTATGCACGAACCGCCGTTAACCGCGGATTCCGATTCAATCGCATCAATCGCCTTTACTTCTGAGATTGCCGCTAAGGAAGACGCGAGTCAGAAGACTGCCTTACACTCTATAGCGGCTTCTTATTCAGCCGTCTACTGTCCTAGATAAAGATCGCGGTTAGCGCATGTAAGGGACTCAGTTTCAGGAGATGTACGAGAATGTATGCTGAACCCCAAAGTTTTTGAGACGAAAAATTTAAATCCCACTTTGCTCTGCAACTGAATGCAAAGCATGTCTGCATCGGTCATTCACCTGCAAGCACGATTTCAAACTTTTCTCTGAGAAGTGTTCTTATCCATTTTAGATCAATTATGTAACACAGTCACTCCTCGTTTCCTTACTCTACAAAGTGATCGTTTTGTTTCTCCACAGAACCATATGCTGTTTAGTGCTAAGGAAACAGTGTAGATGCTTAAACTACTTATAGATGTTTCCTCTACCAAATGCATCTGAATTTAAACCTCTTACAATTCTTTCCCAATAAACTTTTTATAGGAGCTTCCTTCATGCAAATTATTAGAAGGTGCACATACAGGCACATGCTCTATGCACGAACCGCTGTTAACCGCGGATTCCGATTCAATCGCATCAATCGCGTTTACTTCTGAGATTGCCGCTAAGGAAGACGCGAGTCAGAAGACTGCCTTACACTCTATAGCGGCTTCTTATTCAGCCGTCTACAGTCCTATATAACGATTCGTTGTTAACGCATGTAAGGGACTCAGTTTCAGGAGCTGTATGAGAACGTATGCTGAACCCCAATGTCAGTGAGACGAAAAATTTAAATCCCACTTTGCTCCGCAACTGAATACAAAGTATGTCTGCATCGGTCATTCACCTGCAAGCACGATTTCAATCTTTTCTCTGAGAAGTGTTCTTATTCATTTGAGATCCTCTATGTTACACAGTCACTCCTCGTTTCCTTACTCTACACAGTGATCGTTTTGATTCTTCACAGAACCATATGCTGTTCAGTGCTAAGGAAACAGTGTAGATACTTAAAGTACTTAGACCTGTTTCCTCTAAAAAATGCATGTGTCATTTCAACACTTACTATTGTTTCCCAGTAAGCCTTTTCATTGGAGCTTCTATAATGCAGATTATAAGAAGGTGCACATACCGGCACATGCTCTATGCACGAACCGCTGTTAACCGCGGATTCCGACTCAATCGAATCAATTGCCTTTACTTCTGAGATTGCCGCTAAGGAAGACTCGAGACAGAGGACGGCCTTACACTCTATAGCGGCTTCTTATTCAGCCGTCTACTGTCCTATATAACGATTCGCGGTTAACGCATGTAAGGGACTCAGTTTCAGGAGCTGTACGAGAACGTATGCTGAACCCCAATGTTAGTGAGATGAAAAATTTAAATCCTACTTTGCTCTGCAACTGAATACAAAGTATGTCTGCATCGGTCATTCACCTGCAAGCACGATTTCAAACTTTTCTCTGAGAAGTGTTCTTATCCATTTGAGATCCTCTATGTTACACAGTCACTCCTCGTTTCCTTACTCTACACAGTGATCGTTTTGATTCCTCACAGAACCATATGCTGTTTAGTGCCAAGGAAACAGTGTAGATGCTTAAAGTAATTAGAGTTGTTTCCTCTACCAAATGCATCTGAATTTCCACCTCTTACAATTCTTTCCCAGTAAGCCTTTTCATTGGAGCTTCTATAATGCAGATTATAAGAAGGTGCACATACCGGCACATGCTCTATGCACGAACCGCTGTTAACCGCGGATTCCGATTCAATCGAATCAATTGCCTTTACTTCTGAGATTGCCGCTAAGGAAGACTCGAGACAGAGGACGGCCTTACACTCTATAGCGGCTTCTTATTCAGCCCTCTACTGTCCTATATAACGATTCGCGGTTAACGCATGTAAGGGACTCAGTTTCAGGAGCTGTACGAGAACGTATGCTGAACCCCAATGTTAGTGAGATGAAAAATTTAAATCCCACTTTGCTCTGCAACTGAATACAAAGTATGTCTGCATCGGTCATTCACCTGCAATCACGATTTCAAACTTTTCTCTGAGAAGTGTTCTTATCCATTTGAGATCCTCTATGTTACACAGTCACTCCTCGTTTCCTTACTCTACACAGTGATCGTTTTGATTCCTCACAGAACCATATGCTGTTTAGTGCCAAGGAAACAGTGTAGATGCTTAAACTACTTATAGATGTTTCCTCTACCAAATGCATCTGAATTTCCACCTCTTACAATTCTTTCCCAGTAAGCCTTTTCATTGGAGCTTCTATAATGCAGATTATAAGAAGGTGCACATACCGGCACATGCTCTATGCACGAACCGCTGTTAACCGCGGATTCCGATTCAATCGAATCAATTGCCTTTACTTCTGAGATTGCCGCTAAGGAAGACTCGAGACAGAGGACGGCCTTACACTCTATAGCGGCTTCTTATTCAGCCGTCTACTGTCCTATATAACGATTCGCGGTTTACGCATGTAAGGGACTCAGTTTCAGGAGCTGTACGAGAACGTATGCTGAACCCCAATGTTAGTGAGACGTAAAATTTAAATCCCACTTTGCTCTGCAACTGAATACAAAGTATGTCTGCATCGGTCATTCACCTGCAAGCACGATTTCAAACTTTTCTCTGACCACTGTTCTTATACAATTTAGATCCTCTATGTTACACAGTCACTCCTCGTTTCCTTACTCTACACAGTGATCGTTTTGATTCCTCACAGAACCATGTGCTGTTCAGTGCTAAGGAAACAGTGTAGATGCTTAAAGTACTTATAGATGTTTCCTCTACCAAATGCATCTGTATTTCCACCTCTTAAAATTCTTTCCCAATAAACTTTTTATAGGAGCTTCCTTCATGCAAATTATAAGAAGGTGCACATACCGGCACAAGCACTATGCACGAACCGCTGTTAACCGCGGATTCCGATTCAATCGCATCAATCGCCTTTACTTCTGAGATTGCCGCTAAGGAAGACGCGAGTCAGAAAACTGCCGATCATTGTTTTCGGCTTCTCTATTCACCCGGCTGTCTTTCTATATTAAGGAATCGCGACTTTCACGTGAAAGTGACTCAGTTTCAGGAGCTGTATTAGAATGTATACTGTACCCCAGTGTTAGCGAGAGGGAAATTTTAAATCCATCTTAACTCTGCTACTGAATGCAAAGTAATTCTGCATCGGTCATTCAACTGCAAGCACGATTTCAAACTTTTCTCTGACAAGTGTTGTTATCCATTTTAGATCCTCATTGTAACACATCACTCCTCGTTTCCCTACCATACACAGTGATCGTTTTGATTCCTCACAGAACCATGTGCTGTTTAGTGCTAAGGAAACAGTGTAGATACTTAAAGTACTTAGACCTGTTTCCTCTAACAAATGCATGTGTCATTTCAACACTTACTATTGTTTCCCAGTAAGCCTTTTCATTGGAGCTTCTATAATGCAGATTATAAGAAGGTGCACATACCGGCACATGCTCTATGCACGAACCGCTGTTAACCGCGGATTCCGATTCAATCGCATCAATCGCCTTTACTTCTGAGATTGCCGCTAAGGAAGACGCGAGTCAGAAGACTGCCTTACACTCTATAGCGGCTTCACTATTCAGCCCTCTGCTGTCCTATATAACAAATCGCGAATAACGCATGTAAGGAACTCAGTTTCAGGAGCTGTACGAGAATGTATGCTGAACCCCAAAGTTTTTGAGACGAAAAATTTAAATCCCACTTTGCTCTGCAACTGAATACAAAGTATGTCTGCATTGGTCATTCACCTGCAAGCACGATTTCAAACTTTTCTCTGAGAAGTGTTCTTATCCATTTGAGATCCTTTATGAAACACAGTCACTCCTCGTTTCCTTTCCATACAGAGTGATCTTTATGATTCTTCACAGAACCATGTGCTGTTCAGTGCTAAGGAAACAGTGTAGATGCTTAAAGTAATTAGAGATGTTTCCTCTATCAAATGCATCTGAATTTCCACCTCTTACAATTCTTTCCCAAGAAACTTTTTATTGGAGCTTCCTCCATGCAAATTATAAGAAGGTGCACATACCGGCACAAGCACTATGCACGAACCGCTGTTAACCGCGGATTCCAATTCAATCGCATCAATCGCCTTTACTTCTGAGTTTGCCGCTAAGGAAGAAGCGAGTCAGAAGACTGCCGATCACTGTATAGCGGCTTCTCTATTCACCCGGCTGTCTTTCTATATTAAGGAATCGCGAAAAACACGTGAAAATGAGTCTGTTTCAGGAGCTGTATGAGAATGTATACTGGACATCAGTGTTAGTGAGAGAAAAATTTTAAATCCCACTACTTTTCTGCTACTGAATGCAAAGTATGTCTGCATCAGTCATTCACCTGCAAGCACGATTTCAAACTTTTCTCTGACAACTGTTGTTATACAATTTAGATCCTCATTGTAACACAGTCAACCCTCGTTTCCTTACTCTACCCAGTGATCCTTTTGATTCTCCACAGAAACATATGCTGTCTAGTGCCAAGGAAACAGTGTAGATGCTTAAAGTACTTATAGATGTTTCCTCTACCAAATGCATCTGTATTTCCTCCTATTACAATTGTTTCCCAAAATCTTTTCATTTGAACCTGTAGAATGCAAATTATACGAACGTGCACATACCGGCACAAGCACTATGCACGAACCGCTGTTAACCGCGGATTCCGATTCAATCGCATCAATCGCCTTTACTTCTGAGATTGCCGGTAAGGAAGACGCGAGTCAGAAGACTGCCTTACACTCTATAGCGGCTTCTTATTCAGCCGTCTACTGTCCTATATAACGATTCGCGGTTAACGCATGTAAGGGACTCAGTTTCAGGAGCTGTACGAGAACGTATGCTGAACCCCAATGTTAGTGAGACGAAAAATTTAAATCCCACTTTGCTCTGCAACTGAATACAAAGTATGTCTGCATCGGTCATTCACCTGCATCACGATTTCAAACTTTTCTCTGAGAAGTGTTCTTATCCATTTGAGATCAATTATGTTACACAGTCACTCCTCGTTTCCTTACTCTACACAGTGATCGTTTTGATTCCTCACAGAAACATGTGCTGTTCAGTGCTAAGGAAACAGTGTAGATGCTATAATTACTTATAGCTCTTTCCTCTACCAAATGCATGTGTCATTTCACCACATACAATTTTTGCCAGTCAACCTTTTCATTGGAACTTCAGTAATGCAAATTGTAAGAAGGTGCACATACCGGCACAAGCTCTATCCACGAACCGCCGTTAACCGCGGATTCCGATTCAATCGCATCAATCGCCTTGACTTCTGATTTTGCCGCTAAGGAAGAAGCGAGTCAGAAGACTGCCGAGCACTATATATCGGCTTCACTACTTTTCCGGCAATCATTCTATCTTAACGAATCGCTACTTACAAGTGAAAGTGACTCAGTTTCAGGAGCTGTATGAGAATATATACTGGACTCCAGTGTTAGTGAGAGGGAAATTTTAAATTCCAATTTACTCTGCGAATGAATGCAAAGTATGTCTGCGTCGGTCATTCACCTGCAAGCACGATTTCAAACTTTTCTCTGACCACTGTTCTTATCCATTTTAGTTCCTCATTGTAACACAGTCACTCCTCGTTTCCTTACTCTACCCAGTGATCGTTTTGATTCTCCACAGAACCATATGCTGTCTAGTGCTAAGGAAACAGTGTAGATGCTTAAAGTACTTATAGATGTTTCCTCTACCAAATGCATCTGTATTTCCTCCTCTTACAATTGTTTCCCAATAATCTTTTCATTTGAACCTGTAGAATGCAAATTATAAGAAGGTGCACATAACGGCACAAGCACTATGCACGAACCGCCGTTAACCGCGGATTCCGATTCAATCGCATCAATCGCCTTTACTTCTGAGATTGCCGGTAAGGAAGACGCGAGTCAGAAGACTGCCTTACACTCTATAGCGGCTTCACTATTCAGCCCTCTGCTGTCCTATATAACAAATCGCGAATAACGCATGTAAGGAACTCAGTTTCAGGAGCTGTACGAGAATGTATGCTGAACCCCAAAGTTTTTGAGACGAAAAATTTAAATCCCACTTTGCTCTGCAACTGAATACAAAGTATGTCTGCATTGGTCATTCACCTGCAAGCACGATTTCAAACTTTTCTCTGAGAAGTGTTCTTATCCATTTGAGATCCTTTATGTAACACAGTCACTCCTCGTTTCCTTTCCATACAGAGTGATCTTTATGATTCTTCACAGAACCATGTGCTGTTCAGTGCTAAGGAAACAGTGTAGATGCTTAAACTACTTATAGATGTTTCCTCTACCAAATGCATCTGTATTTCCTCCTCTTACAATTGTTTCCCAATAATCTTTTCATTTGAACCTGTAGAATGCAAATTATAAGAAGGTGCACATACCGGCACAAGCACTATGCACGAACCGCTGTTAACCGCGGATTCCAATTCAATCGCATCAATCGCCTTTACTTCTGAGTTTGCCGCTAAGGAAGAAGCGAGTCAGAAGACTGCCGATCACTGTATAGCGGCTTCTCTATTCACCCGGCTGTCTTTCTATATTAAGGAATCGCGAAAAACACGTGAAAATGAGTCTGTTTCAGGAGCTGTATGAGAATGTATACTGGACATCAGTGTTAGTGAGAGAAAAATTTTAAATCCCACTACTTTTCTGCTACTGAATGCAAAGTATGTCTGCATCAGTCATTCACCTGCAAGCACGATTTCAAACTTTTCTCTGACAACTGTTGTTATACAATTTAGATCCTCATTGTAACACAGTCAACCCTCGTTTCCTTACTCTACCCAGTGATCCTTTTGATTCTCCACAGAAACATATGCTGTCTAGTGCCAAGGAAACAGTGTAGATGCTTAAAGTACTTATAGATGTTTCCTCTACCAAATGCATCTGTATTTCCTCCTCTTACAATTGTTTCCCAAAATCTTTTCATTTGAACCTGTAGAATGCAAATTATAAGAAGGTGCACATACCGGCACAAGCACTATGCACGAACCGCTGTTAACCGCGTATTCCGATTCAATCGCATCAATCGCCTTTACTTCTGAGATTGCCGGTAAGGAAGACGCGAGTCAGAAGACTGCCTTACACTCTATAGCGGCTTCTTATTCAGCCGTCTACTGTCCTATATAACGATTCGCGGTTAACGCATGTAAGGGACTCAGTTTCAGGAGCTGTACGAGAACGTATGCTGAACCCCAATGTTAGTGAGACGAAAAATTTAAATCCCACTTTGCTCTGCAACTGAATACAAAGTATGTCTGCATCGGTCATTCACCTGCAAGCACGATTTCAAACTTTTCTCTGAGAAGTGTTCTTATCCATTTGAGATCCTCTATGTTACACAGTCACTCCTCGTTTCCTTACTCTACACAGTGATCGTTTTGATTCCTCACAGAACCATGTGCTGTTCAGTGCTAAGGAAACAGTGTAGATACTTAAAGTACTTAGACCTGTTTCCTCTAACAAATGCATGTGTCATTTCAACACTTACTATTGTTTCCCAGTAAGCCTTTTCATTGGAGCTTCTATAATGCAGATTATAAGAAGGTGCACATACCGGCACATGCTCTATGCACGAACCGCTGTTAACCGCGGATTCCGATTCAATCGCATCAATCGCCTTTACTTCTGAGATTGCCGCTAAGGAAGACGCGAGTCAGAAGACTGCCTTACACTCTATAGCGGCTTCACTATTCAGCCCTCTGCTGTCCTATATAACAAATCGCGAATAACGCATGTAAGGAACTCAGTTTCAGGAGCTGTACGAGAATGTATGCTGAACCCCAAAGTTTTTGAGACGAAAAATTTAAATCCCACTTTGCTCTGCAACTGAATACAAAGTATGTCTGCATTGGTCATTCACCTGCAAGCACGATTTCAAACTTTTCTCTGACAACTGTTCTTATCCATTTTAGTTCCTCTATGTAACACAGTCACTCCTCGTTTCCTTTCCATACAGAGTGATCTTTATGATTCTTCACAGAACCATGTGCTGTTCAGTGCTAAGGAAACAGTGTAGATGCTTAAAGTACTTATAGATGTTTCCTCTACCAAATGCATCTGTATTTCCTCCTCTTACAATTCTTTCCCAAGAAACTTTTTATTGGAGCTTCCTCCATGCAAATTATAAGAAGGTGCACATACCGGCACAAGCACTATGCACGAACCGCTGTTAACCGCGGATTCCAATTCAATCGCATCAATCGCCTTTACTTCTGAGTTTGCCGCTAAGGAAGAAGCGAGTCAGAAGACTGCCGATCACTGTATAGCGGCTTCTCTATTCACCCGGCTGTCTTTCTATATTAAGGAATCGCGAAAAACACGTGAAAATGAGTCTGTTTCAGGAGCTGTATGAGAATGTATACTGGACATCAGTGTTAGTGAGAGGGAAATTTTAAATCCCACTACTTTTCTGCTACTGAATGCAAAGTATGTCTGCATCAGTCATTCACCTGCAAGCACGATTTCAAACTTTTCTCTGACAACTGTTGTTATCCATTTTAGATCCTCATTGTAACACATCACTCCTCGTTTCCCTACCATACACAGTGATCGTTTTAATTCCACACAAATCCATGTGCTGTTCAGTGCTAAGGAAACAGTGTAGATGCTTAAACTACTTATAGATGTTTCCTCTACCAAATGCATCTGTATTTCCTCCTCTTACAATTGTTTCCCAATAATCTTTTCATTTGAACCTGTAGAATGCAAATTATAAGAAGGTGCACATACCGGCACAAGCACTATGCACGAACCGCCGTTAACCGCGGATTCCGATTCAATCGCATCAATCGCCTTTACTTCTGAGATTGCCGCTAAGGAAGACGCGAGTCAGAAGACTGCCTTACACTCTATAGCGGCTTCTTATTCAGCCGTCTACTGTCCTAGATAAAGATCGCGGTTAGCGCATGTAAGGGACTCAGTTTCAGGAGATGTACGAGAATGTATGCTGAACCCCAAAGTTTTTGAGACGAAAAATTTAAATCCCACTTTGCTCTGCAACTGAATGCAAAGCATGTCTGCATCGGTCATTCACCTGCAAGCACGATTTCAAACTTTTCTCTGAGAAGTGTTCTTATCCATTTTAGATCAATTATGTAACACAGTCACTCCTCGTTTCCTTACTCTACAAAGTGATCGTTTTGTTTCTCCACAGAACCATATGCTGTTTAGTGCTAAGGAAACAGTGTAGATGCTTAAACTACTTATAGATGTTTCCTCTACCAAATGCATCTGAATTTAAACCTCTTACAATTCTTTCCCAATAAACTTTTTATAGGAGCTTCCTTCATGCAAATTATTAGAAGGTGCACATACAGGCACATGCTCTATGCACGAACCGCTGTTAACCGCGGATTCCGATTCAATCGCATCAATCGCGTTTACTTCTGAGATTGCCGCTAAGGAAGACGCGAGTCAGAAGACTGCCTTACACTCTATAGCGGCTTCTTATTCAGCCGTCTACTGTCCTATATAACGATTCGTTGTTAACGCATGTAAGGGACTCAGTTTCAGGAGCTGTATGAGAACGTATGCTGAACCCCAATGTCAGTGAGACGAAAAATTTAAATCCCACTTTGCTCCGCAACTGAATACAAAGTATGTCTGCATCGGTCATTCACCTGCAAGCACGATTTCAATCTTTTCTCTGAGAAGTGTTCTTATTCATTTGAGATCCTCTATGTTACACAGTCACTCCTCGTTTCCTTACTCTACACAGTGATCGTTTTGATTCTTCACAGAACCATATGCTGTTCAGTGCTAAGGAAACAGTGTAGATACTTAAAGTACTTAGACCTGTTTCCTCTAAAAAATGCATGTGTCATTTCAACACTTACTATTGTTTCCCAGTAAGCCTTTTCATTGGAGCTTCTATAATGCAGATTATAAGAAGGTGCACATACCGGCACATGCTCTATGCACGAACCGCTGTTAACCGCGGATTCCGACTCAATCGAATCAATTGCCTTTACTTCTGAGATTGCCGCTAAGGAAGACTCGAGACAGAGGACGGCCTTACACTCTATAGCGGCTTCTTATTCAGCCGTCTACTGTCCTATATAACGATTCGCGGTTAACGCATGTAAGGGACTCAGTTTCAGGAGCTGTACGAGAACGTATGCTGAACCCCAATGTTAGTGAGATGAAAAATTTAAATCCTACTTTGCTCTGCAACTGAATACAAAGTATGTCTGCATCGGTCATTCACCTGCAAGCACGATTTCAAACTTTTCTCTGAGAAGTGTTCTTATCCATTTGAGATCCTCTATGTTACACAGTCACTCCTCGTTTCCTTACTCTACACAGTGATCGTTTTGATTCCTCACAGAACCATATGCTGTTTAGTGCCAAGGAAACAGTGTAGATGCTTAAACTACTTATAGATGTTTCCTCTACCAAATGCATCTGAATTTCCACCTCTTACAATTCTTTCCCAGTAAGCCTTTTCATTGGAGCTTCTATAATGCAGATTATAAGAAGGTGCACATACCGGCACATGCTCTATGCACGAACCGCTGTTAACCGCGGATTCCGATTCAATCGAATCAATTGCCTTTACTTCTGAGATTGCCGCTAAGGAAGACTCGAGACAGAGGACGGCCTTACACTCTATAGCGGCTTCTTATTCAGCCGTCTACTGTCCTATATAACGATTCGCGGTTTACGCATGTAAGGGACTCAGTTTCAGGAGCTGTACGAGAACGTATGCTGAACCCCAATGTTAGTGAGACGTAAAATTTAAATCCCACTTTGCTCTGCAACTGAATACAAAGTATGTCTGCATCGGTCATTCACCTGCAAGCACGATTTCAAACTTTTCTCTGACCACTGTTCTTATACAATTTAGATCCTCTATGTTACACAGTCACTCCTCGTTTCCTTACTCTACACAGTGATCGTTTTGATTCCTCACAGAACCATGTGCTGTTTAGTGCTAAGGAAACAGTGTAGATACTTAAAGTACTTAGACCTGTTTCCTCTAACAAATGCATGTGTCATTTCAACACTTACTATTGTTTCCCAGTAAGCCTTTTCATTGGAGCTTCTATAATGCAGATTATAAGAAGGTGCACATACCGGCACATGCTCTATGCACGAACCGCTGTTAACCGCGGATTCCGATTCAATCGCATCAATTGCCTTTACTTCTGAGATTGCCGGTAAGGAAGACGCGAGTCAGAAGACTGCCTTACACTCTATAGCGGCTTCACTATTCAGCCCTCTGCTGTCCTATATAACAAATCGCGAATAACGCATGTAAGGAACTCAGTTTCAGGAGCTGTACGAGAATGTATGCTGAACCCCAAAGTTTTTGAGACGAAAAATTTAAATCCCACTTTGCTCTGCAACTGAATACAAAGTATGTCTGCATTGGTCATTCACCTGCAAGCACGATTTCAAACTTTTCTCTGAGAAGTGTTCTTATCCATTTGAGATCCTTTATGTAACACAGTCACTCCTCGTTTCCTTTCCATACAGAGTGATCTTTATGATTCTTCACAGAACCATGTGCTGTTCAGTGCTAAGGAAACAGTGTAGATGCTTAAAGTAATTAGAGATGTTTCCTCTATCAAATGCATCTGAATTTCCACCTCTTACAATTCTTTCCCAAGAAACTTTTTATTGGAGCTTCCTCCATGCAAATTATAAGAAGGTGCACATACCGGCACAAGCACTATGCACGAACCGCTGTTAACCGCGGATTCCAATTCAATCGCATCAATCGCCTTTACTTCTGAGTTTGCCGCTAAGGAAGAAGCGAGTCAGAAGACTGCCGATCACTGTATAGCGGCTTCTCTATTCACCCGGCTGTCTTTCTATATTAAGGAATCGCGAAAAACACGTGAAAATGAGTCTGTTTCAGGAGCTGTATGAGAATGTATACTGGACATCAGTGTTAGTGAGAGAAAAATTTTAAATCCCACTACTTTTCTGCTACTGAATGCAAAGTATGTCTGCATCAGTCATTCACCTGCAAGCACGATTTCAAACTTTTCTCTGACAACTGTTGTTATACAATTTAGATCCTCATTGTAACACAGTCAACCCTCGTTTCCTTACTCTACCCAGTGATCCTTTTGATTCTCCACAGAAACATATGCTGTCTAGTGCCAAGGAAACAGTGTAGATGCTTAAAGTACTTATAGATGTTTCCTCTACCAAATGCATCTGTATTTCCTCCTCTTACAATTGTTTCCCAAAATCTTTTCATTTGAACCTGTAGAATGCAAATTATACGAACGTGCACATACCGGCACAAGCACTATGCACGAACCGCTGTTAACCGCGGATTCCGATTCAATCGCATCAATCGCCTTTACTTCTGAGATTGCCGGTAAGGAAGACGCGAGTCAGAAGACTGCCTTACACTCTATAGCGGCTTCTTATTCAGCCGTCTACTGTCCTATATAACGATTCGCGGTTAACGCATGTAAGGGACTCAGTTTCAGGAGCTGTACGAGAACGTATGCTGAACCCCAATGTTAGTGAGACGAAAAATTTAAATCCCACTTTGCTCTGCAACTGAATACAAAGTATGTCTGCATCGGTCATTCACCTGCAAGCACGATTTCAAACTTTTCTCTGAGAAGTGTTCTTATCCATTTGAGATCCTCTATGTTACACAGTCACTCCTCGTTTCCTTACTCTACACAGTGATCGTTTTGATTCCTCACAGAACCATGTGCTGTTCAGTGCTAAGGAAACAGTGTAGATACTTAAAGTACTTAGACCTGTTTCCTCTAACAAATGCATGTGTCATTTCAACACTTACTATTGTTTCCCAGTAAGCCTTTTCATTGGAGCTTCTATAATGCAGATTATAAGAAGGTGCACATACCGGCACATGCTCTATGCACGAACCGCTGTTAACCGCGGATTCCGATTCAATCGCATCAATCGCCTTTACTTCTGAGATTGCCGCTAAGGAAGACGCGAGTCAGAAGACTGCCTTACACTCTATAGCGGCTTCACTATTCAGCCCTCTGCTGTCCTATATAACAAATCGCGAATAACGCATGTAAGGAACTCAGTTTCAGGAGCTGTACGAGAATGTATGCTGAACCCCAAAGTTTTTGAGACGAAAAATTTAAATCCCACTTTGCTCTGCAACTGAATACAAAGTATGTCTGCATTGGTCATTCACCTGCAAGCACGATTTCATACTTTTCTCTGACAACTGTTCTTATCCATTTTAGTTCCTCTATGTAACACAGTCACTCCTCGTTTCTTTTCCATACAGAGTGATCTTTATGATTCTTCACAGAACCATGTGCTGTTCAGTGCTATTGAAACAGTGTAGATGCTTAAAGTACTTATAGATGTTTCCTCTACCAAATGCATCTGTATTTCCTCCTCTTACAATTCTTTCCCAAGAAACTTTTTATTGGAGCTTCCTCCATGCAAATTATAAGAAGGTGCACATACCGGCACAAGCACTATGCACGAACCGCTGTTAACCGCGGATTCCGATTCAATCGCATCAATCGCCTTTACTTCTGAGTTTGCCGCTAAGGAAGAAGCGAGTCAGAAGACTGCCGATCACTGTATAGCGGCTTCTCTATTCACCCGGCTGTCTTTCTATATTAAGGAATCGCGAAAAACACGTGAAAATGAGTCTGTTTCAGGAGCTGTATGAGAATGTATACTGGACATCAGTGTTAGTGATAGGGAAATTTTAAATCCCACTACTTTTCTGCTACTGAATGCAAAGTATGTCTGCATCAGTCATTCACCTGCAAGCACGATTTCAAACTTTTCTCTGACAACTGTTGTTATCCATTTTAGATCCTCATTGTAACACATCACTCCTCGTTTCCCTACCATACACAGTGATCGTTTTAATTCCACACAAATCCATGTGCTGTTCAGTGCTAAGGAAACAGTGTAGATGCTTAAACTACTTATAGATGTTTCCTCTACCAAATGCATCTGTATTTCCTCCTCTTACAATTGTTTCCCAATAATCTTTTCATTTGAACCTGTAGAATGCAAATTATAAGAAGGTGCACATACCGGCACAAGCACTATGCACGAACCGCCGTTAACCGCGGATTCCGATTCAATCGCATCAATCGCCTTTACTTCTGAGTTTGCCGCTAAGGAAGAAGCGAGTCAGAAGACTGCCGATCACTGTATAGCGGCTTCTCTATTCACCCGGCTGTCTTTCTATATTAAGGAATCGCGAAAAACACGTGAAAATGAGTCTGTTTCAGGAGCTGTATGAGAATGTATACTGGACATCAGTGTTAGTGAGAGGGAAATTTTAAATCCCACTACTTTTCTGCTACTGAATGCAAAGTATGTCTGCATCAGTCATTCACCTGCAAGCACGATTTCAAACTTTTCTCTGACAACTGTTGTTATACAATTTAGATCCTCATTGTAACACAGTCAACCCTCGTTTCCTTACTCTACCCAGTGATCCTTTTGATTCTCCACAGAAACATATGCTGTCTAGTGCCAAGGAAACAGTGTAGATGCTTAAAGTACTTATAGATGTTTCCTCTACCAAATGCATCTGTATTTCCTCCTATTACAATTGTTTCCCAAAATCTTTTCATTTGAACCTGTAGAATGCAAATTATACGAACGTGCACATACCGGCACAAGCACTATGCACGAACCGCTGTTAACCGCGGATTCCGATTCAATCGCATCAATCGCCTTTACTTCTGAGATTGCCGGTAAGGAAGACGCGAGTCAGAAGACTGCCTTACACTCTATAGCGGCTTCTTATTCAGCCGTCTACTGTCCTATATAACGATTCGCGGTTAACGCATGTAAGGGACTCAGTTTCAGGAGCTGTACGAGAACGTATGCTGAACCCCAATGTTAGTGAGACGAAAAATTTAAATCCCACTTTGCTCTGCAACTGAATACAAAGTATGTCTGCATCGGTCATTCACCTGCATCACGATTTCAAACTTTTCTCTGAGAAGTGTTCTTATCCATTTGAGATCAATTATGTTACACAGTCACTCCTCGTTTCCTTACTCTACACAGTGATCGTTTTGATTCCTCACAGAAACATGTGCTGTTCAGTGCTAAGGAAACAGTGTAGATGCTATAATTACTTATAGCTCTTTCCTCTACCAAATGCATGTGTCATTTCACCACATACAATTTTTGCCAGTCAACCTTTTCATTGGAACTTCAGTAATGCAAATTGTAAGAAGGTGCACATACCGGCACAAGCTCTATGCACGAACCGCTGTTAACCGCGGATTCCGATTCAATCGCATCAATCGCCTTGACTTCTGATTTTGCCGCTAAGGAAGAAGCGAGTCAGAAGACTGCCGAGCACTATATATCGGCTTCACTACTTTTCCGGCAATCATTCTATCTTAACGAATCGCTACTTACAAGTGAAAGTGACTCAGTTTCAGGAGCTGTATGAGAATATATACTGGACTCCAGTGTTAGTGAGAGGGAAATTTTAAATTCCAATTTACTCTGCGAATGAATGCAAAGTATGTCTGCATCGGTCATTCACCTGCAAGCACGATTTCAAACTTTTCACTGACCACTGTTCTTATCCATTTTAGTTCCTCTATGTAACACAGTCACTCCTCGTTTCCTTACTCTACCCAGTGATCGTTTTGATTCTCCACAGAACCATATGCTGTCTAGTGCTAAGGAAACAGTGTAGATGCTTAATGTACTTATAGATGTTTCCTCTACCAAATGCATCTGTATTTCCTCCTCTTACAATTGTTTCCCAATAATCTTTTCATTTGAACCTGTAGAATGCAAATTATAAGAAGGTGCACATAACGGCACAAGCACTATGCACGAACCGCCGTTAACCGCGGATTCCGATTCAATCGCATCAATCGCCTTTACTTCTGAGATTGCCGGTAAGGAAGACGCAAGTCAGAAGACTGCCGATCATTGTTTTCGGCTTCTCTATTCAGGCGGCTGTCTTGCTATATTTCGAATCGCGACTTTCACGTGAAAGTGACTCAGTTTCAGGAGCTGTATGAGAATGTATACTGTACCCCAGTGTTAACGAGAGGGAAATTTTAAATTCCAATATACTCTGTGAATGAATGCAAAGTATGTCTGCATCGGTCATTCACCTGCAAGCACGATTTCAAACTTTTCTCTGAGAAGTGTTCTTATCCATTTGAGATCCTTTATGTAACACAGTCACTCCTCGTTTCCTTTCCATACAGAGTGATCTTTATGATTCTTCACAGAACCATGTGCTGTTCAGTGCGAAGGAAACAGTGTAGATGCTTAAAGTAATTAGAGATGTTTCCTCTATCAAATGCATCTGAATTTCCACCTCTTACAATTCTTTCCCAAGAAACTTTTTTTGGGAGCTTCCTCCATGCAAATTATAAGAAGGTGCACATACCGGCACAAGCACTATGCACGAACCGCCGTTAACCGCGGATTCCGATTCAATCGCATCAATCGCCTTTACTTCTGAGTTTGCCGCTAAGGAAGAAGCGAGTCAGAAGACTGCCGAGCACTGTATAGCTGCTTCTCTATTCACCCGGCTGTCTTTCTACATTAAGGAATCGCGAAAAACACGTGAAAATGAGTCTGTTTCAGGAGCTGTATGAGAATGTATACTGGACATCAGTGTTAGTGAGAGGGAAATTTTAAATCCCACTACTTTTCTGCTACTGAATGCAAAGTATGTCTGCATCAGTCATTCACCTGCAAGCACGATTTCAAACTTTTCTCTGACAACTGTTGTTATACATTTTAGATCCTCATTGTAACACAGTCACTCCTCGTTTCCTTACTCTACCCAGTGATCCTTTTGATTCTCCACAGAACCATATGCTGTCTAGTGCTAAGGAAACAGTGTAGATGCTTAAAGTACTTATAGATGTTTCCTCTACCAAATGCATCTGAATTTCCACCTCTTACAATTCTTTCCCAGTAAGCCTTTTCATTGGAGCTTCTATAATGCAGATTATAAGAAGGTGCACATACCGGCACAAGCACTATGCACGAACCGCTGTTAACTGCGGATTCCGATTCAATCGCATCAATCGCCTTTACTTAAGAGATTGCCGCTAAGGAAGAAGCGAGTCAGAAGACTGCCTTACACTCTATAGCGGCTTCTTATTCAGCCGTCTACTGTCCTATATAAAGATCGCGGTTAGCGCATGTAAGGGACTCAGTTTCAGGAGATGTACGAGAATGTATGCTGAACCCCAAAGTTTTTGAGACGAAAAATTTAAATCGCACTTTGCTCTGCAACTGAATGCAAAGCATGTCTGCATCGGTCATTCACCTGCAAGCACGATTTCAAACTTTTCTCTGAGAAGTGTTCTTATCCATTTTAGATCCATTATGTAACACAGTCACTCCTCGTTTCCTTACTCTACAAAGTGATCGTTTTGTTTCTCCACAGAACCATAAGCTGTTTAGTGCTAAGGAAACAGTGTAGATGCTTAAAGTACTTATAGATGTTTCCTCTTCCAAATGCATCTGAATTTAAACCTCTTACAATTCTTTCCCAATAAACTTTTCATTGGAGCTTCCTTCATGCAAATTATAAGAAGGTGCACATACCGGCACATGCTCTATGCACGAACCGCTGTTAACCGCGGATTCCGACTCAATCGAATCAATTGCAGTTACTTCTGAGATTGCCGCTAAGGAAGACTCGAGACAGAGGACGGCCTTACACTCTATAGCGGCTTCTTATTCAGCCGTCTACTGTCCTATATAACGATTCGCGGTTAACGCATGTAAGGGACTCAGTTTCAGGAGCTGTACGAGAACGTATGCTGAACACCAATGTTAGTGAGACGAAAAATTTAAATCCCACTTTGCTCTGCAACTGAATACAAAGTATGTCTGCATCGGTCATTCACCTGCAAGCACGATTTCAAACTTTTCTCTGAGAAGTGTTCTTATCCATTTGAGATCCTCTATGTTACACAGTCACTCCTCGTTTCCTTACTCTACACAGTGATCGTTTTGATTCCTCACAGAACCATGTGCTGTTCAGTGCTAAGGAAACAGTGTAGATACTTAAATTACTTAGACCTGTTTCCTCTAACAAATGCATGTGTCATTTCAACACTTACTATTGTTTCCCAGTAAGCCTTTTCATTGGAGCTTCTATAATGCAGATTATAAGAAGGTGCACATACCGGCACATGCTCTATGCACGAACCGCTGTTAACCGCGGATTCCGATTCAATCGCATCAATCGCCTTTACTTCTGAGATTGCCGCTAAGGAAGACGCGAGTCAGAAGACTGCCTTACACTCTATAGCGGCTTCACTATTCAGCCCTCTGCTGTCCTATATAACAAATCGCGAATAACGCATGTAAGGAACTCAGTTTCAGGAGCTGTACGAGAATGTATGCTGAACCCCAAAGTTTTTGAGACGAAAAATTTAAATCCCACTTTGCTCTGCAACTGAATACAAAGTATGTCTGCATTGGTCATTCACCTGCAAGCACGATTTCAAACTTTTCTCTGACAACTGTTCTTATCCATTTTAGTTCCTCTATGTAACACAGTCACTCCTCGTTTCTTTTCCATACAGAGTGATCTTTATGATTCTTCACAGAACCATGTGCTGTTCAGTGCTAAGGAAACAGTGTAGATGCTTAAAGTACTTATAGATGTTTCCTCTACCAAATGCATCTGTATTTCCTCCTCTTACAATTCTTTCCCAAGAAACTTTTTATTGGAGCTTCCTCCATGCAAATTATAAGAAGGTGCACATACCGGCACAAGCACTATGCACGAACCGCTGTTAACCGCGGATTCCAATTCAATCGCATCAATCGCCTTTACTTCTGAGTTTGCCGCTAAGGAAGAAGCGAGTCAGAAGACTGCCGATCACTGTATAGCGGCTTCTCTATTCACCCGGCTGTCTTTCTATATTAAGGAATCGCGAAAAACACGTGAAAATGAGTCTGTTTCAGGAGCTGTATGAGAATGTATACTGGACATCAGTGTTAGTGAGAGGGAAATTTTAAATCCCACTACTTTTCTGCTACTGAATGCAAAGTATGTCTGCATCAGTCATTCACCTGCAAGCACGATTTCAATCTTTTCTCTGAGAAGTGTTCTTATTCATTTGAGATCCTCTATGTTACACAGTCACTCCTCGTTTCCTTACTCTACACAGTGATCGTTTTGATTCTTCACAGAACCATATGCTGTTCAGTGCTAAGGAAACAGTGTAGATACTTAAAGTACTTAGACCTGTTTCCTCTAAAAAATGCATGTGTCATTTCAACACTTACTATTGTTTCCCAGTAAGCCTTTTCATTGGAGCTTCTATAATGCAGATTATAAGAAGGTGCACATACCGGCACATGCTCTATGCACGAACCGCTGTTAACCGCGGATTCCGACTCAATCGAATCAATTGCCTTTACTTCTGAGATTGCCGCTAAGGAAGACTCGAGACAGAGGACGGCCTTACACTCTATAGCGGCTTCTTATTCAGCCGTCTACTGTCCTATATAACGATTCGCGGTTAACGCATGTAAGGGACTCAGTTTCAGGAGCTGTACGAGAACGTATGCTGAACCCCAATGTTAGTGAGATGAAAAATTTAAATCCTACTTTGCTCTGCAACTGAATACAAAGTATGTCTGCATCGGTCCTTCACCTGCAAGCACGATTTCAAACTTTTCTCTGAGAAGTGTTCTTATCCATTTGAGATCCTCTATGTTACACAGTCACTCCTCGTTTCCTTACTCTACACAGTGATCGTTTTGATTCCTCACAGAACCATATGCTGTTTAGTGCCAAGGAAACAGTGTAGATGCTTAAACTACTTATAGATGTTTCCTCTACCAAATGCATCTGAATTTCCACCTATTACAATTCTTTCCCAGTAAGCCTTTTCATTGGAGCTTCTATAATGCAGATTATAAGAAGGTGCACATACCGGCACATGCTCTATGCACGAACCGCTGTTAACCGCGGATTCCGATTCAATCGCATCAATTGCCTTTACTTCTGAGATTGCCGCTAAGGAAGACTCGAGACAGAGGACGGCCTTACACTCTATAGCGGCTTCTTATTCAGCCCTCTACTGTCCTATATAACGATTCGCGGTTAACGCATGTAAGGGACTCAGTTTCAGGAGCTGTACGAGAACGTATGCTGAACCCACATGTTAGTGAGATGAAAAATTTAAATCCCACTTTGCTCTGCAACTGAATACAAAGTATGTCTGCATCGGTCATTCACCTGCAAGCACGATTTCAAACTTTTCTCTGACAACTGTTGTTATACAATTTAGATCCTCTATGTTACACAGTCACTCCTCGTTTCCTTACTCTACACAGTGATCGTTTTGATTCCTCACAGAACCATATGCTGTTTAGTGCCAAGGAAACAGTGTAGATGCTTAAACTACTTATAGATGTTTCCTCTACCAAATGCATCTGAATTTCCACATCTTAAAATTCTTTCCCAATAAACTTTTTATAGGAGCTTCCTTCATGCAAATTATTAGAAGGTGCACATACCGGCACAAGCACTATGCACGAACCGCTGTTAACCGCGGATTCCGATTCAATCGCATCAATCGCCTTTACTTCTGAGATTGCCGCTAAGGAAGACGCGAGTCAGAAGACTGCCTTACACTCTATAGCGGCTTCTTATTCAGCCGTCTACTGTCCTATATAACGATTCGCGGTTTACGCATGTAAGGGACTCAGTTTCAGGAGCTGTACGAGAACGTATGCTGAACCCCAATGTTAGTGAGACGTAAAATTTAAATCCCACTTTGCTCTGCAACTGAATACAAAGTATGTCTGCATCGGTCATTCACCTGCAAGCACGATTTCAAACTTTTCTCTGACAACTGTTCTTATCCATTTTAGTTCCTCTATGTAACACAGTCACTCCTCGTTTCCTTTCCATACAGAGTGATCTTTATGATTCTTCACAGAACCATGTGCTGTTCAGTGCTAAGGAAACAGTGTAGATGCTTAAAGTACTTATAGATGTTTCCTCTACCAAATGCATCTGTATTTCCTCCTCTTACAATTGTTTCCCAATAATCTTTTCATTTGAACCTGTAGAATGCAAATTATAAGAAGGTGCACATACCGGCACAAGCACTATGCACGAACCGCCGTTAACCGCGGATTCCGATTCAATCGCATCAATCGCCTTTACTTCTGAGATTGCCGCTAAGGAAGACGCGAGTCAGAAGACTGCCGATCATTGTTTTCGGCTTCTCTATTCACCCGGCTGTCTTTCTATATTAAGGAATCGCGACTTTCACTTGAAAGTGACTCAGTTTCAGGAGCTGTATTAGAATGTATACTGTACCCCAGTGTTAGCGAGAGGGAAATTTTAAATCCATCTTAACTCTGCTACTGAATGCAAAGTAATTCTGAATCGGTCATTCAACTGCAAGCACGATTTCAAACTTTTCTCTGACAAGTGTTGTTATCCATTTTAGATCCTCATTGTAACACATCACTCCTCGTTTCCCTACCATACACAGTGATCGTTTTGATTCCTCACAGAACCATGTGCTGTTTAGTGCTAAGGAAACAGTGTAGATACTTAAAGTACTTAGACCTGTTTCCTCTAACAAATGCATGTGTCATTTCAACACTTACTATTGTTTCCCAGTAAGCCTTTTCATTGGAGCTTCTATAATGCAGATTGTAAGAAGGTGCACATACCGGCACATGCTCTATGCACGAACCGCTGTTAACCGCGGATTCCGATTCAATCGCATCAATCGCCTTTACTTCTGAGTTTGCCGCTAAGGAAGAAGCGAGTCAGAAGACTGCCGAGCACTGTATAGCTGCTTCTCTATTCACCCGGCTGTCTTTCTACATTAAGGAATCGCGAAAAACACGTGAAAATGAGTCTGTTTCAGGAGCTGTATGAGAATGTATACTGGACATCAGTGTTAGTGAGAGGGAAATTTTAAATCCCACTACTTTTCTGCTACTGAATGCAAAGTATGTCTGCATCAGTCATTCACCTGCAAGCACGATTTCAAACTTTTCTCTGACAACTGTTGTTATACATTTTAGATCCTCATTGTAACACAGTCAACCCTCGTTTCCTTACTCTACCCAGTGATCCTTTTGATTCTCCACAGAACCATATGCTGTCTAGTGCTAAGGAAACAGTGTAGATGCTTAAAGTACTTATAGATGTTTCCTCTACCAAATGCATCTGTATTTCCTCCTCTTACAATTCTTTCCCAGTAAGCCTTTTCATTGGAGCTTCTATAATGCAGATTATAAGAAGGTGCACATACCGGCACAAGCACTATGCACGAACCGCTGTTAACTGCGGATTCCAATTCAATCGCATCAATCGCCTTTACTTCTGAGATTGCCGCTAAGGAAGACGCGAGTCAGAAGACTGCCTTACACTCTATAGCGGCTTCTTATTCAGCCGTCTACTGTCCTAGATAAAGATCGCGGTTAGCACATGTAAGGGACTCAGTTTCAGGAGATGTACGAGAATGTATGCTGAACCCCAAAGTTTTTGAGACGAAAAATTTAAATCCCACTTTGCTCTGCAACTGAATGCAAAGCATGTCTGCATCGGTCATTCACCTGCAAGCACGATTTCAAACTTTTCTCTGAGAAGTGTTCTTATCCATTTTAGATCCATTATGTAACACAGTCACTCCTCAATTCCTTACTCTACAAAGTGATCGTTTTGTTTCTCCACAGAACCATAAGCTGTTTAGTGCTAAGGAAACAGTGTAGATGCTTAAAGTACTTATAGATGTTTCCTCTTCCAAATGCATCTGAATTTAAACCTCTTACAATTCTTTCCCAATAAACTTTTCATTGGAGCTTCCTTCATGCAAATTATAAGAAGGTGCACATACCGGCACATGCTCTATGCACGAACCGCTGTTAACCGCGGATTCCGACTCAATCGAATCAATTGCAGTTACTTCTGAGATTGCCGCTAAGGAAGACTCGAGACAGAGGACGGCCTTACACTCTATTGCGGCTTCTTATTCAGCCGTCTACTGTCCTATATAACGATTCGCGGTTAACGCATGTAAGGGACTCAGTTTCAGGAGCTGTACGAGAACGTATGCTGAACCCCAATGTTAGTGAGACGAAAAATTTAAATCCCACTTTGCTCTGCAACTGAATACAAAGTATGTCTGCATCGGTCATTCACCTGCAAGCACGATTTCAAACTTTTCTCTGAGAAGTGTTCTTATCCATTTGAGATCCTCTATGTTACACAGTCACTCCTCGTTTCCTTACTCTACACAGTGATCGTTTTGATTCCTCACAGAACCATGTGCTGTTCAGTGCTAGGAAACAGTGTAGATACTTAAAGTACTTAGACCTGTTTCCTCTAACAAATGCATGTGTCATTTCAACACTTACTATTGTTTCCCAGTAAGCCTTTTCATTGGAGCTTCTATAATGCAGATTATAAGAAGGTGCACATACCGGCACATGCTCTATGCACGAACCGCTGTTAACCGCGGATTCCGATTCAATCGCATCAATCGCCTTTACTTCTGAGATTGCCGCTAAGGAAGACGCGAGTCAGAAGACTGCCTTACACTCTATAGCGGCTTCACTATTCAGCCCTCTGCTGTCCTATATAACAAATCGCGAATAACGCATGTAAGGAACTCAGTTTCAGGAGCTGTACGAGAATGTATGCTGAACCCCAAAGTTTTTGAGACGAAAAATTTAAATCCCACTTTGCTCTGCAACTGAATACAAAGTATGTCTGCATTGGTCATTCACCTGCAAGCACGATTTCAAACTTTTCTCTGACAACTGTTCTTATCCATTTTAGTTCCTCTATGTAACACAGTCACTCCTCGTTTCTTTTCCATACAGAGTGATCTTTATGATTCTTCACAGAACCATGTGCTGTTCAGTGCTAAGGAAACAGTGTAGATGCTTAAAGTACTTATAGATGTTTCCTCTACCAAATGCATCTGTATTTCCTCCTCTTACAATTCTTTCCCAAGAAACTTTTTATTGGAGCTTCCTCCATGCAAATTATAAGAAGGTGCACATACCGGCACAAGCACTATGCACGAACCGCTGTTAACCGCGGATTCCAATTCAATCGCATCAATCGCCTTTACTTCTGAGTTTGCCGCTAAGGAAGAAGCGAGTCAGAAGACTGCCGATCACTGTATAGCTGCTTATCTATTCACCCGGCTGTCTTTCTACATTAAGGAATCGCGAAAAACACGTGAAAATGAGTCTGTTTCAGGAGCTGTATGAGAATGTATACTGGACATCAGTGTTAGTGAGAGGGAAATTTTAAATCCCACTACTTTTCTGCTACTGAATGCAAAGTATGTCTGCATCAGTCATTCACCTGCAAGCACGATTTCAAACTTTTCTCTGACAACTGTTGTTATCCATTTTAGATCCTCATTGTAACACATCACTCCTCGTTTCCCTACCATACACAGTGATCGTTTTAATTCCACACAAATCCATGTGCTGTTCAGTGCTAAGGAAACAGTGTAGATGCTTAAACTACTTATAGATGTTTCCTCTACCAAATGCATCTGTATTTCCTCCTCTTACAATTGTTTCCCAATAATCTTTTCATTTGAACCTGTAGAATGCAAATTATAAGAAGGTGCACATACCGGCACAAGCACTATGCACGAACCGCCGTTAACCGCGGATTCCGATTCAATCGCATCAATCGCCTTTACTTCTGAGATTGCCGCTAAGGAAGACGCGAGTCAGAAGACTGCCGATCATTGTTTTCGGCTTCTCTATTCACCCGGCTGTCTATCTATATTAAGGAATCGCGACTTTCACTTGAAAGTGACTCTGTTTCAGGAGCTGTATTAGAATGTATACTGTACCCCAGTGTTAGCGAGAGGGAAATTTTAAATCCATCTTAACTCTGCTACTGAATGCAAAGTAATTCTGCATCGGTCATTCAACTGCAAGCACGATTTCAAACTTTTCTCTGACAAGTGTTGTTATCCATTTTAGATCCTCATTGTAACACATCACTCCTCGTTTCCCTACCATACACAGTGATCGTTTTGATTCCTCACAGAACCATGTGCTGTTTAGTGCTAAGGAAACAGTGTAGATACTTAAAGTACTTAGACCTGTTTCCTCTAACAAATGCATGTGTCATTTCAACACTTACTATTGTTTCCCAGTAAGCCTTTTCATTGGAGCTTCTATAATGCAGATTATAAGAAGGTGCACATACCGGCACATGCTCTATGCACGAACCGCTGTTAACCGCGGATTCCGATTCAATCGCATCAATCGCCTTTACTTCTGAGATTGCCGGTAAGGAAGACGCGAGTCAGAAGACTGCCTTACACTCTATAGCGGCTTCACTATTCAGCCCTCTGCTGTCCTATATAACAAATCGCGAATAACGCATGTAAGGAACTCAGTTTCAGGAGCTGTACGAGAATGTATGCTGAACCCCAAAGTTTTTGAGACGAAAAATTTAAATCCCACTTTGCTCTGCAACTGAATACAAAGTATGTCTGCATTGGTCATTCACCTGCAAGCACGATTTCAAACTTTTCTCTGACAACTGTTCTTATCCATTTGAGATCCTTTATGTAACACAGTCACTCCTCGTTTCCTTTCCATACAGAGTGATCTTTATGATTCTTCACAGAACCATGTGCTGTTCAGTGCTAAGGAAACAGTGTAGATGCTTAAAGTAATTAGAGATGTTTCCTCTATCAAATGCATCTGAATTTCCACCTCTTACAATTCTTTCCCAAGAAACTTTTTATTGGAGCTTCCTCCATGCAAATTATAAGAAGGTGCACATACCGGCACAAGCACTATGCACGAACCGCTGTTAACCGCGGATTCCAATTCAATCGCATCAATCGCCTTTACTTCTGAGTTTGCCGCTAAGGAAGAAGCGAGTCAGAAGACTGCCGATCACTGTATAGCGGCTTCTCTATTCACCCGGCTGTCTTTCTATATTAAGGAATCGCGAAAAACACGTGAAAATGAGTCTGTTTCAGGAGCTGTATGAGAATGTATACTGGACATCAGTGTTAGTGAGAGGGAAATTTTAAATCCCACTACTTTTCTGCTACTGAATGCAAAGTATGTCTGCATCAGTCATTCACCTGCAAGCACGATTTCAAACTTTTCTCTGACAACTGTTGTTATACAATTTAGATCCTCATTGTAACACAGTCAACCCTCGTTTCCTTACTCTACCCAGTGATCCTTTTGATTCTCCACAGAAACATATGCTGTCTAGTGCCAAGGAAACAGTGTAGATGCTTAAAGTACTTATAGATGTTTCCTCTACCAAATGCATCTGTATTTCCTCCTATTACAATTGTTTCCCAAAACCTTTTCATTTGAACCTGTAGAATGCAAATTATACGAACGTGCACATACCGGCACAAGCACTATGCACGAACCGCTGTTAACCGCGGATTCCGATTCAATCGCATCAATCGCCTTTACTTCTGAGATTGCCGGTAAGGAAGACGCGAGTCAGAAGACTGCCTTACACTCTATAGCGGCTTCTTATTCAGCCCTCTACTGTCCTATATAACGATTCGCGGTTAACGCATGTAAGGGACTCAGTTTCAGGAGCTGTACGAGAACGTATGCTGAACCCCAATGTTAGTGAGACGAAAAATTTAAATCCCACTTTGCTCTGCAACTGAATACAAAGTATGTCTACATCGGTCATTCACCTGCATCACGATTTCAAACTTTTCTCTGAGAAGTGTTCTTATCCATTTGAGATCAATTATGTTACACTGTCACTCCTCGTTTCCTTACTCTACACAGTGATCGTTTTGATTCCTCACAGAAACATGTGCTGTTCAGTGCTAAGGAAACAGTGTAGATGCTATAATTACTTATAGCTCTTTCCTCTACCAAATGCATGTGTCATTTCACCACATACAATTTTTGCCAGTCAACCTTTTCATTGGAACTTCAATAATGCAAATTGTAAGAAGGTGCACATACCGGCACAAGCTCTATGCACGAACCGCTGTTAACCGCGGATTCCGATTCAATCGCATCAATTGCCTTGACTTCTGATTTTGCCGCTAAGGAAGAAGCGCGTCAGAAGACTGCCGAGCACTATATATCGGCTTCACTACTTTTCCGGCAATCATTCTATCTTAACGAATCGCTACTTACAAGTGAAAGTGACTCAGTTTCAGGAGCTGTATGAGAATATATACTGGACTCCAGTGTTAGTGAGAGGGAAATTTTAAATTCCAATTTACTCTGCGAATGAATGCAAAGTATGTCTGCATCGGTCATTCACCTGCAAGCACGATTTCAAACTTTTCTCTGAGAAGTGTTCTTATCCATTTGAGATCCTTTATGTAACACAGTCACTCCTCGTTTCCTTTCCATACAGAGTGATCTTTATGATTCTTCACAGAACCATGTGCTGTTCAGTGCGAAGGAAACAGTGTAGATGCTTAAAGTAATTAGAGATGTTTCCTCTATCAAATGCATCTGAATTTCCACCTCTTACAATTCTTTCCCAAGAAACTTTTTATTGGAGCTTCCTCCATGCAAATTATAAGAAGGTGCACATACCGGCACAAGCACTATGCACGAACCGCCGTTAACCGCGGATTCCGATTAAATCGCATCAATCGCCTTTACTTCTGAGTTTGCCGCTAAGGAAGATGAGAGTCAGAAGACTGCCGATCACTGTATAGCTGCTTCTCTATTCACCCGGCTGTCTTTCTACATTAAGGAATCGCGAAAAACACGTGAAAATGAGTCTGTTTCAGGAGCTGTATGAGAATGTATACTGGACATCAGTGTTAGTGAGAGGGAAATTTTAAATCCCACTACTTTTCTGCTACTGAATGCAAAGTATGTCTGCATCAGTCATTCACCTGCAAGCACGATTTCAAACTTTTCTCTGACAACTGTTGTTATACATTTTAGATCCTCATTGTAACACAGTCACTCCTCGTTTCCTTACTCTACCCAGTGATCCTTTTGATTCTCCACAGAACCATATGCTGTCTAGTGCTAAGGAAACAGTGTAGATGCTTAAAGTACTTATAGATGTTTCCTCTACCAAATGAATCTGAATTTCCACCTCTTACAATTCTTTCCCAGTAAGCCTTTTCATTGGAGCTTCTATAATGCAGATTATAAGAAGGTGCACATACCGGCACAAGCACTATGCACGAACCGCTGTTAACTGCGGATTCCGATTCAATCGCATCAATCGCCTTTACTTCTGAGATTGCCGCTAAGGAAGACGCGAGTCAGAAGACTGCCTTACACTCTATAGCGGCTTCTTATTCAGCCGTCTACTGTCCTAGATAAAGATCGCGGTTAGCGCATGTAAGGGACTCAGTTTCAGGAGATGTACGAGAATGTATGCTGAACCCCAAAGTTTTTGAGACGAAAAATTTAAATCCCACTTTGCTCTGCAACTGAATGCAAAGCATGTCTGCATCGGTCATTCACCTGCAAGCACGATTTCAAACTTTTCTCTGAGAAGTGTTCTTATCCATTTTAGATCCATTATGTAACACAGTCACTCCTCAATTCCTTACTCTACAAAGTGATCGTTTTGTTTCTCCACAGAACCATAAGCTGTTTAGTGCTAAGGAAACAGTGTAGATGCTTAAAGTACTTATAGATGTTTCCTCTTCCAAATGCATCTGAATTTAAACCTCTTACAATTCTTTCCCAATAAACTTTTTATTGGAGCTTCCTTCATGCAAATTATAAGAAGGTGCACATACCGGCACATGCTCTATGCACGAACCGCTGTTAACCGCGGATTCCGACTCAATCGAATCAATTGCCTTTACTTCTGAGATTGCCGCTAAGGAAGACTCGAGACAGAGGACGGCCTTACACTCTATAGCGGCTTCTTATTCAGCCGTCTACTGTCCTATATAACGATTCGCGGTTAACGCATGTAAGGGACTCAGTTTCAGGAGCTGTACGAGAACGTATGCTGAACCCCAATGTTAGTGAGATGAAAAATTTAAATCCCACTTTGCTCTGCAACTGAATACAAAGTATGTCTGCATCGGTCATTCACCTGCAAGCACGATTTCAAACTTTTCTCTGAGAAGTGTTCTTATCCATTTTAGTTCCTCTATGTTACACAGTCACTCCTCGTTTCCTTACTCTACACAGTGATCGTTTTGATTCCTCACAGAACCATATGCTGTTTAGTGCCAAGGAAACAGTGTAGATGCTTAAACTACTTATAGATGTTTCCTCTACCAAATGCATCTGAATTTCCACCTCTTACAATTCTTTCCCAATAAACTTTTTATAGGAGCTTCCTTCATGCAAATTATTAGAAGGTGCACATACCGGCACAAGCACTATGCACGAACCGCTGTTAACCGCGGATTCCGATTCAATCGCATCAATCGCCTTTACTTCTGAGATTGCCGCTAAGGAAGACGCGAGTCAGAAGACTGCCTTACACTCTATAGCGGCTTCTTATTCAGCCGTCTACTGTCCTATATAACGATTCGCGGTTTACGCATGTAAGGGACTCAGTTTCAGGAGCTGTACGAGAACGTATGCTGAACCCCAATGTTAGTGAGACGTAAAATTTAAATCCCACTTTGCTCTGCAACTGAATACAAAGTATGTCTGCATCGGTCATTCACCTGCAAGCACGATTTCAAACTTTTCTCTGACAACTGTTCTTATCCATTTTAGTTCCTCTATGTAACACAGTCACTCCTCGTTTCCTTTCCGTACAGAGTGATCTTTATGATTCTTCACAGAACCATGTGCTGTTCAGTGCTAAGGAAACAGTGTAGATGCTTAAAGTACTTATAGATGTTTCCTCTACCAAATGCATCTGTATTTCCTCCTCTTACAATTGTTTCCCAATAATCTTTTCATTTGAACCTGTAGAATGCAAATTATAAGAAGGTGCACATAACGGCACAAGCACTATGCACGAACCGCTGTTAACCGCGGATTCCGATTCAATCGCATCAATCGCCTTTACTTCTGAGATTGCCGCTAAGGAAGACGCGAGTCAGAAGACTGCCGATCATTGTTTTCGGCTTCTCTATTCACCCGGCTGTCTTTCTATATTAAGGAATCGCGACTTTCACGTGAAAGAGACTCAGTTTCAGGAGCTGTATTAGAATGTATACTGTACCCCAGTGTTAGCGAGAGGGAAATTTTAAATCCATCTTAACTCTGCTCCTGAATGCAAAGTAATTCTGCATCGGTCATTCAACTGCAAGCACGATTTCAAACTTTTCTCTGACAAGTGTTGTTATCCATTTTAGATCCTCATTGTAACACATCACTCCTCGTTTCCCTACCATACACAGTGATCGTTTTGATTCCTCACAGAACCATGTGCTGTTTAGTGCTATGGAAACAGTGTAGATACTTAAAGTACTTAGACCTGTTTCCTCTAACAAATGCATGTGTCATTTCAACACTTACTATTGTTTCCCAGTAAGCCTTTTCATTGGAGCTTCTATAATGCAGATTATAAGAAGGTGCACATACAGGCACAAGCACTATGCACGAACCGCTGTTAACCGCGGATTCCGATTCAATCGCATCAATCGCCTTTACTTCTGAGATTGCCGCTAAGGAAGACGCGAGTCAGAAGACTGCCGATCATTGTTTTCGGCTTCTCTATTCACCCGGCTGTCTTTCTATATTAAGGAATCGCGACTTTCACGTGAAAGTGACTCAGTTTCAGGAGCTGTATTAGAATGTATACTGTACCCCAGTGTTAGCGAGAGGGAAATTTTAAATCCATCTTAACTCTGCTACTGAATGCAAAGTAATTCTGCATCGGTCATTCAACTGCAAGCACGATTTCAAACTTTTCTCTGACAAGTGTTGTTATCCATTTTAGATCCTCATTGTAACACATCACTCCTCGTTTCCCTACCATACACAGTGATCGTTTTGATTCCTCACAGAACCATGTGCTGTTTAGTGCTAAGGAAACAGTGTAGATACTTAAAGTACTTAGACCTGTTTCCTCTAACAAATGCATGTGTCATTTCAACACTTACTATTGTTTCCCAGTAAGCCTTTTCATTGGAGCTTCTATAATGCAGATTATAAGAAGGTGCACATACCGGCACAAGGACTATGCACGAACCGCTGTTAACCGCGGATTCCGATTCAATCGCATCAATCGCCTTTACTTCTGAGATTGCCGCTAAGGAAGACGCGAGTCAGAAGACTGCCGATCATTGTTTTCGGCTTCTCTATTCACCCGGCTGTCTTTCTATATTAAGGAATCGCGACTTTCACGTGAAAGTGACTCAGTTTCAGGAGCTGTATTAGAATGTATACTGTACCCCAGTGTTAGCGAGAGGGAAATTTTAAATCCATCTTAACTCTGCTACTGAATGCAAAGTAATTCTGCATCGGTCATTCAACTGCAAGCACGATTTCAAACTTTTCTCTGACAAGTGTTCTTATCCATTTTAGATCCTCATTGTAACACATCACTCCTCGTTTCCCTACCATACACAGTGATCGTTTTGATTCCTCACAGAACCATGTGCTGTTTAGTGCTAAGGAAACAGTGTAGATACTTAAAGTACTTAGACCTGTTTCCTCTAACAAATGCATGTGTCATTTCAACACTTACTATTGTTTCCCAGTAAGCCTTTTCATTGGAGCTTCTATAATGCAGATTATAAGAAGGTGCACATACAGGCACAAGCACTATGCACGAACCGCTGTTAACCGCGGATTCCGATTCAATCGCATCAATCGCCTTTACTTCTGAGATTGCCGGTAAGGAAGACGCGAGTCAGAAGACTGCCTTACACTCTATTGCGGCTTCTTATTCAGCCCTCTACTGTCCTATATAACGATTCGCGGTTAACGCATGTAAGGGACTCAGTTTCAGGAGCTGTACGAGAACGTATGCTGAACCCCAATGTCAGTGAGACGAAAAATGTAAATCCCACTTTGCTCTGCAACTGAATACAAAGTATGTCTGCATCGGTCATTCACCTGCAAGCACGATTTCAAACTTTTCTCTGAGAAGTGTTCTTATCCATTTGAGATCCTCTATGTTACACAGTCACTCCTCGTTTCCTTACTCTACACAGTGATCGTTTTGATTCCTCACAGAACCATGTGCTGTTCAGTGCTAAGGAAACAGTGTAGATACTTAAAGTACTTAGACCTGTTTCCTCTAACAAATGCATGTGTCATTTCAACACTTACTATTGTTTCCCAGTAAGCCTTTTCATTGGAGCTTCTATAATGCAGATTATAAGAAGGTGCACATACCGGCACATGCTCTATGCACGAACCGCTGTTAACTTCGGATTCCGATTCAATCGCATCAATCGCCTTTACTTCTGAGATTGCCGCTAAGGAAGACGCGAGTCAGAAGACTGCCTTACACTCTATAGCGGCTTCACTATTCAGCCCTCTGCTGTCCTATATAACAAATCGCGAATAACGCATGTAAGGAACTCAGTTTCAGGAGCTGTACGAGAATGTATGCTGAACCCCAAAGTTTTTGAGACGAAAAATTTAAATCCCACTTTGCTCTGCAACTGAATACAAAGTATGTCTGCATTGGTCATTCACCTGCAAGCACGATTTCAAACTTTTCTCTGAGAAGTGTTCTTATCCATTTGAGATCCTTTATGAAACACAGTCACTCCTCGTTTCCTTTCCATACAGAGTGATCTTTATGATTCTTCACAGAACCATGTGCTGTTCAGTGCTAAGGAAACAGTGTAGATGCTTAAAGTAATTAGAGATGTTTCCTCTATCAAATGCATCTGAATTTCCACCTCTTACAATTCTTTCCCAAGAAACTTTTTATTGGAGCTTCCTCCATGCAAATTATAAGAAGGTGCACATACCGGCACAAGCACTATGCACGAACCGCTGTTAACCGCGGATTCCAATTCAATCGCATCAATCGCCTTTACTTCTGAGTTTGCCGCTAAGGAAGAAGCGAGTCAGAAGACTGCCGATCACTGTATAGCGGCTTCTCTATTCACCCGGCTGTCTTTCTATATTAAGGAATCGCGAAAAACACGTGAAAATGAGTCTGTTTCAGGAGCTGTATGAGAATGTATACTGGACATCAGTGTTAGTGAGAGGGAAATTTTAAATCCCACTACTTTTCTGCTACTGAATGCAAAGTATGTCTGCATCAGTCATTCACCTGCAAGCACGATTTTAAACTTTTCTCTGACAACTGTTGTTATCCATTTTAGATCCTCATTGTAACACATCACTCCTCGTTTCCCTACCATACACAGTGATCGTTTTAATTCCACACAAATCCATGTGCTGTTCAGTGCTAAGGAAACAGTGTAGATGCTTAAACTACTTATAGATGTTTCCTCTACCAAATGCATCTGAATTTAAACCTCTTACAATTCTTTCCCAATAAACTTTTTATTGGAGCTTCCTTCATGCAAATTATTAGAAGGTGCACATACAGGCACATGCTCTATGCACGAACCGCTGTTAACCGCGGATTCCGATTCAATCGCATCAATCGCCTTTACTTCTGAGATTGCCGCTAAGGAAGACGCGAGTCAGAAGACTGCCTTACACTCTATTGCGGCTTCTTATTCAGCCGTCTACTGTCCTATATAACGATTCGTTGTTAACGCATGTAAGGGACTCAGTTTCAGGAGCTGTATGAGAACGTATGCTGAACCCCAATGTCAGTGAGACGAAAAATTTAAATCCCACTTTGCTCCGCAACTGAATACAAAGTATGTCTGCATCGGTCATTCACCTGCAAGCACGATTTCAATCTTTTCTCTGAGAAGTGTTCTTATTCATTTGAGATCCTCTATGTTACACAGTCACTCCTCGTTTCCTTACTCTACACAGTGATCGTTTTGATTCTTCACAGAACCATATGCTGTTCAGTGCTAAGGAAACAGTGTAGATACTTAAAGTACTTAAACCTGTTTCCTCTAACAAATGCATGTGTCATTTCAACACTTACTATTGTTTCCCAGTAAGCCTTTTCATTGGAGCTTCTATAATGCAGATTATAAGAAGGTGCACATACCGGCACATGCTCTATGCACGAACCGCTGTTAACCGCGGATTCCGATTCAATCGCATCAATCGCCTTTACTTCTGAGATTGCCGCTAAGGAAGACGCGAGTCAGAAGACTGCCTTACACTCTATAGCGGCTTCACTATTCAGCCCTCTGCTGTCCTATATAACAAATCGCGAATAACGCATGTAAGGAACTCAGTTTCAGGAGATGTACGAGAATGTATGCTGAACCCCAAAGTTTTTGAGACGAAAAATTTAAATCCCACTTTGCTCTGCAACTGAATACAAAGTATGTCTGCATTGGTCATTCAACTGCAAGCACGATTTCAAACTTTTCTCTGAGAAGTGTTCTTATCCATTTGAGATCCATTATGTAACACAGTCACTCCTCGTTTCCTTTCCATACAGAGTGATCTTTATGATTCTTCACAGAACCATGTGCTGTTCAGTGCTAAGGAAACAGTGTAGATGCTTAAAGTAATTAGAGATGTTTCCTCTATCAAATGCATCTGAATTTCCACCTCTTACAATTCTTTCCCAAGAAACTTTTTATTGGAGCTTCCTCCATGCAAATTATAAGAAGGTGCACATACCGGCACAAGCACTATGCACGAACCGCTGTTAACCGCGGATTCCAATTCAATCGCATCAATCGCCTTTACTTCTGAGTTTGCCGCTAAGGAAGAAGCGAGTCAGAAGACTGCCGATCACTGTATAGCGGCTTCTCTATTCACCCGGCTGTCTTTCTATATTAAGGAATCGCGAAAAACACGTGAAAATGAGTCTGTTTCAGGAGCTGTATGAGAATGTATACTGGACATCAGTGTTAGTGAGAGGGAAATTTTAAATCCCACTACTTTTCTGCTACTGAATGCAAAGTATGTCTGCATCAGTCATTCACCTGCAAGCACGATTTCAAACTTTTCTCTGACAACTGTTGTTATACAATTTAGATCCTCATTGTAACACAGTCAACCCTCGTTTCCTTACTCTACCCAGTGATCCTTTTGATTCTCCACAGAAACATATGCTGTCTAGTGCCAAGGAAACAGTGTAGATGCTTAAAGTACTTATAGATGTTTCCTCTACCAAATGCATCTGTATTTCCTCCTATTACAATTGTTTCCCAAAACCTTTTCATTTGAACCTGTAGAATGCAAATTATACGAACGTGCACATACCGGCACAAGCACTATGCACGAACCGCTGTTAACCGCGGATTCCGATTCAATCGCATCAATCGCCTTTACTTCTGAGATTGCCGGTAAGGAAGACGCGAGTCAGAAGACTGCCTTACACTCTATAGCGGCTTCTTATTCAGCCGTCTACTGTCCTATATAACGATTCGCGGTTAACGCATGTAAGGGACTCAGTTTCAGGAGCTGTACGAGAACGTATACTGAACCCCAATGTTAGTGAGACGTAAAATTTAAATCCCACTTTGCTCTGCAACTGAATACAAAGTATGTCTGCATCGGTCATTCACCTGCAAGCACGATTTCAAACTTTTCTCTGACCTCTGTTCTTATCCATTTTAGTTCCTCTATGTAACACAGTCACTCCTCGTTTCCTTTCCGTACAGAGTGATCTTTATGATTCTTCACAGAACCATGTGCTGTTCAGTGCTAAGGAAACAGTGTAGATGCTTAAAGTACTTATAGATGTTTCCTCTACCAAATGCATCTGTATTTCCTCCTCTTACAATTGTTTCCCAATAATCTTTTCATTTGAACCTGTAGAATGCAAATTATAAGAAGGTGCACATAACGGCACAAGCACTATGCACGAACCGCTGTTAACCGCGGATTCCGATTCAATCGCATCAATCGCCTTTACTTCTGAGATTGCCGGTAAGGAAGACGCGAGTCAGAAGACTGCCGATCATTGTTTTCGGCTTCTCTATTCACCCGGCTGTCTTTCTATATTAAGGAATCGCGACTTTCACGTGAAAGTGACTCAGTATCAGGAGCTGTATTAGAATGTATACTGTACCCCAGTGTTAGCGAGAGGGAAATTTTAAATCCATCTTAACTCTGCTACTGAATGCAAAGTAATTCTGCATCGGTCATTCAACTGCAAGCACGATTTCAAACTTTTCTCTGACAAGTGTTGTTATCCATTTTAGATCCTCATTGTAACACATCACTCCTCGTTTCCCTACCATACACAGTGATCGTTTTGATTCCTCACAGAACCATGTGCTGTTTAGTGCTAAGGAAACAGTGTAGATACTTAAAGTACTTAGACCTGTTTCCTCTAACAAATGCATGTGTCATTTCAACACTTACTATTGTTTCCCAGTAAGCCTTTTCATTGGAGCTTCTATAATGCAGATTATAAGAAGGTGCACATACCGGCACAAGCACTATGCACGAACCGCTGTTAACCGCGGATTCCGATTCAATCGCATCAATCGCCTTTACTTCTGAGATTGCCGCTAAGGAAGACGCGAGTCAGAAGACTGCCGATCATTGTTTTCGGCTTCTCTATTCACCCGGCTGTCTCTCTATATTAAGGAATCGCGACTTTCACGTGAAAGTGACTCAGTTTCAGGAGCTGTATTAGAATGTATACTGTACCCCAGTGTTAGCGAGAGGGAAATTTTAAATCCATCTTAACTCTGCTACTGAATGCAAAGTAATTCTGCATCGGTCATTCAACTGCAAGCACGATTTCAAACTTTTCTCTGACAAGTGTTGTTATCCATTTTAGATCCTCATTGTAACACATCACTCCTCGTTTCCCTACCATACACAGTGATCATTTTGATTCCTCACAGAACCATGTGCTGTTTAGTGCTAAGGAAACAGTGTAGATACTTAAAGTACTTAGACCTGTTTCCTCTAACAAATGCATGTGTCATTTCAACACTTACTATTGTTTCCCAGTAAGCCTTTTCATTGGAGCTTCTATAATGCAGATTATAAGAAGGTGCACATACAGGCACAAGCACTATGCACGAACCGCTGTTAACCGCGGATTCCGATTCAATCGCATCAATCGCCTTTACTTCTGAGATTGCCGGTAAGGAAGACGCGAGTCAGAAGACTGCCTTACACTCTATTGCGGCTTCTTATTCAGCCCTCTACTGTCCTATATAACGATTCGCGGTTAACGCATGTAAGGGACTCAGTTTCAGGAGCTGTACGAGAACGTATGCTGAACCCCAATGTTAGTGAGACGAAAAATTTAAATCCCACTTTGCTCTGCAACTGAATACAAAGTATGTCTGCATCGGTCATTCACCTGCAAGCACGATTTCAAACTTTTCTCTGAGAAGTGTTCTTATCCATTTGAGATCCTCTATGTTACACAGTCACTCCTCGTTTCCTTACTCTACACAGTGATCGTTTTGATTCCTCACAGAACCATGTGCTGTTCAGTGCTAAGGAAACAGTGTAGATACTTAAAGTACTTAGACCTGTTTCCTCTAACAAATGCATGTGTCATTTCAACACTTACTATTGTTTCCCAGTAAGCCTTTTCATTGGAGCTTCTATAATGCAGATTATAAGAAGGTGCACATACCGGCACATGCTCTATGCACGAACCGCTGTTAACCGCGGATTCCGATTCAATCGCATCAATCGCCTTTACTTCTGAGATTGCCGCTAAGGAAGACGCGAGTCAGAAGACTGCCTTACACTCTATAGCGGCTTCACTATTCAGCTCTCTGCTGTCCTATATAACAAATCGCGAATAACGCATGTAAGGAACTCAGTTTCAGGAGCTGTACGAGAATGTATGCTGAACCCCAAAGTTTTTGAGACGAAAAATTTAAATCCCACTTTGCTCTGCAACTGAATACAAAGTATGTCTGCATTGGTCATTCACCTGCAAGCACGATTTCAAACTTTTCTCTGACAACTGTTCTTATCCATTTTAGTTCCTCTATGTAACACAGTCACTCCTCGTTTCCTTTCCATACAGAGTGATCTTTATGATTCTTCACAGAACCATGTGCTGTTCAGTGCTAAGGAAACAGTGTAGATGCTTAAAGTACTTATAGATGTTTCCTCTACCAAATGCATCTGTATTTCCTCCTCTTACAATTCTTTCCCAAGAAACTTTTTATTGGAGCTTCCTCCATGCAAATTATAAGAAGGTGCACATACCGGCACAAGCACTATGCACGAACCGCTGTTAACCGCGGATTCCAATTCAATCGCATCAATCGCCTTTACTTCTGAGTTTGCCGCTAAGGAAGACGCGAGTCAGAAGACTGCCGATCACTGTATAGCGGCTTCTCTATTCACCCGGCTGTCTTTCTATATTAAGGAATCGCGAAAAACACGTGAAAATGAGTCTGTTTCAGGAGCTGTATGAGAATGTATACTGGACATCAGTGTTAGTGAGAGGGAAATTTTAAATCCCACTACTTTTCTGCTACTGAATGCAAAGTATGTCTGCATCAGTCATTCACCTGCAAGCACGATTTCAAACTTTTCTCTGACAACTGTTGTTATCCATTTTAGATCCTCATTGTAACACATCACTCCTCGTTTCCCTACCATACACAGTGATCGTTTTAATTCCACACAAATCCATGTGCTGTTCAGTGCTAAGGAAACAGTGTAGATGCTTAAACTACTTATAGATGTTTCCTCTACCAAATGCATCTGTATTTCCTCCTCTTACAATTGTTTCCCAATAATCTTTTCATTTGAACCTGTAGAATGCAAATTATAAGAAGGTGCACATACCGGCACAAGCACTATGCACGAACCGCCGTTAACCGCGGATTCCGATTCAATCGCATCAATCGCCTTTACTTCTGAGATTGCCGCTAAGGAAGACGCGAGTCAGAAGACTGCCGATCATTGTTTTCGGCTTCTCTATTCACCCGGCTGTCTTTCTATATTAAGGAATCGCGACTTTCACGTGAAAGTGACTCAGTTTCAGGAGCTGTATTAGAATGTATACTGTACCCCAGTGTTAGCGAGAGGGAAATTTTAAATCCATCTTAACTCTGCTACTGAATGCAAAGTAATTCTGCATCGGTCATTCAACTGCAAGCACGATTTCAAACTTTTCTCTGACAAGTGTTGTTATCCATTTTAGATCCTCATTGTAACACATCACTCCTCGTTTCCCTACCATACACAGTGATCGTTTTGATTCCTCACAGAACCATGTGCTGTTTAGTGCTAAGGAAACAGTGTAGATACTTAAAGTACTTAGACCTGTTTCCTCTAACAAATGCATGTGTCATTTCAACACTTACTATTGTTTCCCAGTAAGCCTTTTTATTGGAGCTTCCTCCATGCAAATTATAAGAAGGTGCACATACCGGCACAAGCACTATGCACGAACCGCTGTTAACCGCGGATTCCAATTCAATCGCATCAATCGCCTTTACTTCTGAGTTTGCCGCTAAGGAAGACGCGAGTCAGAAGACTGCCGATCACTGTATAGCGGCTTCTCTATTCACCCGGCTGTCTTTCTATATTAAGGAATCGCGAAAAACACGTGAAAATGAGTCTGTTTCAGGAGCTGTATGAGAATGTATACTGGACATCAGTGTTAGTGAGAGGGAAATTTTAAATCCCACTACTTTTCTGCTACTGAATGCAAAGTATGTCTGCATCAGTCATTCACCTGCAAGCACGATTTCAAACTTTTCTCTGACAACTGTTGTTATACAATTTAGATCCTCATTGTAACACAGTCAACCCTCGTTTCCTTACTCTACCCAGTGATCCTTTTGATTCTCCACAGAAACATATGCTGTCTAGTGCCAAGGAAACAGTGTAGATGCTTAAAGTACTTATAGATGTTTCCTCTACCAAATGCATCTGTATTTCCTCCTATTACAATTGTTTCCCAAAATCTTTTCATTTGAACCTGTAGAATGCAAATTATACGAACGTGCACATACCGGCACAAGCACTATGCACGAACCGCTGTTAACCGCGGATTCCGATTCAATCGCATCAATCGCCTTTACTTCTGAGATTGCCGCTAAGGAAGAAGCGAGTCAGAAGACTGCCGATCACTGTATAGCGGCTTCTCTATTCACCCGGCTGTCTTTCTATATTAAGGAATCGCGAAAAACACGTGAAAATGACTCTGTTTCAGGAGCTGTATGAGAATGTATACTGGACATCAGTGTTAGTGAGAGGGAAACTTTAAATCCCACTACTTTTCTGCTACTGAATGCAAAGTATGTCTGCATCAGTCATTCACCTGCAAGCACGATTTCAAACTTTTCTCTGACAACTGTTGTTATCCATTTTAGATCCTCATTGTAACACATCACTCCTCGTTTCCCTACCATACACAGTGATCGTTTTAATTCCACACAAATCCATGTGCTGTTCAGTGCTAAGGAAACAGTGTAGATGCTTAAACTACTTATAGATGTTTCCTCTACCAAATGCATCTGTATTTCCTCCTCTTACAATTGTTTCCCAATAATCTTTTCATTTGAACCTGTAGAATGCAAATTATAAGAAGGTGCACATACCGGCACATGCTCTATGCACGAACCGCCGTTAACCGCGGATTCCGATTCAATCGCATCAATCGCCTTTACTTCTGAGATTGCCGCTAAGGAAGACGCGAGTCAGAAGACTGCCTTACACTCTATAGCGGCTTCTTATTCAGCCGTCTACTGTCCTAGATAAAGATCGCGGTTAGCGCATGTAAGGGACTCAGTTTCAGGAGATGTACGAGAATGTATGCTGAACCCCAAAGTTTTTGAGACGAAAAATTTAAATCCCACTTTGCTCTGCAACTGAATGCAAAGCATGTCTGCATCGGTCATTCACCTGCAAGCACGATTTCAAACTTTTCTCTGAGAAGTGTTCTTATCCATTTGAGATCCATTATGTAACACAGTCACTCCTCGTTTCCTTACTCTACAAAGTGATCGTTTTGTTTCTCCACAGAACCATATGCTGTTTAGTGCTAAGGAAACAGTGTAGATGCTTAAACTACTTATAGATGTTTCCTCTACCAAATGCATCTGAATTTAAACCTCTTACAATTCTTTCCCAATAAACTTTTTATAGGAGCTTCCTTCATGCAAATTATTAGAAGGTGCACATACAGGCACATGCTCTATGCACGAACCGCTGTTAACCGCGGATTCCGATTCAATCGCATCAATCGCGTTTACTTCTGAGATTGCCGCTAAGGAAGACGCGAGTCAGAAGACTGCCTTACACTCTATAGCGGCTTCTTATTCAGCCGTCTACTGTCCTATATAACGATTCGCGGTTAACGCATGTAAGGGACTCAGTTTCAGGAGCTGTATGAGAACGTATGCTGAACCCCAATGTCAGTGAGACGAAAAATTTAAATCCCACTTTGCTCCGCAACTGAATACAAAGTATGTCTGCATCGGTCATTCACCTGCAAGCACGATTTCAATCTTTTCTCTGAGAAGTGTTCTTATTCATTTGAGATCCTCTATGTTACACAGTCACTCCTCGTTTCCTTACTCTACACAGTGATCGTTTTGATTCTTCACAGAACCATATGCTGTTCAGTGCTAAGGAAACAGTGTAGATACTTAAAGTACTTAGACCTGTTTCCTCTAAAAAATGCATGTGTCATTTCAACACTTACTATTGTTTCCCAGTAAGCCTTTTCATTGGAGCTTCTATAATGCAGATTATAAGAAGGTGCACATACCGGCACATGCTCTATGCACGAACCGCTGTTAACCGCAGATTCCGACTCAATCGAATCAATTGCCTTTACTTCTGAGATTGCCGCTAAGGAAGACTCGAGACTGAGGACGGCCTTACACTCTATAGCGGCTTCTTATTCAGCCGTCTACTGTCCTATATAACGATTCGCGGTTAACGCATGTAAGGGACTCAGTTTCAGGAGCTGTACGAGAACGTATGCTGAACCCCAATGTTAGTGAGATGAAAAATTTAAATCCTACTTTGCTCTGCAACTGAATACAAAGTATGTCTGCATCGGTCATTCACCTGCAAGCACGATTTCAAACTTTTCTCTGAGAAGTGTTCTTATCCATTTGAGATCCTCTATGTTACACAGTCACTCCTCGTTTCCTTACTCTACACAGTGATCGTTTTGATTCCTCACAGAACCATATGCTGTTTAGTGCCAAGGAAACAGTGTAGATGCTTAAAGTAATTAGAGTTGTTTCCTCTACCAAATGCATCTGAATTTCCACCTCTTACAATTCTTTCCCAGTAAGCCTTTTCATTGGAGCTTCTATAATGCAGATTATAAGAAGGTGCACATACCGGCACATGCTCTATGCACGAACCGCTGTTAACCGCGGATTCCGATTCAATCGCATCAATCGCCTTTACTTCTGAGATTGCCGCTAAGGAAGACTCGAGACAGAGGACGGCCTTACACTCTATAGCGGCTTCTTATTCAGCCCTCTACTGTCCTATATAACGATTCGCGGTTAACGCATGTAAGGGACTCAGTTTCAGGAGCTGTACGAGAACGTATGCTGAACCCCAATGTTAGTGAGATGAAAAATTTAAATCCCACTTTGCTCTGCAACTGAATACAAAGTATGTCTGCATCGGTCATTCACCTGCAAGCACGATTTCAAACTTTTCTCTGAGAAGTGTTCTTATCCATTTGAGATCATCTATGTTACACAGTCACTCCTCGTTTCCTTACTCTACACAGTGATTGTTTTGATTCCTCACAGAACCATATGCTGTTTAGTGCCAAGGAAACAGTGTAGATGCTTAAACTACTTATAGATGTTTCCTCTACCAAATGCATCTGAATTTCCACCTCTTACAATTCTTTCCCAGTAAGCCTTTTCATTGGAGCTTCTATAATGCAGATTATAAGAAGGTGCACATACCGGCACATGCTCTATGCACGAACCGCTGTTAACCGCGGATTCCGATTCAATCGAATCAATTGCCTTTACTTCTGAGATTGCCGCTAAGGAAGACTCGAGACAGAGGACGGCCTTACACTCTATAGCGGCTTCTTATTCAGCCCTCTACTGTCCTATATAACGATTCGCGGTTTACGCATGTAAGGGACTCAGTTTCAGGAGCTGTACGAGAACGTATGCTGAACCCCAATGTTAGTGAGATGAAAAATTTAAATCCTACTTTGCTCTGCAAAAGAATACAAAGTATGTCTGCATCGGTCATTCACCTGCAAGCACGATTTCAAACTTTTCTCTGACAACTGTTGTTATACAATTTAGATCCTCTATGTTACACAGTCACTCCTCGTTTCCTTACTCTACACAGTGATCGTTTTGATTCCTCACAGAACCATATGCTGTTTAGTGCCAAGGAAACAGTGTAGATGCTTAAACTACTTATAGATGTTTCCTCTACCAAATGCATCTGAATTTCCACATCTTAAAATTCTTTCCCAATAAACTTTTTATAGGAGCTTCCTTCATGCAAATTATTAGAAGGTGCACATACCGGCACAAGCACTATGCACGAACCGCTGTTAACCGCGGATTCCGATTCAATCGCATCAATCGCCTTTACTTCTGAGATTGCCGCTAAGGAAGACGCGAGTCAGAAGACTGCCTTACACTCTATAGCGGCTTCTTATTCAGCCGTCTACTGTCCTATATAACGATTCGCGGTTTACGCATGTAAGGGACTCAGTTTCAGGAGCTGTACGAGAACGTATGCTGAACCCCAATGTTAGTGAGACGTAAAATTTAAATCCCACTTTGCTCTGCAACTGAATACAAAGTATGTCTGCATCGGTCATTCACCTGCAAGCACGATTTCAAACTTTTCTCTGACAACTGTTCTTATCCATTTTAGTTCCTCTATGTAACACAGTCACTCCTCGTTTCCTTTCCATACAGAGTGATCTTTATGATTCTTCACAGAACCATGTGCTGTTCAGTGCTAAGGAAACAGTGTAGATGCTTAAAGTACTTATAGATGTTTCCTCTACCAAATGCATCTGTATTTCCTCCTCTTACAATTGTTTCCCAAAATCTTTTCATTTGAACCTGTAGAATGCAAATTATAAGAAGGTGCACATACCGGCACAAGCACTATGCACGATCCGCCGTTAACCGCGGATTCCGATTCAATCGCATCAATCGCCTTTACTTCTGAGATTGCCGCTAAGGAAGACGCGAGTCAGAAGACTGCCGATCATTGTTTTCGGCTTCTCTATTCACCCGGCTGTCTTTCTATATTAAGGAATCGCGACTTTCACTTGAAAGTGACTCAGTTTCAGGAGCTGTATTAGAATGTATACTGTACCCCAGTGTTAGCGAGAGGGAAATTTTAAATCCATCTTAACTCTGCTACTGAATGCAAAGTAATTCTGCATCGGTCATTCAACTGCAAGCACGATTTCAAACTTTTCTCTGACAACTGTTGTTATCCATTTTAGATCCTCATTGTAACACATCACTCCTCGTTTCCCTACCATACACAGTGATCGTTTTGATTCCTCACAGAACCATGTGCTGTTTAGTGCTAAGGAAACAGTGTAGATACTTAAAGTACTTAGACCTGTTTCCTCTAACAAATGCATGTGTCATTTCAACACTTACTATTGTTTCCCAGTAAGCCTTTTCATTGGAGCTTCTATAATGCAGATTATAAGAAGGTGCACATACCGGCACATGCTCTATGCACGAACCGCTGTTAACCGCGGATTCCGATTCAATCGCATCAATCGCCTTTACTTCTGAGATTGCCGCTAAGGAAGACGCGAGTCAGAAGACTGCCTTACACTCTATAGCGGCTTCACCATTCAGCCCTCTGCTGTCCTATATAACAAATCGCGAATAACGCATGTAAGGAACTCAGTTTCAGGAGCTGTACGAGAATGTATGCTGAACCCCAAAGTTTTTGAGACGAAAAATTTAAATCCCACTTTGCTCTGCAACTGAATACAAAGTATGTCTGCATTGGTCATTCACCTGCAAGCACGATTTCAAACTTTTCTCTGACAACTGTTCTTATCCATTTGAGATCCTTTATGTAACACAGTCACTCCTCGTTTCCTTTCCATACAGAGTGATCTTTATGATTCTTCACAGAACCATGTGCTGTTCAGTGCTAAGGAAACAGTGTAGATGCTTAAAGTAATTAGAGATGTTTCCTCTATCAAATGCATCTGAATTTCCACCTCTTACAATTCTTTCCCAAGAAACTTTTCATTGGAGCTTCTATAATGCAAATTATAAGAAGGTGCACATACCGGCACAAGCACTATGCACGAACCGCTGTTAACCGCGGATTCCAATTCAATCGCATCAATCGCCTTTACTTCTGAGTTTGCCGCTAAGGAAGAAGCGAGTCAGAAGACTGCCGATCACTGTATAGCGGCTTCTCTATTCACCCGGCTGTCTTTCTATATTAAGGAATCGCGAAAAACACGTGAAAATGAGTCTGTTTCAAGAGCTGTATGAGAATGTATACTGGACATCAGTGTTAGTGAGAGGGAAATTTTAAATCCCACTACTTTTCTGCTACTGAATGCAAAGTATGTCTGCATCAGTCATTCACCTGCAAGCACGATTTCAAACTTTTCTCTGACAACTGTTGTTATACAATTTAGATCCTCATTGTAACACAGTCAACCCTCGTTTCCTTACTCTACCCAGTGATCCTTTTGATTCTCCACAGAAACATATGCTGTCTAGTGCCAAGGAAACAGTGTAGATGCTTAAAGTACTTATAGATGTTTCCTCTACCAAATGCATCTGTATTTCCTCCTATTACAATTGTTTCCCAAAATCTTTTCATTTGAACCTGTAGAATGCAAATTATACGAACGTGCACATACCGGCACAAGCACTATGCACGAACCGCTGTTAACCGCGGATTCCTATTCAATCGCATCAATCGCCTTTACTTCTGAGATTGCCGGTAAGGAAGACGCGAGTCAGAAGACTGCCTTACACTCTATAGCGGCTTCTTATTCAGCCGTCTACTGTCCTATATAACGATTCGCGGTTAACGCATGTAAGGGACTCAGTTTCAGGAGCTGTACGAGAACGTATGCTGAACCCCAATGTTAGTGAGACGAAAAATTTAAATCCCACTTTGCTCTGCAACTGAATACAAAGTATGTCTGCATCGGTCATTCACCTGCAAGCACGATTTCAAACTTTTCTCTGAGAAGTGTTCTTATCCATTTGAGATCCTCTATGTTACACAGTCACTCCTCGTTTCCTTACTCTACACAGTGATCGTTTTGATTCCTCACAGAACCATGTGCTGTTCAGTGCTAAGGAAACAGTGTAGATACTTAAAGTACTTAGACCTGTTTCCTCTAACAAATGCATGTGTCATTTCAACACTTACTATTGTTTCCCAGTAAGCCTTTTCATTGGAGCTTCTATAATGCAGATTATAAGAAGGTGCACATACCGGCACATGCTCTATGCACGAACCGCTGTTAACCGCGGATTCCGATTCAATCGCATCAATCGCCTTTACTTCTGAGATTGCCGCTAAGGAAGACGCGAGTCAGAAGACTGCCTTACACTCTATAGCGGCTTCACTATTCAGCCCTCTGCTGTCCTATATAACAAATCGCGAATAACGCATGTAAGGAACTCAGTTTCAGGAGCTGTACGAGAATGTATGCTGAACCCCAAAGTTTTTGAGACGAAAAATTTAAATCCCACTTTGCTCTGCAACTGAATACAAAGTATGTCTGCATTGGTCATTCACCTGCAAGCACGATTTCAAACTTTTCTCTGACAACTGTTCTTATCCATTTTAGTTCCTCTATGTAACACAGTCACTCCTCGTTTCTTTTCCATACAGAGTGATCTTTATGATTCTTCACAGAACAATGTGCTGTTCAGTGCTAAGGAAACAGTGTAGATGCTTAAAGTACTTATAGATGTTTCCTCTACCAAATGCATCTGTATTTCCTCCTCTTACAATTCTTTCCCAAGAAACTTTTTATTGGAGCTTCCTCCATGCAAATTATAAGAAGGTGCACATACCGGCACAAGCACTATGCACGAACCGCTGTTAACCGCGGATTCCAATTCAATCGCATCAATCGCCTTTACTTCTGAGTTTGCCGCTAAGGAAGAAGCGAGTCAGAAGACTGCCGATCACTGTATAGCGGCTTCTCTATTCACCCGGCTGTCTTTCTATATTAAGGAATCGCGAAAAACACGTGAAAATGAGTCTGTTTCAGGAGCTGTATGAGAATGTATACTGGACATCAGTGTTAGTGAGAGGGAAATTTTAAATCCCACTACTTTTCTGCTACTGAATGCAAAGTATGTCTGCATCAGTCATTCACCTGCAAGCACGATTTCAAACTTTTCTCTGACAACTGTTGTTATCCATTTTAGATCCTCATTGTAACACATCACTCCTCGTTTCCCTACCATACACAGTGATCGTTTTAATTCCACACAAATCCATGTGCTGTTCAGTGCTAAGGAAACAGTGTAGATGCTTAAACTACTTATAGATGTTTCCTCTACCAAATGCATCTGTATTTCCTCCTCTTACAATTGTTTCCCAATAATCTTTTCATTTGAACCTGTAGAATGCAAATTATAAGAAGGTGCACATACCGGCACATGCTCTATGCACGAACCGCCGTTAACCGCGGATTCCGATTCAATCGCATCAATCGCCTTTACTTCTGAGATTGCCGCTAAGGAAGACGCGAGTCAGAAGACTGCCTTACACTCTATAGCGGCTTCTTATTCAGCCGTCTACTGTCCTAGATAAAGATCGCGGTTAGCGCATGTAAGGGACTCAGTTTCAGGAGATGTACGAGAATGTATGCTGAACCCCAAAGTTTTTGAGACGAAAAATTTAAATCCCACTTTGCTCTGCAACTGAATGCAAAGCATGTCTGCATCGGTCATTCACCTGCAAGCACGATTTCAAACTTTTCTCTGAGAAGTGTTCTTATCCATTTTAGATCAATTATGTAACACAGTCACTCCTCGTTTCCTTACTCTACAAAGTGATCGTTTTGTTTCTCCACAGAACCATATGCTGTTTAGTGCTAAGGAAACAGTGTAGATGCTTAAACTACTTATAGATGTTTCCTCTACCAAATGCATCTGAATTTAAACCTCTTACAATTCTTTCCCAATAAACTTTTTATAGGAGCTTCCTTCATGCAAATTATTAGAAGGTGCACATACAGGCACATGCTCTATGCACGAACCGCTGTTAACCGCGGATTCCGATTCAATCGCATCAATCGCGTTTACTTCTGAGATTGCCGCTAAGGAAGACGCGAGTCAGAAGACTGCCTTACACTCTATAGCGGCTTCTTATTCAGCCGTCTACTGTCCTATATAACGATTCGTTTTTAACGCATGTAAGGGACTCAGTTTCAGGAGCTGTATGAGAACGTATGCTGAACCCCAATGTCAGTGAGACGAAAAATTTAAATCCCACTTTGCTCCGCAACTGAATACAAAGTATGTCTGCATCGGTCATTCACCTGCAAGCACGATTTCAATCTTTTCTCTGAGAAGTGTTCTTATTCATTTGAGATCCTCTATGTTACACAGTCACTCCTCGTTTCCTTACTCTACACAGTGATCGTTTTGATTCTTCACAGAACCATATGCTGTTCAGTGCTAAGGAAACAGTGTAGATACTTAAAGTACTTAGACCTGTTTCCTCTAAAAAATGCATGTGTCATTTCAACACTTACTATTGTTTCCCAGTAAGCCTTTTCATTGGAGCTTCTATAATGCAGATTATAAGAAGGTGCACATACCGGCACATGCTCTATGCACGAACCGCTGTTAACCGCGGATTCCGACTCAATCGAATCAATTGCCTTTACTTCTGAGATTGCCGCTAAGGAAGACTCGAGACAGAGGACGGCCTTACACTCTATAGCGGCTTCTTATTCAGCCGTCTACTGTCCTATATAACGATTCGCGGTTAACGCATGTAAGGGACTCAGTTTCAGGAGCTGTACGAGAACGTATGCTGAACCCCAATGTTAGTGAGATGAAAAATTTAAATCCTACTTTGCTCTGCAACTGAATACAAAGTATGTCTGCATCGGTCATTCACCTGCAAGCACGATTTCAAACTTTTCTCTGAGAAGTGTTCTTATCCATTTGAGATCCTCTATGTTACACAGTCACTCCTCGTTTCCTTACTCTACACAGTGATCGTTTTGATTCCTCACAGAACCATATGCTGTTTAGTGCCAAGGAAACAGTGTAGATGCTTAAACTACTTATAGATGTTTCCTCTACCAAATGCATCTGAATTTCCACCTCTTACAATTCTTTCCCAATAAGCCTTTTCATTGGAGCTTCTATAATGCAGATTATAAGAAGGTGCACATACCGGCACATGCTCTATGCACGAACCGCTGTTAACCGCGGATTCCGATTCAATCGAATCAATTGCCTTTACTTCTGAGATTGCCGCTAAGGAAGACTCGAGACAGAGGACGGCCTTACACTCTATAGCGGCTTCTTATTCAGCCCTCTACTGTCCTATATAACGATTCGCGGTTAACGCATGTAAGGGACTCAGTTTCAGGAGCTGTATGAGAACGTATGCTGAACCCCAATGTCAGTGAGACGAAAAATTTAAATCCCACTTTGCTCCGCAACTGAATACAAAGTATGTCTGCATCGGTCATTCACCTGCAAGCACGATTTCAATCTTTTCTCTGAGAAGTGTTCTTATTCATTTGAGATCCTCTATGTTACACAGTCACTCCTCGTTTCCTTACTCTACACAGTGATCGTTTTGATTCCTCACAGAACCATATGCTGTTTAGTGCCAAGGAAACAGTGTAGATGCTTAAACTACTTATAGATGTTTCCTCTACCAAATGCATCTGAATTTCCACCTCTTAAAATTCTTTCCCAATAAACTTTTTATAGGAGCTTCCTTCATGCAAATTATTAGAAGGTGCACATACCGGCACAAGCACTATGCACGAACCGCTGTTAACCGCGGATTCCGATTCAATCGCATCAATCGCCTTTACTTCTGAGATTGCCGCTAAGGAAGACGCGAGTCAGAAGACTGCCTTACACTCTATAGCGGCTTCTTATTCAGCCGTCTACTGTCCTATATAACGATTCGCGGTTTACGCATGTAAGGGACTCAGTTTCAGGAGCTGTACGAGAACGTATGCTGAACCCCAATGTTAGTGAGACGTAAAATTTAAATCCCACTTTGCTCTGCAACTGAATACAAAGTATGTCTGCATCGGTCATTCACCTGCAAGCACGATTTCAAACTTTTCTCTGACAACTGTTCTTATCCATTTTAGTTCCTCTATGTAACACAGTCACTCCTCGTTTCCTTTCCATACAGAGTGATCTTTATGATTCTTCACAGAACCATGTGCTGTTCAGTGCTAAGGAAACAGTGTAGATGCTTAAAGTACTTATAGATGTTTCCTCTACCAAATGCATCTGTATTTCCTCCTCTTACAATTGTTTCCCAATAATCTTTTCATTTGAACCTGTAGAATGCAAATTATAAGAAGGTGCACATACCGGCACAAGCACTATGCACGATCCGCCGTTAACCGCGGATTCCGATTCAATCGCATCAATCGCCTTTACTTCTGAGATTGCCGCTAAGGAAGACGCGAGTCAGAAGACTGCCGATCATTGTTTTCGGCTTCTCTATTCACCCGGCTGTCTCTCTATATTAAGGAATCGCGACTTTCACTTGAAAGTGACTCAGTTTCAGGAGCTGTATTAGAATGTATACTGTACCCCAGTGTTAGCGAGAGGGAAATTTTAAATCCATCTTAACTCTGCTACTGAATGCAAAGTAATTCTGCATCGGTCATTCAACTGCAAGCACGATTTCAAACTTTTCTCTGACAAGTGTTGTTATCCATTTTAGATCCTCATTGTAACACATCACTCCTCGTTTCCCTACCATACACAGTGATCGTTTTGATTCCTCACAGAACCATGTGCTGTTTAGTGCTAAGGAAACAGTGTAGATACTTAAAGTACTTAGACCTGTTTCCTCTAACAAATGCATGTGTCATTTCAACACTTACTATTGTTTCCCAGTAAGCCTTTTCATTGGAGCTTCTATAATGCAGATTATAAGAAGGTGCACATACCGGCACATGCTCTATGCACGAACCGCTGTTAACCGCGGATTCCGATTCAATCGCATCAATCGCCTTTACTTCTGAGATTGCCGCTAAGGAAGACGCGAGTCAGAAGACTGCCTTACACTCTATAGCGGCTTCACTATTCAGCCCTCTGCTGTCCTATATAACAAATCGCGAATAACGCATGTAAGGAACTCAGTTTCAGGAGCTGTACGAGAATGTATGCTGAACCCCAAAGTTTTTGAGACGAAAAATTTAAATCCCACTTTGCTCTGCAACTGAATACAAAGTATGTCTGCATTGGTCATTCACCTGCAAGCACGATTTCAAACTTTTCTCTGAGAAGTGTTCTTATCCATTTGAGATCCTTTATGTAACACAGTCACTCCTCGTTTCCTTTCCATACAGAGTGATCTTTATGATTCTTCACAGAACCATGTGCTGTTCAGTGCTAAGGAAACAGTGTAGATGCTTAAAGTAATTAGAGATGTTTCCTCTATCAAATGCATCTGAATTTCCACCTCTTACAATTCTTTCCCAAGAAACTTTTCATTGGAGCTTCTATAATGCAAATTATAAGAAGGTGCACATACCGGCACAAGCACTATGCACGAACCGCTGTTAACCGCGGATTCCAATTCAATCGCATCAATCGCCTTTACTTCTGAGTTTGCCGCTAAGGAAGAAGCGAGTCAGAAGACTGCCGATCACTGTATAGCGGCTTCTCTATTCACCCGGCTGTCTTTCTATATTAAGGAATCGCGAAAAACACGTGAAAATGAGTCTGTTTCAGGAGCTGTATGAGAATGTATACTGGACATCAGTGTTAGTGAGAGGGAAATTTTAAATCCCACTACTTTTCTGCTACTGAATGCAAAGTATGTCTGCATCAGTCATTCACCTGCAAGCACGATTTCAAACTTTTCTCTGACAACTGTTGTTATACAATTTAGATCCTCATTGTAACACAGTCAACCCTCGTTTCCTTACTCTACCCAGTGATCCTTTTGATTCTCCACAGAAACATATGCTGTCTAGTGCCAAGGAAACAGTGTAGATGCTTAAAGTACTTATAGATGTTTCCTCTACCAAATGCATCTGTATTTCCTCCTATTACAATTGTTTCCCAAAATCTTTTCATTTGAACCTGTAGAATGCAAATTATACGAACGTGCACATACCGGCACAAGCACTATGCACGAACCGCTGTTAACCGCGGATTCCGATTCAATCGCATCAATCGCCTTTACTTCTGAGATTGCCGGTAAGGAAGACGCGAGTCAGAAGACTGCCTTACACTCTATAGCGGCTTCTTATTCAGCCGTCTACTGTCCTATATAACGATTCGCGGTTAACGCATGTAAGGGACTCAGTTTCAGGAGCTGTACGAGAACGTATGCTGAACCCCAATGTTAGTGAGACGAAAAATTTAAATCCCACTTTGCTCTGCAACTGAATACAAAGTATGTCTGCATCGGTCATTCACCTGCAAGCACGATTTCAAACTTTTCTCTGAGAAGTGTTCTTATCCATTTGAGATCCTCTATGTTACACAGTCACTCCTCGTTTCCTTACTCTACACAGTGATCGTTTTGATTCCTCACAGATCCATGTGCTGTTCAGTGCTAAGGAAACAGTGTAGATACTTAAAGTACTTAGACCTGTTTCCTCTAACAAATGCATGTGTCATTTCAACACTTACTATTGTTTCCCAGTAAGCCTTTTCATTGGAGCTTCTATAATGCAGATTATAAGAAGGTGCACATACCGGCACATGCTCTATGCACGAACCGCTGTTAACCGCGGATTCCGATTCAATCGCATCAATCGCCTTTACTTCTGAGATTGCCGCTAAGGAAGACGCGAGTCAGAAGACTGCCTTACACTCTATAGCGGCTTCACTATTCAGCCCTCTGCTGTCCTATATAACAAATCGCGAATAACGCATGTAAGGAACTCAGTTTCAGGAGCTGTACGAGAATGTATGCTGAACCCCAAAGTTTTTGAGACGAAAAATTTAAATCCCACTTTGCTCTGCAACTGAATACAAAGTATGTCTGCATTGGTCATTCACCTGCAAGCACGATTTCAAACTTTTCTCTGACAACTGTTCTTATCCATTTTAGTTCCTCTATGTAACACAGTCACTCCTCGTTTCTTTTCCATACAGAGTGATCTTTATGATTCTTCACAGAACCATGTGCTGTTCAGTGCTAAGGAAACAGTGTAGATGCTTAAAGTACTTATAGATGTTTCCTCTACCAAATGCATCTGTATTTCCTCCTCTTACAATTCTTTCCCAAGAAACTTTTTATTGGAGCTTCCTCCATGCAAATTATAAGAAGGTGCACATACCGGCACAAGCACTATGCACGAACCGCTGTTAACCGCGGATTCCAATTCAATCGCATCAATCGCCTTTACTTCTGAGTTTGCCGCTAAGGAAGAAGCGAGTCAGAAGACTGCCGATCACTGTATAGCGGCTTCTCTATTCACCCGGCTGTCTTTCTATATTAAGGAATCGCGAAAAACACGTGAAAATGAGTCTGTTTCAGGAGCTGTATGAGAATGTATACTGGACATCAGTGTTAGTGAGAGGGAAATTTTAAATCCCACTACTTTTCTGCTACTGAATGCAAAGTATGTCTGCATCAGTCATTCACCTGCAAGCACGATTTTAAACTTTTCTCTGACAACTGTTGTTATCCATTTTAGATCCTCATTGTAACACATCACTCCTCGTTTCCCTACCATACACAGTGATCGTTTTAATTCCACACAAATCCATGTGCTGTTCAGTGCTAAGGAAACAGTGTAGATGCTTAAACTACTTATAGATGTTTCCTCTACCAAATGCATCTGTATTTCCTCCTCTTACAATTGTTTCCCAATAATCTTTTCATTTGAACCTGTAGAATGCAAATTATAAGAAGGTGCACATACCGGCACAAGCACTATGCACGAACCGCCGTTAACCGCGGATTCCGATTCAATCGCATCAATCGCCTTTACTTCTGAGATTGCCGCTAAGGAAGACGCGAGTCAGAAGACTGCCTTACACTCTATAGCGGCTTCTTATTCAGCCGTCTACTGTCCTAGATAAAGATCGCGGTTAGCGCATGTAAGGGACTCAGTTTCAGGAGATGTACGAGAATGTATGCTGAACCCCAAAGTTTTTGAGACGAAAAATTTAAATCCCACTTTGCTCTGCAACTGAATGCAAAGCATGTCTGCATCGGTCATTCACCTGCAAGCACGATTTCAAACTTTTCTCTGAGAAGTGTTCTTATCCATTTTAGATCCATTATGTAAAACAGTCACTCCTCGTTTCCTTACTCTACAAAGTGATCGTTTTGTTTCTCCACAGAACCATATGCTGTTTAGTGCTAAGGAAACAGTGTAGATGCTTAAACTACTTATAGATGTTTCCTCTACCAAATGCATCTGAATTTAAACCTCTTACAATTCTTTCCCAATAAACTTTTTATTGGAGCTTCCTTCATGCAAATTATTAGAAGGTGCACATACAGGCACATGCTCTATGCACGAACCGCTGTTAACCGCGGATTCCGATTCAATCGCATCAATCGCGTTTACTTCTGAGATTGCCGCTAAGGAAGACGCGAGTCAGAAGACTGCCTTACACTCTATAGCGGCTTCTTATTCAGCCGTCTACTGTCCTATATAACGATTCGTTGTTAACGCATGTAAGGGACTCAGTTTCAGGAGCTGTATGAGAACGTATGCTGAACCCCAATGTCAGTGAGACGAAAAATTTAAATCCCACTTTACTCCGCAACTGAATACAAAGTATGTCTGCATCGGTCATTCACCTGCAAGCACGATTTCAAACTTTTCTCTGAGAAGTGTTCTTATTCATTTGAGATCCTCTATGTTACACAGTCACTCCTCGTTTCCTTACTCTACACAGTGATCGTTTTGATTCTTCACAGAACCATATGCTGTTCAGTGCTAAGGAAACAGTGTAGATACTTAAAGTACTTAGACCTGTTTCCTCTAACAAATGCATGTGTCATTTCAACACTTACTATTGTTTCCCAGTAAGCCTTTTCATTGGAGCTTCTATAATGCAGATTATAAGAAGGTGCACATACCGGCACATGCTCTATGCACGAACCGCTGTTAACCGCGGATTCCGACTCAATCGAATCAATTGCCTTTACTTCTGAGATTGCCGCTAAGGAAGACTCGAGACAGAGGACGGCCTTACACTCTATAGCGGCTTCTTATTCAGCCGTCTACTGTCCTATATAACGATTCGCGGTTAACGCATGTAAGGGACTCAGTTTCAGGAGCTGTACGAGAACGTATGCTGAACCCCAATGTTAGTGAGATGAAAAATTTAAATCCCACTTTGCTCTGCAACTGAATACAAAGTATGTCTGCATCGGTCATTCACCTGCAAGCACGATTTCAAACTTTTCTCTGAGAAGTGTTCTTATCCATTTGAGATCCTCTATGTTACACAGTCACTCCTCGTTTCCTTACTCTACACAGTGATCGTTTTGATTCCTCACAGAACCATATGCTGTTTAGTGCCAAGGAAACAGTGTAGATGCTTAAAGTAATTAGAGTTGTTTCCTCTACCAAATGCATCTGAATTTCCACCTCTTACAATTCTTTCCCAGTAAGCCTTTTCATTGGAGCTTCTATAATGCAGATTATAAGAAGGTGCACATACCGGCACATGCTCTATGCACGAACCGCTGTTAACCGCGGATTCCGATTCAATCGAATCAATTGCCTTTACTTCTGAGATTGCCGCTAAGGAAGACTCGAGACAGAGGACGGCCTTACACTCTATAGCGGCTTCTTATTCAGCCCTCTACTGTCCTATATAACGATTCGCGGTTAACGCATGTAAGGGACTCAGTTTCAGGAGCTGTACGAGAACGTATGCTGAACCCACATGTTAGTGAGATGAAAAATTTAAATCCCACTTTGCTCTGCAACTGAATACAAAGTATGTCTGCATCGGTCATTCACCTGCAAGCACGATTTCAAACTTTTCTCTGAGAAGTGTTCTTATCCATTTGAGATCCTCTATGTTACACAGTCACTCCTCGTTTCCTTACTCTACACAGTGATTGTTTTGATTCCTCACAGAACCATATGCTGTTTAGTGCCAAGGAAACAGTGTAGATGCTTAAACTACTTATAGATGTTTCCTCTACCAAATGCATCTGAATTTCCACCTCTTACAATTCTTTCCCAGTAAGCCTTTTCATTGGAGCTTCTATAATGCAGATTATAAGAAGGTGCACATACCGGCACATGCTCTATGCACGAACCGCTGTTAACCGCGGATTCCGATTCAATCGAATCAATTGCCTTTACTTCTGAGATTGCCGCTAAGGAAGACTCGAGACAGAGGACGGCCTTACACTCTATAGCGGCTTCTTATTCAGCCCTCTACTGTCCTATATAACGATTCGCGGTTAACGCATGTAAGGGACTCAGTTTCAGGAGCTGTACGAGAACGTATGCTGAACCCCAATGTTAGTGTGATGAAAAATTTAAATCCCACTTTGCTCTGCAACTGAATACAAAGTATGTCTGCATCGGTCATTCACCTGCAAGCACGATTTCAAACTTTTCTCTGACAACTGTTGTTATACAATTTAGATCCTCTATGTTACACAGTCACTCCTCGTTTCCTTACTCTACACAGTGATCGTTTTGATTCCTCACAGAACCATATGCTGTTTAGTGCCAAGGAAACAGTGTAGATGCTTAAACTACTTATAGATGTTTCCTCTACCAAATGCATCTGAATTTCCACATCTTAAAATTCTTTCCCAATAAACTTTTTATAGGAGCTTCCTTCATGCAAATTATTAGAAGGTGCACATACCGGCACAAGCACTATGCACGAACCGCTGTTAACCGCGGATTCCGATTCAATCGCATCAATCGCCTTTACTTCTGAGATTGCCGCTAAGGAAGACGCGAGTCAGAAGACTGCCTTACACTCTATAGCGGCTTCTTATTCAGCCGTCTACTGTCCTATATAACGATTCGCGGTTTACGCATGTAAGGGACTCAGTTTCAGGAGCTGTACGAGAACGTATGCTGAACCCCAATGTTAGTGAGACGTAAAATTTAAATCCCACTTTGCTCTGCAACTGAATACAAAGTATGTCTGCATCGGTCATTCACCTGCAAGCACGATTTCAAACTTTTCTCTGACAACTGTTCTTATCCATTTTAGTTCCTCTATGTAACACAGTCACTCCTCGTTTCCTTTCCATACAGAGTGATCTTTATGATTCTTCACAGAACCATGTGCTGTTCAGTGCTAAGGAAACAGTGTAGATGCTTAAAGTACTTATAGATGTTTCCTCTACCAAATGCATCTGTATTTCCTCCTCTTACAATTGTTTCCCAATAATCTTTTCATTTGAACCTGTAGAATGCAAATTATAAGAAGGTGCACATACCGGCACAAGCACTATGCACGAACCGCCGTTAACCGCGGATTCCGATTCAATCGCATCAATCGCCTTTACTTCTGAGATTGCCGCTAAGGAAGACGCGAGTCAGAAGACTGCCGATCATTGTTTTCGGCTTCTCTATTCACCCGGCTGTCTTTCTATATTAAGGAATCGCGACTTTCACTTGAAAGTGACTCAGTTTCAGGAGCTGTATTAGAATGTATACTGTACCCCAGTGTTAGCGAGAGGGAAATTTTAAATCCATCTTAACTCTGCTACTGAATGCAAAGTAATTCTGCATCGGTCATTCAACTGCAAGCACGATTTCAAACTTTTCTCTGACAAGTGTTGTTATCCATTTTAGATCCTCATTGTAACACATCACTCCTCGTTTCCCTACCATACACAGTGATCGTTTTGATTCCTCACAGAACCATGTGCTGTTTAGTGCTAAGGAAACAGTGTAGATACTTAAAGTACTTAGACCTGTTTCCTCTAACAAATGCATGTGTCATTTCAACACTTACTATTGTTTCCCAGTAAGCCTTTTCATTGGAGCTTCTATAATGCAGATTATAAGAAGGTGCACATACCGGCACATGCTCTATGCACGAACCGCTGTTAACCGCGGATTCCGATTCAATCGCATCAATCGCCTTTACTTCTGAGATTGCCGCTAAGGAAGACGCGAGTCAGAAGACTGCCTTACACTCTATAGCGGCTTCTTATTCAGCCCTCTGCTGTCCTATATAACAAATCGCGAATAACGCATGTAAGGAACTCAGTTTCAGGAGCTGTACGAGAATGTATGCTGAACCCCAAAGTTTTTGAGACGAAAAATTTAAATCCCACTTTGCTCTGCAACTGAATACAAAGTATGTCTGCATTGGTCATTCACCTGCAAGCACGATTTCAAACTTTTCTCTGAGAAGTGTTCTTATCCATTTGAGATCCTTTATGTAACACAGTCACTCCTCGTTTCCTTTCCATACAGAGTGATCTTTATGATTCTTCACAGAACCATGTGCTGTTCAGTGCTAAGGAAACAGTGTAGATGCTTAAAGTAATTAGAGATGTTTCCTCTATCAAATGCATCTGAATTTCCACCTCTTACAATTCTTTCCCAAGAAACTTTTCATTGGAGCTTCTATAATGCAAATTATAAGAAGGTGCACATACCGGCACAAGCACTATGCACGAACCGCTGTTAACCGCGGATTCCAATTCAATCGCATCAATCGCCTTTACTTCTGAGTTTGCCGCTAAGGAAGAAGCGAGTCAGAAGACTGCCGATCACTGTATAGCGGCTTCTCTATTCACCCGGCTGTCTTTCTATATTAAGGAATCGCGAAAAACACGTGAAAATGAGTCTGTTTCAGGAGCTGTATGAGAATGTATACTGGACATCAGTGTTAGTGAGAGGGAAATTTTAAATCCCACTACTTTTCTGCTACTGAATGCAAAGTATGTCTGCATCAGTCATTCACCTGCAAGCACGATTTCAAACTTTTCTCTGACAACTGTTGTTATACAATTTAGATCCTCATTGTAACACAGTCAACCCTCGTTTCCTTACTCTACCCAGTGATCCTTTTGATTCTCCACAGAAACATATGCTGTCTAGTGCCAAGGAAACAGTGTAGATGCTTAAAGTACTTATAGATGTTTCCTCTACCAAATGCATCTGTATTTCCTCCTATTACAATTGTTTCCCAAAATCTTTTCATTTGAACCTGTAGAATGCAAATTATACGAACGTGCACATACCGGCACAAGCACTATGCACGAACCGCTGTTAACCGCGGATTCCGATTCAATCGCATCAATCGCCTTTACTTCTGAGATTGCCGGTAAGGAAGACGCGAGTCAGAAAACTGCCTTACACTCTATAGCGGCTTCTTATTCAGCCGTCTACTGTCCTATATAACGATTCGCGGTTAACGCATGTAAGGGACTCAGTTTCAGGAGCTGTACGAGAACGTATGCTGAACCCCAATGTTAGTGAGACGAAAAATTTAAATCCCACTTTGCTCTGCAACTGAATACAAAGTATGTCTGCATCGGTCATTCACCTGCAAGCACGATTTCAAACTTTTCTCTGAGAAGTGTTCTTATCCATTTGAGATCCTCTATGTTACACAGTCACTCCTCGTTTCCTTACTCTACACAGTGATCGTTTTGATTCCTCACAGAACCATGTGCTGTTCAGTGCTAAGGAAACAGTGTAGATACTTAAAGTACTTAGACCTGTTTCCTCTAACAAATGCATGTGTCATTTCAACACTTACTATTGTTTCCCAGTAAGCCTTTTCATTGGAGCTTCTATAATGCAGATTATAAGAAGGTGCACATACCGGCACATGCTCTATGCACGAACCGCTGTTAACCGCGGATTCCGATTCAATCGCATCAATCGCCTTTACTTCTGAGATTGCCGCTAAGGAAGACGCGAGTCAGAAGACTGCCTTACACTCTATAGCGGCTTCACTATTCAGCCCTCTGCTGTCCTATATAACAAATCGCGAATAACGCATGTAAGGAACTCAGTTTCAGGAGCTGTACGAGAATGTATGCTGAACCCCAAAGTTTTTGAGACGAAAAATTTAAATCCCACTTTGCTCTGCAACTGAATACAAAGTATGTCTGCATTGGTCATTCACCTGCAAGCACGATTTCAAACTTTTCTCTGACAACTGTTCTTATCCATTTTAGTTCCTCTATGTAACACAGTCACTCCTCGTTTCTTTTCCATACAGAGTGATCTTTATGATTCTTCACAGAACCATGTGCTGTTCAGTGCTAAGGAAACAGTGTAGATGCTTAAAGTACTTATAGATGTTTCCTCTACCAAATGCATCTGTATTTCCTCCTCTTACAATTCTTTCCCAAGAAACTTTTTATTGGAGCTTCCTCCATGCAAATTATAAGAAGGTGCACATACCGGCACAAGCACTATGCACGAACCGCTGTTAACCGCGGATTCCAATTCAATCGCATCAATCGCCTTTACTTCTGAGTTTGCCGCTAAGGAAGACGCGAGTCAGAAGACTGCCGATCACTGTATAGCGGCTTCTCTATTCACCCGGCTGTCTTTCTATATTAAGGAAACGCGAAAAACACGTGAAAATGAGTCTGTTTCAGGAGCTGTATGAGAATGTATACTGGACATCAGTGTTAGTGAGAGGGAAATTTTAAATCCCACTACTTTTCTGCTACTGAATGCAAAGTATGTCTGCATCAGTCATTCACCTGCAAGCACGATTTCAAACTTTTCTCTGACAACTGTTGTTATCCATTTTAGATCCTCATTGTAACACATCACTCCTCGTTTCCCTACCATACACAGTGATCGTTTTAATTCCACACAAATCCATGTGCTGTTCAGTGCTAAGGAAACAGTGTAGATGCTTAAACTACTTATAGATGTTTCCTCTACCAAATGCATCTGTATTTCCTCCTCTTACAATTGTTTCCCAATAATCTTTTCATTTGAACCTGTAGAATGCAAATTATAAGAAGGTGCACATACCGGCACAAGCACTATGCACGAACCGCCGTTAACCGCGGATTCCGATTCAATCGCATCAATCGCCTTTACTTCTGAGATTGCCGCTAAGGAAGACGCGAGTCAGAAGACTGCCTTACACTCTATAGCGGCTTCTTATTCAGCCGTCTACTGTCCTAGATAAAGATCGCGGTTAGCGCATGTAAGGGACTCAGTTTCAGGAGATGTACGAGAATGTATGCTGAACCCCAAAGTTTTTGAGACGAAAAATTTAAATCCCACTTTGCTCTGCAACTGAATGCAAAGCATGTCTGCATCGGTCATTCACCTGCAAGCACGATTTCAAACTTTTCTCTGAGAAGTGTTCTTATCCATTTTAGATCAATTATGTAACACAGTCACTCCTCGTTTCCTTACTCTACAAAGTGATCGTTTTGTTTCTCCACAGAACCATATGCTGTTTAGTGCTAAGGAAACAGTGTAGATGCTTAAACTACTTATAGATGTTTCCTCTACCAAATGCATCTGAATTTAAACCTCTTACAATTCTTTCCCAATAAACTTTTTATTGGAGCTTCCTTCATGCAAATTATTAGAAGGTGCACATACAGGCACATGCTCTATGCACGAACCGCTGTTAACCGCGGATTCCGATTCAATCGCATCAATCGCGTTTACTTCTGAGATTGCCGCTAAGGAAGACGCGAGTCAGAAGACTGCCTTACACTCTATAGCGGCTTCTTATTCAGCCGTCTACTGTCCTATATAACGATTCGCGGTTTACGCATGTAAGGGACTCAGTTTCAGGAGCTGTACGAGAACGTATGCTGAACCCCAATGTTAGTGAGACGTAAAATTTAAATCCCACTTTGCTCTGCAACTGAATACAAAGTATGTCTGCATCGGTCATTCACCTGCAAGCACGATTTCAAACTTTTCTCTGACAACTGTTCTTATCCATTTTAGTTCCTCTATGTAACACAGTCACTCCTCGTTTCCTTTCCATACAGAGTGATCTTTATGATTCTTCACAGAACCATGTGCTGTTCAGTGCGAAGGAAACAGTGTAGATGCTTAAACTACTTATAGATGTTTCCTCTACCAAATGCATCTGTATTTCCTCCTCTTACAATTGTTTCCCAATAATCTTTTCATTTGAACCTGTAGAATGCAAATTATAAGAAGGTGCACATACCGGCACAAGCACTATGCACGAACCGCCGTTAACCGCGGATTCCGATTCAATCGCATCAATCGCCTTTACTTCTGAGATTGCCGCTAAGGAAGACGCGAGTCAGAAGACTGCCGATCATTGTTTTCGGCTTCTCTATTCACCCGGCTGTCTTTCTATATTAAGGAATCGCGACTTTCACGTGAAAGTGACTCAGTTTCAGGAGCTGTATTAGAATGTATACTGTACCCCAGTGTTAGCGAGAGGGAAATTTTAAATCCATCTTAACTCTGCTACTGAATGCAAAGTAATTCTGCATCGGTCATTCAACTGCAAGCACGATTTCAAACTTTTCTCTGACAAGTGTTGTTATCCATTTTAGATCCTCATTGTAACACATCACTCCTCGTTTCCCTACCATACACAGTGATCGTTTTGATTCCTCACAGAACCATGTGCTGTTTAGTGCTAAGGAAACAGTGTAGATACTTAAAGTACTTAGACCTGTTTCCTCTAACAAATGCATGTGTCATTTCAACACTTACTATTGTTTCCCAGTAAGCCTTTTCATTGGAGCTTCTATAATGCAGATTATAAGAAGGTGCAAATACCGGCACATGCTCTATGCACGAACCGCTGTTAACCGCGGATTCCGATTCAATCGCATCAATCGCCTTTACTTCTGAGATTGCCGCTAAGGAAGACGCGAGTCAGAAGACTGCCTTACACTCTATAGCGGCTTCACTATTCAGCCCTCTGCTGTCCTATATAACAAATCGCGAATAACGCATGTAAGGAACTCAGTTTCAGGAGCTGTACGAGAATGTATGCTGAACCCCAAAGTTTTTGAGACGAAAAATTTAAATCCCACTTTGCTCTGCAACTGAATACAAAGTATGTCTGCATTGGTCATTCACCTGCAAGCACGATTTCAAACTTTTCTCTGACAACTGTTCTTATCCATTTTAGTTCCTCTATGTAACACAGTCACTCCTCGTTTCCTTTCCATACAGAGTGATCTTTATGATTCTTCACAGAACCATGTGCTGTTCAGTGCTAAGGAAACAGTGTAGATGCTTAAAGTACTTATAGATGTTTCCTCTACCAAATGCATCTGTATTTCCTCCTCTTACAATTCTTTCCCAAGAAACTTTTTATTGGAGCTTCCTCCATGCAAATTATAAGAAGGTGCACATACCGGCACAAGCACTATGCACGAACCGCTGTTAACCGCGGATTCCAATTCAATCGCATCAATCGCCTTTACTTCTGAGTTTGCCGCTAAGGAAGAAGCGAGTCAGAAGACTGCCGATCACTGTATAGCGGCTTCTCTATTCACCCGGCTGTCTTTCTATATTAAGGAATCGCGAAAAACACGTGAAAATGAGTCTGTTTCAGGAGCTGTATGAAAATGTATACTGGACATCAGTGTTAGTGAGAGGGAAATTTTAAATCCCACTACTTTTCTGCTACTGAATGCAAAGTATGTCTGCATCAGTCATTCACCTGCAAGCACGATTTCAAACTTTTCTCTGACAACTGTTGTTATCCATTTTAGATCCTCATTGTAACACATCACTCCTCGTTTCCCTACCATACACAGTGATCGTTTTAATTCCACACAAATCCATGTGCTGTTCAGTGCTAAGGAAACAGTGTAGATGCTTAAACTACTTATAGATGTTTCCTCTACCAAATGCATCTGTATTTCCTCCTCTTACAATTGTTTCCCAATAATCTTTTCATTTGAACCTGTAGAATGCAAATTATAAGAAGGTGCACATACCGGCACAAGCACTATGCACGAACCGCCGTTAACCGCGGATTCCGATTCAATCGCATCAATCGCCTTTACTTCTGAGATTGCCGCTAAGGAAGACGCGAGTCAGAAGACTGCCTTACACTCTATAGCGGCTTCTTATTCAGCCGTCTACTGTCCTAGATAAGTATCGCGGTTAGCGCATGTAAGGGACTCAGTTTCAGGAGATGTACGAGAATGTATGCTGAACCCCAAAGTTTTTGAGACGAAAAATTTAAATCCCACTTTGCTCTGCAACTGAATGCAAAGCATGTCTGCATCGGTCATTCACCTGCAAGCACGATTTCAAACTTTTCTCTGAGAAGTGTTCTTATCCATTTTAGATCAATTATGTAACACAGTCACTCCTCGTTTCCTTACTCTACAAAGTGATCGTTTTGTTTCTCCACAGAACCATATGCTGTTTAGTGCTAAGGAAACAGTGTAGATGCTTAAACTACTTATAGATGTTTCCTCTACCAAATGCATCTGAATTTAAACCTCTTACAATTCTTTCCCAATAAACTTTTTATTGGAGCTTCCTTCATGCAAATTATTAGAAGGTGCACATACAGGCACATGCTCTATGCACGAACCGCTGTTAACCGCGGATTCCGATTCAATCGCATCAATCGCGTTTACTTCTGAGATTGCCGCTAAGGAAGACGCGAGTCAGAAGACTGCCTTACACTCTATAGCGGCTTCTTATTCAGCCCTCTACTGTCCTATATAACGATTCGCGGTTAACGCATGTAAGGGACTCAGTTTCAGGAGCTGTACGAGAACGTATGCTGAACCCCAATGTTAGTGAGATGAAAAATTTAAATCCTACTTTGCTCTGCAACTGAATACAAAGTATGTCTGCATCGGTCATTCACCTGCAGCACGATTTCAAACTTTTCTCTGAGAAGTGTTCTTATCCATTTGAGATCCTCTATGTTACACAGTCACTCCTCGTTTCCTTACTCTACACAGTGATCGTTTTGATTCCTCACAGAACCATATGCTGTTTAGTGCCAAGGAAACAGTGTAGATGCTTAAAGTAATTAGAGTTGTTTCCTCTACCAAATGCATCTGAATTTCCACCTCTTACAATTCTTTCCCAGTAAGCCTTTTCATTGGAGCTTCTATAATGCAGATTATAAGAAGGTGCACATACCGGCACATGCTCTATGCACGAACCGCTGTTAACCGCGGATTCCGATTCAATCGAATCAATTGCCTTTACTTCTGAGATTGCCGCTAAGGAAGACTCGAGACAGAGGACGGCCTTACACTCTATAGCGGCTTCTTATTCAGCCCTCTACTGTCCTATATAACGATTCGCGGTTAACGCATGTAAGGGACTCAGTTTCAGGAGCTGTACGAGAACGTATGCTGAACCCACATGTTAGTGAGATGAAAAATTTAAATCCCACTTTGCTCTGCAACTGAATACAAAGTATGTCTGCATCGGTCATTCACCTGCAAGCACGATTTCAAACTTTTCTCTGAGAAGTGTTCTTATCCATTTGAGATCCTCTATGTTACACAGTCACTCCTCGTTTCCTTACTCTACACAGTGATTGTTTTGATTCCTCACAGAACCATATGCTGTTTAGTGCCAAGGAAACAGTGTAGATGCTTAAACTACTTATAGATGTTTCCTCTACCAAATGCATCTGAATTTCCACCTCTTACAATTCTTTCCCAGTAAGCCTTTTCATTGGAGCTTCTATAATGCAGATTATAAGAAGGTGCACATACCGGCACATGCTCTATGCACGAACCGCTGTTAACCGCGGATTCCGATTCAATCGAATCAATTGCCTTTACTTCTGAGATTGCCGCTAAGGAAGACTCGAGACAGAGGATGGCCTTACACTCTATAGCGGCTTCTTATTCAGCCCTCTACTGTCCTATATATCGATTCGCGGTTAACGCATGTAAGGGACTCAGTTTCAGGAGCTGTACGAGAACGTATGCTGAACCCCAATGTTAGTGAGATGAAAAATTTAAATCCCACTTTGCTCTGCAACTGAATACAAAGTATGTCTGCATCGGTCATTCACCTGCAAGCACGATTTCAAACTTTTCTCTGACAACTGTTGTTATACAATTTAGATCCTCTATGTTACACAGTCACTCCTCGTTTCCTTACTCTACACAGTGATCGTTTTGATTCCTCACAGAACCATATGCTGTTTAGTGCCAAGGAAACAGTGTAGATGCTTAAACTACTTATAGATGTTTCCTCTACCAAATGCATCTGAATTTCCACATCTTAAAATTCTTTCCCAATAAACTTTTTATAGGAGCTTCCTTCATGCAAATTATTAGAAGGTGCACATACCGGCACAAGCACTATGCACGAACCGCTGTTAACCGCGGATTCCGATTCAATCGCATCAATCGCCTTTACTTCTGAGATTGCCGCTAAGGAAGACGCGAGTCAGAAGACTGCCTTACACTCTATAGCGGCTTCTTATTCAGCCGTCTACTGTCCTATATAACGATTCGCGGTTTACACATGTAAGGGACTCAGTTTCAGGAGCTGTACGAGAACGTATGCTGAACCCCAATGTTAGTGAGACGTAAAATTTAAATCCCACTTTGCTCTGCAACTGAATACAAAGTATGTCTGCATCGGTCATTCACCTGCAAGCACGATTTCAAACTTTTCTCTGACAACTGTTCTTATCCATTTTAGTTCCTCTATGTAACACAGTCACTCCTCGTTTCCTTTCCATACAGAGTGATCGTTTTGATTCCTCACAGAACCATGTGCTGTTCAGTGCTAAGGAAACAGTGTAGATGCTTAAAGTACTTATAGATGTTTCCTCTACCAAATGCATCTGTATTTCCTCCTCTTACAATTGTTTCCCAATAATCTTTTCATTTGAACCTGTAGAATGCAAATTATAAGAAGGTGCACATACCGGCACAAGCACTATGCACGAACCGCCGTTAACCGCGGATTCCGATTCAATCGCATCAATCGCCTTTACTTCTGAGATTGCCGCTAAGGAAGACGCGAGTCAGAAGACTGCCGATCATTGTTTTCGGCTTCTCTGTTCACCCGGCTGTCTTTCTATATTAAGGAATCGCGACTTTCACGTGAAAGTGACTCAGTTTCAGGAGCTGTATTAGAATGTATACTGTACCCCAGTGTTAGCGAGAGGGAAATTTTAAATCCATCTTAACTCTGCTACTGAATGCAAAGTAATTCTGCATCGGTCATTCAACTGCAAGCACGATTTCAAACTTTTCTCTGACAAGTGTTGTTATCCATTTTAGATCCTCATTGTAACACATCACTCCTCGTTTCCCTACCATACACAGTGATCGTTTTGATTCCTCACAGAACCATGTGCTGTTTAGTGCTAAGGAAACAGTGTAGATACTTAAAGTACTTAGACCTGTTTCCTCTAACAAATGCATGTGTCATTTCAACACTTACTATTGTTTCCCAGTAAGCCTTTTCATTGGAGCTTCTATAATGCAGATTATAAGAAGGTGCACATACCGGCACATGCTCTATGCACGAACCGCTGTTAACCGCGGATTCCGATTCAATCGCATCAATCGCCTTTACTTCTGAGATTGCCGCTAAGGAAGACGCGAGTCAGAAGACTGCCTTACACTCTATAGCGGCTTCACTATTCAGCCCTCTGCTGTCCTATATAACAAATCGCGAATAACGCATGTAAGGAACTCAGTTTCAGGAGCTGTACGAGAATGTATGCTGAACCCCAAAGTTTTTGAGACGAAAAATTTAAATCCCACTTTGCTCAGCAACTGAATACAAAGTATGTCTGCATTGGTCATTCACCTGCAAGCACGATTTCAAACTTTTCTCTGAGAAGTGTTCTTATCCATTTGAGATCCTTTATGTAACACAGTCACTCCTCGTTTCCTTTCCATACAGAGTGATCTTTATGATTCTTCACAGAACCATGTGCTGTTCAGTGCTAAGGAAACAGTGTAGATGCTTAAAGTAATTAGAGATGTTTCCTCTATCAAATGCATCTGAATTTCCACCTCTTACAATTCTTTCCCAAGAAACTTTTCATTGGAGCTTCTATAATGCAAATTATAAGAAGGTGCACATACCGGCACAAGCACTATGCACGAACCGCTGTTAACCGCGGATTCCAATTCAATCGCATCAATCGCCTTTACTTCTGAGTTTGCCGCTAAGGAAGAAGCGAGTCAGAAGACTGCCGATCACTGTATAGCGGCTTCTCTATTCACCCGGCTGTCTTTCTATATTAAGGAATCGCGAAAAACACGTGAAAATGAGTCTGTTTCAGGAGCTGTATGAGAATGTATACTGGACATCAGTGTTAGTGAGAGGGAAATTTTAAATCACACTACTTTTCTGCTACTGAATGCAAAGTATGTCTGCATCAGTCATTCACCTGCAAGCACGATTTCAAACTTTTCTCTGACAACTGTTGTTATCCATTTTAGATCCTGATTGTAACACATCACTCCTCGTTTCCCTACCATACACAGTGATCGTTTTAATTCCACACAAATCCATGTGCTGTTCAGTGCTAAGGAAACAGTGTAGATGCTTAAACTACTTATAGATGTTTCCTCTACCAAATGCATCTGTATTTCCTCCTCTTACAATTGTTTCCCAATAATCTTTTCATTTGAACCTGTAGAATGCAAATTATAAGAAGGTGCACATACCGGCACAAGCACTATGCACGAACCGCCGTTAACCGCGGATTCCGATTCAATCGCATCAATCGCCTTTACTTCTGAGATTGCCGCTAAGGAAGACGCGAGTCAGAAGACTGCCTTACACTCTATAGCGGCTTCTTATTCAGCCGTCTACTGTCCTAGATAAAGATCGCGGTTAGCGCATGTAAGGGACTCAGTTTCAGGAGATGTACGAGAATGTATGCTGAACCCCAAAGTTTTTGAGACGAAAAATTTAAATCCCACTTTGCTCTGCAACTGAATGCAAAGCATGTCTGCATCGGTCATTCACCTGCAAGCACGATTTCAAACTTTTCTCTGAGAAGTGTTCTTATCCATTTTAGATCAATTATGTAACACAGTCACTCCTCGTTTCCTTACTCTACAAAGTGATCGTTTTGTTTCTCCACAGAACCATATGCTGTTTAGTGCTAAGGAAACAGTGTAGATGCTTAAACTACTTATAGATGTTTCCTCTACCAAATGCATCTGAATTTAAACCTCTTACAATTCTTTCCCAATAAACTTTTTATTGGAGCTTCCTTCATGCAAATTATTAGAAGGTGCACATACAGGCACATGCTCTATGCACGAACCGCTGTTAACCGCGGATTCCGATTCAATCGCATCAATCGCGTTTACTTCTGAGATTGCCGCTAAGGAAGACGCGAGTCAGAAGACTGCCTTACACTCTATAGCGGCTTCTTATTCAGCCGTCTACAGTCCTATATAACGATTCGTTGTTAACGCATGTAAGGGACTCAGTTTCAGGAGCTGTATGAGAACGTATGCTGAACCCCAATGTCAGTGAGACGAAAAATTTAAATCCCACTTTGCTCCGCAACTGAATACAAAGTATGTCTGCATCGGTCATTCACCTGCAAGCACGATTTCAATCTTTTCTCTGAGAAGTGTTCTTATTCATTCGAGATCCTCTATGTTACACAGTCACTCCTCGTTTCCTTACTCTACACAGTGATCGTTTTGATTCTTCACAGAACCATATGCTGTTCAGTGCTAAGGAAACAGTGTAGATACTTAAAGTACTTAGACCTGTTTCCTCTAAAAAATGCATGTGTCATTTCAACACTTACTATTGTTTCCCAGTAAGCCTTTTCATTGGAGCTTCTATAATGCAGATTATAAGAAGGTGCACATACCGGCACATGCTCTATGCACGAACCGCTGTTAACCGCGGATTCCGATTCAATCGCATCAATCGCCTTTACTTCTGAGATTGCCGCTAAGGAAGACGCGAGTCAGAAGACTGCCTTACACTCTATAGCGGCTTCACTATTCAGCCCTCTGCTGTCCTATATAACAAATCGCGAATAACGCATGTAAGGAACTCAGTTTCAGGAGCTGTACGAGAATGTATGCTGAACCCCAAAGTTTTTGAGACGAAAAATTTAAATCCCACTTTGCTCAGCAACTGAATACAAAGTATGTCTGCATTGGTCATTCACCTGCAAGCACGATTTCAAACTTTTCTCTGAGAAGTGTTCTTATCCATTTGAGATCCTTTATGTAACACAGTCACTCCTCGTTTCCTTACTCTACACAGTGATCGTTTTGATTCCTCACAGAACCATATGCTGTTTAGTGCCAAGGAAACAGTGTAGATGCTTAAACTACTTATAGATGTTTCCTCTACCAAATGCATCTGAATTTCCACATCTTAAAATTCTTTCCCAATAAACTTTTTATAGGAGCTTCCTTCATGCAAATTATTAGAAGGTGCACATACCGGCACAAGCACTATGCACGAACCGCTGTTAACCGCGGATTCCGATTCAATCGCATCAATCGCCTTTACTTCTGAGATTGCCGCTAAGGAAGACGCGAGTCAGAAGACTGCCTTACACTCTATAGCGGCTTCTTATTCAGCCGTCTACTGTCCTATATAACGATTCGCGGTTTACGCATGTAAGGGACTCAGTTTCAGGAGCTGTACGAGAACGTATGCTGAACCCCAATGTTAGTGAGACGTAAAATTTAAAACCCAATTTGCTCTGCAACTGAATACAAAGTATGTCTGCATCGGTCATTCACCTGCAAGCACGATTTCAAACTTTTCTCTGACAACTGTTCTTATCCATTTTAGTTCCTCTATGTAACACAGTCACTCCTCGTTTCCTTTCCATACAGAGTGATCTTTATGATTCCTCACAGAACCATGTGCTGTTCAGTGCTAAGGAAACAGTGTAGATGCTTAAAGTACTTATAGATGTTTCCTCTACCAAATGCATCTGTATTTCCTCCTCTTACAATTGTTTCCCAATAATCTTTTCATTTGAACCTGTAGAATGCAAATTATAAGAAGGTGCACATACCGGCACAAGCACTATGCACGAACCGCCGTTAACCGCGGATTCCGATTCAATCGCATCAATCGCCTTTACTTCTGAGATTGCCGCTAAGGAAGACGCGAGTCAGAAGACTGCCGATCATTGTTTTCGGCTTCTCTATTCACCCGGCTGTCTTTCTATATTAAGGAATCGCGACTTTCACGTGAAAGTGACTCAGTTTCAGGAGCTGTATTAGAATGTATACTGTACCCCAGTGTTAGCGAGAGGGAAATTTTAAATCCATCTTAACTCTGCTACTGAATGCAAAGTAATTCTGCATCGGTCATTCAACTGCAAGCACGATTTCAAACTTTTCTCTGACAAGTGTTGTTATCCATTTTAGATCCTCATTGTAACACATCACTCCTCGTTTCCCTACCATACACAGTGATCGTTTTGATTCCTCACAGAACCATGTGCTGTTTAGTGCTAAGGAAACAGTGTAGATACTTAAAGTACTTAGACCTGTTTCCTCTAACAAATGCATGTGTCATTTCAACACTTACTATTGTTTCCCAGTAAGCCTTTTCATTGGAGCTTCTATAATGCAGATTATAAGAAGGTGCACATACAGGCACATGCTCTATGCACGAACCGCTGTTAACCGCGGATTCCGATTCAATCGCATCAATCGCCTTTACTTCTGAGATTGCCGCTAAGGAAGACGCGAGTCAGAAGACTGCCTTACACTCTATAGCGGCTTCACTATTCAGCCCTCTGCTGTCCTATATAACAAATCGCGAATAACGCATGTAAGGAACTCAGTTTCAGGAGCTGTACGAGAATGTATGCTGAACCCCAAAGTTTTTGAGACGAAAAATTTAAATCCCACTTTGCTCTGCAACTGAATACAAAGTATGTCTGCATTGGTCATTCACCTGCAAGCACGATTTCAAACTTTTCTCTGAGAAGTGTTCTTATCCATTTGAGATCCTTTATGTAACACAGTCACTCCTCGTTTCCTTTCCATACAGAGTGATCTTTATGATTCTTCACAGAACCATGTGCTGTTCAGTGCGAAGGAAACAGTGTAGATGCTTAAAGTAATTAGAGATGTTTCCTCTATCAAATGCATCTGAATTTCCACCTCTTACAATTCTTTCCCAAGAAACTTTTCATTGGAGCTTCTATAATGCAAATTATAAGAAGGTGCACATACCGGCACAAGCACTATGCACGAACCGCTGTTAACCGCGGATTCCAATTCAATCGCATCAATCGCCTTTACTTCTGAGTTTGCCGCTAAGGAAGAAGCGAGTCAGAAGACTGCCGATCACTGTATAGCGGCTTCTCTATTCACCCGGCTGTCTTTCTATATTAAGGAATCGCGAAAAACACGTGAAAATGAGTCTGTTTCAGGAGCTGTATGAGAATGTATACTGGACATCAGTGTTAGTGAGAGGGAAATTTTAAATCCCACTACTTTTCTGCTACTGAATGCAAAGTATGTCTGCATCAGTCATTCACCTGCAAGCACGATTTCAAACTTTTCTCTGACAACTGTTGTTATACAATTTAGATCCTCATTGTAACACAGTCAACCCTCGTTTCCTTACTCTACCCAGTGATCCTTTTGATTCTCCACAGAAACATATGCTGTCTAGTGCCAAGGAAACAGTGTAGATGCTTAAAGTACTTATAGATGTTTCCTCTACCAAATGCATCTGTATTTCCTCCTATTACAATTGTTTCCCAAAATCTTTTCATTTGAACCTGTAGAATGCAAATTATACGAACGTGCACATACCGGCAAAAGCACTATGCACGAACCGCTGTTAACCGCGGATTCCGATTCAATCGCATCAATCGCCTTTACTTCTGAGATTGCCGGTAAGGAAGACGCGAGTCAGAAGACTGCCTTACACTCTATAGCGGCTTCTTATTCAGCCGTCTACTGTCCTATATAACGATTCGCGGTTAACGCATGTAAGGGACTCAGTTTCAGGAGCTGTACGAGAACGTATGCTGAACCCCAATGTTAGTGAGACGAAAAATTTAAATCCCACTTTGCTCTGCAACTGAATACAAAGTATGTCTGCATCGGTCATTCACCTGCATCACGATTTCAAACTTTTCTCTGAGAAGTGTTCTTATCCATTTGAGATCAATTATGTTACACAGTCACTCCTCGTTTCCTTACTCTACACAGTGATCGTTTTGATTCCTCACAGAAACATGTGCTGTTCAGTGCTAAGGAAACAGTGTAGATGCTATAATTACTTATAGCTCTTTCCTCTACCAAATGCATGTGTCATTTCACCACATACAATTTTTGCCAGTCAACCTTTTCATTGGAACTTCAGTAATGCAAATTGTAAGAAGGTGCACATACCGGCACAAGCACTATGCACGAACCGCTGTTAACCGCGGATTCCGATTCAATCGCATCAATCGCCTTGACTTCTGATTTTACCGCTAAGGAAGAAGCGAGTCAGAAGACTGCCGAGCACTATATATCGGCTTCACTACTTTTCCGGCAATCATTCTATCTTAACGAATCGCTACTTACAAGTGAAAGTGACTCAGTTTCAGGAGCTGTATGAGAATATATACTGGACTCCAGTGTTAGTGAGAGGGAAATTTTAAATTCCAATTTACTCTGCGAATGAATGCAAAGTATGTCTGCATCGGTCATTCACCTGCATCACGATTTCAAACTTTTCTCTGAGAAGTGTTCTTATCCATTTGAGATCAATTATGTTACACAGTCACTCCTCGTTTCCTTACTCTACCCAGTGATCGTTTTGATTCTCCACAGAACCATATGCTGTCTAGTGCTAAGGAAACAGTGTAGATGCTTAAAGTACTTATAGATGTTTCCTCTACCAAATGCATCTGTATTTCCTCCTCTTACAATTGTTTCCCAATAATCTTTTCATTTGAACCTGTAGAATGCAAATTATAAGAAGGTGCACATAACGGCACAAGCACTATGCACGAACCGCCGTTAACCGCGGATTCCGATTCAATCGCATCAATCGCCTTTACTTCAGAGATTGCCGGTAAGGAAGACGCGAGTCAGAAGACTGCCGATCATTGTTTTCGGCTTCTCTATTCAGGCGGCTGTCTTGCTATATTTCGAATCGCGACTTTCACGTGAAAGTGACTCAGTTTCAGGAGCTGTATGAGAATGTATACTGTACCCCAGTGTTAACGAGAGGGAAATTTTAAATTCCAATATACTCTGTGAATGAATGCAAAGTATGTCTGCATCGGTCATTCACCTGCAAGCACGATTTCAAACTTTTCTCTGAGAAGTGTTCTTATCCATTTGAGATCCTTTATGTAACACAGTCACTCCTCGTTTCCTTTCCATACAGAGTGATCTTTATGATTCTTCGCAGAACCATGTGCTGTTCAGTGCTAAGGAAACAGTGTAGATGCTTAAAGTAATTAGAGATGTTTCCTCTATCAAATGCATCTGAATTTCCACCTCTTACAATTCTTTCCCAAGAAACATTTTGGGAGCTTCCTCCATGCAAATTATAAGAAGGTGCACATACCGGCACAAGCACTATGCACGAACCGCTGTTAACCGCGGATTCCGATTCAATCGCATCAATCGCCTTTACTTCTGAGTTTGCCGCTAAGGAAGAAGCGAGTCAGAAGACTGCCGATCACTGTATAGCTGCTTCTCTATTCACCCGGCTGTCTTTCTACATTAAGGAATCGCGAAAAACACGTGAAAATGAGTCTGTTTCAGGAGCTGTATGAGAATGTATACTGGACATCAGTGTTAGTGAGAGGGAAATTTTAAATCCCACTACTTTTCTGCTACTGAATGCAAAGTATGTCTGCATCAGTCATTCACCTGCAAGCACGATTTCAAACTTTTCTCTGACAACTGTTGTTATACATTTTAGATCCTCATTGTAACACAGTCACTCCTCGTTTCCTTACTCTACCCAGTGATCCTTTTGATTCTCCACAGAACCATATGCTGTCTAGTGCTAAGGAAACAGTGTAGATGCTTAAAGTACTTATAGATGTTTCCTCTACCAAATGAATCTGAATTTCCACCTCTTACAATTCTTTCCCAGTAAGCCTTTTCATTGGAGCTTCTATAATGCAGATTATAAGAAGGTGCACATACCGGCACAAGCACTATGCACGAACCGCTGTTAACTGCGGATTCCGATTCAATCGCATCAATCGCCTTTACTTCTGAGATTGCCGCTAAGGAAGACGCGAGTCAGAAGACTGCCTTACACTCTATAGCGGCTTCTTATTCAGCCGTCTACTGTCCTATATAAAGATCGCGGTTAGCGCATGTAAGGGACTCAGTTTCAGGAGATGTACGAGAATGTATGCTGAACCCCAAAGTTTTTGAGACGAAAAATTTAAATCCCACTTTGCTCTGCAACTGAATGCAAAGCATGTCTGCATCGGTCATTCACCTGCATCACGATTTCAAACTTTTCTCTGAGAAGTGTTCTTATCCATTTTAGATCCATTATGTAACACAGTCACTCCTCAATTCCTTACTCTACAAAGTGATCGTTTTGTTTCTCCACAGAACCATAAGCTGTTTAGTGCTAAGGAAACAGTGTAGATGCTTAAAGTACTTATAGATGTTTCCTCTACCAAATGCATCTGAATTTAAACCTCTTACAATTCTTTCCCAATAAACTTTTTATTGGAGCTTCCTTCAAGCAAATTATAAGAAGGTGCACATACCGGCACATGCTCTATGCACGAACCGCTGTTAACCGCGGATTCCGACTCAATCGAATCAATTGCAGTTACTTCTGAGATTGCCGCTAAGGAAGACTCGAGACAGAGGACGGCCTTACACTCTATAGCGGCTTCTTATTCAGCCGTCTACTGTCCTATATAACGATTCGCGGTTAACGCATGTAAGGGACTCAGTTTCAGGAGCTGTACGAGAACGTATGCTGAACCCCAATGTTAGTGAGATGAAAAATTTAAATCCCACTTTGCTCTGCAACTGAATACAAAGTATGTCCGCATCGGTCATTCACCTGCAAGCACGATTTCAAACTTTTCTCTGAGAAGTGTTCTTATCCATTTGAGATCCTCTATGTTACACAGTCACTCCTCGTTTCCTTACTCTACACAGTGATCGTTTTGATTCCTCACAGAACCATATGCTGTTTAGTGCCAAGGAAACAGTGTAGATGCTTAAAGTAATTAGAGATGTTTCCTCTACCAAATGCATCTGAATTTCCACCTCTTACAATTCTTTCCCAGTAAGCCTTTTCATTGGAGCTTCTATAATGCAGATTATAAGAAGGTGCACATACCGGCACATGCTCTATGCACGAACCGCTGTTAACCGCGGATTCCGATTCAATCGAATCAATTGCCTTTACTTCTGAGATTGCCGCTAAGGAAGACTCGAGACAGAGGACGGCCTTACACTCTATAGCGGCTTCTTATTCAGCCGTCTACTGTCCTATATAACGATTCGCGGTTAACGCATGTAAGGGACTCAGTTTCAGGAGCTGTACGAGAATGTATGCTGAACCCCAATGTTAGTGAGATGAAAAATTTAAATCCCACTTTGCTCTGCAACTGAATACAAAGTATGTCTGCATCGGTCATTCACCTGCAAGCACGATTTCAAACTTTTCTCTGGGAAGTGTTCTTATCCATTTTAGTTCCTCTATGTTACACAGTCACTCCTCGTTTCCTTACTCTACACAGTGATCGTTTTGATTCCTCACAGAACCATATGCTGTTTAGTGCCAAGGAAACAGTGTAGATGCTTAAAGTAATTAGAGATGTTTCCTCTACCAAATGCATCTGAATTTCCACCTCTTACAATTCTTTCCCAGTAAGCCTTTTCATTGGAGCTTCTATAATGCAGATTATAAGAAGGTGCACATACCGGCACATGCACTATGCACGAACCGCTGTTAACCGCGGATTCCGATTCAATCGCATCAATTGCCTTTACTTCTGAGATTGCCGCTAAGGAAGACGCGAGTCAGAAGACTGCCTTACACTCTATAGCGGCTTCTTATTCAGCCGTCTACTGTCCTATATAACGATTCGCGGTTTACGCATGTAAGGGACTCAGTTTCAGGAGCTGTACGAGAACGTATGCTGAACCCCAATGTTAGTGAGACGTAAAATTTAAATCCCACTTTGCTCTGCAACTGAATACAAAGTATGTCTGCATCGGTCATTCACCTGCAAGCACGATTTCAAACTTTTCTCTGACAACTGTTCTTATCCATTTTAGTTCCTCTATGTAACACAGTCACTCCTCGTTTCCTTTCCATACAGAGTGATCTTTATGATTCTTCACAGAACCATGTGCTGTTCAGTGCTAAGGAAACAGTGTAGATGCTTAAAGTACTTATAGATGTTTCCTCTACCAAATGCATCTGTATTTCCTCCTCTTACAATTGTTTCCCAATAATCTTTTCATTTGAACCTGTAGAATGCAAATTATAAGAAGGTGCACATACCGGCACAAGCACTATGCACGAACCGCCGTTAACCGCGGATTCCGATTCAATCGCATCAATCGCCTTTACTTCTGAGATTGCCGCTAAGGAAGACGCGAGTCAGAAGACTGCCGATCATTGTTTTCGGCTTCTCTGTTCACCCGGCTGTCTTTCTATATTAAGGAATCGCGACTTTCACTTGAAAGTGACTCAGTTTCAGGAGCTGTATTAGAATGTATACTGTACCCCAGTGTTAGCGAGAGGGAAATTTTAAATCCATCTTAACTCTGCTACTGAATGCAAAGTAATTCTGCATCGGTCATTCAACTGCAAGCACGATTTCAAACTTTTCTCTGACAAGTGTTGTTATCCATTTTAGATCCTCATTGTAACACATCACTCCTCGTTTCCCTACCATACACAGTGATCGTTTTGATTCCTCACAGAACCATGTGCTGTTTAGTGCTAAGGAAACAGTGTAGATACTTAAAGTACTTAGACCTGTTTCCTCTAACAAATGCATGTGTCATTTCAACACTTACTATTGTTTCCCAGTAAGCCTTTTCATTGGAGCTTCTATAATGCAGATTATAAGAAGGTGCACATACCGGCACATGCTCTATGCACGAACCGCTGTTAACCGCGGATTCCGATTCAATCGCATCAATCGCCTTTACTTCTGAGATTGCCGCTAAGGAAGACGCGAGTCAGAAGACTGCCTTACACTCTATAGCGGCTTCACTATTCAGCCCTCTGCTGTCCTATATAACAAATCACGAATAACGCATGTAAGGAACTCAGTTTCAGGAGCTGTACGAGAATGTATGCTGAACCCCAAAGTTTTTGAGACGAAAAATTTAAATCCCACTTTGCTCAGCAACTGAATACAAAGTATGTCTGCATTGGTCATTCACCTGCAAGCACGATTTCAAACTTTTCTCTGAGAAGTGTTCTTATCCATTTGAGATCCTTTATGTAACACAGTCACTCCTCGTTTCCTTTCCATACAGAGTGATCTTTATGATTCTTCACAGAACCATGTGCTGTTCAGTGCTAAGGAAACAGTGTAGATGCTTAAAGTAATTAGAGATGTTTCCTCTATCAAATGCATCTGAATTTCCACCTCTTACAATTCTTTCCCAAGAAACTTTTCATTGGAGCTTCTATAATGCAAATTATAAGAAGGTGCACATACCGGCACAAGCACTATGCACGAACCGCTGTTAACCGCGGATTCCAATTCAATCGCATCAATCGCCTTTACTTCTGAGTTTGCCGCTAAGGAAGAAGCGAGTCAGAAGACTGCCGATCACTGTATAGCGGCTTCTCTATTCACCCGGCTGTCTTTCTATATTAAGGAATCGCGAAAAACACGTGAAAATGAGTCTGTTTCAGGAGCTGTATGAGAATGTATACTGGACATCAGTGTTAGTGAGAGGGAAATTTTAAATCACACTACTTTTCTGCTACTGAATGCAAAGTATGTCTGCATCAGTCATTCACCTGCAAGCACGATTTCAAACTTTTCTCTGACAACTGTTGTTATACATTTTAGATCCTGATTGTAACACATCACTCCTCGTTTCCCTACCATACACAGTGATCGTTTTAATTCCACACAAATCCATGTGCTGTTCAGTGCTAAGAAAACAGTGTAGATGCTTAAACTACTTATAGATGTTTCCTCTACCAAATGCATCTGTATTTCCTCCTCTTACAATTGTTTCCCAATAATCTTTTCATTTGAACCTGTAGAATGCAAATTATAAGAAGGTGCACATACCGGCACAAGCACTATGCACGAACCGCCGTTAACCGCGGATTCCGATTCAATCGCATCAATCGCCTTTACTTCTGAGATTGCCGCTAAGGAAGACGCGAGTCAGAAGACTGCCTTACACTCTATAGCGGCTTCTTATTCAGCCGTCTACTGTCCTAGATAAAGATCGCGGTTAGCGCATGTAAGGGACTCAGTTTCAGGAGATGTACGAGAATGTATGCTGAACCCCAAAGTTTTTGAGACGAAAAATTTAAATCCCACTTTGCTCTGCAACTGAATGCAAAGCATGTCTGCATCGGTCATTCACCTGCAAGCACGATTTCAAACTTTTCTCTGAGAAGTGTTCTTATCCATTTTAGATCAATTATGTAACACAGTCACTCCTCGTTTCCTTACTCTACAAAGTGATCGTTTTGTTTCTCCACAGAACCATATGCTGTTTAGTGCTAAGGAAACAGTGTAGATGCTTAAACTACTTATAGATGTTTCCTCTACCAAATGCATCTGAATTTAAACCTCTTACAATTCTTTCCCAATAAACTTTTTATTGGAGCTTCCTTCATGCAAATTATTAGAAGGTGCACATACAGGCACATGCTCTATGCACGAACCGCTGTTAACCGCGGATTCCGATTCAATCGCATCAATCGCGTTTACTTCTGAGATTGCCGCTAAGGAAGACGCGAGTCAGAAGACTGCCTTACACTCTATAGCGGCTTCTTATTCAGCCGTCTACAGTCCTATATAACGATTCGTTGTTAACGCATGTAAGGGACTCAGTTTCAGGAGCTGTATGAGAACGTATGCTGAACCCCAATGTCAGTGAGACGAAAAATTTAAATCCCACTTTGCTCCGCAACTGAATACAAAGTATGTCTGCATCGGTCATTCACCTGCAAGCACGATTTCAATCTTTTCTCTGAGAAGTGTTCTTATTCATTTGAGATCCTCTATGTTACACAGTCACTCCTCGTTTCCTTACTCTACACAGTGATCGTTTTGATTCTTCACAGAACCATATGCTGTTCAGTGCTAAGGAAACAGTGTAGATACTTAAAGTACTTAGACCTGTTTCCTCTAACAAATGCATGTGTCATTTCAACACTTACTATTGTTTCCCAGTAAGCCTTTTCATTGGAGCTTCTATAATGCAGATTATAAGAAGGTGCACATACCGGCACATGCTCTATGCACGAACCGCTGTTAACCGCGGATTCCGATTCAATCGCATCAATCGCCTTTACTTCTGAGATTGCCGCTAAGGAAGACGCGAGTCAGAAGACTGCCTTACACTCTATAGCGGCTTCACTATTCAGCCCTCTGCTGTCCTATATAACAAATCGCGAATAACGCATGTAAGGAACTCAGTTTCAGGAGCTGTACGAGAATGTATGCTGAACCCCAAAGTTTTTGAGACGAAAAATTTAAATCCCACTTTGCTCAGCAACTGAATACAAAGTATGTCTGCATTGGTCATTCACCTGCAAGCACGATTTCAAACTTTTCTCTGAGAAGTGTTCTTATCCATTTGAGATCCTTTATGTAACACAGTCACTCCTCGTTTCCTTACTCTACACAGTGATCGTTTTGATTCCTCACAGAACCATATGCTGTTTAGTGCCAAGGAAACAGTGTAGATGCTTAAACTACTTATAGATGTTTCCTCTACCAAATGCATCTGAATTTCCACATCTTAAAATTCTTTCCCAATAAACTTTTTATAGGAGCTTCCTTCATGCAAATTATTAGAAGGTGCACATACCGGCACAAGCACTATGCACGAACCGCTGTTAACCGCGGATTCCGATTCAATCGCATCAATCGCCTTTACTTCTGAGATTGCCGCTAAGGAAGACGCGAGTCAGAAGACTGCCTTACACTCTATAGCGGCTTCTTATTCAGCCGTCTACTGTCCTGTATAACGATTCGCGGTTTACGCATGTAAGGGACTCAGTTTCAGGAGCTGTACGAGAACGTATGCTGAACCCCAATGTTAGTGAGACGTAAAATTTAAAACCCACTTTGCTCTGCAACTGAATACAAAGTATGTCTGCATCGGTCATTCACCTGCAAGCACGATTTCAAACTTTTCTCTGACAACTGTTCTTATCCATTTTAGTTCCTCTATGTAACACAGTCACTCCTCGTTTCCTTTCCATACAGAGTGATCTTTATGATTCCTCACAGAACCATGTGCTGTTCAGTGCTAAGGAAACAGTGTAGATGCTTAAAGTACTTATAGATGTTTCCTCTACCAAATGCATCTGTATTTCCTCCTCTTACAATTGTTTCCCAAAATCTTTTCATTTGAACCTGTAGAATGCAAATTATACGAACGTGCACATACCGGCACAAGCACTATGCACGAACCGCCGTTAACCGCGGATTCCGATTCAATCGCATCAATCGCCTTTACTTCTGAGATTGCCGCTAAGGAAGACGCGAGTCAGAAGACTGCCGATCATTGTTTTCGGCTTCTCTATTCACCCGGCTGTCTTTCTATATTAAGGAATCGCGACTTTCACGTGAAAGTGACTCAGTTTCAGGAGCTGTATTAGAATGTATACTGTACCCCAGTGTTAGCGAGAGGGAAATTTTAAATCCATCTTAACTCTGCTACTGAATGCAAAGTAATTCTGCATCGGTCATTCAACTGCAAGCACGATTTCAAACTTTTCTCTGACAAGTGTTGTTATCCATTTTAGATCCTCATTGTAACACATCACTCCTCGTTTCCCTACCATACACAGTGATCGTTTTGATTCCTCACAGAACCATGTGCTGTTTAGTGCTAAGGAAACAGTGTAGATACTTAAAGTACTTAGACCTGTTTCCTCTAACAAATGCATGTGTCATTTCAACACTTACTATTGTTTCCCAGTAAGCCTTTTCATTGGAGCTTCTATAATGCAGATTATAAGAAGGTGCACATACAGGCACAAGCACTATGCACGAACCGCTGTTAACCGCGGATTCCGATTCAATCGCATCAATCGCCTTTACTTCTGAGATTGCCGCTAAGGAAGACGCGTGTCAGAAGACTGCCTTACACTCTATAGCGGCTTCACTATTCAGCCCTCTGCTGTCCTATATAACAAATCGCGAATAACGCATGTAAGGAACTCAGTTTCAGGAGCTGTACGAGAATGTATGCTGAACCCCAAAGTTTTTGAGACGAAAAATTTAAATCCCACTTTGCTCTGCAACTGAATACAAAGTATGTCTGCATTGGTCATTCACCTGCAAGCACGATTTCAAACTTTTCTCTGAGAAGTGTTCTTATCCATTTGAGATCCTTTATGTAACACAGTCACTCCTCGTTTCCTTTCCATACAGAGTGATCTTTATGATTCTTCACAGAACCATGTGCTGTTCAGTGCGAAGGAAACAGTGTAGATGCTTAAAGTAATTAGAGATGTTTCCTCTATCAAATGCATCTGAATTTCCACCTCTTACAATTCTTTCCCAAGAAACTTTTCATTGGAGCTTCTATAATGCAAATTATAAGAAGGTGCACATACCGGCACAAGCACTATGCACGAACCGCCGTTAACCGCGGATTCCGATTCAATCGCATCAATCGCCTTTACTTCTGAGTTTGCCGCTAAGGAAGAAGCGAGTCAGAAGACTGCCGATCACTGTATAGCTGCTTCTGTATTCACCCGGCTGTCTTTCTATATTAAGGAATCGCGAAAAACACGTGAAAATGAGTCTGTTTCAGGAGCTGTATGAGAATGTATACTGGACATCAGTGTTAGTGAGAGGGAAATTTTAAATCCCACTACTTTTCTGCTACTGAATGCAAAGTATGTCTGCATCAGTCATTCACCTGCAAGCACGATTTCAAACTTTTCTCTGACAACTGTTGTTATACAATTTAGATCCTCATTGTAACACAGTCAACCCTCGTTTCCTTACTCTACCCAGTGATCCTTTTGATTCTCCACAGAAACATATGCTGTCTAGTGCCAAGGAAACAGTGTAGATGCTTAAAGTACTTATAGATGTTTCCTCTACCAAATGCATCTGTATTTCCTCCTATTACAATTGTTTCCCAAAATCTTTTCATTTGAACCTGTAGAATGCAAATTATACGAACGTGCACATACCGGCACAAGCACTATGCACGAACCGCTGTTAACCGCGGATTCCGATTCAATCGCATCAATCGCCTTTACTTCTGAGATTGCCGGTAAGGAAGACGCGAGTCAGAAGACTGCCTTACACTCTATAGCGGCTTCTTATTCAGCCGTCTACTGTCCTATATAACGATTCGCGGTTAACGCATGTAAGGGACTCAGTTTCAGGAGCTGTACGAGAACGTATGCTGAACCCCAATGTTAGTGAGACGAAAAATTTAAATCCCACTTTGCTCTGCAACTGAATACAAAGTATGTCTGCATCGGTCATTCACCTGCATCACGATTTCAAACTTTTCTCTGAGAAGTGTTCTTATCCATTTGAGATCAATTATGTTACACAGTCACTCCTCGTTTCCTTACTCTACACAGTGATCGTTTTGATTCCTCACAGAAACATGTGCTGTTCAGTGCTAAGGAAACAGTGTAGATGCTATAATTACTTATAGCTCTTTCCTCTACCAAATGCATGTGTCATTTCACCACATACAATTTTTGCCAGTCAACCTTTTCATTGGAACTTCAGTAATGCAAATTGTAAGAAGGTGCACATACCGGCACAAGCACTATGCACGAACCGCCGTTAACCGCGGATTCCGATTCAATCGCATCAATCGCCTTTACTTCTGAGATTGCCGGTAAGGAAGACGCGAGTCAGAAGACTGCCGATCATTGTTTTCGGCTTCTCTATTCACCCGGCTGTCTTGCTATATTTCGAATCGCGACTTTCACGTGAAAGTGACTCAGTTTCAGGAGCTGTATGAGAATGTATACTGCACCCCAGTGTTAACGAGAGGGAAATTTTAAATTCCAATATACTCTGTGAATGAATGCAAAGTATGTCTGCATCGGTCATTCACCTGCAAGCACGATTTCAAACTTTTCTCTGAGAAGTGTTCTTATCCATTTGAGATCCTTTATGTAACACAGTCACTCCTCGTTTCCTTTCCATACAGAGTGATCTTTATGATTCTTCGCAGAACCATGTGCTGTTCAGTGCGAAGGAAACAGTGTAGATGCTTAAAGTAATTAGAGATGTTTCCTCTATCAAATGCATCTGAATTTCCACCTCTTACAATTCTTTCCCAAGAAACTTTTTTTGGGAGCTTCCTCCATGCAAATTATAAGAAGGTGCACATACCGGCACAAGCACTATGCACGAACCGCCGTTAACCGCGGATTCCGATTCAATCGCATCAATCGCCTTTACTTCTGAGTTTGCCGCTAAGGAAGAAGCGAGTCAGAAGACTGCCGATCACTGTATAGCTGCTTCTCTATTCACCCGGCTGTCTTTCTACATTAAGGAATCGCGAAAAACACGTGAAAATGAGTCTGTTTCAGGAGCTGTATGAGAATGTATACTGGACATCAGTGTTAGTGAGAGGGAAATTTTAAATCCCACTACTTTTCTGCTACTGAATGCAAAGTATGTCTGCATCAGTCATTCACCTGCAAGCACGATTTCAAACTTTTCTCTGACAACTGTTGTTATACATTTTAGATCCTCATTGTAACACAGTCACTCCTCGTTTCCTTACTCTACCCAGTGATCCTTTTGATTCTCCACAGAAACATATGCTGTCTAGTGCCAAGGAAACAGTGTAGATGCTTAAAGTACTTATAGATGTTTCCTCTACCAAATGAATCTGAATTTCCACCTCTTACAATTCTTTCCCAGTAAGCCTTTTCATTGGAGCTTCTATAATGCAGATTATAAGAAGGTGCACATACCGGCACAAGCACTATGCACGAACCGCTGTTAACTGCGGATTCCGATTCAATCGCATCAATCGCCTTTACTTCTGAGATTGCCGCTAAGGAAGACGCGAGTCAGAAGACTGCCTTACACTCTATAGCGGCTTCTTATTCAGCCGTCTACTGTCCTATATAAAGATCGCGGTTAGCGCATGTAAGGGACTCAGTTTCAGGAGATGTACGAGAATGTATGCTGAACCCCAAAGTTTTTGAGACGAAAAATTTAAATCCCACTTTGCTCTGCAACTGAATGCAAAGCATGTCTGCATCGGTCATTCACCTGCATCACGATTTCAAACTTTTCTCTGAGAAGTGTTCTTATCCATTTTAGATCCATTATGTAACACAGTCACTCCTCAATTCCTTACTCTACAAAGTGATCGTTTTGTTTCTCCACAGAACCATAAGCTGTTTAGTGCTAAGGAAACAGTGTAGATGCTTAAAGTACTTATAGATGTTTCCTCTACCAAATGCATCTGAATTTAAACCTCTTACAATTCTTTCCCAATAAACTTTTTATTGGAGCTTCCTTCATGCAAATTATAAGAAGGTGCACATACCGGCACATGCTCTATGCACGAACCGCTGTTAACCGCGGATTCCGACTCAATCGAATCAATTGCAGTTACTTCTGAGATTGCCGCTAAGGAAGACTCGAGACAGAGGACGGCCTTACACTCTATAGCGGCTTCTTATTCAGCCGTCTACTGTCCTATATAACGATTCGCGGTTAACGCATGTAAGGGACTCAGTTTCAGGAGCTGTACGAGAACGTATGCTGAACCCCAATGTTAGTGAGATGAAAAATTTAAATCCCACTTTGCTCTGCAACTGAATACAAAGTATGTCCGCATCGGTCATTCACCTGCAAGCACGATTTCAAACTTTTCTCTGAGAAGTGTTCTTATCCATTTGAGATCCTCTATGTTACACAGTCACTCCTCGTTTCCTTACTCTACACAGTGATCGTTTTGATTCCTCACAGAACCATATGCTGTTTAGTGCCAAGGAAACAGTGTAGATGCTTAAAGTAATTAGAGATGTTTCCTCTACCAAATGCATCTGAATTTCCACCTCTTACAATTCTTTCCCAGTAAGCCTTTTCATTGGAGCTTCTATAATGCAGATTATAAGAAGGTGCACATACCGGCACATGCTCTATGCACGAACCGCTGTTAACCGCGGATTCCGATTCAATCGAATCAATTGCCTTTACTTCTGAGATTGCCGCTAAGGAAGACTCGAGACAGAGGACGGCCTTACACTCTATAGCGGCTTCTTATTCAGCCGTCTACTGTCCTATATAACGATTCGCGGTTAACGCATGTAAGGGACTCAGTTTCAGGAGCTGTACGAGAATGTATGCTGAACCCCAATGTTAGTGAGATGAAAAATTTAAATCCCACTTTGCTCTGCAACTGAATACAAAGTATGTCTGCATCGGTCATTCACCTGCAAGCACGATTTCAAACTTTTCTCTTAGAAGTGTTCTTATCCATTTTAGTTCCTCTATGTTACACAGTCACTCCTCGTTTCCTTACTCTACACAGTGATCGTTTTGATTCCTCACAGAACCATATGCTGTTTAGTGCCAAGGAAACAGTGTAGATGCTTAAAGTAATTAGAGATGTTTCCTCTACCAAATGCATCTGAATTTCCACCTCTTACAATTCTTTCCCAGTAAGCCTTTTCATTGGAGCTTCTATAATGCAGATTATAAGAAGGTGCACATACCGGCACATGCTCTATGCACGAACCGCTGTTAACCGCGGATTCCGATTCAATCGCATCAATTGCCTTTACTTCTGAGATTGCCGCTAAGGAAGACGCGAGTCAGAAGACTGCCTTACACTCTATAGCGGCTTCTTATTCAGCCGTCTACTGTCCTATATAACGATTCGCGGTTTACGCATGTAAGGGACTCAGTTTCAGGAGCTGTACGAGAACGTATGCTGAACCCCAATGTTAGTGAGACGTAAAATTTAAATCCCACTTTGCTCTGCAACTGAATACAAAGTATGTCTGCATCGGTCATTCACCTGCAAGCACGATTTCAAACTTTTCTCTGACAACTGTTCTTATCCATTTTAGTTCCTCTATGTAACACAGTCACTCCTCGTTTCCTTTCCATACAGAGTGATCTTTATGATTCTTCACAGAACCATGTGCTGTTCAGTGCTAAGGAAACAGTGTAGATGCTTAAAGTACTTATAGATGTTTCCTCTACCAAATGCATCTGTATTTCCTCCTCTTACAATTGTTTCCCAATAATCTTTTCATTTGAACCTGTAGAATGCAAATTATAAGAAGGTGCACATAACGGCACAAGCACTATGCACGAACCGCTGTTAACCGCGGATTCCGATTCAATCGCATCAATCGCCTTTACTTCTGAGATTGCCGCTAAGGAAGACGCGAGTCAGAAGACTGCCGATCATTGTTTTCGGCTTCTCTATTCACCCGGCTGTCTTTCTATATTAAGGAATCGCGACTTTCACGTGAAAGTGACTCAGTTTCAGGAGCTGTATTAGAATGTATACTGTACCTCAGTGTTAGCGAGAGGGAAATTTTAAATCCATCTTAACTCTGCTCCTGAATGCAAAGTAATTCTGCATCGGTCATTCAACTGCAAGCACGATTTCAAACTTTTCTCTGACAAGTGTTGTTATCCATTTTAGATCCTCATTGTAACACATCACTCCTCGTTTCCCTACCATACACAGTGATCGTTTTGATTCCTCACAGAACCATGTGCTGTTTAGTGCTAAGGAAACAGTGTAGATACTTAAAGTACTTAGACCTGTTTCCTCTAACAAATGCATGTGTCATTTCAACACTTACTATTGTTTCCCAGTAAGCCTTTTCATTGGAGCTTCTATAATGCAGATTATAAGAAGGTGCACATACCGGCACATGCTCTATGCACGAACCGCTGTTAACCGCGGATTCCGATTCAATCGCATCAATCGCCTTTACTTCTGAGATTGCCGGTAAGGAAGACGCGAGTCAGAAGACTGCCTTACACTCTATAGCGGCTTCACTATTCAGCCCTCTGCTGTCCTATATAACAAATCGCGAATAACGCATGTAAGGAACTCAGTTTCAGGAGCTGTACGAGAATGTATGCTGAACCCCAAAGTTTTTGAGACGAAAAATTTAAATCCCACTTTGCTCTGCAACTGAATACAAAGTATGTCTGCATTGGTCATTCACCTGCAAGCACGATTTCAAACTTTTCTCTGAGAAGTGTTCTTATCCATTTGAGATCCTTTATGTAACACAGTCACTCCTCGTTTCCTTTCCATACAGAGTGATCTTTATGATTCTTCACAGAACCATGTGCTGTTCAGTGCTAAGGAAACAGTGTAGATGCTTAAAGTAATTAGAGATGTTTCCTCTATCAAATGCATCTGAATTTCCACCTCTTACAATTCTTTCCCAAGAAACTTTTTATTGGAACTTCCTCCATGCAAATTATAAGAAGGTGCACATACCGGCACAAGCACTATGCACGAACCGCTGTTAACCGCGGATTCCAATTCAATCGCATCAATCGCCTTTACTTCTGAGTTTGCCGCTAAGGAAGAAGCGAGTCAGAAGACTGCCGATCACTGTATAGCGGCTTCTCTATTCACCCGGCTGTCTTTCTATATTAAGGAATCGCGAAAAACACGTGAAAATGAGTCTGTTTCAGGAGCTGTATGAGAATGTATACTGGACATCAGTGTTAGTGAGAGGGAAATTTTAAATCCCACTACTTTTCTGCTACTGAATGCAAAGTATGTCTGCATCAGTCATTCACCTGCAAGCACGATTTCAAACTTTTCTCTGACAACTGTTGTTATACAATTTAGATCCTCATTGTAACACAGTCAACCCTCGTTTCCTTACTCTACCCAGTGATCCTTTTGATTCTCCACAGAAACATATGCTGTCTAGTGCCAAGGAAACAGTGTAGATGCTTAAAGTACTTATAGATGTTTCCTCTACCAAATGCATCTGTATTTCCTCCTATTACAATTGTTTCCCAAAATCTTTTCATTTGAACCTGTAGAATGCAAATTATACGAACGTGCACACACCGGCACAAGCACTATGCACGAACCGCTGTTAACCGCGGATTCCGATTCAATCGCATCAATCGCCTTTACTTCTGAGATTGCCGCTAAGGAAGACGCGAGTCAGAAGACTGCCTTACACTCTATAGCGGCTTCTTATTCAGCCGTCTACTGTCCTATATAACGATTCGCGGTTAACGCATGTAAGGGACTCAGTTTCAGGAGCTGTACGAGAACGTATGCTGAACCCCAATGTTAGTGAGACGAAAAATTTAAATCCCACTTTGCTCTGCAACTGAATACAAAGTATGTCTGCATCGGTCATTCACCTGCATCACGATTTCAAACTTTTCTCTGAGAAGTGTTCTTATCCATTTGAGATCAATTATGTTACACAGTCACTCCTCGTTTCCTTACTCTACACAGTGATCGTTTTGATTCCTCACAGAAACATGTGCTGTTCAGTGCTAAGGAAACAGTGTAGATGCTATAATTACTTATAGCTCTTTCCTCTACCAAATGCATGTGTCATTTCACCACATACAATTTTTGCCAGTCAACCTTTTCATTGGAACTTCAATAATGCAAATTGTAAGAAGGTGCACATACCGGCACAAGCTCTATGCACGAACCGCTGTTAACCGCGGATTCCGATTCAATCGCATCAATCGCCTTGACTTCTGATTTTGCCGCTAAGGAAGAAGCGAGTCAGAAGACTGCCGAGCACTATATATCGGCTTCACTACTTTTCCGGCAATCATTCTATCTTAACGAATCGCTACTTACAAGTGAAAGTGACTCAGTTTCAGGAGCTGTATGAGAATATATACTGGACTCCAGTGTTAGTGAGAGGGAAATTTTAAATTCCAATTTACTCTGCGAATGAATGCAAAGTATGTCTGCATCGGTCATTCACCTGCAAGCACGATTTCAAACTTTTCTCTGACCACTGTTCTTATCCATTTTAGTTCCTCTATGTAACACAGTCACTCCTCGTTTCCTTACTCTACCCAGTGATCGTTTTGATTCTCCACAGAACCATATGCTGTCTAGTGCTAAGGAAACAGTGTAGATGCTTAAAGTACTTATAGATGTTTCCTCTACCAAATGCATCTGTATTTCCTCCTCTTACAATTGTTTCCCAATAATCTTTTCATTTGAACCTGTAGAATGCAAATTATAAGAAGGTGCACATAACGGCACAAGCACTATGCACGAACCGCCGTTAACCGCGGATTCCGATTCAATCGCATCAATCGCCTTTACTTCTGAGATTGCCGGTAAGGAAGACGCAAGTCAGAAGACTGCCGATCATTGTTTTCGGCTTCTCTATTCAGGCGGCTGTCTTGCTATATTTCGAATCGCGACTTTCACGTGAAAGTGACTCAGTTTCAGGAGCTGTATGAGAATGTATACTGTACCCCAGTGTTAACGAGAGGGAAATTTTAAATTCCAATATACTCTGTGAATGAATGCAAAGTATGTCTGCATCGGTCATTCACCTGCAAGCACGATTTCAAACTTATCTCTGAGAAGTGTTCTTATCCATTTGAGATCCTTTATGTAACACAGTCACTCCTCGTTTCCTTTCCATACAGAGTGATCTTTATGATTCTTCACAGAACCATGTGCTGTTCAGTGCGAAGGAAACAGTGTAGATGCTTAAAGTAATTAGAGATGTTTCCTCTATCAAATGCATCTGAATTTCCACCTCTTACAATTCTTTCCCAAGAAACTTTTTATTGGAGCTTCCTCCATGCAAATTATAAGAAGGTGCACATACCGGCACAAGCACTATGCACGAACCGCTGTTAACCGCGGATTCCGATTCAATCGCATCAATCGCCTTTACTTCTGAGTTTGCCGCTAAGGAAGAAGCGAGTCAGAAGACTGCCGATCACTGTATAGCTGCTTCTCTATTCACCCGGCTGTCTTTCTACATTAAGGAATCGCGAAAAACACGTGAAAATGAGTCTGTTTCAGGAGCTGTATGAGAATGTATACTGGACATCAGTGTTAGTGAGAGGGAAATTTTAAATCCCACTACTTTTCTGCTACTGAATGCAAAGTATGTCTGCATCAGTCATTCACCTGCAAGCACGATTTCAAACTTTTCTCTGACAACTGTTGTTATACATTTTAGATCCTCATTGTAACACAGTCACTCCTCGTTTCCTTACTCTACCCAGTGATCCTTTTGATTCTCCACAGAACCATATGCTGTCTAGTGCTAAGGAAACAGTGTAGATGCTTAAAGTACTTATAGATGTTTCCTCTACCAAATGAATCTGAATTTCCACCTCTTACAATTCTTTCCCAGTAAGCCTTTTCATTGGAGCTTCTATAATGCAGATTATAAGAAGGTGCACATACCGGCACAAGCACTATGCACGAACCGCTGTTAACTGCGGATTCCGATTCAATCGCATCAATCGCCTTTACTTCTGAGATTGCCGCTAAGGAAGACGCGAGTCAGAAGACTGCCTTACACTCTATAGCGGCTTCTTATTCAGCCGTCTACTGTCCTATATAAAGATCGCGGTTAGCGCATGTAAGGGACTCAGTTTCAGGAGATGTACGAGAATGTATGCTGAACCCCAAAGTTTTTGAGACGAAAAATTTAAATCCCACTTTGCTCTGCAACTGAATGCAAAGCATGTCTGCATCGGTCATTCACCTGCAAGCACGATTTCAAACTTTTCTCTGAGAAGTGTTCTTATCCATTTTAGATCCATTATGTAACACAGTCACTCCTCAATTCATACTCTACAAAGTGATCGTTTTGTTTCTCCACAGAACCATAAGCTGTTTAGTGCTAAGGAAACAGTGTAGATGCTTAAAGTAATTAGAGATGTTTCCTCTTCCAAATGCATCTGAATTTAAACCTCTTACAATTCTTTCCCAATAAACTTTTTATTGGAGCTTCCTTCATGCAAATTATAAGAAGGTGCACATACCGGCACATGCTCTATGCACGAACCGCTGTTAACCGCGGATTCCGACTCAATCGAATCAATTGCAGTTACTTCTGAGATTGCCGCTAAGGAAGACTCGAGACAGAGGACGGCCTTACACTCTATAGCGGCTTCTTATTCAGCCGTCTACTGTCCTATATAACGATTCGCGGTTAACGCATGTAAGGAACTCAGTTTCAGGAGCTGTACGAGAACGTATGCTGAACCCCAATGTTAGTGAGATGAAAAATTTAAATCCCACTTTGCTCTGCAACTGAATACAAAGTATGTCTGCATCGGTCATTCACCTGCAAGCACGATTTCAAACTTTTCTCTGAGAAGTGTTCTTATCCATTTGAGATCCTCTATGTTACACAGTCACTCCTCGTTTCCTTACTCTACACAGTGATCGTTTTGATTCCTCACAGAACCATATGCTGTTTAGTGCCAAGGAAACAGTGTAGATGCTTAAAGTAATTAGAGATGTTTCCTCTACCAAATGCATCTGAATTTCCACCTCTTACAATTCTTTCCCAGTAAGCCTTTTCATTGGAGCTTCTATAATGCAGATTATAAGAAGGTGCACATACCGGCACATGCTCTATGCACGAACCGCTGTTAACCGCGGATTCCGACTCAATCGAATCAATTGCCTTTACTTCTGAGATTGCCGCTAAGGAAGACTCGAGTCAGAGGACGGCCTTACACTCTATAGCGGCTTCTTATTCAGCCGTCTACTGTCCTATATAACGATTCGCGGTTAACGCATGTAAGGGACTCAGTTTCAGGAGCTGTACGAGAATGTATGCTGAACCCCAATGTTAGTGAGATGAAAAATTTAAATCCCACTTTGCTCTGCAACTGAATACAAAGTATGTCTGCATCGGTCATTCACCTGCAAGCACGATTTCAAACTTTTCTCTGAGAAGTGTTCTTATCCATTTTAGTTCCTCTATGTTACACAGTCACTCCTCGTTTCCTTACTCTACACAGTGATCGTTTTGATTCCTCACAGAACCATATGCTGTTTAGTGCCAAGGAAACAGTGTAGATGCTTAAAGTAATTAGAGATGTTTCCTCTACCAAATGCATCTGAATTTCCACCTCTTACAATTCTTTCCCAGTAAGCCTTTTCATTGGAGCTTCTATAATGCAGATTATAAGAAGGTGCACATACCGGCACATGCTCTATGCACGAACCGCTGTTAACCGCGGATTCCGATTCAATCGCATCAATTGCCTTTACTTCTGAGATTGCCGCTAAGGAAGACGCGAGTCAGAAGACTGCCTTACACTCTATAGCGGCTTCTTATTCAGCCGTCTACTGTCCTATATAACGATTCGCGGTTTACGCATGTAAGGGACTCAGTTTCAGGAGCTGTACGAGAACGTATGCTGAACCCCAATGTTAGTGAGACGTAAAATTTAAATCCCACTTTGCTCTGCAACTGAATACAAAGTATGTCTGCATCGGTCATTCACCTGCAAGCACGATTTCAAACTTTTCTCTGAGAAGTGTTCTTATCCATTTTAGTTCCTCTATGTAACACAGTCACTCCTCGTTTCCTTTCCATACAGAGTGATCTTTATGATTCTTCACAGAACCATGTGCTGTTCAGTGCTAAGGAAACAGTGTAGATGCTTAAAGTACTTATAGATGTTTCCTCTACCAAATGCATCTGTATTTCCTCCTCTTACAATTGTTTCCCAATAATCTTTTCATTTGAACCTGTAGAATGCAAATTATAAGAAGGTGCACATAACAACACAAGCACTATGCACGAACCGCTGTTAACCGCGGATTCCGATTCAATCGCATCAATCGCCTTTACTTCTGAGATTGCCGCTAAGGAAGACGCGAGTCAGAAGACTGCCGATCATTGTTTTCGGCTTCTCTATTCACCCGGCTGTCTTTCTATATTAAGGAATCGCGACTTTCACGTGAAAGTGACTCAGTTTCAGGAGCTGTATTAGAATGTATACTGTACCCCAGTGTTAGCGAGAGGGAAATTTTAAATCCATCTTAACTCTGCTACTGAATGCAAAGTAATTCTGCATCGGTCATTCAACTGCAAGCACGATTTCAAACTTTTCTCTGACAAGTGTTGTTATCCATTTTAGATCCTCATTGTAACACATCACTCCTCGTTTCCCTACCATACACAGTGATCGTTTTGATTCCTCACAGAACCATGTGCTGTTTAGTGCTAAGGAAACAGTGTAGATACTTAAAGTACTTAGACCTGTTTCCTCTAACAAATGCATGTGTCATTTCAACACTTACTATTGTTTCCCAGTAAGCCTTTTCATTGGAGCTTCTATAATGCAGATTATAAGAAGGTGCACATACAGGCACATGCTCTATGCACGAACCGCTGTTAACCGCGGATTCCGATTCAATCGCATCAATTGCCTTTACTTCTGAGATTGCCGCTAAGGAAGACGCGAGTCAGAAGACTGCCGATCATTGTTTTCGGCTTCTCTATTCACCCGGCTGTCTTTCTATATTAAGGAATCGCGACTTTCACGTGAAAGTGACTCAGTTTCAGGAGCTGTATTAGAATGTATACTGTACCCCAGTGTTAGCGAGAGGGAAATTTTAAATCCATCTTAACTCTGCTACTGAATGCAAAGTAATTCTGCATCTGTCATTCAACTGCAAGCACGATTTCAAACTTTTCTTTGACAAGAGTTGTTATCCATTTTAGATCCTCATTGTAACACATCACTCCTCGTTTCCCTACCATACACAGTGATCGTTTTGATTCCTCACAGAACCATGTGCTGTTTAGTGCTAAGGAAACAGTGTAGATACTTAAAGTACTTAGACCTGTTTCCTCTAACAAATGCATGTGTCATTTCAACACTTACTATTGTTTCCCAGTAAGCCTTTTCATTGGAGCTTCTATAATGCAGATTATAAGAAGGTGCACATACAGGCACAAGCACTATGCACGAACCGCTGTTAACCGCGGATTCCGATTCAATCGCATCAATCGCCTTTACTTCTGAGATTGCCGGTAAGGAAGACGCGAGTCAGAAGACTGCCTTACACTCTATTGCGGCTTCTTATTCAGCCCTCTACTGTCCTATATAACGATTCGCGGTTAACGCATGTAAGGGACTCAGTTTCAGGAGCTGTACGAGAACGTATGCTGAACCCCAATGTTAGTGAGACGAAAAATTTAAATCCCACTTTGCTCTGCAACTGAATACAAAGTATGTCTGCATTGGTCATTCACCTGCATCACGATTTCAAACTTTTCTCTGAGAAGTGTTCTTATCCATTTGAGATCCTCTATGTTACACAGTCACTCCTCGTTTCCTTACTCTACACAGTGATCGTTTTGATTCCTCACAGAACCATGTGCTGTTCAGTGCTAAGGAAACAGTGTAGATACTTAAAGTACTTAGACCTGTTTCCTCTAACAAATGCATGTGTCATTTCAACACTTACTATTGTTTCCCAGTAAGCCTTTTCATTGGAGCTTCTATAATGCAGATTATAAGAAGGTGCACATACCGGCACATGCTCTATGCACGAACCGCTGTTAACCGCGGATTCCGATTCAATCGCATCAATCGCCTTTACTTCTGAGATTGCCGCTAAGGAAGACGCGAGTCAGAAGACTGCCTTACACTCTATAGCGGCTTCACTATTCAGCCCTCTGCTGTCCTATATAACAAATCGCGAATAACGCATGTAAGGAACTCAGTTTCAGGAGCTGTACGAGAATGTATGCTGAACCCCAAAGTTTTTGAGACGATAAATTTAAATCCCACTTTGCTCTGCAACTGAATACAAAGTATGTCTGCATCGGTCATTCACATGCATCACGATTTCAAACTTTTCTCTGAGAAGTGTTCTTATCCATTTGAGATCCTTTATGTAACACAGTCACTCCTCGTTTCCTTTCCATACAGAGTGATCTTTATGATTCTTCACAGAACCATGTGCTGTTCAGTGCTAAGGAAACAGTGTAGATGCTTAAAGTAATTAGAGATGTTTCCTCTATCAAATGCATCTGAATTTCCACCTCTTACAATTCTTTCCCAAGAAACTTTTCATTGGAGCTTCTATAATGCAAATTATAAGAAGGTGCACATACCGGCACAAGCACTATGCACGAACCGCTGTTAACCGCGGATTCCAATTCAATCGCATCAATCGCCTTTACTTCTGAGTTTGCCGCTAAGGAAGAAGCGAGTCAGAAGACTGCCGATCACTGTATAGCGGCTTCTCTATTCACCCGGCTGTCTTTCTATATTAAGGAATCGCGAAAAACACGTGAAAATGAGTCTGTTTCAGGAGCTGTATGAGAATGTATACTGGACATCAGTGTTAGTGAGAGGGAAATTTTAAATCCCACTACTTTTCTGCTACTGAATGCAAAGTATGTCTGCATCAGTCATTCACCTGCAAGCACGATTTCAAACTTTTCTCTGACAACTGTTGTTATACAATTTAGATCCTCATTGTAACACAGTCAACCCTCGTTTCCTTACTCTACCCAGTGATCCTTTTGATTCTCCACAGAAACATATGCTGTCTAGTGCCAAGGAAACAGTGTAGATGCTTAAAGTACTTATAGATGTTTCCTCTACCAAATGCATCTGTATTTCCTCCTATTACAATTGTTTCCCAAAATCTTTTCATTTGAACCTGTAGAATGCAAATTATACGAACGTGCACATACCGGCACAAGCACTATGCACGAACCGCTGTTAACCGCGGATTCCGATTCAATCGCATCAATCGCCTTTACTTCTGAGATTGCCGGTAAGGAAGACGCGAGTCAGAAGACTGCCTTACACTCTATAGCGGCTTCTTATTCAGCCGTCTACTGTCCTATATAACGATTCGCGGTTAACGCATGTAAGGGACTCAGTTTCAGGAGCTGTACGAGAACGTATGCTGAACCCCAATGTTAGTGAGACGAAAAATTTAAATCCCACTTTGCTCTGCAACTGAATACAAAGTATGTCTGCATCGGTCATTCACCTGCATCACGATTTCAAACTTTTCTCTGAGAAGTGTTCTTATCCATTTGAGATCAATTATGTTACACAGTCACTCCTCGTTTCCTTACTCTACACAGTGATCGTTTTGATTCCTCACAGAAACATGTGCTGTTCAGTGCTAAGGAAACAGTGTAGATGCTATAATTACTTATAGCTCTTTCCTCTACCAAATGCATGTGTCATTTCACCACATACAATTTTTGCCAGTCAACCTTTTCATTGGAACTTCAATAATGCAAATTGTAAGAAGGTGCACATACCGGCACAAGCACTATGCACGAACCGCTGTTAACCGCGGATTCCGATTCAATCGCATCAATCGCCTTGACTTCTGATTTTGCCGCTAAGGAAGAAGCGAGTCAGAAGACTGCCGAGCACTATATATCGGCTTCACTACTTTTCCGGCAATCATTCTATCTTAACGAATCGCTACTTACAAGTGAAAGTGACTCAGTTTCAGGAGCTGTATGAGAATATATACTGGACTCCAGTGTTAGTGAGAGGGAAATTTTAAATTCCAATTTACTCTGCGAATGAATGCAAAGTATGTCTGCATCGGTCATTCACCTGCAAGCACGATTTCAAACTTTTCTCTGACCACTGTTCTTATCCATTTTAGTTCCTCTATGTAACACAGTCACTCCTCGTTTCCTTACTCTACCCAGTGATCGTTTTGATTCTCCACAGAACCATATGCTGTCTAGTGCTAAGGAAACAGTGTAGATGCTTAAAGTACTTATAGATGTTTCCTCTACCAAATGCATCTGTATTTCCTCCTCTTACAATTGTTTCCCAATAATCTTTTCATTTGAACCTGTAGAATGCAAATTATAAGAAGGTGCACATAACGGCACAAGCACTATGCACGAACCGCCGTTAACCGCGGATTCCGATTCAATCGCATCAATCGCCTTTACTTCAGAGATTGCCGGTAAGGAAGACGCAAGTCAGAAGACTGCCGATCATTGTTTTCGGCTTCTCTATTCAGGCGGCTGTCTTGCTATATTTCGAATCGCGACTTTCACGTGAAAGTGACTCAGTTTCAGGAGCTGTATGAGAATGTATACTGTACCCCAGTGTTAACGAGAGGGAAATTTTAAATTCCAATATACTCTGTGAATGAATGCAAAGTATGTCTGCATCGGTCATTCACCTGCAAGCACGATTTCAAACTTTTCTCTGAGAAGTGTTCTTATCCATTTGAGATCCTTTATGTAACACAGTCACTCCTCGTTTCCTTTCCATACAGAGTGATCTTTATGATTCTTCACAGAACCATGTGCTGTTCAGTGCGAAGGAAACAGTGTAGATGCTTAAAGTAATTAGAGATGTTTCCTCTATCAAATGCATCTGAATTTCCACCTCTTACAATTCTTTCCCAATAAACTTTTTTTGGGAGCTTCCTCCATGCAAATTATAAGAAGGTGCACATACCGGCACAAGCACTATGCACGAACCGCCGTTAACCGCGGATTCCGATTCAATCGCATCAATCGCCTTTACTTCTGAGTTTGCCGCTAAGGAAGACGCGAGTCAGAAGACTGCCGATCATTGTTTTCGGCTTCTCTATTCACCCGGCTGTCTTTCTATATTAAGGAATCGCGACTTTCACGTGAAAGTGACTCAGTTTCAGGAGCTGTATTAGAATGTATACTGTACCTCAGTGTTAGCGAGAGGGAAATTTTAAATCCATCTTAACTCTGCTACTGAATGCAAAGTAATTCTGCATCGGTCATTCAACTGCAAGCACGATTTCAAACTTTTCTCTGACAAGTGTTGTTATCCATTTTAGATCCTCATTGTAACACATCACTCCTCGTTTCCCTACCATACACAGTGATCGTTTTGATTCCTCACAGAACCATGTGCTGTTTAGTGCTAAGGAAACAGTGTAGATACTTAAAGTACTTAGACCTGTTTCCTCTAACAAATGCATGTGTCATTTCAACACTTACTATTGTTTCCCAGTAAGCCTTTTCATTGGAGCTTCTATAATGCAGATTATAAGAAGGTGCACATACAGGCACAAGCACTATGCACGAACCGCTGTTAACCGCGGATTCCGATTCAATCGCATCAATCGCCTTTACTTCTGAGATTGCCGGTAAGGAAGACGCGAGTCAGAAGACTGCCTTACACTCTATTGCGGCTTCTTATTCAGCCCTCTACTGTCCTATATAACGATTCGCGGTTAACGCATGTAAGGGACTCAGTTTCAGGAGCTGTACGAGAACGTATGCTGAACCCCAATGTTAGTGAGACGAAAAATTTAAATCCCACTTTGCTCTGCAACTGAATACAAAGTATGTCTGCATCGGTCATTCACCTGCATCACGATTTCAAACTTTTCTCTGAGAAGTGTTCTTATCCATTTGAGATCCTCTATGTTACACAGTCACTCCTCGTTTCCTTACTCTACACAGTGATCGTTTTGATTCCTCACAGAACCATGTGCTGTTCAGTGCTAAGGAAACAGTGTAGATACTTAAAGTACTTAGACCTGTTTCCTCTAACAAATGCATGTGTCATTTCAACACTTACTATTGTTTCCCAGTAAGCCTTTTCATTGGAGCTTCTATAATGCAGATTATAAGAAGGTGCACATACCGGCACATGCTCTATGCACGAACCGCTGTTAACCGCGGATTCCGATTCAATCGCATCAATCGCCTTTACTTCTGAGATTGCCGCTAAGGAAGACGCGAGTCAGAAGACTGCCTTACACTCTATAGCGGCTTCACTATTCAGCCCTCTGCTGTCCTATATAACAAATCGCGAATAACGCATGTAAGGAACTCAGTTTCAGGAGCTGTACGAGAATGTATGCTGAACCCCAAAGTTTTTGAGACGATAAATTTAAATCCCACTTTGCTCTGCAACTGAATACAAAGTATGTCTGCATCGGTCATTCACATGCATCACGATTTCAAACTTTTCTCTGAGAAGTGTTCTTATCCATTTGAGATCCTTTATGTAACACAGTCACTCCTCGTTTCCTTTCCATACAGAGTGATCTTTATGATTCTTCACAGAACCATGTGCTGTTCAGTGCTAAGGAAACAGTGTAGATGCTTAAAGTAATTAGAGATGTTTCCTCTATCAAATGCATCTGAATTTCCACCTCTTACAATTCTTTCCCAAGAAACTTTTCATTGGAGCTTCTATAATGCAAATTATAAGAAGGTGCACATACCGGCACAAGCACTATGCACGAACCGCTGTTAACCGCGGATTCCAATTCAATCGCATCAATCGCCTTTACTTCTGAGTTTGCCGCTAAGGAAGAAGCGAGTCAGAAGACTGCCGATCACTGTATAGCGGCTTCTCTATTCACCCGGCTGTCTTTCTATATTAAGGAATCGCGAAAAACACGTGAAAATGAGTCTGTTTCAGGAGCTGTATGAGAATGTATACTGGACATCAGTGTTAGTGAGAGGGAAATTTTAAATCCCACTACTTTTCTGCTACTGAATGCAAAGTATGTCTGCATCAGTCATTCACCTGCAAGCACGATTTCAAACTTTTCTCTGACAACTGTTGTTATACAATTTAGATCCTCATTGTAACACAGTCAACCCTCGTTTCCTTACTCTACCCAGTGATCCTTTTGATTCTCCACAGAAACATATGCTGTCTAGTGCCAAGGAAACAGTGTAGATGCTTAAAGTACTTATAGATGTTTCCTCTACCAAATGCATCTGTATTTCCTCCTATTACAATTGTTTCCCAAAATCTTTTCATTTGAACCTGTAGAATGCAAATTATACGAACGTGCACATACCGGCACAAGCACTATGCACGAACCGCTGTTAACCGCGGATTCCGATTCAATCGCATCAATCGCCTTTACTTCTGAGATTGCCGGTAAGGAAGACGCGAGTCAGAAGACTGCCTTACACTCTATAGCGGCTTCTTATTCAGCCGTCTACTGTCCTATATAACGATTCGCGGTTAACGCATGTAAGGGACTCAGTTTCAGGAGCTGTACGAGAACGTATGCTGAACCCCAATGTTAGTGAGACGAAAAATTTAAATCCCACTTTGCTCTGCAACTGAATACAAAGTATGTCTGCATCGGTCATTCACCTGCATCACGATTTCAAACTTTTCTCTGAGAAGTGTTCTTATCCATTTGAGATCAATTATGTTACACAGTCACTCCTCGTTTCCTTACTCTACACAGTGATCGTTTTGATTCCTCACAGAAACATGTGCTGTTCAGTGCTAAGGAAACAGTGTAGATGCTATAATTACTTATAGCTCTTTCCTCTACCAAATGCATGTGTCATTTCACCACATACAATTTTTGCCAGTCAACCTTTTCATTGGAACTTCAATAATGCAAATTGTAAGAAGGTGCACATACCGGCACAAGCACTATGCACGAACCGCTGTTAACCGCGGATTCCGATTCAATCGCATCAATCGCCTTGACTTCTGATTTTGCCGCTAAGGAAGAAGCGAGTCAGAAGACTGCCGAGCACTATATATCGGCTTCACTACTTTTCCGGCAATCATTCTATCTTAACGAATCGCTACTTACAAGTGAAAGTGACTCAGTTTCAGGAGCTGTATGAGAATATATACTGGACATCAGTGTTAGTGAGAGGGAAATTTTAAATTCCAATTTACTCTGCGAATGAATGCAAAGTATGTCTGCATCGGTCATTCACCTGCAAGCACGATTTCAAACTTTTCTCTGACCACTGTTCTTATCCATTTTAGTTCCTCTATGTAACACAGTCACTCCTCGTTTCCTTACTCTACCCAGTGATCGTTTTGATTCTCCACAGAACCATATGCTGTCTAGTGCTAAGGAAACAGTGTAGATGCTTAAAGTACTTATAGATGTTTCCTCTACCAAATGCATCTGTATTTCCTCCTCTTACAATTGTTTCCCAATAATCTTTTCATTTGAACCTGTAGAATGCAAATTATAAGAAGGTGCACATAACGGCACAAGCACTATGCACGAACCGCCGTTAACCGCGGATTCCGATTCAATCGCATCAATCGCCTTTACTTCAGAGATTGCCGGTAAGGAAGACGCAAGTCAGAAGACTGCCGATCATTGTTTTCGGCTTCTCTATTCAGGCGGCTGTCTTGCTATATTTCGAATCGCGACTTTCACGTGAAAGTGACTCAGTTTCAGGAGCTGTATGAGAATGTATACTGTACCCCAGTGTTAACGAGAGGGAAATTTTAAATTCCAATATACTCTGTGAATGAATGCAAAGTATGTCTGCATCGGTCATTCACCTGCAAGCACGATTTCAAACTTTTCTCTGAGAAGTGTTCTTATCCATTTGAGATCCTTTATGTAACACAGTCACTCCTCGTTTCCTTTCCATACAGAGTGATCTTTATGATTCTTCACAGAACCATGTGCTGTTCAGTGCGAAGGAAACAGTGTAGATGCTTAAAGTAATTAGAGATGTTTCCTCTATCAAATGCATCTGAATTTCCACCTCTTACAATTCTTTCCCAAGAAACTTTTTTTGGGAGCTTCCTCCATGCAAATTATAAGAAGGTGCACATACCGGCACAAGCACTATGCACGAACCGCCGTTAACCGCGGATTCCGATTCAATCGCATCAATCGCCTTTACTTCTGAGTTTGCTGCTAAGGAAGACGCGAGTCAGAAGACTGCCGATCATTGTTTTCGGCTTCTCTATTCACCCGGCTGTCTTTCTATATTAAGGAATCGCGACTTTCACGTGAAAGTGACTCAGTTTCAGGAGCTGTATTAGAATGTATACTGTACCTCAGTGTTAGCGAGAGGGAAATTTTAAATCCATCTTAACTCTGCTACTGAATGCAAAGTAATTCTGCATCGGTCATTCAACTGCAAGCACGATTTCAAACTTTTCTCTGAGAAGTGTTCTTATCCATTTGAGATCCTCTATGTTACACAGTCACTCCTCGTTTCCTTACTCTACACAGTGATCGTTTTGATTCCTCACAGAACCATGTGCTGTTCAGTGCTAAGGAAACAGTGTAGATACTTAAAGTACTTAGACCTGTTTCCTCTAACAAATGCATGTGTCATTTCAACACTTACTATTGTTTCCCAGTAAGCCTTTTCATTGGAGCTTCTATAATGCAGATTATAAGAAGGTGCACATACCGGCACATGCTCTATGCACGAACCGCTGTTAACCGCGGATTCCGATTCAATCGCATCAATCGCCTTTACTTCTGAGATTGCCGCTAAGGAAGACGCGAGTCAGAAGACTGCCTTACACTCTATAGCGGCTTCACTATTCAGCCCTCTGCTGTCCTATATAACAAATCGCGAATAACGCATGTAAGGAACTCAGTTTCAGGAGCTGTACGAGAATGTATGCTGAACCCCAAAGTTTTTGAGACGATAAATTTAAATCCCACTTTGCTCTGCAACTGAATACAAAGTATGTCTGCATCGGTCATTCACATGCATCACGATTTCAAACTTTTCTCTGAGAAGTGTTCTTATCCATTTGAGATCCTTTATGTAACACAGTCACTCCTCGTTTCCTTTCCATACAGAGTGATCTTTATGATTCTTCACAGAACCATGTGCTGTTCAGTGCTAAGGAAACAGTGTAGATGCTTAAAGTAATTAGAGATGTTTCCTCTATCAAATGCATCTGAATTTCCACCTCTTACAATTCTTTCCCAAGAAACTTTTCATTGGAGCTTCTATAATGCAAATTATAAGAAGGTGCACATACCGGCACAAGCACTATGCACGAACCGCTGTTAACCGCGGATTCCAATTCAATCGCATCAATCGCCTTTACTTCTGAGTTTGCCGCTAAGGAAGAAGCGAGTCAGAAGACTGCCGATCACTGTATAGCGGCTTCTCTATTCACCCGGCTGTCTTTCTATATTAAGGAATCGCGAAAAACACGTGAAAATGAGTCTGTTTCAGGAGCTGTATGAGAATGTATACTGGACATCAGTGTTAGTGAGAGGGAAATTTTAAATCCCACTACTTTTCTGCTACTGAATGCAAAGTATGTCTGCATCAGTCATTCACCTGCAAGCACGATTTCAAACTTTTCTCTGACAACTGTTGTTATACAATTTAGATCCTCATTGTAACACAGTCAACCCTCGTTTCCTTACTCTACCCAGTGATCCTTTTGATTCTCCACAGAAACATATGCTGTCTAGTGCCAAGGAAACAGTGTAGATGCTTAAAGTACTTATAGATGTTTCCTCTACCAAATGCATCTGTATTTCCTCCTATTACAATTGTTTCCCAAAATCTTTTCATTTGAACCTGTAGAATGCAAATTATACGAACGTGCACATACCGGCACAAGCACTATGCACGAACCGCTGTTAACCGCGGATTCCGATTCAATCGCATCAATCGCCTTTACTTCTGAGATTGCCGGTAAGGAAGACGCGAGTCAGAAGACTGCCTTACACTCTATAGCGGCTTCTTATTCAGCCGTCTACTGTCCTATATAACGATTCGCGGTTAACGCATGTAAGGGACTCAGTTTCAGGAGCTGTACGAGAACGTATGCTGAACCCCAATGTTAGTGAGACGAAAAATTTAAATCCCACTTTGCTCTGCAACTGAATACAAAGTATGTCTGCATCGGTCATTCACCTGCATCACGATTTCAAACTTTTCTCTGAGAAGTGTTCTTATCCATTTGAGATCAATTATGTTACACAGTCACTCCTCGTTTCCTTACTCTACACAGTGATCGTTTTGATTCCTCACAGAAACATGTGCTGTTCAGTGCTAAGGAAACAGTGTAGATGCTATAATTACTTATAGCTCTTTCCTCTACCAAATGCATGTGTCATTTCACCACATACAATTTTTGCCAGTCAACCTTTTCATTGGAACTTCAATAATGCAAATTGTAAGAAGGTGCACATACCGGCACAAGCACTATGCACGAACCGCTGTTAACCGCGGATTCCGATTCAATCGCATCAATCGCCTTGACTTCTGATTTTGCCGCTAAGGAAGAAGCGAGTCAGAAGACTGCCGAGCACTATATATCGGCTTCACTACTTTTCCGGCAATCATTCTATCTTAACGAATCGCTACTTACAAGTGAAAGTGACTCAGTTTCAGGAGCTGTATGAGAATATATACTGGACTCCAGTGTTAGTGAGAGGGAAATTTTAAATTCCAATTTACTCTGCGAATGAATGCAAAGTATGTCTGCATCGGTCATTCACCTGCAAGCACGATTTCAAACTTTTCTCTGACCACTGTTCTTATCCATTTTAGTTCCTCTATGTAACACAGTCACTCCTCGTTTCCTTACTCTACCCAGTGATCGTTTTGATTCTCCACAGAACCATATGCTGTCTAGTGCTAAGGAAACAGTGTAGATGCTTAAAGTACTTATAGATGTTTCCTCTACCAAATGCATCTGTATTTCCTCCTCTTACAATTGTTTCCCAATAATCTTTTCATTTGAACCTGTAGAATGCAAATTATAAGAAGGTGCACATAACGGCACAAGCACTATGCACGAACCGCCGTTAACCGCGGATTCCGATTCAATCGCATCAATCGCCTTTACTTCAGAGATTGCCGGTAAGGAAGACGCAAGTCAGAAGACTGCCGATCATTGTTTTCGGCTTCTCTATTCAGGCGGCTGTCTTGCTATATTTCGAATCGCGACTTTCACGTGAAAGTGACTCAGTTTCAGGAGCTGTATGAGAATGTATACTGTACCCCAGTGTTAACGAGAGGGAAATTTTAAATTCCAATATACTCTGTGAATGAATGCAAAGTATGTCTGCATCGGTCATTCACCTGCAAGCACGATTTCAAACTTTTCTCTGAGAAGTGTTCTTATCCATTTGAGATCCTTTATGTAACACAGTCACTCCTCGTTTCCTTTCCATACAGAGTGATCTTTATGATTCTTCACAGAACCATGTGCTGTTCAGTGCGAAGGAAACAGTGTAGATGCTTAAAGTAATTAGAGATGTTTCCTCTATCAAATGCATCTGAATTTCCACCTCTTACAATTCTTTCCCAAGAAACTTTTTTTGGGAGCTTCCTCCATGCAAATTATAAGAAGGTGCACATACCGGCACAAGCACTATGCACGAACCGCCGTTAACCGCGGATTCCGATTCAATCGCATCAATCGCCTTTACTTCTGAGTTTGCCGCTAAGGAAGACGCGAGTCAGAAGACTGCCGATCATTGTTTTCGGCTTCTCTATTCACCCGGCTGTCTTTCTATATTAAGGAATCGCGACTTTCACGTGAAAGTGACTCAGTTTCAGGAGCTGTATTAGAATGTATACTGTACCTCAGTGTTAGCGAGAGGGAAATTTTAAATCCATCTTAACTCTGCTACTGAATGCAAAGTAATTCTGCATCGGTCATTCAACTGCAAGCACGATTTCAAACTTTTCTCTGACAAGTGTTGTTATCCATTTTAGATCCTCATTGTAACACATCACTCCTCGTTTCCCTACCATACACAGTGATCGTTTTGATTCCTCACAGAACCATGTGCTGTTTAGTGCTAAGGAAACAGTGTAGATACTTAAAGTACTTAGACCTGTTTCCTCTAACAAATGCATGTGTCATTTCAACACTTACTATTGTTTCCCAGTAAGCCTTTTCATTGGAGCTTCTATAATGCAGATTATAAGAAGGTGCACATACCGGCACATGCTCTATGCACGAACCGCTGTTAACCGCGGATTCCGATTCAATCGCATCAATCGCCTTTACTTCTGAGATTGCCGGTAAGGAAGACGCGAGTCAGAAGACTGCCTTACACTCTATAGCGGCTTCACTATTCAGCCCTCTGCTGTCCTATATAACAAATCGCGAATAACGCATGTAAGGAACTCAGTTTCAGGAGCTGTACGAGAATGTATGCTGAACCCCAAAGTTTTTGAGACGAAAAATTTAAATCCCACTTTGCTCTGCAACTGAATACAAAGTATGTCTGCATTGGTCATTCACCTGCAAGCACGATTTCAAACTTTTCTCTGAGAAGTGTTCTTATCCATTTGAGATCCTTTATGTAACACAGTCACTCCTCGTTTCCTTTCCATACAGAGTGATCTTTATGATTCTTCACAGAACCATGTGCTGTTCAGTGCTAAGGAAACAGTGTAGATGCTTAAAGTAATTAGAGATGTTTCCTCTATCAAATGCATCTGAATTTCCACCTCTTACAATTCTTTCCCAAGAAACTTTTTATTGGAGCTTCCTCCATGCAAATTATAAGAAGGTGCACATACCGGCACAAGCACTATGCACGAACCGCTGTTAACCGCGGATTCCAATTCAATCGCATCAATCGCCTTTACTTCTGAGTTTGCCGCTAAGGAAGAAGCGAGTCAGAAGACTGCCGATCACTGTATAGCTGCTTCTCTATTCACCCGGCTGTCTTTCTATATTAAGGAATCGCGAAAAACACGTGAAAATGAGTCTGTTTCAGGAGCTGTATGAGAATGTATACTGGACATCAGTGTTAGTGAGAGGGAAATTTTAAATCCCACTACTTTTCTGCTACTGAATGCAAAGTATGTCTGCATCAGTCATTCACCTGCAAGCACGATTTCAAACTTTTCTCTGACAACTGTTGTTATACAATTTAGATCCTCATTGTAACACAGTCAACCCTCGTTTCCTTACTCTACCCAGTGATCCTTTTGATTCTCCACAGAAACATATGCTGTCTAGTGCCAAGGAAACAGTGTAGATGCTTAAAGTACTTATAGATGTTTCCTCTACCAAATGCATCTGTATTTCCTCCTATTACAATTGTTTCCCAAAATCTTTTCATTTGAACCTGTAGAATGCAAATTATACGAACGTGCACATACCGGCACAAGCACTATGCACGAACCGATGTTAACCGCGGATTCCGATTCAATCGCATCAATCGCCTTTACTTCTGAGATTGCCGGTAAGGAAGACGCGAGTCAGAAGACTGCCTTACACTCTATAGCGGCTTCTTATTCAGCCGTCTACTGTCCTATATAACGATTCGCGGTTAACGCATGTAAGGGACTCAGTTTCAGGAGCTGTACGAGAACGTATGCTGAACCCCAATGTTAGTGAGACGAAAAATTTAAATCCCACTTTGCTCTGCAACTGAATACAAAGTATGTCTGCATCGGTCATTCACCTGCATCACGATTTCAAACTTTTCTCTGAGAAGTGTTCTTATCCATTTGAGATCAATTATGTTACACAGTCACTCCTCGTTTCCTTACTCTACACAGTGATCGTTTTGATTCCTCACAGAAACATGTGCTGTTCAGTGCTAAGGAAACAGTGTAGATGCTATAATTACTTATAGCTCTTTCCTCTACCAAATGCATGTGTCATTTCACCACATACAATTTTTGCCAGTCAACCTTTTCATTGGAACTTCAATAATGCAAATTGTAAGAAGGTGCACATACCGGCACAAGCACTATGCACGAACCGCTGTTAACCGCGGATTCCGATTCAATCGCATCAATCGCCTTGACTTCTGATTTTGCCGCTAAGGAAGAAGCGAGTCAGAAGACTGCCGAGCACTATATATCGGCTTCACTACTTTTCCGGCAATCATTCTATCTTAACGAATCGCTACTTACAAGTGAAAGTGACTCAGTTTCAGGAGCTGTATGAGAATATATACTGGACTCCAGTGTTAGTGAGAGGGAAATTTTAAATTCCAATTTACTCTGCGAATGAATGCAAAGTATGTCTGCATCGGTCATTCACCTGCAAGCACGATTTCAAACTTTTCTCTGACCACTGTTCTTATCCATTTTAGTTCCTCTATGTAACACAGTCACTCCTCGTTTCCTTACTCTACCCAGTGATCGTTTTGATTCTCCACAGAACCATATGCTGTCTAGTGCTAAGGAAACAGTGTAGATGCTTAAAGTACTTATAGATGTTTCCTCTACCAAATGCATCTGTATTTCCTCCTCTTACAATTGTTTCCCAATAATCTTTTCATTTGAACCTGTAGAATGCAAATTATAAGAAGGTGCACATAACGGCACAAGCACTATGCACGAACCGCCGTTAACCGCGGATTCCGATTCAATCGCATCAATCGCCTTTACTTCAGAGATTGCCGGTAAGGAAGACGCAAGTCAGAAGACTGCCGATCATTGTTTTCGGCTTCTCTATTCAGGCGGCTGTCTTGCTATATTTCGAATCGCGACTTTCACGTGAAAGTGACTCAGTTTCAGGAGCTGTATGAGAATGTATACTGTACCCCAGTGTTAACGAGAGGGAAATTTTAAATTCCAATATACTCTGTGAATGAATGCAAAGTATGTCTGCATCGGTCATTCACCTGCAAGCACGATTTCAAACTTTTCTCTGAGAAGTGTTCTTATCCATTTGAGATCCTTTATGTAACACAGTCACTCCTCGTTTCCTTTCCATACAGAGTGATCTTTATGATTCTTCACAGAACCATGTGCTGTTCAGTGCGAAGGAAACAGTGTAGATGCTTAAAGTAATTAGAGATGTTTCCTCTATCAAATGCATCTGAATTTCCACCTCTTACAATTCTTTCCCAAGAAACTTTTTTTGGGAGCTTCCTCCATGCAAATTATAAGAAGGTGCACATACCGGCACAAGCACTATGCACGAACCGCCGTTAACCGCGGATTCCGATTCAATCGCATCAATCGCCTTTACTTCTGAGTTTGCCGCTAAGGAAGACGCGAGTCAGAAGACTGCCGATCATTGTTTTCGGCTTCTCTATTCACCCGGCTGTCTTTCTATATTAAGGAATCGCGACTTTCACGTGAAAGTGACTCAGTTTCAGGAGCTGTATTAGAATGTATACTGTACCTCAGTGTTAGCGAGAGGGAAATTTTAAATCCATCTTAACTCTGCTACTGAATGCAAAGTAATTCTGCATCGGTCATTCAACTGCAAGCACGATTTCAAACTTTTCTCTGACAAGTGTTGTTATCCATTTTAGATCCTCATTGTAACACATCACTCCTCGTTTCCCTACCATACACAGTGATCGTTTTGATTCCTCACAGAACCATGTGCTGTTTAGTGCTAAGGAAACAGTGTAGATACTTAAAGTACTTAGACCTGTTTCCTCTAACAAATGCATGTGTCATTTCAACACTTACTATTGTTTCCCAGTAAGCCTTTTCATTGGAGCTTCTATAATGCAGATTATAAGAAGGTGCACATACAGGCACAAGCACTATGCACGAACCGCTGTTAACCGCGGATTCCGATTCAATCGCATCAATCGCCTTTACTTCTGAGATTGCCGGTAAGGAAGACGCGAGTCAGAAGACTGCCTTACACTCTATTGCGGCTTCTTATTCAGCCCTCTACTGTCCTATATAACGATTCGCGGTTAACGCATGTAAGGGACTCAGTTTCAGGAGCTGTACGAGAACGTATGCTGAACCCCAATGTTAGTGAGACGAAAAATTTAAATCCCACTTTGCTCTGCAACTGAATACAAAGTATGTCTGCATCGGTCATTCACCTGCATCACGATTTCAAACTTTTCTCTGAGAAGTGTTCTTATCCATTTGAGATCCTCTATGTTACACAGTCACTCCTCGTTTCCTTACTCTACACAGTGATCGTTTTGATTCCTCACAGAACCATGTGCTGTTCAGTGCTAAGGAAACAGTGTAGATACTTAAAGTACTTAGACCTGTTTCCTCTAACAAATGCATGTGTCATTTCAACACTTACTATTGTTTCCCAGTAAGCCTTTTCATTGGAGCTTCTATAATGCAGATTATAAGAAGGTGCACATACCGGCACATGCTCTATGCACGAACCGCTGTTAACCGCGGATTCCGATTCAATCGCATCAATCGCCTTTACTTCTGAGATTGCCGCTAAGGAAGACGCGAGTCAGAAGACTGCCTTACACTCTATAGCGGCTTCACTATTCAGCCCTCTGCTGTCCTATATAACAAATCGCGAATAACGCATGTAAGGAACTCAGTTTCAGGAGCTGTACGAGAATGTATGCTGAACCCCAAAGTTTTTGAGACGATAAATTTAAATCCCACTTTGCTCTGCAACTGAATACAAAGTATGTCTGCATCGGTCATTCACATGCATCACGATTTCAAACTTTTCTCTGAGAAGTGTTCTTATCCATTTGAGATCCTTTATGTAACACAGTCACTCCTCGTTTCCTTTCCATACAGAGTGATCTTTATGATTCTTCACAGAACCATGTGCTGTTCAGTGCTAAGGAAACAGTGTAGATGCTTAAAGTAATTAGAGATGTTTCCTCTATCAAATGCATCTGAATTTCCACCTCTTACAATTCTTTCCCAAGAAACTTTTCATTGGAGCTTCTATAATGCAAATTATAAGAAGGTGCACATACCGGCACAAGCACTATGCACGAACCGCTGTTAACCGCGGATTCCAATTCAATCGCATCAATCGCCTTTACTTCTGAGTTTGCCGCTAAGGAAGAAGCGAGTCAGAAGACTGCCGATCACTGTATAGCGGCTTCTCTATTCACCCGGCTGTCTTTCTATATTAAGGAATCGCGAAAAACACGTGAAAATGAGTCTGTTTCAGGAGCTGTATGAGAATGTATACTGGACATCAGTGTTAGTGAGAGGGAAATTTTAAATCCCACTACTTTTCTGCTACTGAATGCAAAGTATGTCTGCATCAGTCATTCACCTGCAAGCACGATTTCAAACTTTTCTCTGACAACTGTTGTTATACAATTTAGATCCTCATTGTAACACAGTCAACCCTCGTTTCCTTACTCTACCCAGTGATCCTTTTGATTCTCCACAGAAACATATGCTGTCTAGTGCCAAGGAAACAGTGTAGATGCTTAAAGTACTTATAGATGTTTCCTCTACCAAATGCATCTGTATTTCCTCCTATTACAATTGTTTCCCAAAATCTTTTCATTTGAACCTGTAGAATGCAAATTATACGAACGTGCACATACCGGCACAAGCACTATGCACGAACCGCTGTTAACCGCGGATTCCGATTCAATCGCATCAATCGCCTTTACTTCTGAGATTGCCGGTAAGGAAGACGCGAGTCAGAAGACTGCCTTACACTCTATAGCGGCTTCTTATTCAGCCGTCTACTGTCCTATATAACGATTCGCGGTTAACGCATGTAAGGGACTCAGTTTCAGGAGCTGTACGAGAACGTATGCTGAACCCCAATGTTAGTGAGACGAAAAATTTAAATCCCACTTTGCTCTGCAACTGAATACAAAGTATGTCTGCATCGGTCATTCACCTGCATCACGATTTCAAACTTTTCTCTGAGAAGTGTTCTTATCCATTTGAGATCAATTATGTTACACAGTCACTCCTCGTTTCCTTACTCTACACAGTGATCGTTTTGATTCCTCACAGAAACATGTGCTGTTCAGTGCTAAGGAAACAGTGTAGATGCTATAATTACTTATAGCTCTTTCCTCTACCAAATGCATGTGTCATTTCACCACATACAATTTTTGCCAGTCAACCTTTTCATTGGAACTTCAATAATGCAAATTGTAAGAAGGTGCACATACCGGCACAAGCACTATGCACGAACCGCTGTTAACCGCGGATTCCGATTCAATCGCATCAATCGCCTTGACTTCTGATTTTGCCGCTAAGGAAGAAGCGAGTCAGAAGACTGCCGAGCACTATATATCGGCTTCACTACTTTTCCGGCAATCATTCTATCTTAACGAATCGCTACTTACAAGTGAAAGTGACTCAGTTTCAGGAGCTGTATGAGAATATATACTGGACTCCAGTGTTAGTGAGAGGGAAATTTTAAATTCCAATTTACTCTGCGAATGAATGCAAAGTATGTCTGCATCGGTCATTCACCTGCAAGCACGATTTCAAACTTTTCTCTGACCACTGTTCTTATCCATTTTAGTTCCTCTATGTAACACAGTCACTCCTCGTTTCCTTACTCTACCCAGTGATCGTTTTGATTCTCCACAGAACCATATGCTGTCTAGTGCTAAGGAAACAGTGTAGATGCTTAAAGTACTTATAGATGTTTCCTCTACCAAATGCATCTGTATTTCCTCCTCTTACAATTGTTTCCCAATAATCTTTTCATTTGAACCTGTAGAATGCAAATTATAAGAAGGTGCACATAACGGCACAAGCACTATGCACGAACCGCCGTTAACCGCGGATTCCGATTCAATCGCATCAATCGCCTTTACTTCAGAGATTGCCGGTAAGGAAGACGCAAGTCAGAAGACTGCCGATCATTGTTTTCGGCTTCTCTATTCAGGCGGCTGTCTTGCTATATTTCGAATCGCGACTTTCACGTGAAAGTGACTCAGTTTCAGGAGCTGTATGAGAATGTATACTGTACCCCAGTGTTAACGAGAGGGAAATTTTAAATTCCAATATACTCTGTGAATGAATGCAAAGTATGTCTGCATCGGTCATTCACCTGCAAGCACGATTTCAAACTTTTCTCTGAGAAGTGTTCTTATCCATTTGAGATCCTTTATGTAACACAGTCACTCCTCGTTTCCTTTCCATACAGAGTGATCTTTATGATTCTTCACAGAACCATGTGCTGTTCAGTGCGAAGGAAACAGTGTAGATGCTTAAAGTAATTAGAGATGTTTCCTCTATCAAATGCATCTGAATTTCCACCTCTTACAATTCTTTCCCAAGAAACTTTTTTTGGGAGCTTCCTCCATGCAAATTATAAGAAGGTGCACATACCGGCACAAGCACTATGCACGAACCGCCGTTAACCGCGGATTCCGATTCAATCGCATCAATCGCCTTTACTTCTGAGTTTGCCGCTAAGGAAGACGCGAGTCAGAAGACTGCCGATCATTGTTTTCGGCTTCTCTATTCACCCGGCTGTCTTTCTATATTAAGGAATCGCGACTTTCACGTGAAAGTGACTCAGTTTCAGGAGCTGTATTAGAATGTATACTGTACCTCAGTGTTAGCGAGAGGGAAATTTTAAATCCATCTTAACTCTGCTACTGAATGCAAAGTAATTCTGCATCGGTCATTCAACTGCAAGCACGATTTCAAACTTTTCTCTGACAAGTGTTGTTATCCATTTTAGATCCTCATTGTAACACATCACTCCTCGTTTCCCTACCATACACAGTGATCGTTTTGATTCCTCACAGAACCATGTGCTGTTTAGTGCTAAGGAAACAGTGTAGATACTTAAAGTACTTAGACCTGTTTCCTCTAACAAATGCATGTGTCATTTCAACACTTACTATTGTTTCCCAGTAAGCCTTTTCATTGGAGCTTCTATAATGCAGATTATAAGAAGGTGCACATACCGGCACATGCTCTATGCACGAACCGCTGTTAACCGCGGATTCCGATTCAATCGCATCAATCGCCTTTACTTCTGAGATTGCCGGTAAGGAAGACGCGAGTCAGAAGACTGCCTTACACTCTATAGCGGCTTCACTATTCAGCCCTCTGCTGTCCTATATAACAAATCGCGAATAACGCATGTAAGGAACTCAGTTTCAGGAGCTGTACGAGAATGTATGCTGAACCCCAAAGTTTTTGAGACGAAAAATTTAAATCCCACTTTGCTCTGCAACTGAATACAAAGTATGTCTGCATTGGTCATTCACCTGCAAGCACGATTTCAAACTTTTCTCTGAGAAGTGTTCTTATCCATTTGAGATCCTTTATGTAACACAGTCACTCCTCGTTTCCTTTCCATACAGAGTGATCTTTATGATTCTTCACAGAACCATGTGCTGTTCAGTGCTAAGGAAACAGTGTAGATGCTTAAAGTAATTAGAGATGTTTCCTCTATCAAATGCATCTGAATTTCCACCTCTTACAATTCTTTCCCAAGAAACTTTTTATTGGAGCTTCCTCCATGCAAATTATAAGAAGGTGCACATACCGGCACAAGCACTATGCACGAACCGCTGTTAACCGCGGATTCCAATTCAATCGCATCAATCGCCTTTACTTCTGAGTTTGCCGCTAAGGAAGAAGCGAGTCAGAAGACTGCCGATCACTGTATAGCTGCTTCTCTATTCACCCGGCTGTCTTTCTATATTAAGGAATCGCGAAAAACACGTGAAAATGAGTCTGTTTCAGGAGCTGTATGAGAATGTATACTGGACATCAGTGTTAGTGAGAGGGAAATTTTAAATCCCACTACTTTTCTGCTACTGAATGCAAAGTATGTCTGCATCAGTCATTCACCTGCAAGCACGATTTCAAACTTTTCTCTGACAACTGTTGTTATACAATTTAGATCCTCATTGTAACACAGTCAACCCTCGTTTCCTTACTCTACCCAGTGATCCTTTTGATTCTCCACAGAAACATATGCTGTCTAGTGCCAAGGAAACAGTGTAGATGCTTAAAGTACTTATAGATGTTTCCTCTACCAAATGCATCTGTATTTCCTCCTATTACAATTGTTTCCCAAAATCTTTTCATTTGAACCTGTAGAATGCAAATTATACGAACGTGCACATACCGGCACAAGCACTATGCACGAACCGCTGTTAACCGCGGATTCCGATTCAATCGCATCAATCGCCTTTACTTCTGAGATTGCCGGTAAGGAAGACGCGAGTCAGAAGACTGCCTTACACTCTATAGCGGCTTCTTATTCAGCCGTCTACTGTCCTATATAACGATTCGCGGTTAACGCATGTAAGGGACTCAGTTTCAGGAGCTGTACGAGAACGTATGCTGAACCCCAATGTTAGTGAGACGAAAAATTTAAATCCCACTTTGCTCTGCAACTGAATACAAAGTATGTCTGCATCGGTCATTCACCTGCATCACGATTTCAAACTTTTCTCTGAGAAGTGTTCTTATCCATTTGAGATCAATTATGTTACACAGTCACTCCTCGTTTCCTTACTCTACACAGTGATCGTTTTGATTCCTCACAGAAACATGTGCTGTTCAGTGCTAAGGAAACAGTGTAGATGCTATAATTACTTATAGCTCTTTCCTCTACCAAATGCATGTGTCATTTCACCACATACAATTTTTGCCAGTCAACCTTTTCATTGGAACTTCAATAATGCAAATTGTAAGAAGGTGCACATACCGGCACAAGCTCTATGCACGAACCGCTGTTAACCGCGGATTCCGATTCAATCGCATCAATCGCCTTGACTTCTGATTTTGCCGCTAAGGAAGAAGCGAGTCAGAAGACTGCCGAGCACTATATATCGGCTTCACTACTTTTCCGGCAATCATTCTATCTTAACGAATCGCTACTTACAAGTGAAAGTGACTCAGTTTCAGGAGCTGTATGAGAATATATACTGGACTCCAGTGTTAGTGAGAGGGAAATTTTAAATTCCAATTTACTCTGCGAATGAATGCAAAGTATGTCTGCATCGGTCATTCACCTGCAAGCACGATTTCAAACTTTTCTCTGACCACTGTTCTTATCCATTTTAGTTCCTCTATGTAACACAGTCACTCCTCGTTTCCTTACTCTACCCAGTGATCGTTTTGATTCTCCACAGAACCATATGATGTCTAGTGCTAAGGAAACAGTGTAGATGCTTAAAGTACTTATAGATGTTTCCTCTACCAAATGCATCTGTATTTCCTCCTCTTACAATTGTTTCCCAATAATCTTTTCATTTGAACCTGTAGAATGCAAATTATAAGAAGGTGCACATAACGGCACAAGCACTATGCACGAACCGCCGTTAACCGCGGATTCCGATTCAATCGCATCAATCGCCTTTACTTCAGAGATTGCCGGTAAGGAAGAAGCGCGTCAGAAGACTGCCGAGCACTATATATCGGCTTCACTACTTTTCCGGCAATCATTCTATCTTAACGAATCGCTACTTACAAGTGAAAGTGACTCAGTTTCAGGAGCTGTATGAGAATATATACTGGACTCCAGTGTTAGTGAGAGGGAAATTTTAAATTCCAATTTACTCTGCGAATGAATGCAAAGTATGTCTGCATCGGTCATTCACCTGCAAGCACGATTTCAAACTTTTCTCTGACCACTGTTCTTATCCATTTTAGTTCCTCATTGTAACACAGTCACTCCTCGTTTCCTTACTCTACCCAGTGATCGTTTTGATTCTCCACAGAACCATATGCTGTCTAGTGCTAAGGAAACAGTGTAGATGCTTAAAGTACTTATAGATGTTTCCTCTACCAAATGCATCTGTATTTCCTCCTCTTACAATTGTTTCCCAATAATCTTTTCATTTGAACCTGTAGAATGCAAATTATAAGAAGGTGCACATAACGGCACAAGCACTATGCACGAACCGCCGTTAACCGCGGATTCCGATTCAATCGCATCAATCGCCTTTACTTCAGAGATTACCGGTAAGGAAGACGCAAGTCAGAAGACTGCCGATCATTGTTTTCGGCTTCTCTATTCAGGCGGCTGTCTTGCTATATTTCGAATCGCGACTTTCACGTGAAAGTGACTCAGTTTCAGGAGCTGTATGAGAATGTATACTGTACCCCAGTGTTAACGAGAGGGAAATTTTAAATTCCAATATACTCTGTGAATGAATGCAAAGTATGTCTGCATCGGTCATTTACCTGCAAGCACGATTTCAAACTTTTCTCTGAGAAGTGTTCTTATCCATTTGAGATCCTTTATGTAACACAGTCACTCCTCGTTTCCTTTCCATACAGAGTGATCTTTATGATTCTTCACAGAACCATGTGCTGTTCAGTGCGAAGGAAACAGTGTAGATGCTTAAAGTAATTAGAGATGTTTCCTCTATCAAATGCATCTGAATTTCCACCTCTTACAATTCTTTCCCAAGAAACTTTTTTTGGGAGCTTCCTCCATGCAAATTATAAGAAGGTGCACATACCGGCACAAGCACTATGCACGAACCGCCGTTAACCGCGGATTCCGATTCAATCGCATCAATCGCCTTTACTTCTGAGTTTGCCGCTAAGGAAGAAGCGAGTCAGAAGACTGCCGATCACTGTATAGCTGCTTCTCTATTCACCCGGCTGTCTTTCTACATTAAGGAATCGCGAAAAACACGTGAAAATGAGTCTGTTTCAGGAGCTGTATGAGAATGTATACTGGACATCAGTGTTAGTGAGAGGGAAATTTTAAATCCCACTACTTTTCTGCTACTGAATGCAAAGTATGTCTGCATCAGTCATTCACCTGCAAGCACGATTTCAAACTTTTCTCGGACAACTGTTGTTATACATTTTAGATCCTCATTGTAACACAGTCACTCCTCGTTTCCTTACTCTACCCAGTGATCCTTTTGATTCTCCACAGAACCATATGCTGTCTAGTGCTAAGGAAACAGTGTAGATGCTTAAAGTACTTATAGATGTTTCCTCTACCAAATGCATCTGAATTTTCACCTCTTACAATTCTTTCCCAGTAAGCCTTTTCATTGGAGCTTCTATAATGCAGATTATAAGAAGGTGCACATACCGGCACAAGCACTATGCACGAACCGCTGTTAACTGCGGATTCCGATTCAATCGCATCAATCGCCTTTACTTCTGAGATTGCCGCTAAGGAAGACGCGAGTCAGAAGACTGCCTTACACTCTATAGCGGCTTCTTATTCAGCCGTCTACTGTCCTATATAAAGATCGCGGTTAGCGCATGTAAGGGACTCAGTTTCAGGAGATGTACGAGAATGTATGCTGAACCCCAAAGTTTTTGAGACGAAAAATTTAAATCCCACTTTGCTCTGCAACTGAATGCAAAGCATGTCTGCATCGGTCATTCACCTGCAAGCACGATTTCAAACTTTTCTCTGAGAAGTGTTCTTATCCATTTTAGATCCATTATGTAACACAGTCACTCCTCAATTCCTTACTCTACAAAGTGATCGTTTTGTTTCTCCACAGAACCATAAGCTGTTTAGTGCTAAGGAAACAGTGTAGATGCTTAAAGTACTTATAGATGTTTCCTCTTCCAAATGCATCTGAATTTAAACCTCTTACAATTCTTTCCCAATAAACTTTTTATTGGAGCTTCCTTCATGCAAATTATAAGAAGGTGCACATACCGGCACATGCTCTATGCACGAACCGCTGTTAACCGCGGATTCCGACTCAATCGAATCAATTGCAGTTACTTCTGAGATTGCCGCTAAGGAAGACTCGAGACAGAGGACGGCCTTACACTCTATAGCGGCTTCTTATTCAGCCGTCTACTGTCCTATATAACGATTCGCGGTTAACGCATGTAAGGGACTCAGTTTCAGGAGCTGTACGAGAACGTATGCTGAACCCCAATGTTAGTGAGATGAAAAATTTAAATCCCACTTTGCTCTGCAACTGAATACAAAGTATGTCTGCATCGGTCATTCACCTGCAAGCACGATTTCAAACTTTTCTCTGAGAAGTGTTCTTATCCATTTGAGATCCTCTATGTTACACAGTCACTCCTCGTTTCCTTACTCTACACAGTGATCGTTTTGATTCCTCACAGAACCATATGCTGTTTAGTGCCAAGGAAACAGTGTAGATGCTTAAAGTAATTAGAGATGTTTCCTCTACCAAATGCATCTGAATTTCCACCTCTTACAATTCTTTCCCAGTAAGCCTTTTCATTGGAGCTTCTATAATGCAGATTATAAGAAGGTGCACATACCGGCACATGCTCTATGCACGAACCGCTGTTAAACGCGGATTCCGACTCAATCGAATCAATTGCCTTTACTTCTGAGATTGCCGCTAAGGAAGACGCGAGTCAGAAGACTGCCGATCATTGTTTTCGGCTTCTCTATTCACCCGGCTGTCTTTCTATATTAAGGAATCGCGACTTTCACGTGAAAGTGACTCAGTTTCAGGAGCTGTATTAGAATGTATACTGTACCCCAGTGTTAGCGAGAGGGAAATTTTAAATCCATCTTAACTCTGCTACTGAATGCAAAGTAATTCTGCATCGGTCATTCAACTGCAAGCACGATTTCAAACTTTTCTCTGACAAGTGTTGTTATCCATTTTAGATCCTCATTGTAACACATCACTCCTCGTTTCCCTACCATACACAGTGATCGTTTTGATTCCTCACAGAACCATGTGCTGTTTAGTGCTAAGGAAACAGTGTAGATACTTAAAGTACTTAGACCTGTTTCCTCTAACAAATGCATGTGTCATTTCAACACTTACTATTGTTTCCCAGTAAGCCTTTTCATTGGAGCTTCTATAATGCAGATTATAAGAAGGTGCACATACCGGCACAAGCACTATGCACGAACCGCTGTTAACCGCGGATTCCGATTCAATCGCATCAATCGCCTTTACTTCTGAGATTGCCGGTAAGGAAGACGCGAGTCAGAAGACTGCCTTACACTCTATAGCGGCTTCTTATTCAGCCGTCTACTGTCCTATATAACGATTCGCGGTTAACGCATGTAAGGGACTCAGTTTCAGGAGCTGTACGAGAACGTATGCTGAACCCCAATGTTAGTGAGACGAAAAATTTAAATCCCACTTTGCTCTGCAACTGAATACAAAGTATGTCTGCATCGGTCATTCACCTGCATCACGATTTCAAACTTTTCTCTGAGAAGTGTTCTTATCCATTTGAGATCAATTATGTTACACAGTCACTCCTCGTTTCCTTACTCTACACAGTGATCGTTTTGATTCCTCACAGAAACATGTGCTGTTCAGTGCTAAGGAAACAGTGTAGATGCTATAATTACTTATAGCTCTTTCCTCTACCAAATGCATGTGTCATTTCACCACATACAATTTTTGCCAGTCAACCTTTTCATTGGAACTTCAATAATGCAAATTGTAAGAAGGTGCACATACCGGCACAAGCTCTATGCACGAACCGCTGTTAACCGCGGATTCCGATTCAATCGCATCAATCGCCTTGACTTCTGATTTTGCCGCTAAGGAAGAAGCGAGTCAGAAGACTGCCGAGCACTATATATCGGCTTCACTACTTTACCGGCAATCATTCTATCTTAACGAATCGCTACTTACAAGTGAAAGTGACTCAGTTTCAGGAGCTGTATGAGAATATATACTGGACTCCAGTGTTAGTGAGAGGGAAATTTTAAATTCCAATTTACTCTGCGAATGAATGCAAAGTATGTCTGCATCGGTCATTCACCTGCAAGCACGATTTCAAACTTTTCTCTGACCACTGTTCTTATCCATTTTAGTTCCTCTATGTAACACAGTCACTCCTCGTTTCCTTACTCTACCCAGTGATCGTTTTGATTCTCCACAGAACCATATGCTGTCTAGTGCTAAGGAAACAGTGTAGATGCTTAAAGTACTTATAGATGTTTCCTCTACCAAATGCATCTGTATTTCCTCCTCTTACAATTGTTTCCCAATAATCTTTTCATTTGAACCTGTAGAATGCAAATTATAAGAAGGTGCACATAACGGCACAAGCACTATGCACGAACCGCCGTTAACCGCGGATTCCGATTCAATCGCATCAATCGCCTTTACTTCAGAGATTGCCGGTAAGGAAGACGCAAGTCAGAAGACTGCCGATCATTGTTTTCGGCTTCTCTATTCAGGCGGCTGTCTTGCTATATTTCGAATCGCGACTTTCACGTGAAAGTGACTCAGTTTCAGGAGCTGTATGAGAATGTATACTGTACCCCAGTGTTAACGAGAGGGAAATTTTAAATTCCAATATACTCTGTGAATGAATGCAAAGTATGTCTGCATCGGTCATTCACCTGCAAGCACGATTTCAAACTTTTCTCTGAGAAGTGTTCTTATCCATTTGAGATCCTTTATGTAACACAGTCACTCCTCGTTTCCTTTCCATACAGAGTGATCTTTATGATTCTTCACAGAACCATGTGCTGTTCAGTGCGAAGGAAACAGTGTAGATGCTTAAAGTAATTAGAGATGTTTCCTCTATCAAATGCATCTGAATTTCCACCTCTTACAATTCTTTCCCAAGAAACTTTTTTTGGGAGCTTCCTCCATGCAAATTATAAGAAGGTGCACATACCGGCACAAGCACTATGCACGAACCGCCGTTAACCGCGGATTCCGATTCAATCGCATCAATCGCCTTTACTTCTGAGTTTGCCGCTAAGGAAGACGCGAGTCAGAAGACTGCCGATCATTGTTTTCGGCTTCTCTATTCACCCGGCTGTCTTTCTATATTAAGGAATCGCGACTTTCACGTGAAAGTGACTCAGTTTCAGGAGCTGTATTAGAATGTATACTGTACCTCAGTGTTAGCGAGAGGGAAATTTTAAATCCATCTTAACTCTGCTACTGAATGCAAAGTAATTCTGCATCGGTCATTCAACTGCAAGCACGATTTCAAACTTTTCTCTGACAAGTGTTGTTATCCATTTTAGATCCTCATTGTAACACATCACTCCTCGTTTCCCTACCATACACAGTGATCGTTTTGATTCCTCACAGAACCATGTGCTGTTTAGTGCTAAGGAAACAGTGTAGATACTTAAAGTACTTAGACCTGTTTCCTCTAACAAATGCATGTGTCATTTCAACACTTACTATTGTTTCCCAGTAAGCCTTTTCATTGGAGCTTCTATAATGCAGATTATAAGAAGGTGCACATACCGGCACATGCTCTATGCACGAACCGCTGTTAACCGCGGATTCCGATTCAATCGCATCAATCGCCTTTACTTCTGAGATTGCCGGTAAGGAAGACGCGAGTCAGAAGACTGCCTTACACTCTATAGCGGCTTCACTATTCAGCCCTCTGCTGTCCTATATAACAAATCGCGAATAACGCATGTAAGGGACTCAGTTTCAGGAGCTGTACGAGAATGTATGCTGAACCCCAAAGTTTTTGAGACGAAAAATTTAAATCCCACTTTGCTCTGCAACTGAATACAAAGTATGTCTGCATTGGTCATTCACCTGCAAGCACGATTTCAAACTTTTCTCTGAGAAGTGTTCTTATCCATTTGAGATCCTTTATGTAACACAGTCACTCCTCGTTTCCTTTCCATACAGAGTGATCTTTATGATTCTTCACAGAACCATGTGCTGTTCAGTGCTAAGGAAACAGTGTAGATGCTTAAAGTAATTAGAGATGTTTCCTCTATCAAATGCATCTGAATTTCCACCTCTTACAATTCTTTCCCAAGAAACTTTTTATTGGAGCTTCCTCCATGCAAATTATAAGAAGGTGCACATACCGGCACAAGCACTATGCACGAACCGCTGTTAACCGCGGATTCCAATTCAATCGCATCAATCGCCTTTACTTCTGAGTTTGCCGCTAAGGAAGAAGCGAGTCAGAAGACTGCCGATCACTGTATAGCTGCTTCTCTATTCACCCGGCTGTCTTTCTATATTAAGGAATCGCGAAAAACACGTGAAAATGAGTCTGTTTCAGGAGCTGTATGAGAATGTATACTGGACATCAGTGTTAGTGAGAGGGAAATTTTAAATCCCACTACTTTTCTGCTACTGAATGCAAAGTATGTCTGCATCAGTCATTCACCTGCAAGCACGATTTCAAACTTTTCTCTGACAACTGTTGTTATACAATTTAGATCCTCATTGTAACACAGTCAACCCTCGTTTCCTTACTCTACCCAGTGATCCTTTTGATTCTCCACAGAAACATATGCTGTCTAGTGCCAAGGAAACAGTGTAGATGCTTAAAGTACTTATAGATGTTTCCTCTACCAAATGCATCTGTATTTCCTCCTATTACAATTGTTTCCCAAAATCTTTTCATTTGAACCTGTAGAATGCAAATTATACGAACGTGCACATACCGGCACAAGCACTATGCACGAACCGCTGTTAACCGCGGATTCCGATTCAATCGCATCAATCGCCTTTACTTCTGAGATTGCCGGTAAGGAAGACGCGAGTCAGAAGACTGCCTTACACTCTATAGCGGCTTCTTATTCAGCCGTCTACTGTCCTATATAACGATTCGCGGTTAACGCATGTAAGGGACTCAGTTTCAGGAGCTGTACGAGAACGTATGCTGAACCCCAATGTTAGTGAGACGAAAAATTTAAATCCCACTTTGCTCTGCAACTGAATACAAAGTATGTCTGCATCGGTCATTCACCTGCATCACGATTTCAAACTTTTCTCTGAGAAGTGTTCTTATCCATTTGAGATCAATTATGTTACACAGTCACTCCTCGTTTCCTTACTCTACACAGTGATCGTTTTGATTCCTCACAGAAACATGTGCTGTTCAGTGCTAAGGAAACAGTGTAGATGCTATAATTACTTATAGCTCTTTCCTCTACCAAATGCATGTGTCATTTCACCACATACAATTTTTGCCAGTCAACCTTTTCATTGGAACTTCAATAATGCAAATTGTAAGAAGGTGCACATACCGGCACAAGCTCTATGCACGAACCGCTGTTAACCGCGGATTCCGATTCAATCGCATCAATCGCCTTGACTTCTGATTTTGCCGCTAAGGAAGAAGCGAGTCAGAAGACTGCCGAGCACTATATATCGGCTTCACTACTTTTCCGGCAATCATTCTATCTTAACGAATCGCTACTTACAAGTGAAAGTGACTCAGTTTCAGGAGCTGTATGAGAATATATACTGGACTCCAGTGTTAGTGAGAGGGAAATTTTAAATTCCAATTTACTCTGCGAATGAATGCAAAGTATGTCTGCATCGGTCATTCACCTGCAAGCACGATTTCAAACTTTTCTCTGACCACTGTTCTTATCCATTTTAGTTCCTCTATGTAACACAGTCACTCCTCGTTTCCTTACTCTACCCAGTGATCGTTTTGATTCTCCACAGAACCATATGCTGTCTAGTGCTAAGGAAACAGTGTAGATGCTTAAAGTACTTATAGATGTTTCCTCTACCAAATGCATCTGTATTTCCTCCTCTTACAATTGTTTCCCAATAATCTTTTCATTTGAACCTGTAGAATGCAAATTATAAGAAGGTGCACATAACGGCACAAGCACTATGCACGAACCGCCGTTAACCGCGGATTCCGATTCAATCGCATCAATCGCCTTTACTTCAGAGATTGCCGGTAAGGAAGACGCAAGTCAGAAGACTGCCGATCATTGTTTTCGGCTTCTCTATTCAGGCGGCTGTCTTGCTATATTTCGAATCGCGACTTTCACGTGAAAGTGACTCAGTTTCAGGAGCTGTATGAGAATGTATACTGTACCCCAGTGTTAACGAGAGGGAAATTTTAAATTCCAATATACTCTGTGAATGAATGCAAAGTATGTCTGCATCGGTCATTCACCTGCAAGCACGATTTCAAACTTTTCTCTGAGAAGTGTTCTTATCCATTTGAGATCCTTTATGTAACACAGTCACTCCTCGTTTCCTTTCCATACAGAGTGATCTTTATGATTCTTCACAGAACCATGTGCTGTTCAGTGCGAAGGAAACAGTGTAGATGCTTAAAGTAATTAGAGATGTTTCCTCTATCAAATGCATCTGAATTTCCACCTCTTACAATTCTTTCCCAAGAAACTTTTTTTGGGAGCTTCCTCCATGCAAATTATAAGAAGGTGCACATACCGGCACAAGCACTATGCACAAACCGCCGTTAACCGCGGATTCCGATTCAATCGCATCAATCGCCTTTACTTCTGAGTTTGCCGCTAAGGAAGACGCGAGTCAGAAGACTGCCGATCATTGTTTTCGGCTTCTCTATTCACCCGGCTGTCTTTCTATATTAAGGAATCGCGACTTTCACGTGAAAGTGACTCAGTTTCAGGAGCTGTATTAGAATGTATACTGTACCTCAGTGTTAGCGAGAGGGAAATTTTAAATCCATCTTAACTCTGCTACTGAATGCAAAGTAATTCTGCATCGGTCATTCAACTGCAAGCACGATTTCAAACTTTTCTCTGACAAGTGTTGTTATCCATTTTAGATCCTCATTGTAACACATCACTCCTCGTTTCCCTACCATACACAGTGATCGTTTTGATTCCTCACAGAACCATGTGCTGTTTAGTGCTAAGGAAACAGTGTAGATACTTAAAGTACTTAGACCTGTTTCCTCTAACAAATGCATGTGTCATTTCAACACTTACTATTGTTTCCCAGTAAGCCTTTTCATTGGAGCTTCTATAATGCAGATTATAAGAAGGTGCACATACCGGCACATGCTCTATGCACGAACCGCTGTTAACCGCGGATTCCGATTCAATCGCATCAATCGCCTTTACTTCTGAGATTGCCGGTAAGGAAGACGCGAGTCAGAAGACTGCCTTACACTCTATAGCGGCTTCACTATTCAGCCCTCTGCTGTCCTATATAACAAATCGCGAATAACGCATGTAAGGAACTCAGTTTCAGGAGCTGTACGAGAATGTATGCTGAACCCCAAAGTTTTTGAGACGAAAAATTTAAATCCCACTTTGCTCTGCAACTGAATACAAAGTATGTCTGCATTGGTCATTCACCTGCAAGCACGATTTCAAACTTTTCTCAAAGAAGTGTTCTTATCCATTTGAGATCCTTTATGTAACACAGTCACTCCTCGTTTCCTTTCCATACAGAGTGATCTTTATGATTCTTCACAGAACCATGTGCTGTTCAGTGCTAAGGAAACAGTGTAGATGCTTAAAGTAATTAGAGATGTTTCCTCTATCAAATGCATCTGAATTTCCACCTCTTACAATTCTTTCCCAAGAAACTTTTTATTGGAGCTTCCTCCATGCAAATTATAAGAAGGTGCACATACCGGCACAAGCACTATGCACGAACCGCTGTTAACCGCGGATTCCAATTCAATCGCATCAATCGCCTTTACTTCTGAGTTTGCCGCTAAGGAAGACGCGAGTCAGAAGACTGCCGATCACTGTATAGCGGCTTCTCTATTCACCCGGCTGTCTTTCTATATTAAGGAATCGCGAAAAACACGTGAAAATGAGTCTGTTTCAGGAGCTGTATGAGAATGTATACTGGACATCAGTGTTAGTGAGAGGGAAATTTTAAATCCCACTACTTTTCTGCTACTGAATGCAAAGTATGTCTGCATCAGTCATTCACCTGCAAGCACGATTTCAAACTTTTCTCTGACAACTGTTGTTATACAATTTAGATCCTCATTGTAACACAGTCAACCCTCGTTTCCTTACTCTACCCAGTGATCCTTTTGATTCTCCACAGAAACATATGCTGTCTAGTGCCAAGGAAACAGTGTAGATGCTTAAAGTACTTATAGATGTTTCCTCTACCAAATGCATCTGTATTTCCTCCTATTACAATTGTTTCCCAAAATCTTTTCATTTGAACCTGTAGAATGCAAATTATACGAACGTGCACATACCGGCACAAGCACTATGCACGAACCGCTGTTAACCGCGGATTCCGATTCAATCGCATCAATCGCCTTTACTTCTGAGATTGCCGGTAAGGAAGACGCGAGTCAGAAGACTGCCTTACACTCTATAGCGGCTTCTTATTCAGCCGTCTACTGTCCTATATAACGATTCGCGGTTAACGCATGTAAGGGACTCAGTTTCAGGAGCTGTACGAGAACGTATGCTGAACCCCAATGTTAGTGAGACGAAAAATTTAAATCCCACTTTGCTCTGCAACTGAATACAAAGTATGTCTGCATCGGTCATTCACCTGCATCACGATTTCAAACTTTTCTCTGAGAAGTGTTCTTATCCATTTGAGATCAATTATGTTACACAGTCACTCCTCGTTTCCTTACTCTACACAGTGATCGTTTTGATTCCTCACAGAAACATGTGCTGTTCAGTGCTAAGGAAACAGTGTAGATGCTATAATTACTTATAGCTCTTTCCTCTACCAAATGCATGTGTCATTTCACCACATACAATTTTTGCCAGTCAACCTTTTCATTGGAACTTCAATAATGCAAATTGTAAGAAGGTGCACATACCGGCACAAGCTCTATGCACGAACCGCTGTTAACCGCGGATTCCGATTCAATCGCATCAATCGCCTTGACTTCTGATTTTGCCGCTAAGGAAGAAGCGAGTCAGAAGACTGCCGAGCACTATATATCGGCTTCACTACTTTTCCGGCAATCATTCTATCTTAACGAATCGCTACTTACAAGTGAAAGTGACTCAGTTTCAGGAGCTGTATGAGAATATATACTGGACTCCAGTGTTAGTGAGAGGGAAATTTTAAATTCCAATTTACTCTGCGAATGAATGCAAAGTATGTCTGCATCGGTCATTCACCTGCAAGCACGATTTCAAACTTTTCTCTGACCACTGTTCTTATCCATTTTAGTTCCTCTATGTAACACAGTCACTCCTCGTTTCCTTACTCTACCCAGTGATCGTTTTGATTCTCCACAGAACCATATGCTGTCTAGTGCTAAGGAAACAGTGTAGATGCTTAAAGTACTTATAGATGTTTCCTCTACCAAATGCATCTGTATTTCCTCCTCTTACAATTGTTTCCCAATAATCTTTTCATTTGAACCTGTAGAATGCAAATTATAAGAAGGTGCACATAACGGCACAAGCACTATGCACGAACCGCCGTTAACCGCGGATTCCGATTCAATCGCATCAATCGCCTTTACTTCAGAGATTGCCGGTAAGGAAGACGCAAGTCAGAAGACTGCCGATCATTGTTTTCGGCTTCTCTATTCAGGCGGCTGTCTTGCTATATTTCGAATCGCGACTTTCACGTGAAAGTGACTCAGTTTCAGGAGCTGTATGAGAATGTATACTGTACCCCAGTGTTAACGAGAGGGAAATTTTAAATTCCAATATACTCTGTGAATGAATGCAAAGTATGTCTGCATCGGTCATTCACCTGCAAGCACGATTTCAAACTTTTCTCTGAGAAGTGTTCTTATCCATTTGAGATCCTTTATGTAACACAGTCACTCCTCGTTTCCTTTCCATACAGAGTGATCTTTATGATTCTTCACAGAACCATGTGCTGTTCAGTGCGAAGGAAACAGTGTAGATGCTTAAAGTAATTAGAGATGTTTCCTCTATCAAATGCATCTGAATTTCCACCTCTTACAATTCTTTCCCAAGAAACTTTTTTTGGGAGCTTCCTCCATGCAAATTATAAGAAGGTGCACATACCGGCACAAGCACTATGCACGAACCGCCGTTAACCGCGGATTCCGATTCAATCGCATCAATCGCCTTTACTTCTGAGTTTGCCGCTAAGGAAGACGCGAGTCAGAAGACTGCCGATCATTGTTTTCGGCTTCTCTATTCACCCGGCTGTCTTTCTATATTAAGGAATCGCGACTTTCACGTGAAAGTGACTCAGTTTCAGGAGCTGTATTAGAATGTATACTGTACCTCAGTGTTAGCGAGAGGGAAATTTTAAATCCATCTTAACTCTGCTACTGAATGCAAAGTAATTCTGCACCGGTCATTCAACTGCAAGCACGATTTCAAACTTTTCTCTGACAAGTGTTGTTATCCATTTTAGATCCTCATTGTAACACATCACTCCTCGTTTCCCTACCATACACAGTGATCGTTTTGATTCCTCACAGAACCATGTGCTGTTTAGTGCTAAGGAAACAGTGTAGATACTTAAAGTACTTAGACCTGTTTCCTCTAACAAATGCATGTGTCATTTCAACACTTACTATTGTTTCCCAGTAAGCCTTTTCATTGGAGCTTCTATAATGCAGATTATAAGAAGGTGCACATACCGGCACATGCTCTATGCACGAACCGCTGTTAACCGCGGATTCCGATTCAATCGCATCAATCGCCTTTACTTCTGAGATTGCCGCTAAGGAAGACGCGAGTCAGAAGACTGCCTTACACTCTATAGCGGCTTCACTATTCAGCCCTCTGCTGTCCTATATAACAAATCGCGAATAACGCATGTAAGGAACTCAGTTTCAGGAGCTGTACGAGAACGTATGCTGAACCCCAAAGTTTTTGAGACGAAAAATTTAAATCCCACTTTGCTCTGCAACTGAATACAAAGTATGTCTGCATTGGTCATTCACCTGCAAGCACGATTTCAAACTTTTCTCTGAGAAGTGTTCTTATCCATTTGAGATCCTTTATGTAACACAGTCACTCCTCGTTTCCTTTCCATACAGAGTGATCTTTATGATTCTTCACAGAACCATGTGCTGTTCAGTGCTAAGGAAACAGTGTAGATGCTTAAAGTAATTAGAGATGTTTCCTCTATCAAATGCATCTGAATTTCCACCTCTTACAATTCTTTCCCAAGAAACTTTTTATTGGAGCTTCCTCCATGCAAATTATAAGAAGGTGCACATACCGGCACAAGCACTATGCACGAACCGCTGTTAACCGCGGATTCCAATTCAATCGCATCAATCGCCTTTACTTCTGAGTTTGCCGCTAAGGAAGAAGCGAGTCAGAAGACTGCCGATCACTGTATAGCTGCTTCTCTATTCACCCGGCTGTCTTTCTATATTAAGGAATCGCGAAAAACACGTGAAAATGAGTCTGTTTCAGGAGCTGTATGAGAATGTATACTGGACATCAGTGTTAGTGAGAGGGAAATTTTAAATCCCACTACTTTTCTGCTACTGAATGCAAAGTATGTCTGCATCAGTCATTCACCTGCAAGCACGATTTCAAACTTTTCTCGGACAACTGTTGTTATACATTTTAGATCCTCATTGTAACACAGTCACTCCTCGTTTCCTTACTCTACCCAGTGATCCTTTTGATTCTCCACAGAAACATATGCTGTCTAGTGCTAAGGAAACAGTGTAGATGCTTAAAGTACTTATAGATGTTTCCTCTACCAAATGAATCTGAATTTCCACCTCTTACAATTCTTTCCCAGTAAGCCTTTTCATTGGAGCTTCTATAATGCAGATTATAAGAAGGTGCACATACCGGCACAAGCACTATGCACGAACCGCTGTTAACTGCGGATTCCGATTCAATCGCATCAATCGCCTTTACTTCTGAGATTGCCGCTAAGGAAGACGCGAGTCAGAAGACTGCCTTACACTCTATAGCGGCTTCTTATTCAGCCGTCTACTGTCCTATATAAAGATCGCGGTTAGCGCATGTAAGGGACTCAGTTTCAGGAGATGTACGAGAATGTATGCTGAACCCCAAAGTTTTTGAGACGAAAAATTTAAATCCCACTTTGCTCTGCAACTGAATGCAAAGCATGTCTGCATCGGTCATTCACCTGCAAGCACGATTTCAAACTTTTCTCTGAGAAGTGTTCTTATCCATTTTAGATCCATTATGTAACACAGTCACTCCTCAATTCCTTACTCTACAAAGTGATCGTTTTGTTTCTCCACAGAACCATAAGCTGTTTAGTGCTAAGGAAACAGTGTAGATGCTTAAAGTACTTATAGATGTTTCCTCTTCCAAATGCATCTGAATTTAAACCTCTTACAATTCTTTCCCAATAAACTTTTTATTGGAGCTTCCTTCATGCAAATTATAAGAAGGTGCACATACCGGCACATGCTCTATGCACGAACCGCTGTTAACCGCTGATTCCGACTCAATCGAATCAATTGCAGTTACTTCTGAGATTGCCGCTAAGGAAGACTCGAGACAGAGGACGGCCTTACACTCTATAGCGGCTTCTTATTCAGCCCTCTACTGTCCTATATAACGATTCGCGGTTAACGCATGTAAGGGACTCAGTTTCAGGAGCTGTACGAGAACGTATGCTGAACCCACATGTTAGTGAGATGAAAAATTTAAATCCCACTTTGCTCTGCAACTGAATACAAAGTATGTCTGCATCGGTCATTCACCTGCAAGCACGATTTCAAACTTTTCTCTGAGAAGTGTTCTTATCCATTTGAGATCCTCTATGTTACACAGTCACTCCTCGTTTCCTTACTCTACACAGTGATCGTTTTGATTCCTCACAGAACCATATGCTGTTTGGTGCCAAGGAAACAGTGTAGATGCTTAAAGTAATTAGAGATGTTTCCTCTACCAAATGCATCTGAATTTCCACCTCTTACAATTCTTTCCCAGTAAGCCTTTTCATTGGAGCTTCTATAATGCAGATTATAAGAAGGTGCACATACCGGCACATGCTCTATGCACGAACCGCTGTTAACCGCGGATTCCGACTCAATCGAATCAATTGCCTTTACTTCTGAGATTGCCGCTAAGGAAGACTCGAGTCAGAGGACGGCCTTACACTCTATAGCGGCTTCTTATTCAGCCGTCTACTGTCCTATATAACGATTCGCGGTTAACGCATGTAAGGGACTCAGTTTCAGGAGCTGTACGAGAACGTATGCTGAACCCACATGTTAGTGAGATGAAAAATTTAAATCCCACTTTGCTCTGCAACTGAATACAAAGTATGTCTGCATCGGTCATTCACCTGCAAGCACGATTTCAAACTTTTCTCTGAGAAGTGTTCTTATCCATTTTAGTTCCTCTATGTTACACAGTCACTCCTCGTTTCCTTACTCTACACAGTGATCGTTTTGATTCCTCACAGAACCATATGCTGTTTAGTGCCAAGGAAACAGTGTAGATGCTTAAAGTAATTAGAGATGTTTCCTCTACCAAATGCATCTGAATTTCCACCTCTTACAATTCTTTCCCACTAAGCCTTTTCACTGGAGCTTCTATAATGCAGATTATAAGAAGGTGCACATACCGGCACATGCTCTATGCACGAACCGCTGTTAACCGCGGATTCCGATTCAATCGCATCAATTGCCTTTACTTCTGAGATTGCCGCTAAGGAAGACGCGAGTCAGAAGACTGCCTTACACTCTATAGCGGCTTCTTATTCAGCCGTCTACTGTCCTATATAACGATTCGCGGTTTACGCATGTAAGGGACTCAGTTTCAGGAGCTGTACGAGAACGTATGCTGAACCCCAATGTTAGTGAGACGTAAAATTTAAATCCCACTTTGCTCTGCAACTGAATACAAAGTATGTCTGCATCGGTCATTCACCTGCAAGCACGATTTCAAACTTTTCTCTGACAACTGTTCTTATCCATTTTAGTTCCTCTATGTAACACAGTCACTCCTCGTTTCCTTTCCATACAGAGTGATCTTTATGATTCTTCACAGAACCATGTGCTGTTCAGTGCTAAGGAAACAGTGTAGATGCTTAAAGTACTTATAGATGTTTCCTCTACCAAATGCATCTGTATTTCCTCCTCTTACTATTGTTTCCCAATAATCTTTTCATTTGAACCTGTAGAATGCAAATTATAAGAAGGTGCACATAACGGCACAAGCACTATGCACGAACCGCTGTTAACCGCGGATTCCGATTCAATCGCATCAATCGCCTTTACTTCTGAGATTGCCGCTAAGGAAGACGCGAGTCAGAAGACTGCCGATCATTGTTTTCGGCTTCTCTATTCACCCGGCTGTCTTTCTATATTAAGGAATCGCGACTTTCACGTGAAAGTGACTCAGTTTCAGGAGCTGTATTAGAATGTATACTGTACCTCAGTGTTAGCGAGAGGGAAATTTTAAATCCATCTTAACTCTGCTACTGAATGCAAAGTAATTCTGCACCGGTCATTCAACTGCAAGCACGATTTCAAACTTTTCTCTGACAAGTGTTGTTATCCATTTTAGATCCTCATTGTAACACATCACTCCTCGTTTCCCTACCATACACAGTGATCGTTTTGATTCCTCACAGAACCATGTGCTGTTTAGTGCTAAGGAAACAGTGTAGATACTTAAAGTACTTAGACCTGTTTCCTCTAACAAATGCATGTGTCATTTCAACACTTACTATTGTTTCCCAGTAAGCCTTTTCATTGGAGCTTCTATAATGCAGATTATAAGAAGGTGCACATACCGGCACAAGCACTATGCACGAACCGCTGTTAACCGCGGATTCCAATTCAATCGCATCAATCGCCTTTACTTCTGAGATTGCCGCTAAGGAAGACGCGAGTCAGAAGACTGCCGATCATTGTTTTCGGCTTCTCTATTCACCCGGCTGTCTTTCTATATTAAGGAATCGCGACTTTCACGTGAAAGTGACTCAGTTTCAGGAGCTGTATTAGAATGTATACTGTACCCCAGTGTTAGCGAGAGGGAAATTTTAAATCCATCTTAACTCTGCTACTGAATGCAAAGTAATTCTGCATCTGTCATTCAACTGCAAGCACGATTTCAAACTTTTCTCTGACAATTGTTGTTATGCATTTTAGATCCTCATTGTAACACATCACTCCTCGTTTCCCTACCATACACAGTGATCGTTTTGATTCCTCACAGAACCATGTGCTGTTTAGTGCTAAGGAAACAGTGGAGATACTTAAAGTACTTAGACCTGTTTCCTCTAACAAATGCATGTGTCATTTCAACACTTACTATTGTTTCCCAGTAAGCCTTTTCATTGGAGCTTCTATAATGCAGATTATAAGAAGGTGCACATACAGGCACAAGCACTATGCACGAACCGCTGTTAACCGCGGATTCCGATTCAATCGCATCAATCGCCTTTACTTCTGAGATTGCCGGTAAGGAAGACGCGAGTCAGAAGACTGCCTTACACTCTATAGCGGCTTCTTATTCAGCCGTCTACTGTCCTATATAACGATTCGCGGTTAACGCATGTAAGGGACTCAGTTTCAGGAGCTGTACGAGAACGTATGCTGAACCCCAATGTTAGTGAGACGAAAAATTTAAATCCCACTTTGCTCTGCAACTGAATACAAAGTATGTCTGCATCGGTCATTCACCTGCATCACGATTTCAAACTTTTCTCTGAGAAGTGTTCTTATCCATTTGAGATCCTCTATGTTACACAGTCACTCCTCGTTTCCTTACTCTACACAGTGATCGTTTTGATTCCTCACAGAACCATGTGCTGTTTAGTGCTAAGGAAACAGTGTAGATACTTAAAGTACTTAGACCTGTTTCCTCTAACAAATGCATGTGTCATTTCAACACTTACTATTGTTTCCCAGTAAGCCTTTTCATTGGAGCTTCTATAATGCAGATTATAAGAAGGTGCACATACCGGCACATGCTCTATGCACGAACCGCTGTTAACCGCGGATTCCGATTCAATCGCATCAATCGCCTTTACTTCTGAGATTGCCGCTAAGGAAGACGCGAGTCAGAAGACTGCCTTACACTCTATAGCGGCTTCACTATTCAGCCCTCTGCTGTCCTATATAACAAATCGCGAATAACGCATGTAAGGAACTCAGTTTCAGGAGCTGTACGAGAATGTATGCTGAACCCCAAAGTTTTTGAGACGAAAAATTTAAATCCCACTTTGCTCTGCAACTGAATGCAAAGCATGTCTGCATCGGTCATTCACCTGCAAGCACGATTTCAAACTTTTCTCTGAGAAGTGTTGTTATCCATTTTAGATCCATTATGTAACACAGTCACTCCTCAATTCCTTACTCTACAAAGTGATCGTTTTGTTTCTTCACAGAACCATGTGCTGTTCAGTGCTAAGGAAACAGTGTAGATGCTTAAAGTAATTAGAGATGTTTCCTCTACCAAATGCATCTGAATTTCCACCTCTTACAATTCTTTCCCAAGAAACTTTTTATTGGAGCTTCCTCCATGCAAATTATAAGAAGGTGCACATACCGGCACAAGCACTATGCACGAACCGCTGTTAACCGCGGATTCCGATTCAATCGCATCAATCGCCTTTACTTCTGAGATTGCCGGTAAGGAAGACGCGAGTCAGAAGACTGCCTTACACTCTATAGCGGCTTCTTAGTCAGCCGTCTACTGTCCTATATAAAGATCGCGGTTAGCGCATGTAAGGGACTCAGTTTCAGGAGATGTACGAGAATGTATGCTGAACCCCAAAGTTTTTGAGACGAAAAATTTAAATCCCACTTTGCTCTGCAACTGAAAGCAAAGCATGTCTGCATCGGTCATTCACCTGCAAGCACGATTTCAAACTTTTCTCTGACAACTGTTCTTATCCATTTTAGATCCATTATGTAACACAGTCACTCCTCAATTCCTTACTCTACAAAGTGATCGTTTTGTTTCTCCACAGAACCATAAGCTGTTTAGTGCTAAGGAAACAGTGTAGATGCTTAAAGTACTTATAGATGTTTCCTCTACCAAATGCATCTGAATTTAAACCTCTTACAATTCTTTCCCAATAAACTTTTTATTGGAGCTTCCTTCATGCAAATTATAAGAAGGTGCACATACCGGCACATGCTCTATGCACGAACCTCTGTTAACCGCGGATTCCGACTCAATCGAATCAATTGCAGTTACTTCTGAGATTGCCGCTAAGGAAGACTCGAGACAGAGGACGGCCTTACACTCTATAGCGGCTTCTTATTCAGCCGTCTACTGTCCTATATAACGATTCGCGGTTAACGCATGTAAGGGACTCAGTTTCAGGAGCTGTACGAGAACGTATGCTGAACCCCAATGTTAGTGAGATGAAAAATTTAAATCCCACTTTGCTCTGCAACTGAATACAAAGTATGTCTGCATCGGTCATTCACCTGCAAGCACGATTTCAAACTTTTCTCTGAGAAGTGTTCTTATCCATTTGAGATCCTCTATGTTACACAGTCACTCCTCGTTTCCTTACTCTACACAGTGATCGTTTTGATTCCTCACAGAACCATATGCTGTTTAGTGCCTAGGAAACAGTGTAGATGCTTAAAGTAATTAGAGATGTTTCCTCTACCAAATGCATCTGAATTTCCACCTCTTACAATTCTTTCCCAGTAAGCCTTTTCATTGGAGCTTCTATAATGCAGATTATAAGAAGGTGCACATACCGGCACATGCTCTATGCACGAACCGCTGTTAACCGCGGATTCCGATTCAATCGCATCAATCGCCTTTACTTCTGAGATTGCCGCTAAGGAAGACGCGAGTCAGAAGACTGCCTTACACTCTATAGCGGCTTCTTATTCAGCCGTCTACTGTCCTATATAACGATTCGCGGTTTACACATGTAAGGGACTCAGTTTCAGGAGCTGTACGAGAACGTATGCTGAACCCCAATGTTAGTGAGACGTAAAATTTAAATCCCACTTTGCTCTGCAACTGAATAGAAAGTATGTCTGCATCGGTCATTCACCTGCAAGCACGATTTCAAACTTTTCTCTGACAACTGTTCTTATCCATTTTAGTTCCTCTATGTAACACAGTCACTCCTCGTTTCCTTTCCATACAGAGTGATCGTTATGATTTTTCACAGAACCATGTGCTGTTCAGTGCTAAGGAAACAGTGTAGATGCTTAAAGTACTTATAGATGTTTCCTCTACCAAATGCATCTGTATTTCCTCCTCTTACAATTGTTTCCCAATAATCTTTTCATTTGAACCTGTAGAATGCAAATTATAAGAAGGTGCACATAACGGCACAAGCACTATGCACGAACCGCTGTTAACCGCGGATTCCGATTCAATCGCATCAATCGCCTTTACTTCTGAGATTGCCGCTAAGGAAGACGCGAGTCAGAAGACTGCCTTACACTCTATTGCGGCTTCTTATTCAGCCCTCTACTGTCCTATATAACGATTCGCGGTTAACGCATGTAAGGGACTCAGTTTCAGGAGCTGTACGAGAACGTATGCTGAACCCCAATGTTAGTGAGACGAAAAATTTAAATCCCACTTTGCTCTGCAACTGAATACAAAGTATGTCTGCATCGGTCATTCACCTGCAAGCACGATTTCAATCTTTTCTCTGAGAAGTGTTCTTATCCATTTGAGATCCTCTATGTTACACAGTCACTCCTCGTTTCCTTACTCTACACAGTGATCGTTTTGATTCCTCACAGAACCATGTGCTGTTCAGTGCTAAGGAAACAGTGTAGATACTTAAAGTACTTAGACCTGTTTCCTCTAACAAATGCATGTGTCATTTCAACACTTACTATTGTTTCCCAGTAAGCCTTTTCATTGGAGCTTCCTCCATGCAAATTATAAGAAGGTGCACATACCGGCACAAGCACTATGCACGAACCGCTGTTAACCGCGGATTCCGATTCAATCGCATCAATCGCCTTTACTTCTGAGATTGCCGCTAAGGAAGACGCGAGTCAGAAAACTGCCTTACACTCTATAGCGGCTTCACTATTCAGCCCTCTGCTGTCCTATATAACAAATCGCGAATAACGCATGTAAGGAACTCAGTTTCAGGAGCTGTACGAGAATGTATGCTGAACCCCAAAGTTTTTGAGACGAAAAATTTAAATCCCACTTTGCTCTGCAACTGAATACAAAGTATGTCTGCATTGGTCATTCACCTGCAAGCACGATTTCAAACTTTTCTCTGAGAAGTGTTCTTATCCATTTGAGATCCTTTATGTAACACAGTCACTCCTCGTTTCCTTTCCATACAGAGTGATCTTTATGATTCTTCACAGAACCATGTGCTGTTCAGTGCTAAGGAAACAGTGTAGATGCTTAAAGTAATTAGAGATGTTTCCTCTATCAAATGCATCTGAATTTCCACCTCTTACAATTCTTTCCCAAGAAACTTTTTATTGGAGCTTCCTCCATGCAAATTATAAGAAGGTGCACATACCGGCACAAGCACTATGCACGAACCGCTGTTAACCGCGGATTCCAATTCAATCGCATCAATCGCCTTTACTTCTGAGTTTGCCGCTAAGGAAGAAGCGAGTCAGAAGACTGCCGATCACTGTATAGCGGCTTCTCTATTCACCCGGCTGTCTTTCTATATTAAGGAATCGCGAAAAACACGTGAAAATGAGTCTGTTTCAGGAGCTGTATGAGAATGTATACTGGACATCAGTGTTAGTGAGAGGGAAATTTTAAATCCCACTACTTTTCTGCTACTGAATGCAAAGTATGTCTGCATCAGTCATTCACCTGCGAGCACGATTTCAAACTTTTCTCTGACAACTGTTGTTATACAATTTAGATCCTCATTGTAACACAGTCAACCCTCGTTTCCTTACTCTACCCAGTGATCCTTTTGATTCTCCACAGAAACATATGCTGTCTAGTGCCAAGGAAACAGTGTAGATGCTTAAACTACTTATAGATGTTTCCTCTACCAAATGCATCTGAATTTCCACCTCTTACAATTCTTTCCCAGTAAGCCTTTTCATTGGAGATTCTATAATGCAGATTATAAGAAGGCGCACATACCGGCACAAGCACTATGCACGAACCGCTGTTAACCGCGGATTCCGATTCAATCGCATCAATCGCCTTTACTTCTGAGATTGCCGCTAAGGAAGACGCGAGTCAGAAGACTGCCTTACACTCTATAGCGGCTTCTTATTCAGCCGTCTACTGTCCTATATAACGATTCGCGTTTTACGCATGTAAGGGACTCAGTTTCAGGAGCTGTACGAGAACGTATGCTGAACCCCAATGTTAGTGAGACGTAAAATTTAAATCCCACTTTGCTCTGCAACTGAATAGAAAGTATGTCTGCATCGGTCATTCACCTGCAAGCACGATTTCAAACTTTTCTCTGACAACTGTTCTTATCCATTTTAGTTCCTCTATGTAACACAGTCACTCCTCGTTTCCTTTCCATACAGAGTGATCGTTATGATTTTTCACAGAACCATGTGCTGTTCAGTGCTAAGGAAACAGTGTAGATGCTTAAAGTACTTATAGATGTTTCCTCTACCAAATGCATCTGTATTTCCTCCTCTTACAATTGTTTCCCAATAATCTTTTCATTTGAACCTGTAGAATGCAAATTATAAGAAGGTGCACATAACGGCACAAGCACTATGCACGAACCGCTGTTAACCGCGGATTCCGATTCAATCGCATCAATCGCCTTTACTTCTGAGATTGCCGCTAAGGAAGACGCGAGTCAGAAGACTGCCTTACACTCTATTGCGGCTTCTTATTCAGCCGTCTACTGTCCTATATAACGATTCGCGGTTAACGCATGTAAGGGACTCAGTTTCAGGAGCTGTACGAGAACGTATGCTGAACCCCAATGTTAGTGAGACGAAAAATTTAAATCCCACTTTGCTCTGCAACTGAATACAAAGTATGTCTGCATCGGTCATTCACCTGCAAGCACGATTTCAATCTTTTCTCTGAGAAGTGTTCTTATCCATTTGAGATCCTCTATGTTACACAGTCACTCCTCGTTTCCTTACTCTACACAGTGATCGTTTTGATTCCACACAGAACCATGTGCTGTTCAGTGCTAAGGAAACAGTGTAGATACTTAAAGTACTTAGACCTGTTTCCTCTAACAAATGCATGTGTCATTTCAACACTTACTATTGTTTCCCAGTAAGCCTTTTCATTGGAGCTTCCTCCATGCAAATTATAAGAAGGTGCACATACCGGCACAAGCACTATGCACGAACCGCTGTTAACCGCGGATTCCGATTCAATCGCATCAATCGCCTTTACTTCTGAGATTGCCGCTAAGGAAGACGCGAGTCAGAAGACTGCCTTACACTCTATAGCGGCTTCACTATTCAGCCCTCTGCTGTCCTATATAACAAATCGCGAATAACGCATGTAAGGAACTCAGTTTCAGGAGCTGTACGAGAATGTATGCTGAACCCCAAAGTTTTTGAGACGAAAAATTTAAATCCCACTTTGCTCTGCAACTGAATACAAAGTATGTCTGCATTGGTCATTCACCTGCAAGCACGATTTCAAACTTTTCTCTGAGAAGTGTTCTTATCCATTTGAGATCCTTTATGTAACACAGTCACTCCTCGTTTCCTTTCCATACAGAGTGATCTTTATGATTCTTCACAGAACCATGTGCTGTTCAGTGCTAAGGAAACAGTGTAGATGCTTAAAGTAATTAGAGATGTTTCCTCTACCAAATGCATCTGAATTTCCACCTCTTACAATTCTTTCCCAAGAAACTTTTTATTGGAGCTTCCTCCATGCAAATTATAAGAAGGTGCACATACCGGCACAAGCACTATGCACGAACCGCTGTTAACCGCGGATTCCAATTCAATCGCATCAATCGCCTTTACTTCTGAGTTTGCCGCTAAGGAAGAAGCGAGTCAGAAGACTGCCGATCACTGTATAGCGGCTTCTCTATTCACCCGGCTGTCTTTCTATATTAAGGAATCGCGAAAAACACGTGAAAATGAGTCTGTTTCAGGAGCTGTATGAGAATGTATACTGGACATCAGTGTTAGTGAGAGGGAAATTTTAAATCCCACTACTTTTCTGCTACTGAATGCAAAGTATGTCTGCATCAGTCATTCACCTGCGAGCACGATTTCAAACTTTTCTCTGACAACTGTTGTTATACAATTTAGATCCTCATTGTAACACAGTCAACCCTCGTTTCCTTACTCTACCCAGTGATCCTTTTGATTCTCCACAGAAACATATGCTGTCTAGTGCCAAGGAAACAGTGTAGATGCTTAAACTACTTATAGATGTTTCCTCTACCAAATGCATCTGAATTTCCACCTCTTACAATTCTTTCCCAGTAAGCCTTTTCATTGGAGCTTCTATAATGCAGATTATAAGAAGGCGCACATACCGGCACAAGCACTATGCACGAACCGATGTTAACCGCGGATTCCGATTCAATCGCATCAATCGCCTTTACTTCTGAGTTTGCCGCTAAGGAAGAAGCGAGTCAGAAGACTGCCGATCATTGTTTTCGGCTTCTCTATTCACCCGGCTGTCTTTCTATATTAAGGAATCGCGAAAAAAACGTGAAAATGAGTCTGATTCAGGAGCTGTATGAGAATGAATACTGGACATCAGTGTTAGTGAGAGGGAAATTTTAAATCCCACTACTTTTCTGCTACTGAATGCAAAGTATGTCTGCATCAGTCATTCACCTGCAAGCACGATTTCAAACTTTTCTCTGACAACTGTTGTTATCCATTTTAGATCCTCATTGTAACACATCACTCCTCGTTTCCCTACCATACACAGTGATCGTTTTAATTCCACACAAATCCATGTGCTGTTCAGTGCTAAGGATACAGTGTTGATGCTTAAACTACTTATAGATGTTTCCTCTACCAAATGCATCTGTATTTCCTCCTCTTACAATTGTTTCCCAATAATCTTTTCATTTGAACCTGTAGAATGCAAATTATAAGAAGGTGCACATACCGGCACAAGCACTATGCACGAACCGCCGTTAACCGCGGATTCCGATTCAATCGCATCAATCGCCTTTACTTCTGAGATTGCCGCTAAGGAAGACGCGAGTCAGAAGACTGCCTTACACTCTATAGCGGCTTCTTATTCAGCCGTCTACTGTCCTAGATAAAGATCGCGGTTAGCGCATGTAAGGGACTCAGTTTCAGGAGATGTACGAGAATGTATGCTGAACCCCAAAGTTTTTGAGACGAAAAATTTAAATCCCACTTTGCTCTGCAACTGAATGCAAAGTATGTCTGCATCGGTCATTCACCTGCAAGCACGATTTCAAACTTTTCTCTGAGAAGTGTTCTTATCCATTTTAGATCAATTATGTAACACAGTCACTCCTCGTTTCCTTACTCTACAAAGTGATCGTTTTGTTTATCCACAGAACCATATGCTGTTTAGTGCTAAGGAAACAGTGTAGATGCTTAAAGTACTTATAGATGTTTCCTCTTCCAAATGCATCTGAATTTAAACCTCTTACAATTCTTTCCCAATAAACTTTTTATTGGAGCTTCCTTCATGCAAATTATTAGAAGGTGCACATACCGGCACATGCTCTATGCACGAACCGCTGTTAACCGCGGATTCCGATTCAATCGCATCAATCGCGTTTACTTCTGAGATTGCCGCTAAGGAAGACGCGAGTCAGAAGACTGCCTTACACTCTATAGCGGCTTCTTATTCAGCCGTCTACTGTCCTATATAACGATTCGCGGTTAACGCATGTAAGGGACTCAGTTTCAGGAGCTGTATGAGAACGTATGCTGAACCCCAATGTCAGTGAGACGAAAAATTTAAATCCCACTTTGCTCCGCAACTGAATACAAAGTATGTCTGCATCGGTCATTCACCTGCAAGCACGATTTCAATCTTTTCTCTGAGAAGTGTTCTTATTCATTTGAGATCCTCTATGTTACACAGTCACTCCTCGTTTCCTTACTCTACACAGTGATCGTTTTGATTCCTCACAGAACCATATGCTGTTTAGTGCCTAGGAAACAGTGTAGATGCTTAAAGTAATTAGAGATGTTTCCTCTACCAAATGCATCTGAATTTCCACCTCTTACAATTCTTTCCCAGTAAGCCTTTTCATTGGAGCTTCTATAATGCAGATTATAAGAAGGTGCACATACCGGCACATGCTCTATGCACGAACCGCTGTTAACCGCGGATTCCGATTCAATCGCATCAATCGCGTTTACTTCTGAGATTGCCGCTAAGGAAGACGCGAGTCAGAAGACTGCCTTACACTCTATAGCGGCTTCTTATTCAGCCGTCTACTGTCCTATATAACGATTCGCGGTTAACGCATGTAAGGGACTCAGTTTCAGGAGCTGTACGAGAACGTATGCTGAACCCACATGTTAGTGAGATGAAAAATTTAAATCCCACTTTGCTCTGCAACTGAATACAAAGTATGTCTGCATCGGTCATTCACCTGCAAGCACGATTTCAAACTTTTCTCTGAGAAGTGTTCTTATCCATTTGAGATCCTACATGTTACACAGTCACTCCTCGTTTCCTTACTCTACACAGTGATCGTTTTGATTCCTCACAGAACCATATGCTGTTTAGTGCCAAGGAAACAGTGTAGATGCTTAAACTACTTATAGATGTTTCCTCTACCAAATGCATCTGAATTTCCACCTCTTACAATTCTTTCCCAATAAACTTTTTATTGGAGCTTCCTTCATGCAAATTATTAGAAGGTGCACATACCGGCACAAGCACTATGCACGAACCGCTGTTAACCGCGGATTCCGATTCAATCGCATCAATCGCCTTTACTTCTGAGATTGCCGCTAAGGAAGACGCGAGTCAGAAGACTGCCTTACACTCTATAGCGGCTTCTTATTCAGCCGTCTACTGTCCTATATTACGATTCAAGGTTTACGCATGTAAGGGACTCAGTTTCAGGAGCTGTACGAGAACGTATGCTGAACCCCAATGTTAGTGAGACGTAAAATTTAAATCCCACTTTGCTCTGCAACTGAATACAAAGTATGTCTGCATCGGTCATTCACCTGCAAGCACGATTTCAAACTTTTCTCTGACAACTGTTCTTATCCATTTTAGTTCCTCTATGTAACACAGTCACTCCTCGTTTCCTTTCCATACAGAGTGATCTTTATGATTCTTCACAGAACCATATGCTGTTCAGTGCTAAGGAAACAGTGTAGATGCTTAAAGTACTTATAGATGTTTCCTCTACCAAATGCATCTGTATTTCCTCCTCTTACAATTGTTTCCCAATAATCTTTTCATTTGAACCTGTAGAATGCAAATTATAAGAAGGTGCACATACCGGCACATGCTCTATGCACGAACCGCTGTTAACCGCGGATTCCGATTCAATCGCATCAATCGCCTTTACTTCTGAGATTGCCGCTAAGGAAGACGCGAGTCAGAAGACTGCCGATCATTGTTTTCGGCTTCTCTATTCACCCGGCTGTCTTTCTATATTAAGGAATCGCGACTTTCACGTGAAAGTGACTCAGTTTCAGGAGCTGTATTAGAATGTATACTGTACCCCAGTGTTAGCGAGAGGGAAATTTTAAATCCATCTTAACTCTGCTACTGAATGCAAAGTAATTCTGCATCGGTCATTCAACTGCAAGCACGATTTCAAACTTTTCTCTGACAAGTGTTGTTATCCATTTTAGATCCTCATTGTAACACATCACTCCTCGTTTCCCTACCATACACAGTGATCGTTTTGATTCCTCACAGAACCATGTGCTGTTTAGTGCTAAGGAAACAGTGTAGATACTTAAAGTACTTAGACCTGTTTCCTCTAACAAATGCATGTGTCATTTCAACACTTACTATTGTTTCCCAGTAAGCCTTTTCATTGGAGCTTCTATAATGCAGATTATAAGAAGGTGCACATACAGGCACAAGCACTATGCACGAACCGCTGTTAACCGCGGATTCCGATTCAATCGCATCAATCGCCTTTACTTCTGAGATTGCCGGTAAGGAAGACGCGAGTCAGAAGACTGCCTTACACTCTATTGCGGCTTCTTATTCAGCCCTCTACTGTCCTATATAACGATTCGCGGTTAACGCATGTAAGGGACTCAGTTTCAGGAGCTGTACGAGAACGTATGCTGAACCCCAATGTTAGTGAGACGAAAAATTTAAATCCCACTTTGCTCTGCAACTGAATACAAAGTATGTCTGCATCGGTCATTCACCTGCAAGCACGATTTCAAACTTTTCTCTGAGAAGTGTTCTTATCCATTTGAGATCAATTATGTTACACAGTCACTCCTCGTTTCCTTACTCTACACAGTGATCGTTTTGATTCCTCACAGAACCATGTGCTGTTCAGTGCTAAGGAAACAGTGTAGATACTTAAAGTACTTAGACCTGTTTCCTCTAACAAATGCATGTGTCATTTCAACACTTACTATTGTTTCCCAGTAAGCCTTTTCATTGGAGCTTCTATAATGCAGATTATAAGAAGGTGCACATACCGGCACATGCTCTATGCACGAACCGCTGTTAACCGCGGATTCCGATTCAATCGCATCAGTCGCCTTTACTTCTGAGATTGCCGCTAAGGAAGACGCGAGTCAGAAGACTGCCTTACACTCTATAGCGGCTTCACTATTCAGCCCTCTGCTGTCCTATATAACAAATCGCAAATAACGCATGTAAGGAACTCAGTTTCAGGAGCTGTACGAGAATGTATGCTGAACCCCAAAGTTTTTGAGACGAAAAATTTAAATCCCACTTTGCTCTGCAACTGAATACAAAGTATGTCTGCATTGGTCATTCACCTGCAAGCACGATTTCAAACTTTTCTCTGACAACTGTTCTTATCCATTTTAGTTCCTCTATGTAACACAGTCACTCCTCGTTTCCTTTCCATACAGAGTGATCTTTATGATTCTTCACAGAACCATGTGATGTTCAGTGCTAAGGAAACAGTGTAGATGCTTAAAGTACTTATAGATGTTTCCTCTACCAAATGCATCTGTATTTCCTCCTCTTACAATTCTTTCCCAAGAAACTTTTTATTGGAGCTTCCTCCATGCAAATTATAAGAAGGTGCACATACCGGCACAAGCACTATGCACGAACCGCTGTTAACCGCGGATTCCAATTCAATCGCATCAATCGCCTTTACTTCTGAGTTTGCCGCTAAGGAAGAAGCGAGTCAGAAGACTGCCGATCACTGTATAGCGGCTTCTCTATTCACCCGGCTGTCTTTCTATATTAAGGAATCGCGAAAAACACGTGAAAATGAGTCTGTTTCAGGAGCTGTATGAGAATGTATACTGGACATCAGTGTTAGTGAGAGGGAAATTTTAAATCCCACTACTTTTCTGCTACTGAATGCAAAGTATGTCTGCATCAGTCATTCACCTGCAAGCACGATTTCAAACTTTTCTCGGACAACTGTTGTTATACATTTTAGATCCTCATTGTAACACAGTCACTCCTCGTTTCCTTACTCTACCCAGTGATCCTTTTGATTCTCCACAGAAACATATGCTGTCTAGTGCTAAGGAAACAGTGTAGATGCTTAAAGTACTTATAGATGTTTCCTCTACCAAATGAATCTGAATTTCCTCCTCTTACAATTGTTTCCCAATAATCTTTTCATTTGAACCTGTAGAATGCAAATTATAAGAAGGTGCACATACCGGCACAAGCACTATGCACGAACCGCCGTTAACCGCGGATTCCGATTCAATCGCATCAATCGCCTTTACTTCTGAGATTGCCGCTAAGGAAGACGCGAGTCAGAAGACTGCCTTACACTCTATAGCGGCTTCTTATTCAGCCGTCTACTGTCCTAGATAAAGATCGCGGTTAGCGCATGTAAGGGACTCAGTTTCAGGAGATGTACGAGAATGTATGCTGAACCCCAAAGTTTTTGAGACGAAAAATTTAAATCCCACTTTGCTCTGCAACTGAATGCAAAGCATGTCTTCATCGGTCATTCACCTGCAAGCACGATTTCAAACTTTTCTCTGAGAAGTGTTCTTATCCATTTTAGATCAATTATGTAACACAGTCACTCCTCGTTTCCTTACTCTACAAAGTGATCGTTTTGTTTCTCCACAGAACCATATGCTGTTTAGTGCTAAGGAAACAGTGTAGATGCTTAAACTACTTATAGATGTTTCCTCTACCAAATGCATCTGAATTTAAACCTCTTACAATTCTTTCCCAATAAACTTTTTATTGGAGCTTCCTTCATGCAAATTATTAGAAGGTGCACATACAGGCACATGCTCTATGCACGAACCGCTGTTAACCGCGGATTCCGATTCAATCGCATCAATCGCGTTTACTTCTGAGATTGCCGCTAAGGAAGACGCGAGTCAGAAGACTGCCTTACACTCTATAGCGGCTTCTTATTCAGCCGTCTACTGTCCTATATAACGATTCGTTGTTAACGCATGTAAGGGACTCAGTTTCAGGAGCTGTATGAGAACGTATGCTGAACCCCAATGTCAGTGAGACGAAAAATTTAAATCCCACTTTGCTCCGCAACTGAATACAAAGTATGTCTGCATCGGTCATTCACCTGCAAGCACGATTTCAATCTTTTCTCTGAGAAGTGTTCTTATTCATTTGAGATCCTCTATGTTACACAGTCACTCCTCGTTTCCTTACTCTACACAGTGATCGTTTTGATTCTTCACAGAACCATATGCTGTTCAGTGCTAAGGAAACAGTGTAGATACTTAAAGTACTTAGACCTGTTTCCTCTAACAAATGCATGTGTCATTTCAACACTTACTATTGTTTCCCAGTAAGCCTTTTCATTGGAGCTTCTATAATGCAGATTATAAGAAGGTGCACATACCGGCACATGCTCTATGCACGAACCGCTGTTAACCGCGGATTCCGACTCAATCGAATCAATTGTCTTTACTTCTGAGATTGCCGCTAAGGAAGACTCGAGACAGAGGACGGCCTTACACTCTATAGCGGCTTCTTATTCAGCCGTCTACTGTCCTATATAACGATTCGCGGTTAACGCATGTAAGGGACTCAGTTTCAGGAGCTGTACGAGAACGTATGCTGAACCCCAATGTTAGTGAGATGAAAAATTTAAATCCTACTTTGCTCTGCAACTGAATACAAAGTATGTCTGCATCGGTCATTCACCTGCAAGCACGATTTCAAACTTTTCTCTGACAACTGTTGTTATACAATTTAGATCCTCTATGTTACACAGTCACTCCTCGTTTCCTTACTCTACACAGTGATCGTTTTGATTCCTCACAGAACCATATGCTGTTTAGTGCCAAGGAAACAGTGTAGATGCTTAAAGTAATTAGAGTTGTTTCCTCTACCAAATGCATCTGAATTTCCACCTCTTACAATTCTTTCCCAGTAAGCCTTTTCATTGGAGCTTCTATAATGCAGATTATAAGAAGGTGCACATACCGGCACATGCTCTATGCACGAACCGCTGTTAACCGCGGATTCCGATTCAATCGAATCAATTGCCTTTACTTCTGAGATTGCCGCTAAGGAAGACTCGAGACAGAGGACGGCCTTACACTCTATAGCGGCTTCTTATTCAGCCCTCTACTGTCCTATATAACGATTCGCGGTTAACGCATGTAAGGGACTCAGTTTCAGGAGCTGTACGAGAACGTATGCTGAACCCCAATGTTAGTGAGATGAAAAATTTAAATCCCACTTTGCTCTGCAACTGAATACAAAGTATGTCTGCATCGGTCATTCACCTGCAAGCACGATTTCAAACTTTTCTCTGAGAAGTGTTCTTATCCATTTGAGATCCTCTATGTTACACAGTCACTCCTCGTTTCCTTACTCTACACAGTGATCGTTTTGATTCCTCACAGAACCATATGCTGTTTAGTGCCAAGGAAACAGTGTAGATGCTTAAACTACTTATAGATGTTTCCTCTACCAAATGCATCTGAATTTCCACATCTTAAAATTCTTTCCCAATAAACTTTTTATAGGAGCTTCCTTCATGCAAATTATTAGAAGGTGCACATACCGGCACAAGCACTATGCACGAACCGCTGTTAACCGCGGATTCCGATTCAATCGCATCAATCGCCTTTACTTCTGAGATTGCCGCTAAGGAAGACGCGAGTCAGAAGACTGCCTTACACTCTATAGCGGCTTCTTATTCAGCCGTCTACTGTCCTGTATAACGATTCGCGGTTTACGCATGTAAGGGACTCAGTTTCAGGAGCTGTACGAGAACGTATGCTGAACCCCAATGTTAGTGAGACGTAAAATTTAAATCCCACTTTGCTCTGCAACTGAATACAAAGTATGTCTGCATCGGTCATTCACCTGCAAGCACGATTTCAAACTTTTCTCTGACAACTGTTCTTATCCATTTTAGTTCCTCTATGTAACACAGTCACTCCTCGTTTCCTTTCCATACAGAGTGATCTTTATGATTCTTCACAGAACCATGTGCTGTTCAGTGCTAAGGAAACAGTGTAGATGCTTAAAGTACTTATAGATGTTTCCTCTACCAAATGCATCTGTATTTCCTCCTCTTACAATTGTTTCCCAATAATCTTTTCATTTGAACCTGTAGAATGCAAATTATAAGAAGGTGCACATACCGGCACAAGCACTATGCACGAACCGCCGTTAACCGCGGATTCCGATTCAATCGCATCAATCGCCTTTACTTCTGAGATTGCCGCTAAGGAAGACGCGAGTCAGAAGACTGCCGATCATTGTTTTCGGCTTCTCTATTCACCCGGCTGTCTTTCTATATTAAGGAATCGCGACTTTCACGTGAAAGTGACTCAGTTTCAGGAGCTGTATTAGAATGTATACTGTACCCCAGTGTTAGCGAGAGGGAAATTTTAAATCCATCTTAACTCTGCTACTGAATGCAAAGTAATTCTGCATCGGTCATTCAACTGCAAGCACGATTTCAAACTTTTCTCTGACAAGTGTTGTTATCCATTTTAGATCCTCATTGTAACACATCACTCCTCGTTTCACTACCATACACAGTGATCGTTTTGATTCCTCACAGAACCATGTGCTGTTTAGTGCTAAGGAAACAGTGTAGATACTTAAAGTACTTAGACCTGTTTCCTCTAACAAATGCATGTGTCATTTCAACACTTACTATTGTTTCCCAGTAAGCCTTTTCATTGGAGCTTCTATAATGCAGATTATAAGAAGGTGCACATACCGGCACATGCTCTATGCACGAACCGCTGTTAACCGCGGATTCCGATTCAATCGCATCAATCGCCTTTACTTCTGAGATTGCCGGTAAGGAAGACGCGAGTCAGAAGACTGCCTTACACTCTATAGCGGCTTCACTATTAAGCCCTCTGCTGTCCTATATAACAAATCGCGAATAACGCATGTAAGGAACTCAGTTTCAGGAGCTGTACGAGAATGTATGCTGAACCCCAAAGTTTTTGAGACGAAAAATTTAAATCCCACTTTGCTCTGCAACTGAATACAAAGTATGTCTGCATTGGTCATTCACCTGCAAGCACGATTTCAAACTTTTCTCTGACAACTGTTCTTATCCATTTTAGTTCCTCTATGTAACACAGTCACTCCTCGTTTCCTTTCCATACAGAGTGATCTTTATGATTCTTCACAGAACCATGTGCTGTTCAGTGCTAAGGAAACAGTGTAGATGCTTAAAGTAATTAGAGATGTTTCCTCTATCAAATGCATCTGAATTTCCACCTCTTACAATTCTTTCCCAAGAAACTTTTTATTGGAGCTTCCTCCATGCAAATTATAAGAAGGTGCACATACCGGCACAAGCACTATGCACGAACCGCTGTTAACCGCGGATTCCAATTCAATCGCATCAATCGCCTTTACTTCTGAGTTTGCCGCTAAGGAAGAAGCGAGTCAGAAGACTGCCGATCACTGTATAGCGGCTTCTCTATTCACCCGGCTGTCTTTCTATATTAAGGAATCGCGAAAAACACGTGAAAATGAGTCTGTTTCAGGAGCTGTATGAGAATGTATACTGGACATCAGTGTTAGTGAGAGGGAAATTTTAAATCCCACTACTTTTCTGCTACTGAATGCAAAGTATGTCTGCATCAGTCATTCACCTGCAAGCACGATTTCAAACTTTTCTCTGACAACTGTTGTTATACAATTTAGATCCTCATTGTAACACAGTCAACCCTCGTTTCCTTACTCTACCCAGTGATCCTTTTGATTCTCCACAGAAACATATGCTGTCTAGTGCCAAGGAAACAGTGTAGATGCTTAAACTACTTATAGATGTTTCCTCTACCAAATGCATCTGTATTTCCTCCTCTTACAATTGTTTCCCAAAATCTTTTCATTTGAACCTGTAGAATGCAAATTATACGAACGTGCACATACCGGCACAAGCACTATGCACGAACCGCTGTTAACCGCGGATTCCGATTCAATCGCATCAATCGCCTTTACTTCTGAGATTGCCGCTAAGGAAGACGCGAGTCAGAAGACTGCCTTACACTCTATAGCGGCTTCTTATTCAGCCGTCTACTGTCCTATATAACGATTCGCGGTTAACGCATGTAAGGGACTCAGTTTCAGGAGCTGTACGAGAACGTATGCTGAACCCCAATGTTAGTGAGACGAAAAATTTAAATCCCACTTTGCTCTGCAACTGAATACAAAGTATGTCTGCATCGGTCATTCACCTGCAAGCACGATTTCAATCTTTTCTCTGAGAAGTGTTCTTATCCATTTGAGATCCTCTATGTTACACAGTCACTCCTCGTTTCCTTACTCTACACAGTGATCGTTTTGATTCCTCACAGAACCATGTGCTGTTCAGTGCTAAGGAAACAGTGTAGATACTTAAAGTACTTAGACCTGTTTCCTCTAACAAATGCATGTGTCATTTCAACACTTACTATTGTTTCCCAGTAAGCCTTTTCATTGGAGCTTCTATAATGCAGATTATAAGAAGGTGCACATACCGGCACATGCTCTATGCACGAACCGCTGTTAACCGCGGATTCCGATTCAATCGCATCAATCGCCTTTACTTCTGAGATTGCCGCTAAGGAAGACGCGAGTCAGAAGACTGCCTTACACTCTATAGCGGCTTCACTATTCAGCCCTCTGCTGTCCTATATAACAAATCGCGAATAACGCATGTAAGGAACTCAGTTTCAGGAGATGTACGAGAATGTATGCTGAACCCCAAAGTTTTTGAGACGAAAAATTTAAATCCCACTTTGCTCTGCAACTGAATACAAAGTATGTCTGCATTGGTCATTCACCTGCAAGCACGATTTCAAACTTTTCTCTGAGAAGTGTTCTTATCCATTTGAGATCCTTTATGTAACACAGTCACTCCTCGTTTCCTTTCCATACAGAGTGATCTTTATGATTCTTCACAGAACCATGTGCTGTTCAGTGCTAAGGAAACAGTGTAGATGCTTAAAGTACTTATAGATGTTTCCTCTACCAAATGCATCTGTATTTCCTCCTCTTACAATTCTTTCCCAAGAAACTTTTTATTGGAGCTTCCTCCATGCAAATTATAAGAAGGTGCACATACCGGCACAAGCACTATGCACGAACCGCTGTTAACCGCGGATTCCAATTCAATCGCATCAATCGCCTTTACTTCTGAGTTTGCCGCTAAGGAAGAAGCGAGTCAGAAGACTGCCGATCACTGTATAGCGGCTTCTCTATTCACCCGGCTGTCTTTCTATATTAAGGAATCGCGAAAAACACGTGAAAATGAGTCTGTTTCAGGAGCTGTATGAGAATGTATACTGGACATCAGTGTTAGTGAGAGGGAAATTTTAAATCCCACTACTTTTCTGCTACTGAATGCAAAGTATGTCTGCATCAGTCATTCACCTGCAAGCACGATTTCAAACTTTTCTCTGACAACTTTTGTTATCCATTTTAGATCCTCATTGTAACACATCACTCCTCGTTTCCCTACCATACACAGTGATCGTTTTAATTCCACACAAATCCATGTGCTGTTCAGTGCTAAGGAAACAGTGTAGATGCTTAAACTACTTATAGATGTTTCCTCTACCAAATGCATCTGTATTTCCTCCTCTTACAATTGTTTCCCAATAATCTTTTCATTTGAACCTGTAGAATGCAAATTATAAGAAGGTGCACATACCGGCACAAGCACTATGCACGAACCGCCGTTAACCGCGGATTCCGATTCAATCGCATCAATCGCCTTTACTTCTGAGATTGCCGCTAAGGAAGACGCGAGTCAGAAGACTGCCTTACACTCTATAGCGGCTTCTTATTCAGCCGTCTACTGTCCTAGATAAAGATCGCGGTTAGCGCATGTAAGGGACTCAGTTTCAGGAGAAGTACGAGAATGTATGCTGAACCCCAAAGTTTTTGAGACGAAAAATTTAAATCCCACTTTGCTCTGCAACTGAATGCAAAGCATGTCTGCATCGGTCATTCACCTGCAAGCACGATTTCAAACTTTTCTCTGAGAAGTGTTCTTATCCATTTTAGATCAATTATGTAACACAGTCACTCCTCGTTTCCTTACTCTACAAAGTGATCGTTTTGTTTCTCCACAGAACCCTATGCTGTTTAGTGCTAAGGAAACAGTGTAGATGCTTAAAGTACTTATAGATGTTTCCTCTACCAAATGCATCTGAATTTCCACCTCTTACAATTCTTTCCCAGTAAGCCTTTTCATTGGAGCTTCTATAATGCAGATTATAAGAAGGCGCACATACCGGCACAAGCACTATGCACGAACCGCTGTTAACCGCGGATTCCGATTCAATCGCATCAATCGCCTTTACTTCTGAGATTGCCGCTAAGGAAGACGCGAGTCAGAAGACTGCCTTACACTCTATAGCGGCTTCTTATTCAGCCGTCTACTGTCCTATATAACGATTCGCGTTTTACGCATGTAAGGGACTCAGTTTCAGGAGCTGTACGAGAACGTATGCTGAACCCCAATGTTAGTGAGACGTAAAATTTAAATCCCACTTTGCTCTGCAACTGAATAGAAAGTATGTCTGCATCGGTCATTCACCTGCAAGCACGATTTCAAACTTTTCTCTGACAACTGTTCTTATCCATTTTAGTTCCTCTATGTAACACAGTCACTCCTCGTTTCCTTTCCATACAGAGTGATCGTTATGATTTTTCACAGAACCATGTGCTGTTCAGTGCTAAGGAAACAGTGTAGATGCTTAAAGTACTTATAGATGTTTCCTCTACCAAATGCATCTGTATTTCCTCCTCTTTCAATTGTTTCCCAATAATCTTTTCATTTGAACCTGTAGAATGCAAATTATAAGAAGGTGCACATAACGGCACAAGCACTATGCACGAACCGCTGTTAACCGCGGATTCCGATTCAATCGCATCAATCGCCTTTACTTCTGAGATTGCCGCTAAGGAAGACGCGAGTCAGAAGACTGCCTTACACTCTATTGCGGCTTCTTATTCAGCCGTCTACTGTCCTATATAACGATTCGCGGTTAACGCATGTAAGGGACTCAGTTTCAGGAGCTGTACGAGAACGTATGCTGAACCCCAATGTTAGTGAGACGAAAAATTTAAATCCCACTTTGCTCTGCAACTGAATACAAAGTATGTCTGCATCGGTCATTCACCTGCAAGCACGATTTCAATCTTTTCTCTGAGAAGTGTTCTTATCCATTTGAGATCCTCTATGTTACACAGTCACTCCTCGTTTCCTTACTCTACACAGTGATCGTTTTGATTCCACACAGAACCATGTGCTGTTCAGTGCTAAGGAAACAGTGTAGATACTTAAAGTACTTAGACCTGTTTCCTCTAACAAATGCATGTGTCATTTCAACACTTACTATTGTTTCCCAGTAAGCCTTTTCATTGGAGCTTCCTCCATGCAAATTATAAGAAGGTGCACATACCGGCACAAGCACTATGCACGAACCGCTGTTAACCGCGGATTCCGATTCAATCGCATCAATCGCCTTTACTTCTGAGATTGCCGCTAAGGAAGACGCGAGTCAGAAGACTGCCTTACACTCTATAGCGGCTTCACTATTCAGCCCTCTGCTGTCCTATATAACAAATCGCGAATAACGCATGTAAGGAACTCAGTTTCAGGAGCTGTACGAGAATGTATGCTGAACCCCAAAGTTTTTGAGACGAAAAATTTAAATCCCACTTTGCTCTGCAACTGAATACAAAGTATGTCTGCATTGGTCATTCACCTGCAAGCACGATTTCAAACTTTTCTCTGAGAAGTGTTCTTATCCATTTGAGATCCTTTATGTAACACAGTCACTCCTCGTTTCCTTTCCATACAGAGTGATCTTTATGATTCTTCACAGAACCATGTGCTGTTCAGTGCTAAGGAAACAGTGTAGATGCTTAAAGTAATTAGAGATGTTTCCTCTACCAAATGCATCTGAATTTCCACCTCTTACAATTCTTTCCCAAGAAACTTTTTATTGGAGCTTCCTCCATGCAAATTATAAGAAGGTGCACATACCGGCACAAGCACTATGCACGAACCGCTGTTAACCGCGGATTCCAATTCAATCGCATCAATCGCCTTTACTTCTGAGTTTGCCGCTAAGGAAGAAGCGAGTCAGAAGACTGCCGATCACTGTATAGCGGCTTCTCTATTCACCCGGCTGTCTTTCTATATTAAGGAATCGCGAAAAACACGTGAAAATGAGTCTGTTTCAGGAGCTGTATGAGAATGTATACTGGACATCAGTGTTAGTGAGAGGGAAATTTTAAATCCCACTACTTTTCTGCTACTGAATGCAAAGTATGTCTGCATCAGTCATTCACCTGCGAGCACGATTTCAAACTTTTCTCTGACAACTGTTGTTATACAATTTAGATCCTCATTGTAACACAGTCAACCCTCGTTTCCTTACTCTACCCAGTGATCCTTTTGATTCTCCACAGAAACATATGCTGTCTAGTGCCAAGGAAACAGTGTAGATGCTTAAACTACTTATAGATGTTTCCTCTACCAAATGCATCTGAATTTCCACCTCTTACAATTCTTTCCCAGTAAGCCTTTTCATTGGAGCTTCTATAATGCAGATTATAAGAAGGCGCACATACCGGCACAAGCACTATGCACGAACCGATGTTAACCGCGGATTCCGATTCAATCGCATCAATCGCCTTTACTTCTGAGTTTGCCGCTAAGGAAGAAGCGAGTCAGAAGACTGCCGATCACTGTATAGCGGCTTCTCTATTCACCCGGCTGTCTTTCTATATTAAGGAATCGCGAAAAAAACGTGAAAATGAGTCTGATTCAGGAGCTGTATGAGAATGAATACTGGACATCAGTGTTAGTGAGAGGGAAATTTTAAATCCCACTACTTTTCTGCTACTGAATGCAAAGTATGTCTGCATCAGTCATTCACCTGCAAGCACGATTTCAAACTTTTCTCTGACAACTGTTGTTATCCATTTTAGATCCTCATTGTAACACATCACTCCTCGTTTCCCTACCATACACAGTGATCGTTTTAATTCCACACAAATCCATGTGCTGTTCAGTGCTAAGGATACAGTGTTGATGCTTAAACTACTTATAGATGTTTCCTCTACCAAATGCATCTGTATTTCCTCCTCTTACAATTTTTTCCCAATAATCTTTTCATTTGAACCTGTAGAATGCAAATTATAAGAAGGTGCACATACCGGCACAAGCACTATGCACGAACCGCCGTTAACCGCGGATTCCGATTCAATCGCATCAATCGCCTTTACTTCTGAGATTGCCGCTAAGGAAGACGCGAGTCAGAAGACTGCCTTACACTCTATAGCGGCTTCTTATTCAGCCGTCTACTGTCCTAGATAAAGATCGCGGTTAGCGCATGTAAGGGACTCAGTTTCAGGAGATGTACGAGAATGTATGCTGAACACCAAAGTTTTTGAGACGAAAAATTTAAATCCCACTTTGCTCTGCAACTGAATGCAAAGTATGTCTGCATCGGTCATTCACCTGCAAGCACGATTTCAAACTTTTCTCGGAGAAGTGTTCTTATCCATTTTAGATCAATTATGTAACACAGTCACTCCTCGTTTCCTTACTCTACAAAGTGATCGTTTTGTTTATCCACAGAACCATATGCTGTTTAGTGCTAAGGAAACAGTGTAGATGCTTAAAGTACTTATAGATGTTTCCTCTTCCAAATGCATCTGAATTTAAACCTCTTACAATTCTTTCCCAATAAACTTTTTATTGGAGCTTCCTTCATGCAAATTATTAGAAGGTGCACATACCGGCACATGCTCTATGCACGAACCGCTGTTAACCGCGGATTCCGATTCAATCGCATCAATCGCGTTTACTTCTGAGATTGCCGCTAAGGAAGACGCGAGTCAGAAGACTGCCTTACACTCTATAGCGGCTTCTTATTCAGCCGTCTACTGTCCTATATAACGATTCGCGGTTAACGCATGTAAGGAACTCAGTTTCAGGAGCTGTATGAGAACGTATGCTGAACCCCAATGTCAGTGAGACGAAAAATTTAAATCCCACTTTGCTCCGCAACTGAATACAAAGTATGTCTGCATCGGTCATTCACCTGCAAGCACGATTTCAATCTTTTCTCTGAGAAGTGTTCTTATTCATTTGAGATCCTCTATGTTACACAGTCACTCCTCGTTTCCTTACTCTACACAGTGATCGTTTTGATTCCTCACAGAACCATATGCTGTTTAGTGCCTAGGAAACAGTGTAGATGCTTAAAGTAATTAGAGATGTTTCCTCTACCAAATGCATCTGAATTTCCACCTCTTACAATTCTTTCCCAGTAAGCCTTTTCATTGGAGCTTCTATAATGCAGATTATAAGAAGGTGCACATACCGGCACATGCTCTATGCACGAACCGCTGTTAACCGCGGATTCCGATTCAATCGCATCAATTCGTTTACTTCTGAGATTGCCGCTAAGGAAGACGCGAGTCAGAAGACTGCCTTACACTCTATAGCGGCTTCTTATTCAGCCGTCTACTGTCCTATATAACGATTCGCGGTTAACGCATGTAAGGGACTCAGTTTCAGGAGCTGTACGAGAACGTATGCTGAACCCACATGTTAGTGAGATGAAAAATTTAAATCCCACTTTGCTCTGCAACTGAATACAAAGTATGTCTGCATCGGTCATTCACCTGCAAGCACGATTTCAAACTTTTCTCTGAGAAGTGTTCTTATCCATTTGAGATCCTACATGTTACACAGTCACTCCTCGTTTCCTTACTCTACACAGTGATCGTTTTGATTCCTCACAGAACCATATGCTGTTTAGTGCCAAGGAAACAGTGTAGATGCTTAAACTACTTATAGATGTTTCCTCTACCAAATGCATCTGAATTTCCACCTCTTACAATTCTTTCCCAATAAACTTTTTATTGGAGCTTCCTTCATGCAAATTATTAGAAGGTGCACATACCGGCACAAGCACTATGCACGAACCGCTGTTAACCGCGGATTCCGATTCAATCGCATCAATCGCCTTTACTTCTGAGATTGCCGCTAAGGAAGACGCGAGTCAGAAGACTGCCTTACACTCTATAGCGGCTTCTTATTCAGCCGTCTACTGTCCTATATTACGATTCAAGGTTTACGCATGTAAGGGACTCAGTTTCAGGAGCTGTACGAGAACGTATGCTGAACCCCAATGTTAGTGAGACGTAAAATTTAAATCCCACTTTGCTCTGCAACTGAATACAAAGTATGTCTGCATCGGTCATTCACCTGCAAGCACGATTTCAAACTTTTCTCTGACAACTGTTCTTATCCATTTTAGTTCCTCTATGTAACACAGTCACTCCTCGTTTCCTTTCCATACAGAGTGATCTTTATGATTCTTCACAGAACCATATGCTGTTCAGTGCTAAGGAAACAGTGTAGATGCTTAAAGTACTTATAGATGTTTCCTCTACCAAATGCATCTGTATTTCCTCCTCTTACAATTGTTTCCCAATAATCTTTTCATTTGAACCTGTAGAATGCAAATTATAAGAAGGTGCACATACCGGCACATGCTCTATGCACGAACCGCTGTTAACCGCGGATTCCGATTCAATCGCATCAATCGCCTTTACTTCTGAGATTGCCGCTAAGGAAGACGCGAGTCAGAAGACTGCCGATCATTGTTTTCGGCTTCTCTATTCACCCGGCTGTCTTTCTATATTAAGGAATCGCGACTTTCACGTGAAAGTGACTCAGTTTCAGGAGCTGTATTAGAATGTATACTGTACCCCAGTGTTAGCGAGAGGGAAATTTTAAATCCATCTTAACTCTGCTACTGAATGCAAAGTAATTCTGCATCGGTCATTCAACTGCAAGCACGATTTCAAACTTTTCTCTGACAAGTGTTGTTATCCATTTTAGATCCTCATTGTAACACATCACTCCTCGTTTCCCTACCATACACAGTGATCGTTTTGATTCCTCACAGAACCATGTGCTGTTTAGTGCTAAGGAAACAGTGTAGATACTTAAAGTACTTAGACCTGTTTCCTCTAACAAATGCATGTGTCATTTCAACACTTACTATTGTTTCCCAGTAAGCCTTTTCATTGGAGCTTCTATAATGCAGATTATAAGAAGGTGCACATACAGGCACAAGCACTATGCACGAACCGCTGTTAACCGCGGATTCCGATTCAATCGCATCAATCGCCTTTACTTCTGAGATTGCCGGTAAGGAAGACGCGAGTCAGAAGACTGCCTTACACTCTATTGCGGCTTCTTATTCAGCCCTCTACTGTCCTATATAACGATTCGCGGTTAACGCATGTAAGGGACTCAGTTTCAGGAGCTGTACGAGAACGTATGCTGAACCCCAATGTTAGTGAGACGAAAAATTTAAATCCCACTTTGCTCTGCAACTGAATACAAAGTATGTCTGCATCGGTCATTCACCTGCAAGCACGATTTCAAACTTTTCTCTGAGAAGTGTTCTTATCCATTTGAGATCCTCTATGTTACACAGTCACTCCTCGTTTCCTTACTCTACACAGTGATCGTTTTGATTCCTCACAGAACCATGTGCTGTTCAGTGCTAAGGAAACAGTGTAGATACTTAAAGTACTTAGACCTGTTTCCTCTAACAAATGCATGTGTCATTTCAACACTTACTATTGTTTCCCAGTAAGCCTTTTCATTGGAGCTTCTATAATGCAGATTATAAGAAGGTGCACATACCGGCACATGCTCTATGCACGAACCGCTGTTAACCGCGGATTCCGATTCAATCGCATCAATCGCCTTTACTTCTGAGATTGCCGCTAAGGAAGACGCGAGTCAGAAGACTGCCTTACACTCTATAGCGGCTTCACTATTCAGCCCTCTGCTGTCCTATATAACAAATCGCGAATAACGCATGTAAGGAACTCAGTTTCAGGAGCTGTACGAGAATGTATGCTGAACCCCAAAGTTTTTGAGACGAAAAATTTAAATCCCACTTTGCTCTGCAACTGAATACAAAGTATGTCTGCATTGGTCATTCACCTGCAAGCACGATTTCAAACTTTTCTCTGACAACTGTTCTTATCCATTTTAGTTCCTCTATGTAACACAGTCACTCCTCGTTTCCTTTCCATACAGAGTGATCTTTATGATTCTTCACAGAACCATGTGCTGTTCAGTGCTAAGGAAACAGTGTAGATGCTTAAAGTACTTATAGATGTTTCCTCTACCAAATGCATCTGTATTTCCTCCTCTTACAATTCTTTCCCAAGAAACTTTTTATTGGAGCTTCCTCCATGCAAATTATAAGAAGGTGCACATACCGGCACAAGCACTATGCACGAACCGCTGTTAACCGCGGATTCCAATTCAATCGCATCAATCGCCTTTACTTCTGAGTTTGCCGCTAAGGAAGAAGCGAGTCAGAAGACTGCCGATCACTGTATAGCGGCTTCTCTATTCACCCGGCTGTCTTTCTATATTAAGGAATCGCGAAAAACACGTGAAAATGAGTCTGTTTCAGGAGCTGTATGAGAATGTATACTGGACATCAGTGTTAGTGAGAGGGAAATTTTAAATCCCACTACTTTTCTGCTACTGAATGCAAAGTATGTCTGCATCAGTCATTCACCTGCAAGCACGATTTCAAACTTTTCTCTGACAACTGTTGTTATCCATTTTAGATCCTCATTGTAACACATCACTCCTCGTTTCCCTACCATACACAGTGATCGTTTTAATTCCACACAAATCCATGTGCTGTTCAGTGCTAAGGAAACAGTGTAGATGCTTAAACTACTTATAGATGTTTCCTCTACCAAATGCATCTGTATTTCCTCCTCTTACAATTGTTTCCCAATAATCTTTTCATTTGAACCTGTAGAATGCAAATTATAAGAAGGTGCACATACCGGCACAAGCACTATGCACGAACCGCCGTTAACCGCGGATTCCGATTCAATCGCATCAATCGCCTTTACTTCTGAGATTGCCGCTAAGGAAGACGCGAGTCAGAAGACTGCCTTACACTCTATAGCGGCTTCTTATTCAGCCGTCTACTGTCCTAGATAAAGATCGCGGTTAGCGCATGTAAGGGACTCAGTTTCAGGAGATGTACGAGAATGTATGCTGAACCCCAAAGTTTTTGAGACGAAAAATTTAAATCCCACTTTGCTCTGCAACTGAATGCAAAGCATGTCTTCATCGGTCATTCACCTGCAAGCACGATTTCAAACTTTTCTCTGAGAAGTGTTCTTATCCATTTTAGATCAATTATGTAACACAGTCACTCCTCGTTTCCTTACTCTACAAAGTGATCGTTTTGTTTCTCCACAGAACCATATGCTGTTTAGTGCTAAGGAAACAGTGTAGATGCTTAAACTACTTATAGATGTTTCCTCTACCAAATGCATCTGAATTTAAACCTCTTACAATTCTTTCCCAATAAACTTTTTATTGGAGCTTCCTTCATGCAAATTATTAGAAGGTGCACATACAGGCACATGCTCTATGCACGAACCGCTGTTAACCGCGGATTCCGATTCAATCGCATCAATCGCGTTTACTTCTGAGATTGCCGCTAAGGAAGACGCGAGTCAGAAGACTGCCTTACACTCTATAGCGGCTTCTTATTCAGCCGTCTACTGTCCTATATAACGATTCGTTGTTAACGCATGTAAGGGACTCAGTTTCAGGAGCTGTATGAGAACGTATGCTGAACCCCAATGTCAGTGAGACGAAAAATTTAAATCCCACTTTGCTCCGCAACTGAATACAAAGTATGTCTGCATCGGTCATTCACCTGCAAGCACGATTTCAATCTTTTCTCTGAGAAGTGTTCTTATTCATTTGAGATCCTCTATGTTACACAGTCACTCCTCGTTTCCTTACTCTACACAGTGATCGTTTTGATTCTTCACAGAACCATATGCTGTTCAGTGCTAAGGAAACAGTGTAGATACTTAAAGTACTTAGACCTGTTTCCTCTAACAAATGCATGTGTCATTTCAACACTTACTATTGCTTCCCAGTAAGCCTTTTCATTGGAGCTTCTATAATGCAGATTATAAGAAGGTGCACATACCGGCACATGCTCTATGCACGAACCGCTGTTAACCGCGGATTCCGACTCAATCGAATCAATTGTCTTTACTTCTGAGATTGCCGCTAAGGAAGACTCGAGACAGAGGACGGCCTTACACTCTATAGCGGCTTCTTATTCAGCCGTCTACTGTCCTATATAACGATTCGCGGTTAACGCATGTAAGGGACTCAGTTTCAGGAGCTGTACGAGAACGTATGCTGAACCCCAATGTTAGTGAGATGAAAAATTTAAATCCTACTTTGCTCTGCAACTGAATACAAAGTATGTCTGCATCGGTCATTCACCTGCAAGCACGATTTCAAACTTTTCTCTGACAACTGTTGTTATACAATTTAGATCCTTTATGTTACACAGTCACTCCTCGTTTCCTTACTCTACACAGTGATCGTTTTGATTCCTCACAGAACCATATGCTGTTTAGTGCCAAGGAAACAGTGTAGATGCTTAAAGTAATTAGAGTTGTTTCCTCTACCAAATGCATCTGAATTTCCACCTCTTACAATTCTTTCCCAGTAAGCCTTTTCATTGGAGCTTCTATAATGCAGATTATAAGAAGGTGCACATACCGGCACATGCTCTATGCACGAACCGCTGTTAACCGCGGATTCCGATTCAATCGCATCAATCGCCTTTACTTCTGAGATTGCCGCTAAGGAAGACTCGAGACAGAGGACGGCCTTACACTCTATAGCGGCTTCTTATTCAGCCCTCTACTGTCCTATATAACGATTCGCGGTTAACGCATGTAAGGGACTCAGTTTCAGGAGCTGTACGAGAACGTATGCTGAACCCACATGTTAGTGAGATGAAAAACTTAAATCCCACTTTGCTCTGCAACTGAATACAAAGTATGTCTGCATCGGTCATTCACCTGCAAGCACGATTTCAAACTTTTCTCTGAGAAGTGTTCTTATCCATTTGAGATCCTCTATGTTACACAGTCACTCCTCGTTTCCTTACTCTACACAGTGATTGTTTTGATTCCTCACAGAACCATATGCTGTTTAGTGCCAAGGAAACAGTGTAGATGCTTAAACTACTTATAGATGTTTCCTCTACCAAATGCATCTGAATTTCCACCTCTTACAATTCTTTCCCAGTAAGCCTTTTCATTGGAGCTTCTATAATGCAGATTATAAGAAGGTGCACATACCGGCACATGCTCTATGCACGAACCGCTGTTAACCGCGGATTCCGATTCAATCGAATCAATTGCCTTTACTTCTGAGATTGCCGCTAAGGAAGACTCGAGACAGAGGACGGCCTTACACTCTATAGCGGCTTCTTATTCAGCCCTCTACTGTCCTATATAACGATTCGCGGTTAACGCATGTAAGGGACTCAGTTTCAGGAGCTGTACGAGAACGTATGCTGAACCCCAATGTTAGTGAGATGAAAAATTTAAATCCCACTTTGCTCTGCAACTGAATACAAAGTATGTCTGCATCGGTCATTCACCTGCAAGCACGATTTCAAACTATTCTCTGACAACTGTTGTTATACAATTTAGATCCTCTATGTTACACAGTCACTCCTCGTTTCCTTACTCTACACAGTGATCGTTTTGATTCCTCACAGAACCATATGCTGTTTAGTGCCAAGGAAACAGTGTAGATGCTTAAAGTACTTATAGATGTTTCCTCTACCAAATGCATCTGAATTTCCACATCTTAAAATTCTTTCCCAATAAACTTTTTATAGGAGCTTCCTTCATGCAAATTATTAGAAGGTGCACATACCGGCACAAGCACTATGCACGAACCGCCGTTAACCGCGGATTCCGATTCAATCGCATCAATCGCCTTTACTTCTGAGATTGCCGCTAAGGAAGACGCGAGTCAGAAGACTGCCGATCATTGTTTTCGGCTTCTCTATTCACCCGGCTGTCTTTCTATATTAAGGAATCGCGACTTTCACTTGAAAGTGACTCAGTTTCAGGAGCTGTATTAGAATGTATACTGTACCCCAGTGTTAGCGAGAGGGAAATTTTAAATCCATCTTAACTCTGCTACTGAATGCAAAGTAATTCTGCATCGGTCATTCAACTGCAAGCACGATTTCAAACTTTTCTCTGACAAGTGTTGTTATCCATTTTAGATCCTCATTGTAACACATCACTCCTCGTTTCACTACCATACACAGTGATCGTTTTGATTCCTCACAGAACCATGTGCTGTTTAGTGCTAAGGAAACAGTGTAGATACTTAAAGTACTTAGACCTGTTTCCTCTAACAAATGCATGTGTCATTTCAACACTTACTATTGTTTCCCAGTAAGCCTTTTCATTGGAGCTTCTATAATGCAGATTATAAGAAGGTGCACATACCGGCACAAGCACTATGCACGAACCGCTGTTAACCGCGGATTCCGATTCAATCGCATCAATCGCCTTTACTTCTGAGATTGCCGCTAAGGAAGACGCGAGTCAGAACACTGCCTTACACTCTATAGCGGCTTCACTATTCAGCCCTCTGCTGTCCTATATAACAAATCGCGAATAACGCATGTAAGGAACTCAGTTTCAGGAGCTGTACGAGAATGTATGCTGAACCCCAAAGTTTTTGAGACGAAAAATTTAAATCCCACTTTGCTCTGCAACTGAATACAAAGTATGTCTGCATTGGTCATTCACCTGCAAGCACGATTTCAAACTTTTCTCTGAGAAGTGTTCTTATCCATTTGAGATCCTTTATGTAACACAGTCACTCCTCGTTTCCTTTCCATACAGAGTGATCTTTATGATTCTTCACAGAACCATGTGCTGTTCAGTGCTAAGGAAACAGTGTAGATGCTTAAAGTAATTAGAGATGTTTCCTCTATCAAATGCATCTGAATTTCCACCTCTTACAATTCTTTCCCAAGAAACTTTTTATTGGAGCTTCCTCCATGCAAATTATAAGAAGGTGCACATACCGGCACAAGCACTATGCACGAACCGCTGTTAACCGCGGATTCCAATTCAATCGCATCAATCGCCTTTACTTCTGAGTTTGCCGCTAAGGAAGAAGCGAGTCAGAAGACTGCCGATCACTGTATAGCGGCTTCTCTATTCACCCGGCTGTCTTTCTATATTAAGGAATCGCGAAAAACACGTGAAAATGAGTCTGTTTCAGGAGCTGTATGAGAATGTATACTGGACATCAGTGTTAGTGAGAGGGAAATTTTAAATCCCACTACTTTTCTGCTACTGAATGCAAAGTATGTCTGCATCAGTCATTCACCTGCAAGCACGATTTCAAACTTTTCTCTGACAACTGTTGTTATACAATTTAGATCCTCATTGTAACACAGTCAACCCTCGTTTCCTTACTCTACCCAGTGATCCTTTTGATTCTCCACAGAAACATATGCTGTCTAGTGCCAAGGAAACAGTGTAGATGCTTAAAGTACTTATAGATGTTTCCTCTACCAAATGCATCTGTATTTCCTCCTATTACAATTGTTTCCCAAAATCTTTTCATTTGAACCTGTAGAATGCAAATTATACGAACGTGCACATACCGGCACAAGCACTATGCACGAATCGCTGTTAACCGCGGATTCCGATTCAATCGCATCAATCGCCTTTACTTCTGAGATTGCCGCTAAGGAAGACGCGAGTCAGAAGACTGCCTTACACTCTATAGCGGCTTCTTATTCAGCCGTCTACTGTCCTATATAACGATTCGCGGTTAACGCATGTAAGGGACTCAGTTTCAGGAGCTGTACGAGAACGTATGCTGAACCCCAATGTCAGTGAGACGAAAAATTTAAATCCCACTTTGCTCTGCAACTGAATACAAAGTATGTCTGCATCGGTCATTCACCTGCAAGCACGATTTCAAACTTTTCTCTGAGAAGTGTTCTTATCCATTTGAGATCCTCTATGTTACACAGTCACTCCTCGTTTCCTTACTCTACACAGTGATCGTTTTGATTCCTCACAGAACCATGTGCTGTTCAGTGCTAAGGAAACAGTGTAGATACTTAAAGTACTTAGACCTGTTTCCTCTAACAAATGCATGTGTCATTTCAACACTTACTATTGTTTCCCAGTAAGCCTTTTCATTGGAGCTTCTATAATGCAGATTATAAGAAGGTGCACATACCGGCACATGCTCTATGCACGAACCGCTGTTAACCGCGGATTCCGATTCAATCGCATCAATCGCCTTTACTTCTGAGATTGCCGCTAAGGAAGACGCGAGTCAGAAGACTGCCTTACACTCTATAGCGGCTTCACTATTCAGCCCTCTGCTGTCCTATATAACAAATCGCGAATAACGCATGTAAGGAACTCAGTTTCAGGAGCTGTACGAGAATGTATGCTGAACCCCAAAGTTTTTGAGACGAAAAATTTAAATCCCACTTTGCTCTGCAACTGAATACAAAGTATGTCTGCATTGGTCATTCACCTGCAAGCACGATTTCAAACTTTTCTCTGACAACTGTTCTTATCCATTTTAGTTCCTCTATGTAACACAGTCACTCCTCGTTTCCTTTCCATACAGAGTGATCTTTATGATTCTTCACAGAACCATGTGCTGTTCAGTGCTAAGGAAACAGTGTAGATGCTTAAAGTACTTATAGATGTTTCCTCTACCAAATGCATCTGTATTTCCTCCTCTTACAATTCTTTCCCAAGAAACTTTTTATTGGAGCTTCCTCCATGCAAATTATAAGAAGGTGCACATACCGGCACATGCTCTATGCACGAACCGCTGTTAACCGCGGATTCCAATTCAATCGCATCAATCGCCTTTACTTCTGAGTTTGCCGCTAAGGAAGAAGCGAGTCAGAAGACTGCCGATCACTGTATAGCGGCTTCTCTATTCACCCGGCTGTCTTTCTATATTAAGGAATCGCGAAAAACACGTGAAAATGAGTCTGTTTCAGGAGCTGTATGAGAATGTATACTGGACATCAGTGTTAGTGAGAGGGAAATTTTAAATCCCACTACTTTTCTGCTACTGAATGCAAAGTATGTCTGCATCAGTCATTCACCTGCAAGCACGATTTCAAACTTTTCTCTGACAACTGTTGTTATCCATTTTAGATCCTCATTGTAACACATCACTCCTCGTTTCCCTACCATACACAGTGATCGTTTTAATTCCACACAAATCCATGTGCTGTTCAGTGCTAAGGAAACAGTGTAGATGCTTAAACTACTTATAGATGTTTCCTCTACCAAATGAATCTGTATTTCCTCCTCTTACAATTGTTTCCCAATAATCTTTTCATTTGAACCTGTAGAATGCAAATTATAAGAAGGTGCACATACCGGCACAAGCACTATGCACGAACCGCCGTTAACCGCGGATTCCGATTCAATCGCATCAATCGCCTTTACTTCTGAGATTGCCGCTAAGGAAGACGCGAGTCAGAAGACTGCCTTACACTCTATAGCGGCTTCTTATTCAGCCGTCTACTGTCCTAGATAAAGATCGCGGTTAGCGCATGTAAGGGACTCAGTTTCAGGAGATGTACGAGAATGTATGCTGAACCCCAAAGTTTTTGAGACGAAAAATTTAAATCCCACTTTGCTCTGCAACTGAATGCAAAGCATGTCTGCATCGGTCATTCACCTGCAAGCACGATTTCAAACTTTTCTCTGAGAAGTGTTCTTATCCATTTTAGATCAATTATGTAACACAGTCACTCCTCGTTACCTTACTCTACAAAGTGATCGTTTTGTTTCTCCACAGAACCCTATGCTGTTTAGTGCTAAGGAAACAGTGTAGATGCTTAAAGTACTTATAGATGTTTCCTCTACCAAATGCATCTGAATTTAAACCTCTTACAATTCTTTCCCAATAAACTTTTTATTGGAGCTTCCTTCATGCAAATTCTTAGAAGGTGCACATACAGGCACATGCTCTATGCACGAACCGCTGTTAACCGCGGATTCCGATTCAATCGCATCAATCGCGTTTACTTCTGAGATTGCCGCTAAGGAAGACGCGAGTCAGAAGACTGCCTTACACTCTATAGCGGCTTCTTATTCAGCCGTCTACTGTCCTATATAACGATTCGATGTTAACGCATGTAAGGGAATCAGTTTCAGGAGCTGTATGAGAACGTATGCTGAACCCCAATGTCAGTGAGACGAAAAATTTAAATCCCACTTTGCTCCGCAACTGAATACAAAGTATGTCTGCATCGGTCATTCACCTGCAAGCACGATTTCAATCTTTTCTCTGAGAAGTGTTCTTATTCATTTGAGATCCTCTATGTTACACAGTCACTCCTCGTTTCCTTACTCTACACAGTGATCGTTTTGATTCTTCACAGAACCATATGCTGTTCAGTGCTAAGGAAACAGTGTAGATACTTAAAGTACTTAGACCTGTTTCCTCTAAAAAATGCATGTGTCATTTCAACACTTACTATTGTTTCCCAGTAAGCCTTTTCATTGGAGCTTCTATAATGCAGATTATAAGAAGGTGCACATACCGGCACATGCTCTATACACGAACCGCTGTTAACCGCGGATTCCGACTCAATCGAATCAATTGCCTTTACTTCTGAGATTGCCGCTAAGGAAGACTCGAGACAGAGGACGGCCTTACACTCTATAGCGGCTTCTTATTCAGCCGTCTACTGTCCTATATAACGATTCGCGGTTAACGCATGTAAGGGACTCAGTTTCAGGAGCTGTACGAGAACGTATGCTGAACCCCAATGTTAGTGAGATGAAAAATTTAAATCCTACTTTGCTCTGCAACTGAATACAAAGTATGTCTGCATCGGTCATTCACCTGCAAGCACGATTTCAAACTTTTCTCTGAGAAGTGTTCTTATCCATTTGAGATCCTCTATGTTACACAGTCACTCCTCGTTTCCTTACTCTACACAGTGATCATTTTGATTCCTCACAGAACCATATGCTGTTTAGTGCCAAGGAAACAGTGTAGATGCTTAAAGTAATTAGAGTTGTTTCCTCTACCAAATGCATCTGAATTTCCACCTCTTACAATTCTTTCCCAGTAAGCCTTTTCATTGGAGCTTCTATAATGCAGATTATAAGAAGGTGCACATACCGGCACATGCTCTATGCACGAACCGCTGTTAACCGCGGATTCCGATTCAATCGAATCAATTGCCTTTACTTCTGAGATTGCCGCTAAGGAAGACTCGAGACAGAGGACGGCCTTACACTCTATAGCGGCTTCTTATTCAGCCCTCTACTGTCCTATATAACGATTCGCGGTTAACGCATGTAAGGGACTCAGTTTCAGGAGCTGTACGAGAACGTATGCTGAACCCACATGTTAGTGAGATGAAAAATTTAAATCCCACTTTGCTCTGCAACTAAATACAAAGTATGTCTGCATCGGTCATTCACCTGCAAGCACGATTTCAAACTTTTCTCTGAGAAGTGTTCTTATCCATTTGAGATCCTCTATGTTACACAGTCACTCCTCGTTTCCTTACTCTACACAGTGATTGTTTTGATTCCTCACAGAACCATATGCTGTTTAGTGCCAAGGAAACAGTGTAGATGCTTAAACTACTTATAGATGTTTCCTCTACCAAATGCATCTGAATTTCCACCTCTTACAATTCTTTCCCAGTAAGCCTTTTCATTGGAGCTTCTATAATGCAGATTATAAGAAGGTGCACATACCGGCACATGCTCTATGCACGAACCGCTGTTAACCGCGGATTCCGATTCAATCGAATCAATTGCCTTTACTTCTGAGATTGCCGCTAAGGAAGACTCGAGACAGAGGACGGCCTTACACTCTATAGCGGCTTCTTATTCAGCCCTCTACTGTCCTATATAACGATTCGCGGTTAACGCATGTAAGGGACTCAGTTTCAGGAGCTGTACGAGAATGTATGCTGAACCCCAATGTTAGTGAGATGAAAAATTTAAATCCCACTTTGCTCTGCAACTGAATACAAAGTATGTCTGCATCGGTCATTCACCTGCAAGCACGATTTCAAACTTTTCTCTGACAACTGTTGTTATACAATTTAGATCCTCTATGTTACACAGTCACTCCTCGTTTCCTTACTCTACACAGTGATCGTTTTGATTCCTCACAGAACCATATGCTGTTTAGTGCCAAGGAAACAGTGTAGATGCTTAAACTACTTATAGATGTTTCCTCTACCAAATGCATCTGAATTTCCACATCTTAAAATTCTTTCCCAATAAACTTTTTATAGGAGCTTCCTTCATGCAAATTATTAGAAGGTGCACATACCGGCACAAGCACTATGCACGAACCGCTGTTAACCGCGGATTCCGATTCAATCGCATCAATCGCCTTTACTTCTGAGATTGCCGCTAAGGAAGACGCGAGTCAGAAGACTGCCTTACACTCTATAGCGGCTTCTTATTCAGCCGTCTACTGTCCTGTATAACGATTCGCGGTTTACGCATGTAAGGGACTCAGTTTCAGGAGCTGTACGAGAACGTATGCTGAACCCCAATGTTAGTGAGACGTAAAATTTAAAACCCACTTTGCTCTGCAACTGAATACAAAGTATGTCTGCATCGGTCATTCACCTGCAAGCACGATTTCAAACTTTTCTCTGACAACTGTTCTTATCCATTTTAGTTCCTCTATGTAACACAGTCACTCCTCGTTTCCTTACTCTACACAGTGATCGTTTTGATTCCTCACAGAACCATATGCTGTTTAGTGCCAAGGAAACAGTGTAGATGCTTAAAGTAATTAGAGTTGTTTCCTCTACCAAATGCATCTGAATTTCCACCTCTTACAATTCTTTCCCAGTAAGCCTTTTCATTGGAGCTTCTATAATGCAGATTATAAGAAGGTGCACATACCGGCACATGCTCTATGCACGAACCGCTGTTAACCGCGGATTCCGATTCAATCGCATCAATCGCCTTTACTTCTGAGATTGCCGCTAAGGAAGACTCGAGACAGAGGACGGCCTTACACTCTATAGCGGCTTCTTATTCAGCCCTCTACTGTCCTATATAACGATTCGCGGTTAACGCATGTAAGGGACTCAGTTTCAGGAGCTGTACGAGAACGTATGCTGAACCCACATGTTAGTGAGATGAAAAACTTAAATCCCACTTTGCTCTGCAACTGAATACAAAGTATGTCTGCATCGGTCATTCACCTGCAAGCACGATTTCAAACTTTTCTCTGAGAAGTGTTCTTATCCATTTGAGATCCTCTATGTTACACAGTCACTCCTCGTTTCCTTACTCTACACAGTGATTGTTTTGATTCCTCACAGAACCATATGCTGTTTAGTGCCAAGGAAACAGTGTAGATGCTTAAACTACTTATAGATGTTTCCTCTACCAAATGCATCTGAATTTCCACCTCTTACAATTCTTTCCCAGTAAGCCTTTTCATTGGAGCTTCTATAATGCAGATTATAAGAAGGTGCACATACCGGCACATGCTCTATGCACGAACCGCTGTTAACCGCGGATTCCGATTCAATCGAATCAATTGCCTTTACTTCTGAGATTGCCGCTAAGGAAGACTCGAGACAGAGGACGGCCTTACACTCTATAGCGGCTTCTTATTCAGCCCTCTACTGTCCTATATAACGATTCGCGGTTAACGCATGTAAGGGACTCAGTTTCAGGAGCTGTACGAGAACGTATGCTGAACCCCAATGTTAGTGAGATGAAAAATTTAAATCCCACTTTGCTCTGCAACTGAATACAAAGTATGTCTGCATCGGTCATTCACCTGCAAGCACGATTTCAAACTATTCTCTGACAACTGTTGTTATACAATTTAGATCCTCTATGTTACACAGTCACTCCTCGTTTCCTTACTCTACACAGTGATCGTTTTGATTCCTCACAGAACCATATGCTGTTTAGTGCCAAGGAAACAGTGTAGATGCTTAAACTACTTATAGATGTTTCCTCTACCAAATGCATCTGAATTTCCACATCTTAAAATTCTTTCCCAATAAACTTTTTATAGGAGCTTCCTTCATGCAAATTATTAGAAGGTGCACATACCGGCACAAGCACTATGCACGAACCGCCGTTAACCGCGGATTCCGATTCAATCGCATCAATCGCCTTTACTTCTGAGATTGCCGCTAAGGAAGACGCGAGTCAGAAGACTGCCGATCATTGTTTTCGGCTTCTCTATTCACCCGGCTGTCTTTCTATATTAAGGAATCGCGACTTTCACTTGAAAGTGACTCAGTTTCAGGAGCTGTATTAGAATGTATACTGTACCCCAGTGTTAGCGAGAGGGAAATTTTAAATCCATCTTAACTCTGCTACTGAATGCAAAGTAATTCTGCATCGGTCATTCACCTGCAAGCACGATTTCAATCTTTTCTCTGAGAAGTGTTCTTATTCATTTGAGATCCTCATTGTAACACATCACTCCTTGTTTCACTACCATACACAGTGATCGTTTTGATTCCTCACAGAACCATGTGCTGTTTAGTGCTAAGGAAACAGTGTAGATACTTAAAGTACTTAGACCTGTTTCCTCTAACAAATGCATGTGTCATTTCAACACTTACTATTGTTTCCCAGTAAGCCTTTTCATTGGAGCTTCTATAATGCAGATTATAAGAAGGTGCACATACCGGCACAAGCACTATGCACGAACCGCTGTTAACCGCGGATTCCGATTCAATCGCATCAATCGCCTTTACTTCTGAGATTGCCGGTAAGGAAGACGCGAGTCAGAACACTGCCTTACACTCTATAGCGGCTTCACTATTCAGCCCTCTGCTGTCCTATATAACAAATCGCGAATAACGCATGTAAGGAACTCAGTTTCAGGAGCTGTACGAGAATGTATGCTGAACCCCAAAGTTTTTGAGACGAAAAATTTAAATCCCACTTTGCTCTGCAACTGAATACAAAGTATGTCTGCATTGGTCATTCACCTGCAAGCACGATTTCAAACTTTTCTCTGAGAAGTGTTCTTATCCATTTGAGATCCTTTATGTAACACAGTCACTCCTCGTTTCCTTTCCATACAGAGTGATCTTTATGATTCTTCACAGAACCATGTGCTGTTCAGTGCTAAGGAAACAGTGTAGATGCTTAAAGTAATTAGAGATGTTTCCTCTATCAAATGCATCTGAATTTCCACCTCTTACAATTCTTTCCCAAGAAACTTTTTATTGGAGCTTCCTCCATGCAAATTATAAGAAGGTGCACATACCGGCACAAGCACTATGCACGAACCGCTGTTAACCGCGGATTCCAATTCAATCGCATCAATCGCCTTTACTTCTGAGTTTGCCGCTAAGGAAGAAGCGAGTCAGAAGACTGCCGATCACTGTATAGCGGCTTCTCTATTCACCCGGCTGTCTTTCTATATTAAGGAATCGCGAAAAACACGTGAAAATGAGTCTGTTTCAGGAGCTGTATGAGAATGTATACTGGACATCAGTGTTAGTGAGAGGGAAATTTTAAATCCCACTACTTTTCTGCTACTGAATGCAAAGTATGTCTGCATCAGTCATTCACCTGCAAGCACGATTTCAAACTTTTCTCTGACAACTGTTGTTATACAATTTAGATCCTCATTGTAACACAGTCAACCCTCGTTTCCTTACTCTACCCAGTGATCCTTTTGATTCTCCACAGAAACATATGCTGTCTAGTGCCAAGGAAACAGTGTAGATGCTTAAAGTACTTATAGATGTTTCCTCTACCAAATGCATCTGTATTTCCTCCTCTTACAATTGTTTCCCAAAATCTTTTCATTTGAACCTGTAGAATGCAAATTATACGAACGTGCACATACCGGCACAAGCACTATGCACGAACCGCTGTTAACCGCGGATTCCGATTCAATCGCATCAATCGCCTTTACTTCTGAGATTGCCGCTAAGGAAGACGCGAGTCAGAAGACTGCCTTACACTCTATAGCGGCTTCTTATTCAGCCGTCTACTGTCCTATATAACGATTCGCGGTTAACGCATGTAAGGGACTCAGTTTCAGGAGCTGTACGAGAACGTATGCTGAACCCCAATGTTAGTGAGACGAAAAATTTAAATCCCACTTTGCTCTGCAACTGAATACAAAGTATGTCTGCATCGGTCATTCACCTGCAAGCACGATTTCAAACTTTTCTCTGAGAAGTGTTCTTATCCATTTGAGATCCTCTATGTTACACAGTCACTCCTCGTTTCCTTACTCTACACAGTGATCGTTTTGATTCCTCACAGAACCATGTGCTGTTCAGTGCTAAGGAAACAGTGTAGATACTTAAAGTACTTAGACCTGTTTCCTCTAACAAATGCATGTGTCATTTCAACACTTACTATTGTTTCCCAGTAAGCCTTTTCATTGGAGCTTCTATAATGCAGATTATAAGAAGGTGCACATACCGGCACATGCTCTATGCACGAACCGCTGTTAACCGCGGATTCCGATTCAATCGCATCAATCGCCTTTACTTCTGAGATTGCCGCTAAGGAAGACGCGAGTCAGAAGACTGCCTTACACTCTATAGCGGCTTCACTATTCAGCCCTCTGCTGTCCTATATAACAAATCGCGAATAACGCATGTAAGGAACTCAGTTTCAGGAGATGTACGAGAATGTATGCTGAACCCCAAAGTTTTTGAGACGAAAAATTTAAATCCCACTTTGCTCTGCAACTGAATACAAAGTATGTCTGCATTGGTCATTCACCTGCAAGCACGATTTCAAACTTTTCTCTGACAACTGTTCTTATCCATTTTAGTTCCTCTATGTAACACAGTCACTCCTCGTTTCCTTTCCATACAGAGTGATCTTTATGATTCTTCACAGAACCATGTGCTGTTCAGTGCTAAGGAAACAGTGTAGATGCTTAAAGTACTTATAGATGTTTCCTCTACCAAATGCATCTGTATTTCCTCCTCTTACAATTCTTTCCCAAGAAACTTTTTATTGGAGCTTCCTCCATGCAAATTATAAGAAGGTGCACATACCGGCACAAGCACTATGCACGAACCGCTGTTAACCGCGGATTCCAATTCAATCGCATCAATCGCCTTTACTTCTGAGTTTGCCGCTAAGGAAGAAGCGAGTCAGAAGACTGCCGATCACTGTATAGCGGCTTCTCTATTCACCCGGCTGTCTTTCTATATTAAGGAATCGCGAAAAACACGTGAAAATGAGTCTGTTTCAGGAGCTGTATGAGAATGTATACTGGACATCAGTGTTAGTGAGAGGGAAATTTTAAATCCCACTACTTTTCTGCTACTGAATGCAAAGTATGTCTGCATCAGTCATTCACCTGCAAGCACGATTTCAAACTTTTCTCTGACAACTGTTGTTATCCATTTTAGATCCTCATTGTAACACATCACTCCTCGTTTCCCTACCATACACAGTGATCGTTTTAATTCCACACAAATCCATGTGCTGTTCAGTGCTAAGGAAACAGTGTAGATGCTTAAACTACTTATAGATGTTTCCTCTACCAAATGCATCTGTATTTCCTCCTCTTACAATTGTTTCCCAATAATCTTTTCATTTGAACCTGTAGAATGCAAATTATAAGAAGGTGCACATACCGGCACAAGCACTATGCACGAACCGCCGTTAACCGCGGATTCCGATTCAATCGCATCAATCGCCTTTACTTCTGAGATTGCCGCTAAGGAAGACGCGAGTCAGAAGACTGCCTTACACTCTATAGCGGCTTCTTATTCAGCCGTCTACTGTCCTAGATAAAGATCGCGGTTAGCGCATGTAAGGGACTCAGTTTCAGGAGATGTACGAGAATGTATGCTGAACCCCAAAGTTTTTGAGACGAAAAATTTAAATCCCACTTTGCTCTGCAACTGAATGCAAAGCATGTCTTCATCGGTCATTCACCTGCAAGCACGATTTCAAACTTTTCTCTGAGAAGTGTTCTTATCCATTTTAGATCAATTATGTAACACAGTCACTCCTCGTTTCCTTACTCTACAAAGTGATCGTTTTGTTTCTCCACAGAACCATATGCTGTTTAGTGCTAAGGAAACAGTGTAGATGCTTAAACTACTTATAGATGTTTCCTCTACCAAATGCATCTGAATTTAAACCTCTTACAATTCTTTCCCAATAAACTTTTTATTGGAGCTTCCTTCATGCAAATTATTAGAAGGTGCACATACAGGCACATGCTCTATGCACGAACCGCTGTTAACCGCGGATTCCGATTCAATCGCATCAATCGCGTTTACTTCTGAGATTGCCGCTAAGGAAGACGCGAGTCAGAAGACTGCCTTACACTCTATAGCGGCTTCTTATTCAGCCGTCTACTGTCCTATATAACGATTCGTTGTTAACGCATGTAAGGGACTCAGTTTCAGGAGCTGTATGAGAACGTATGCTGAACCCCAATGTCAGTGAGACGAAAAATTTAAATCCCACTTTGCTCCGCAACTGAATACAAAGTATGTCTGCATCGGTCATTCACCTGCAAGCACGATTTCAATCTTTTCTCTGAGAAGTGTTCTTATTCATTTGAGATCCTCTATGTTACACAGTCACTCCTCGTTTCCTTACTCTACACAGTGATCGTTTTGATTCTTCACAGAACCATATGCTGTTCAGTGCTAAGGAAACAGTGTAGATACTTAAAGTACTTAGACCTGTTTCCTCTAACAAATGCATGTGTCATTTCAACACTTACTATTGCTTCCCAGTAAGCCTTTTCATTGGAGCTTCTATAATGCAGATTATAAGAAGGTGCACATACCGGCACATGCTCTATGCACGAACCGCTGTTAACCGCGGATTCCGACTCAATCGAATCAATTGTCTTTACTTCTGAGATTGCCGCTAAGGAAGACTCGAGACAGAGGACGGCCTTACACTCTATAGCGGCTTCTTATTCAGCCGTCTACTGTCCTATATAACGATTCGCGGTTAACGCATGTAAGGGACTCAGTTTCAGGAGCTGTACGAGAACGTATGCTGAACCCCAATGTTAGTGAGATGAAAAATTTAAATCCTACTTTGCTCTGCAACTGAATACAAAGTATGTCTGCATCGGTCATTCACCTGCAAGCACGATTTCAAACTTTTCTCTGACAACTGTTGTTATACAATTTAGATCCTTTATGTTACACAGTCACTCCTCGTTTCCTTACTCTACACAGTGATCGTTTTGATTCCTCACAGAACCATATGCTGTTTAGTGCCAAGGAAACAGTGTAGATGCTTAAAGTAATTAGAGTTGTTTCCTCTACCAAATGCATCTGAATTTCCACCTCTTACAATTCTTTCCCAGTAAGCCTTTTCATTGGAGCTTCTATAATGCAGATTATAAGAAGGTGCACATACCGGCACATGCTCTATGCACGAACCGCTGTTAACCGCGGATTCCGATTCAATCGCATCAATCGCCTTTACTTCTGAGATTGCCGCTAAGGAAGACTCGAGACAGAGGACGGCCTTACACTCTATAGCGGCTTCTTATTCAGCCCTCTACTGTCCTATATAACGATTCGCGGTTAACGCATGTAAGGGACTCAGTTTCAGGAGCTGTACGAGAACGTATGCTGAACCCACATGTTAGTGAGATGAAAAACTTAAATCCCACTTTGCTCTGCAACTGAATACAAAGTATGTCTGCATCGGTCATTCACCTGCAAGCACGATTTCAAACTTTTCTCTGAGAAGTGTTCTTATCCATTTGAGATCCTCTATGTTACACAGTCACTCCTCGTTTCCTTACTCTACACAGTGATTGTTTTGATTCCTCACAGAACCATATGCTGTTTAGTGCCAAGGAAACAGTGTAGATGCTTAAACTACTTATAGATGTTTCCTCTACCAAATGCATCTGAATTTCCACCTCTTACAATTCTTTCCCAGTAAGCCTTTTCATTGGAGCTTCTATAATGCAGATTATAAGAAGGTGCACATACCGGCACATGCTCTATGCACGAACCGCTGTTAACCGCGGATTCCGATTCAATCGAATCAATTGCCTTTACTTCTGAGATTGCCGCTAAGGAAGACTCGAGACAGAGGACGGCCTTACACTCTATAGCGGCTTCTTATTCAGCCCTCTACTGTCCTATATAACGATTCGCGGTTAACGCATGTAAGGGACTCAGTTTCAGGAGCTGTACGAGAACGTATGCTGAACCCCAATGTTAGTGAGATGAAAAATTTAAATCCCACTTTGCTCTGCAACTGAATACAAAGTATGTCTGCATCGGTCATTCACCTGCAAGCACGATTTCAAACTATTCTCTGACAACTGTTGTTATACAATTTAGATCCTCTATGTTACACAGTCACTCCTCGTTTCCTTACTCTACACAGTGATCGTTTTGATTCCTCACAGAACCATATGCTGTTTAGTGCCAAGGAAACAGTGTAGATGCTTAAAGTACTTATAGATGTTTCCTCTACCAAATGCATCTGAATTTCCACATCTTAAAATTCTTTCCCAATAAACTTTTTATAGGAGCTTCCTTCATGCAAATTATTAGAAGGTGCACATACCGGCACAAGCACTATGCACGAACCGCCGTTAACCGCGGATTCCGATTCAATCGCATCAATCGCCTTTACTTCTGAGATTGCCGCTAAGGAAGACGCGAGTCAGAAGACTGCCGATCATTGTTTTCGGCTTCTCTATTCACCCGGCTGTCTTTCTATATTAAGGAATCGCGACTTTCACTTGAAAGTGACTCAGTTTCAGGAGCTGTATTAGAATGTATACTGTACCCCAGTGTTAGCGAGAGGGAAATTTTAAATCCATCTTAACTCTGCTACTGAATGCAAAGTAATTCTGCATCGGTCATTCAACTGCAAGCACGATTTCAAACTTTTCTCTGACAAGTGTTGTTATCCATTTTAGATCCTCATTGTAACACATCACTCCTCGTTTCACTACCATACACAGTGATCGTTTTGATTCCTCACAGAACCATGTGCTGTTTAGTGCTAAGGAAACAGTGTAGATACTTAAAGTACTTAGACCTGTTTCCTCTAACAAATGCATGTGTCATTTCAACACTTACTATTGTTTCCCAGTAAGCCTTTTCATTGGAGCTTCTATAATGCAGATTATAAGAAGGTGCACATACCGGCACAAGCACTATGCACGAACCGCTGTTAACCGCGGATTCCGATTCAATCGCATCAATCGCCTTTACTTCTGAGATTGCCGCTAAGGAAGACGCGAGTCAGAACACTGCCTTACACTCTATAGCGGCTTCACTATTCAGCCCTCTGCTGTCCTATATAACAAATCGCGAATAACGCATGTAAGGAACTCAGTTTCAGGAGCTGTACGAGAATGTATGCTGAACCCCAAAGTTTTTGAGACGAAAAATTTAAATCCCACTTTGCTCTGCAACTGAATACAAAGTATGTCTGCATTGGTCATTCACCTGCAAGCACGATTTCAAACTTTTCTCTGAGAAGTGTTCTTATCCATTTGAGATCCTTTATGTAACACAGTCACTCCTCGTTTCCTTTCCATACAGAGTGATCTTTATGATTCTTCACAGAACCATGTGCTGTTCAGTGCTAAGGAAACAGTGTAGATGCTTAAAGTAATTAGAGATGTTTCCTCTATCAAATGCATCTGAATTTCCACCTCTTACAATTCTTTCCCAAGAAACTTTTTATTGGAGCTTCCTCCATGCAAATTATAAGAAGGTGCACATACCGGCACAAGCACTATGCACGAACCGCTGTTAACCGCGGATTCCAATTCAATCGCATCAATCGCCTTTACTTCTGAGTTTGCCGCTAAGGAAGAAGCGAGTCAGAAGACTGCCGATCACTGTATAGCGGCTTCTCTATTCACCCGGCTGTCTTTCTATATTAAGGAATCGCGAAAAACACGTGAAAATGAGTCTGTTTCAGGAGCTGTATGAGAATGTATACTGGACATCAGTGTTAGTGAGAGGGAAATTTTAAATCCCACTACTTTTCTGCTACTGAATGCAAAGTATGTCTGCATCAGTCATTCACCTGCAAGCACGATTTCAAACTTTTCTCTGACAACTGTTGTTATACAATTTAGATCCTCATTGTAACACAGTCAACCCTCGTTTCCTTACTCTACCCAGTGATCCTTTTGATTCTCCACAGAAACATATGCTGTCTAGTGCCAAGGAAACAGTGTAGATGCTTAAAGTACTTATAGATGTTTCCTCTACCAAATGCATCTGTATTTCCTCCTATTACAATTGTTTCCCAAAATCTTTTCATTTGAACCTGTAGAATGCAAATTATACGAACGTGCACATACCGGCACAAGCACTATGCACGAATCGCTGTTAACCGCGGATTCCGATTCAATCGCATCAATCGCCTTTACTTCTGAGATTGCCGCTAAGGAAGACGCGAGTCAGAAGACTGCCTTACACTCTATAGCGGCTTCTTATTCAGCCGTCTACTGTCCTATATAACGATTCGCGGTTAACGCATGTAAGGGACTCAGTTTCAGGAGCTGTACGAGAACGTATGCTGAACCCCAATGTCAGTGAGACGAAAAATTTAAATCCCACTTTGCTCTGCAACTGAATACAAAGTATGTCTGCATCGGTCATTCACCTGCAAGCACGATTTCAAACTTTTCTCTGAGAAGTGTTCTTATCCATTTGAGATCCTCTATGTTACACAGTCACTCCTCGTTTCCTTACTCTACACAGTGATCGTTTTGATTCCTCACAGAACCATGTGCTGTTCAGTGCTAAGGAAACAGTGTAGATACTTAAAGTACTTAGACCTGTTTCCTCTAACAAATGCATGTGTCATTTCAACACTTACTATTGTTTCCCAGTAAGCCTTTTCATTGGAGCTTCTATAATGCAGATTATAAGAAGGTGCACATACCGGCACATGCTCTATGCACGAACCGCTGTTAACCGCGGATTCCGATTCAATCGCATCAATCGCCTTTACTTCTGAGATTGCCGCTAAGGAAGACGCGAGTCAGAAGACTGCCTTACACTCTATAGCGGCTTCACTATTCAGCCCTCTGCTGTCCTATATAACAAATCGCGAATAACGCATGTAAGGAACTCAGTTTCAGGAGCTGTACGAGAATGTATGCTGAACCCCAAAGTTTTTGAGACGAAAAATTTAAATCCCACTTTGCTCTGCAACTGAATACAAAGTATGTCTGCATTGGTCATTCACCTGCAAGCACGATTTCAAACTTTTCTCTGACAACTGTTCTTATCCATTTTAGTTCCTCTATGTAACACAGTCACTCCTCGTTTCCTTTCCATACAGAGTGATCTTTATGATTCTTCACAGAACCATGTGCTGTTCAGTGCTAAGGAAACAGTGTAGATGCTTAAAGTACTTATAGATGTTTCCTCTACCAAATGCATCTGTATTTCCTCCTCTTACAATTCTTTCCCAAGAAACTTTTTATTGGAGCTTCCTCCATGCAAATTATAAGAAGGTGCACATACCGGCACATGCTCTATGCACGAACCGCTGTTAACCGCGGATTCCAATTCAATCGCATCAATCGCCTTTACTTCTGAGTTTGCCGCTAAGGAAGAAGCGAGTCAGAAGACTGCCGATCACTGTATAGCGGCTTCTCTATTCACCCGGCTGTCTTTCTATATTAAGGAATCGCGAAAAACACGTGAAAATGAGTCTGTTTCAGGAGCTGTATGAGAATGTATACTGGACATCAGTGTTAGTGAGAGGGAAATTTTAAATCCCACTACTTTTCTGCTACTGAATGCAAAGTATGTCTGCATCAGTCATTCACCTGCAAGCACGATTTCAAACTTTTCTCTGACAACTGTTGTTATCCATTTTAGATCCTCATTGTAACACATCACTCCTCGTTTCCCTACCATACACAGTGATCGTTTTAATTCCACACAAATCCATGTGCTGTTCAGTGCTAAGGAAACAGTGTAGATGCTTAAACTACTTATAGATGTTTCCTCTACCAAATGAATCTGTATTTCCTCCTCTTACAATTGTTTCCCAATAATCTTTTCATTTGAACCTGTAGAATGCAAATTATAAGAAGGTGCACATACCGGCACAAGCACTATGCACGAACCGCCGTTAACCGCGGATTCCGATTCAATCGCATCAATCGCCTTTACTTCTGAGATTGCCGCTAAGGAAGACGCGAGTCAGAAGACTGCCTTACACTCTATAGCGGCTTCTTATTCAGCCGTCTACTGTCCTAGATAAAGATCGCGGTTAGCGCATGTAAGGGACTCAGTTTCAGGAGATGTACGAGAATGTATGCTGAACCCCAAAGTTTTTGAGACGAAAAATTTAAATCCCACTTTGCTCTGCAACTGAATGCAAAGCATGTCTGCATCGGTCATTCACCTGCAAGCACGATTTCAAACTTTTCTCTGAGAAGTGTTCTTATCCATTTTAGATCAATTATGTAACACAGTCACTCCTCGTTACCTTACTCTACAAAGTGATCGTTTTGTTTCTCCACAGAACCCTATGCTGTTTAGTGCTAAGGAAACAGTGTAGATGCTTAAAGTACTTATAGATGTTTCCTCTACCAAATGCATCTGAATTTAAACCTCTTACAATTCTTTCCCAATAAACTTTTTATTGGAGCTTCCTTCATGCAAATTATTAGAAGGTGCACATACAGGCACATGCTCTATGCACGAACCGCTGTTAACCGCGGATTCCGATTCAATCGCATCAATCGCGTTTACTTCTGAGATTGCCGCTAAGGAAGACGCGAGTCAGAAGACTGCCTTACACTCTATAGCGGCTTCTTATTCAGCCGTCTACTGTCCTATATAACGATTCGATGTTAACGCATGTAAGGGAATCAGTTTCAGGAGCTGTATGAGAACGTATGCTGAACCCCAATGTCAGTGAGACGAAAAATTTAAATCCCACTTTGCTCCGCAACTGAATACAAAGTATGTCTGCATCGGTCATTCACCTGCAAGCACGATTTCAATCTTTTCTCTGAGAAGTGTTCTTATTCATTTGAGATCCTCTATGTTACACAGTCACTCCTCGTTTCCTTACTCTACACAGTGATCGTTTTGATTCTTCACAGAACCATATGCTGTTCAGTGCTAAGGAAACAGTGTAGATACTTAAAGTACTTAGACCTGTTTCCTCTAAAAAATGCATGTGTCATTTCAACACTTACTATTGTTTCCCAGTAAGCCTTTTCATTGGAGCTTCTATAATGCAGATTATAAGAAGGTGCACATACCGGCACATGCTCTATACACGAACCGCTGTTAACCGCGGATTCCGACTCAATCGAATCAATTGCCTTTACTTCTGAGATTGCCGCTAAGGAAGACTCGAGACAGAGGACGGCCTTACACTCTATAGCGGCTTCTTATTCAGCCGTCTACTGTCCTATATAACGATTCGCGGTTAACGCATGTAAGGGACTCAGTTTCAGGAGCTGTACGAGAACGTATGCTGAACCCCAATGTTAGTGAGATGAAAAATTTAAATCCTACTTTGCTCTGCAACTGAATACAAAGTATGTCTGCATCGGTCATTCACCTGCAAGCACGATTTCAAACTTTTCTCTGAGAAGTGTTCTTATCCATTTGAGATCCTCTATGTTACACAGTCACTCCTCGTTTCCTTACTCTACACAGTGATCATTTTGATTCCTCACAGAACCATATGCTGTTTAGTGCCAAGGAAACAGTGTAGATGCATAAAGTAATTAGAGTTGTTTCCTCTACCAAATGCATCTGAATTTCCACCTCTTACAATTCTTTCCCAGTAAGCCTTTTCATTGGAGCTTCTATAATGCAGATTATAAGAAGGTGCACATACCGGCACATGCTCTATGCACGAACCGCTGTTAACCGCGGATTCCGATTCAATCGAATCAATTGCCTTTACTTCTGAGATTGCCGCTAAGGAAGACTCGAGACAGAGGACGGCCTTACACTCTATAGCGGCTTCTTATTCAGCCCTCTACTGTCCTATATAACGATTCGCGGTTAACGCATGTAAGGGACTCAGTTTCAGGAGCTGTACGAGAACGTATGCTGAACCCACATGTTAGTGAGATGAAAAATTTAAATCCCACTTTGCTCTGCAACTAAATACAAAGTATGTCTGCATCGGTCATTCACCTGCAAGCACGATTTCAAACTTTTCTCTGAGAAGTGTTCTTATCCATTTGAGATCCTCTATGTTACACAGTCACTCCTCGTTTCCTTACTCTACACAGTGATTGTTTTGATTCCTCACAGAACCATATGCTGTTTAGTGCCAAGGAAACAGTGTAGATGCTTAAACTACTTATAGATGTTTCCTCTACCAAATGCATCTGAATTTCCACCTCTTACAATTCTTTCCCAGTAAGCCTTTTCATTGGAGCTTCTATAATGCAGATTATAAGAAGGTGCACATACCGGCACATGCTCTATGCACGAACCGCTGTTAACCGCGGATTCCGATTCAATCGAATCAATTGCCTTTACTTCTGAGATTGCCGCTAAGGAAGACTCGAGACAGAGGACGGCCTTACACTCTATAGCGGCTTCTTATTCAGCCCTCTACTGTCCTATATAACGATTCGCGGTTAACGCATGTAAGGGACTCAGTTTCAGGAGCTGTACGAGAATGTATGCTGAACCCCAATGTTAGTGAGATGAAAAATTTAAATCCCACTTTGCTCTGCAACTGAATACAAAGTATGTCTGCATCGGTCATTCACCTGCAAGCACGATTTCAAACTTTTCTCTGACAACTGTTGTTATACAATTTAGATCCTCTATGTTACACAGTCACTCCTCGTTTCCTTACTCTACACAGTGATCGTTTTGATTCCTCACAGAACCATATGCTGTTTAGTGCCAAGGAAACAGTGTAGATGCTTAAACTACTTATAGATGTTTCCTCTACCAAATGCATCTGAATTTCCACATCTTAAAATTCTTTCCCAATAAACTTTTTATAGGAGCTTCCTTCATGCAAATTATTAGAAGGTGCACATACCGGCACAAGCACTATGCACGAACCGCTGTTAACCGCGGATTCCGATTCAATCGCATCAATCGCCTTTACTTCTGAGATTGCCGCTAAGGAAGACGCGAGTCAGAAGACTGCCTTACACTCTATAGCGGCTTCTTATTCAGCCGTCTACTGTCCTGTATAACGATTCGCGGTTTACGCATGTAAGGGACTCAGTTTCAGGAGCTGTACGAGAACGTATGCTGAACCCCAATGTTAGTGAGACGTAAAATTTAAAACCCACTTTGCTCTGCAACTGAATACAAAGTATGTCTGCATCGGTCATTCACCTGCAAGCACGATTTCAAACTTTTCTCTGACAACTGTTCTTATCCATTTTAGTTCCTCTATGTAACACAGTCACTCCTCGTTTCCTTACTCTACACAGTGATCGTTTTGATTCCTCACAGAACCATATGCTGTTTAGTGCCAAGGAAACAGTGTAGATGCTTAAAGTAATTAGAGTTGTTTCCTCTACCAAATGCATCTGAATTTCCACCTCTTACAATTCTTTCCCAGTAAGCCTTTTCATTGGAGCTTCTATAATGCAGATTATAAGAAGGTGCACATACCGGCACATGCTCTATGCACGAACCGCTGTTAACCGCGGATTCCGATTCAATCGCATCAATCGCCTTTACTTCTGAGATTGCCGCTAAGGAAGACTCGAGACAGAGGACGGCCTTACACTCTATAGCGGCTTCTTATTCAGCCCTCTACTGTCCTATATAACGATTCGCGGTTAACGCATGTAAGGGACTCAGTTTCAGGAGCTGTACGAGAACGTATGCTGAACCCACATGTTAGTGAGATGAAAAACTTAAATCCCACTTTGCTCTGCAACTGAATACAAAGTATGTCTGCATCGGTCATTCACCTGCAAGCACGATTTCAAACTTTTCTCTGAGAAGTGTTCTTATCCATTTGAGATCCTCTATGTTACACAGTCACTCCTCGTTTCCTTACTCTACACAGTGATTGTTTTGATTCCTCACAGAACCATATGCTGTTTAGTGCCAAGGAAACAGTGTAGATGCTTAAACTACTTATAGATGTTTCCTCTACCAAATGCATCTGAATTTCCACCTCTTACAATTCTTTCCCAGTAAGCCTTTTCATTGGAGCTTCTATAATGCAGATTATAAGAAGGTGCACATACCGGCACATGCTCTATGCACGAACCGCTGTTAACCGCGGATTCCGATTCAATCGAATCAATTGCCTTTACTTCTGAGATTGCCGCTAAGGAAGACTCGAGACAGAGGACGGCCTTACACTCTATAGCGGCTTCTTATTCAGCCCTCTACTGTCCTATATAACGATTCGCGGTTAACGCATGTAAGGGACTCAGTTTCAGGAGCTGTACGAGAACGTATGCTGAACCCCAATGTTAGTGAGATGAAAAATTTAAATCCCACTTTGCTCTGCAACTGAATACAAAGTATGTCTGCATCGGTCATTCACCTGCAAGCACGATTTCAAACTATTCTCTGACAACTGTTGTTATACAATTTAGATCCTCTATGTTACACAGTCACTCCTCGTTTCCTTACTCTACACAGTGATCGTTTTGATTCCTCACAGAACCATATGCTGTTTAGTGCCAAGGAAACAGTGTAGATGCTTAAACTACTTATAGATGTTTCCTCTACCAAATGCATCTGAATTTCCACATCTTAAAATTCTTTCCCAATAAACTTTTTATAGGAGCTTCCTTCATGCAAATTATTAGAAGGTGCACATACCGGCACAAGCACTATGCACGAACCGCCGTTAACCGCGGATTCCGATTCAATCGCATCAATCGCCTTTACTTCTGAGATTGCCGCTAAGGAAGACGCGAGTCAGAAGACTGCCGATCATTGTTTTCGGCTTCTCTATTCACCCGGCTGTCTTTCTATATTAAGGAATCGCGACTTTCACTTGAAAGTGACTCAGTTTCAGGAGCTGTATTAGAATGTATACTGTACCCCAGTGTTAGCGAGAGGGAAATTTTAAATCCATCTTAACTCTGCTACTGAATGCAAAGTAATTCTGCATCGGTCATTCACCTGCAAGCACGATTTCAATCTTTTCTCTGAGAAGTGTTCTTATTCATTTGAGATCCTCATTGTAACACATCACTCCTTGTTTCACTACCATACACAGTGATCGTTTTGATTCCTCACAGAACCATGTGCTGTTTAGTGCTAAGGAAACAGTGTAGATACTTAAAGTACTTAGACCTGTTTCCTCTAACAAATGCATGTGTCATTTCAACACTTACTATTGTTTCCCAGTAAGCCTTTTCATTGGAGCTTCTATAATGCAGATTATAAGAAGGTGCACATACCGGCACAAGCACTATGCACGAACCGCTGTTAACCGCGGATTCCGATTCAATCGCATCAATCGCCTTTACTTCTGAGATTGCCGGTAAGGAAGACGCGAGTCAGAACACTGCCTTACACTCTATAGCGGCTTCACTATTCAGCCCTCTGCTGTCCTATATAACAAATCGCGAATAACGCATGTAAGGAACTCAGTTTCAGGAGCTGTACGAGAATGTATGCTGAACCCCAAAGTTTTTGAGACGAAAAATTTAAATCCCACTTTGCTCTGCAACTGAATACAAAGTATGTCTGCATTGGTCATTCACCTGCAAGCACGATTTCAAACTTTTCTCTGAGAAGTGTTCTTATCCATTTGAGATCCTTTATGTAACACAGTCACTCCTCGTTTCCTTTCCATACAGAGTGATCTTTATGATTCTTCACAGAACCATGTGCTGTTCAGTGCTAAGGAAACAGTGTAGATGCTTAAAGTAATTAGAGATGTTTCCTCTATCAAATGCATCTGAATTTCCACCTCTTACAATTCTTTCCCAAGAAACTTTTTATTGGAGCTTCCTCCATGCAAATTATAAGAAGGTGCACATACCGGCACAAGCACTATGCACGAACCGCTGTTAACCGCGGATTCCAATTCAATCGCATCAATCGCCTTTACTTCTGAGTTTGCCGCTAAGGAAGAAGCGAGTCAGAAGACTGCCGATCACTGTATAGCGGCTTCTCTATTCACCCGGCTGTCTTTCTATATTAAGGAATCGCGAAAAACACGTGAAAATGAGTCTGTTTCAGGAGCTGTATGAGAATGTATACTGGACATCAGTGTTAGTGAGAGGGAAATTTTAAATCCCACTACTTTTCTGCTACTGAATGCAAAGTATGTCTGCATCAGTCATTCACCTGCAAGCACGATTTCAAACTTTTCTCTGACAACTGTTGTTATACAATTTAGATCCTCATTGTAACACAGTCAACCCTCGTTTCCTTACTCTACCCAGTGATCCTTTTGATTCTCCACAGAAACATATGCTGTCTAGTGCCAAGGAAACAGTGTAGATGCTTAAAGTACTTATAGATGTTTCCTCTACCAAATGCATCTGTATTTCCTCCTCTTACAATTGTTTCCCAAAATCTTTTCATTTGAACCTGTAGAATGCAAATTATACGAACGTGCACATACCGGCACAAGCACTATGCACGAACCGCTGTTAACCGCGGATTCCGATTCAATCGCATCAATCGCCTTTACTTCTGAGATTGCCGCTAAGGAAGACGCGAGTCAGAAGACTGCCTTACACTCTATAGCGGCTTCTTATTCAGCCGTCTACTGTCCTATATAACGATTCGCGGTTAACGCATGTAAGGGACTCAGTTTCAGGAGCTGTACGAGAACGTATGCTGAACCCCAATGTTAGTGAGACGAAAAATTTAAATCCCACTTTGCTCTGCAACTGAATACAAAGTATGTCTGCATCGGTCATTCACCTGCAAGCACGATTTCAAACTTTTCTCTGAGAAGTGTTCTTATCCATTTGAGATCCTCTATGTTACACAGTCACTCCTCGTTTCCTTACTCTACACAGTGATCGTTTTGATTCCTCACAGAACCATGTGCTGTTCAGTGCTAAGGAAACAGTGTAGATACTTAAAGTACTTAGACCTGTTTCCTCTAACAAATGCATGTGTCATTTCAACACTTACTATTGTTTCCCAGTAAGCCTTTTCATTGGAGCTTCTATAATGCAGATTATAAGAAGGTGCACATACCGGCACATGCTCTATGCACGAACCGCTGTTAACCGCGGATTCCGATTCAATCGCATCAATCGCCTTTACTTCTGAGATTGCCGCTAAGGAAGACGCGAGTCAGAAGACTGCCTTACACTCTATAGCGGCTTCACTATTCAGCCCTCTGCTGTCCTATATAACAAATCGCGAATAACGCATGTAAGGAACTCAGTTTCAGGAGATGTACGAGAATGTATGCTGAACCCCAAAGTTTTTGAGACGAAAAATTTAAATCCCACTTTGCTCTGCAACTGAATACAAAGTATGTCTGCATTGGTCATTCACCTGCAAGCACGATTTCAAACTTTTCTCTGACAACTGTTCTTATCCATTTTAGTTCCTCTATGTAACACAGTCACTCCTCGTTTCCTTTCCATACAGAGTGATCTTTATGATTCTTCACAGAACCATGTGCTGTTCAGTGCTAAGGAAACAGTGTAGATGCTTAAAGTACTTATAGATGTTTCCTCTACCAAATGCATCTGTATTTCCTCCTCTTACAATTCTTTCCCAAGAAACTTTTTATTGGAGCTTCCTCCATGCAAATTATAAGAAGGTGCACATACCGGCACATGCTCTATGCACGAACCGCTGTTAACCGCGGATTCCAATTCAATCGCATCAATCGCCTTTACTTCTGAGTTTGCCGCTAAGGAAGAAGCGAGTCAGAAGACTGCCGATCACTGTATAGCGGCTTCTCTATTCACCCGGCTGTCTTTCTATATTAAGGAATCGCGAAAAACACGTGAAAATGAGTCTGTTTCAGGAGCTGTATGAGAATGTATACTGGACATCAGTGTTAGTGAGAGGGAAATTTTAAATCCCACTACTTTTCTGCTACTGAATGCAAAGTATGTCTGCATCAGTCATTCACCTGCAAGCACGATTTCAAACTTTTCTCTGACAACTGTTGTTATCCATTTTAGATCCTCATTGTAACACATCACTCCTCGTTTCCCTACCATACACAGTGATCGTTTTAATTCCACACAAATCCATGTGCTGTTCAGTGCTAAGGAAACAGTGTAGATGCTTAAACTACTTATAGATGTTTCCTCTACCAAATGAATCTGTATTTCCTCCTCTTACAATTGTTTCCCAATAATCTTTTCATTTGAACCTGTAGAATGCAAATTATAAGAAGGTGCACATACCGGCACAAGCACTATGCACGAACCGCCGTTAACCGCGGATTCCGATTCAATCGCATCAATCGCCTTTACTTCTGAGATTGCCGCTAAGGAAGACGCGAGTCAGAAGACTGCCTTACACTCTATAGCGGCTTCTTATTCAGCCGTCTACTGTCCTAGATAAAGATCGCGGTTAGCGCATGTAAGGGACTCAGTTTCAGGAGATGTACGAGAATGTATGCTGAACCCCAAAGTTTTTGAGACGAAAAATTTAAATCCCACTTTGCTCTGCAACTGAATGCAAAGCATGTCTGCATCGGTCATTCACCTGCAAGCACGATTTCAAACTTTTCTCTGAGAAGTGTTCTTATCCATTTTAGATCAATTATGTAACACAGTCACTCCTCGTTTCCTTACTCTACAAAGTGATCGTTTTGTTTCTCCACAGAACCCTATGCTGTTTAGTGCTAAGGAAACAGTGTAGATGCTTAAAGTACTTATAGATGTTTCCTCTACCAAATGCATCTGAATTTAAACCTCTTACAATTCTTTCCCAATAAACTTTTTATTGGAGCTTCCTTCATGCAAATTATTAGAAGGTGCACATACAGGCACATGCTCTATGCACGAACCGCTGTTAACCGCGGATTCCGATTCAATCGCATCAATCGCGTTTACTTCTGAGATTGCCGCTAAGGAAGACGCGAGTCAGAAGACTGCCTTACACTCTATAGCGGCTTCTTATTCAGCCGTCTACTGTCCTATATAACGATTCGTTGTTAACGCATGTAAGGGACTCAGTTTCAGGAGCTGTATGAGAACGTATGCTGAACCCCAATGTCAGTGAGACGAAAAATTTAAATCCCACTTTGCTCCGCAACTGAATACAAAGTATGTCTGCATCGGTCATTCACCTGCAAGCACGATTTCAATCTTTTCTCTGAGAAGTGTTCTTATTCATTTGAGATCCTCTATGTTACACAGTCACTCCTCGTTTCCTTACTCTACACAGTGATCGTTTTGATTCTTCACAGAACCATATGCTGTTCAGTGCTAAGGAAACAGTGTAGATACTTAAAGTACTTAGACCTGTTTCCTCTAAAAAATGCATGTGTCATTTCAACACTTACTATTGTTTCCCAGTAAGCCTTTTCATTGGAGCTTCTATAATGCAGATTATAAGAAGGTGCACATACCGGCACATGCTCTATACACGAACCGCTGTTAACCGCGGATTCCGACTCAATCGAATCAATTGCCTTTACTTCTGAGATTGCCGCTAAGGAAGACTCGAGACAGAGGACGGCCTTACACTCTATAGCGGCTTCTTATTCAGCCGTCTACTGTCCTATATAACGATTCGCGGTTAACGCATGTAAGGGACTCAGTTTCAGGAGCTGTACGAGAACGTATGCTGAACCCCAATGTTAGTGAGATGAAAAATTTAAATCCTACTTTGCTCTGCAACTGAATACAAAGTATGTCTGCATCGGTCATTCACCTGCAAGCACGATTTCAAACTTTTCTCTGAGAAGTGTTCTTATCCATTTGAGATCCTCTATGTTACACAGTCACTCCTCGTTTCCTTACTCTACACAGTGATCGTTTTGATTCCTCACAGAACCATATGCTGTTTAGTGCCAAGGAAACAGTGTAGATGCTTAAACTACTTATAGATGTTTCCTCTACCAAATGCATCTGAATTTCCACATCTTAAAATTCTTTCCCAATAAACTTTTTATAGGAGCTTCCTTCATGCAAATTATTAGAAGGTGCACATACCGGCACAAGCACTATGCACGAACCGCTGTTAACCGCGGATTCCGATTCAATCGCATCAATCGCCTTTACTTCTGAGATTGCCGCTAAGGAAGACGCGAGTCAGAAGACTGCCTTACACTCTATAGCGGCTTCTTATTCAGCCGTCTACTGTCCTAGATAAAGATCGCGGTTAGCGCATGTAAGGGACTCAGTTTCAGGAGATGTACGAGAATGTATGCTGAACCCCAAAGTTTTTGAGACGAAAAATTTAAATCCCACTTTGCTCTGCAACTGAATGCAAAGCATGTCTGCATCGGTCATTCACCTGCAAGCACGATTTCAAACTTTTCTCTGAGAAGTGTTCTTATCCATTTTAGATCAATTATGTAACACAGTCACTCCTCGTTTCCTTACTCTACAAAGTGATCGTTTTGTTTCTCCACAGAACCATATGCTGTTTAGTGCTAAGGAAACAGTGTAGATGCTTAAAGTACTTATAGATGTTTCCTCTACCAAATTAATCTGTATTTCCTCCTCTTACAATTCTTTCCCAATAAACTTTTTATTGGAGCTTCCTTCATGCAAATTATTAGAAGGTGCACATACAGGCACATGCTCTATGCACGAACCGCTGTTAACCGCGGATTCCGATTCAATCGCATCAATCGCGTTTACTTCTGAGATTGCCGCTAAGGAAGACGCGAGTCAGAAGACTGCCTTACACTCTATAGCGGCTTCTTATTCAGCCCTCTACTGTCCTATATAACGATTCGCGGTTAACGCATGTAAGGGACTCAGTTTCAGGAGCTGTATGAGAACGTATGCTGAACCCCAATGTCAGTGAGACGAAAAATTTAAATCCCACTTTGCTCCGCAACTGAATACAAAGTATGTCTGCATCGGTCATTCACCTGCAAGCACGATTTCAATCTTTTCTCTGTGAAGTGTTCTTATTCATTTGAGATCCTCTATGTTACACAGTCACTCCTCGTTTCCTTACTCTACACAGTGATCGTTTTGATTCTTCACAGAACCATATGCTGTTCAGTGCTAAGGAAACAGTGTAGATACTTAAAGTACTTAGACCTGTTTCCTCTAAAAAATGCATGTGTCATTTCAACACTTACTATTGTTTCCCAGTAAGCCTTTTCATTGGAGCTTCTATAATGCAGATTATAAGAAGGTGCACATACCGGCACATGCTCTATGCACGAACCGCTGTTAACCGCGGATTCCGATTCAATCGAATCAATTGCCTTTACTTCTGAGATTGCCGCTAAGGAAGACTCGAGACAGAGGACGGCCTTACACTCTATAGCGGCTTCTTATTCAGCCCTCTACTGTCCTATATAACGATTCGCGTTTAACGCATGTAAGGGACTCAGTTTCAGGAGCTGTACGAGAACGTATGCTGAACCCACATGTTAGTGAGATGAAAAATTTAAATCCCACTTTGCTCTGCAACTGAATACAAAGTATGTCTGCATCGGTCATTCACCTGCAAGCACGATTTCAAACTTTTCTCTGAGAAGTGTTCTTATCCATTTGAGATCCTCTATGTTACACAGTCACTCCTCGTTTCCTTACTCTACACAGTGATCGTTTTGATTCCTCACAGAACCATATGCTGTTTAGTGCCAAGGAAACAGTGTAGATGCTTAAACTACTTATAGATGTTTCCTCTACCAAATGCATCTGAATTTCCACCTCTTACAATTCTTTCCCAGTAAGCCTTTTCATTGGAGCTTCTATAATGCAGATTATAAGAAGGTGCACATACCGGCACATGCTCTATGCACGAACCGCTGTTAACCGCGGATTCCGATTCAATCGAATCAATTGCCTTTACTTCTGAGATTGCCGCTAAGGAAGACTCGAGACAGAGGACGGCCTTACACTCTATAGCGGCTTCTTATTCAGCCGTCTACTGTCCTATATAACGATTCGCGGTTAACGCATGTAAGGGACTCAGTTTCAGGAGCTGTACGAGAACGTATGCTGAACCCCAATGTTAGTGAGATGAAAAATTTAAATCCCACTTTGCTCTGCAACTGAATACAAAGTATGTCTACATCGGTCATTCACCTGCAAGCACGATTTCAAACTTTTCTCTGACAACTGTTGTTATACAATTTAGATCCTCTATGTTACACAGTCACTCCTCGTTTCCTTACTCTACACAGTGATCGTTTTGATTCCTCACAGAACGATATGCTGTTTAGTGCCAAGGAAACAGTGTAGATGCTTAAACTACTTATAGATGTTTCCTCTACCAAATGCATCTGAATTTCCACATCTTAAAATTCTTTCCCAATAAACTTTTTATAGGAGCTTCCTTCATGCAAATTATTAGAAGGTGCACATACCGGCACAAGCACTATGCACGAACCGCTGTTAACCGCGGATTCCGATTCAATCGCATCAATCGCCTTTACTTCTGAGATTGCCGCTAAGGAAGACGCGAGTCAGAAGACTGCCTTACACTCTATAGCGGCTTCACTATTCAGCCCTCTGCTGTCCTATATAACAAATCGCGAATAACGCATGTAAGGAACTCAGTTTCAGGAGCTGTACGAGAATGTATGCTGAACCCCAAAGTTTTTGAGACGAAAAATTTAAATCCCACTTTGCTCTGCAACTGAATACAAAGTATGTCTGCATTGGTCATTCACCTGCAAGCACGATTTCAAACTTTTCTCAAAGAAGTGTTCTTATCCATTTGAGATCCTTTATGTAACACAGTCACTCCTCGTTTCCTTTCCATACAGAGTGATCTTTATGATTCTTCACAGAACCATGTGCTGTTCAGTGCTAAGGAAACAGTGTAGATGCTTAAAGTAATTAGAGATGTTTCCTCTATCAAATGCATCTGAATTTCCACCTCTTACAATTCTTTCCCAAGAAACTTTTTATTGGAGCTTCCTCCATGCAAATTATAAGAAGGTGCACATACCGGCACAAGCACTATGCACGAACCGCTGTTAACCGCGGATTCCAATTCAATCGCATCAATCGCCTTTACTTCTGAGTTTGCCGCTAAGGAAGAAGCGAGTCAGAAGACTGCCGATCACTGTATAGCGGCTTCTCTATTCACCCGGCTGTCTTTCTATATTAAGGAATCGCGAAAAACACGTGAAAATGAGTCTGTTTCAGGAGCTGTATGAGAATGTATACTGGACATCAGTGTTAGTGAGAGGGAAATTTTAAATCCCACTACTTTTCTGCTACTGAATGCAAAGTATGTCTGCATCAGTCATTCACCTGCAAGCACGATTTCAAACTTTTCTCTGACAACTGTTGTTATACAATTTAGATCCTCATTGTAACACAGTCAACCCTCGTTTCCTTACTCTACCCAGTGATCCTTTTGATTCTCCACAGAAACATATGCTGTCTAGTGCCAAGGAAACAGTGTAGATGCTTAAAGTACTTATAGATGTTTCCTCTACCAAATGCATCTGTATTTCCTCCTCTTACAATTGTTTCCCAAAATCTTTTCATTTGAACCTGTAGAATGCAAATTATACGAACGTGCACATACCGGCACAAGCACTATGCACGAACCGCTGTTAACCGCGGATTCCGATTCAATCGCATCAATCGCCTTTACTTCTGAGATTGCCGCTAAGGAAGACGCGAGTCAGAAGACTGCCTTACACTCTATAGCGGCTTCTTATTCAGCCGTCTACTGTCCTATATAACGATTCGCGGTTAACGCATGTAAGGGACTCAGTTTCAGGAGCTGTACGAGAACGTATGCTGAACCCCAATGTTAGTGAGACGAAAAATTTAAATCCCACTTTGCTCTGCAACTGAATACAAAGTATGTCTGCATCGGTCATTCACCTGCAAGCACGATTTCAAACTTTTCTCTGAGAAGTGTTCTTATTCATTTGAGATCCTCTATGTTACACAGTCACTCCTCGTTTCCTTACTCTACACAGTGATCGTTTTGATTCCTCACAGAACCATGTGCTGTTCAGTGCTAAGGAAACAGTGTAGATACTTAAAGTACTTAGACCTGTTTCCTCTAACAAATGCATGTGTCATTTCAACACTTACTATTGTTTCCCAGTAAGCCTTTTCATTGGAGCTTCTATAATGCAGATTATAAGAAGGTGCACATACCGGCACATGCTCTATGCACGAACCGCTGTTAACCGCGGATTCCGATTCAATCGCATCAATCGCCTTTACTTCTGAGATTGCCGCTAAGGAAGACGCGAGTCAGAAGACTGCCTTACACTCTATAGCGGCTTCACTATTCAGCCCTCTGCTGTCCTATATAACAAATCGCGAATAACGCATGTAAGGAACTCAGTTTCAGGAGATGTACGAGAATGTATGCTGAACCCCAAAGTTTTTGAGACGAAAAATTTAAATCCCACTTTGCTCTGCAACTGAATACAAAGTATGTCTGCATTGGTCATTCACCTGCAAGCACGATTTCAAACTTTTCTCTGACAACTGTTCTTATCCATTTTAGTTCCTCTATGTAACACAGTCACTCCTCGTTTCCTTTCCATACAGAGTGATCTTTATGATTCTTCACAGAACCATGTGCTGTTCAGTGCTAAGGAAACAGTGTAGATGCTTAAAGTACTTATAGATGTTTCCTCTACCAAATGCATCTGTATTTCCTCCTCTTACAATTCTTTCCCAAGAAACTTTTTATTGGAGCTTCCTCCATGCAAATTATAAGAAGGTGCACATACCGGCACAAGCACTATGCACGAACCGCTGTTAACCGCGGATTCCAATTCAATCGCATCAATCGCCTTTACTTCTGAGTTTGCCGCTAAGGAAGAAGCGAGTCAGAAGACTGCCGATCACTGTATAGCGGCTTCTCTATTCACCCGGCTGTCTTTCTATATTAAGGAATCGCGAAAAACACGTGAAAATGAGTCTGTTTCAGGAGCTGTATGAGAATGTATACTGGACATCAGTGTTAGTGAGAGGGAAATTTTAAATCCCACTACTTTTCTGCTACTGAATGCAAAGTATGTCTGCATCAGTCATTCACCTGCAAGCACGATTTCAAACTTTTCTCTGACAACTGTTGTTATCCATTTTAGATCCTCATTGTAACACATCACTCCTCGTTTCCCTACCATACACAGTGATCGTTTTAATTCCACACAAATCCATGTGCTGTTCAGTGCTAAGGAAACAGTGTAGATGCTTAAACTACTTATAGATGTTTCCTCTACCAAATGCATCTGTATTTCCTCCTCTTACAATTGTTTCCCAATAATCTTTTCATTTGAACCTGTAGAATGCAAATTATAAGAAGGTGCACATACCGGCACAAGCACTATGCACGAACCGCCGTTAACCGCGGATTCCGATTCAATCGCATCAATCGCCTTTACTTCTGAGATTGCCGCTAAGGAAGACGCGAGTCAGAAGACTGCCTTACACTCTATAGCGGCTTCTTATTCAACCGTCTACTGTCCTAGATAAAGATCGCGGTTAGCGCATGTAAGGGACTCAGTTTCAGGAGATGTACGAGAATGTATGCTGAACCCCAAAGTTTTTGAGACGAAAAATTTAAATCCCACTTTGCTCTGCAACTGAATGCAAAGCATGTCTGCATCGGTCATTCACCTGCAAGCACGATTTCAAACTTTTCTCTGAGAAGTGTTCTTATCCATTTTAGATCAATTATGTAACACAGTCACTCCTCGTTTCCTTACTCTACAAAGTGATCGTTTTGTTTCTCCACAGAACCATATGCTGTTTAGTGCTAAGGAAACAGTGTAGATGCTTAAACTAATTATAGATGTTTCCTCTACCAAATGCATCTGAATTTAAACCTCTTACAATTCTTTCCCAATAAACTTTTTATTGGAGCTTCCTTCATGCAAATTATTAGAAGGTGCACATAACGGCACAAGCACTATGCACGAACCGCTGTTAACCGCGGATTCCGATTCAATCGCATCAATCGCGTTTACTTCTGAGATTGCCGCTAAGGAAGACGCGAGTCAGAAGACTGCCTTACACTCTATAGCGGCTTCTTATTCAGCCGTCTACTGTCCTATATAACGATTCGCGGTTAACGCATGTAAGGGACTCAGTTTCAGGAGCTGTACGAGAACGTATGCTGAACCCCAATGTTAGTGAGATGAAAAATTTAAATCCCACTTTGCTCTGCAACTGAATACAAAGTATGTCTGCATCGGTCATTCACCTGCAAGCACGATTTCAAACTTTTCTCTGACAACTGTTGTTATACAATTTAGATCCTCTATGTTACACAGTCACTCCTCGTTTCCTTACTCTACACAGTGATCGTTTTGATTCCTCACAGAACCATATGCTGTTTAGTGCCAAGGAAACAGTGTAGATGCTTAAACTACTTATAGATGTTTCCTCTACCAAATGCATCTGAATTTCCACATCTTAAAATTCTTTCCCAATAAACTTTTTATAGGAGCTTCCTTCATGCAAATTATTAGAAGGTGCACATACCGGCACAAGCACTATGCACGAACCGCTGTTAACCGCGGATTCCGATTCAATCGCATCAATCGCCTTTACTTCTGAGATTGCCGCTAAGGAAGACGCGAGTCAGAAGACTGCCTTACACTCTATAGCGGCTTCTTATTCAGCCGTCTACTGTCCTGTATAACGATTCGCGGTTTACGCATGTAAGGGACTCAGTTTCAGGAGCTGTACGAGAACGTATGCTGAACCCCAATGTTAGTGAGACGTAAAATTTAAATCCCACTTTGCTCTGCAACTGAATACAAAGTATGTCTGCATCGGTCATTCACCTGCAAGCACGATTTCAAACTTTTCTCTGAGAAGTGTTCTTATCCATTTGAGATCCTTTATGTAACACAGTCACTCCTCGTTTCCTTTCCATACAGAGTGATCTTTATGATTCTTCACAGAACCATGTGCTGTTCAGTGCTAAGGAAACAGTGTAGATGCTTAAAGTAATTAGAGATGTTTCCTCTATCAAATGCATCTGAATTTCCACCTCTTACAATTCTTTCCCAAGAAACTTTTTATTGGAGCTTCCTCCATGCAAATTATAAGAAGGTGCACATACCGGCACAAGCACTATGCACGAACCGCTGTTAACCGCGGATTCCAATTCAATCGCATCAATCGCCTTTACTTCTGAGTTTGCCGCTAAGGAAGAAGCGAGTCAGAAGACTGCCGATCACTGTATAGCGGCTTCTCTATTCACCCGGCTGTCTTTCTATATTAAGGAATCGCGAAAAACACGTGAAAATGAGTCTGTTTCAGGAGCTGTATGAGAATGTATACTGGACATCAGTGTTAGTGAGAGGGAAATTTTAAATCCCACTACTTTTCTGCTACTGAATGCAAAGTATGTCTGCATCAGTCATTCACCTGCAAGCACGATTTCAAACTTTTCTCTGACAACTGTTGTTATACAATTTAGATCCTCATTGTAACACATTCAACCCTCGTTTCCTTACTCTACCCAGTGATCCTTTTGATTCTCCACAGAAACATATGCTGTCTAGTGCCAAGGAAACAGTGTAGATGCTTAAAGTACTTATAGATGTTTCCTCTACCAAATGCATCTGTATTTCCTCCTATTACAATTGTTTCCCAAAATCTTTTCATTTGAACCTGTAGAATGCAAATTATACGAACGTGCACATACCGGCACAAGCACTATGCACGAACCGCTGTTAACCGCGGATTCCGATTCAATCGCATCAATCGCCTTTACTTCTGAGATTGCCGCTAAGGAAGACTCGAGACAGAGGACGGCCTTACACTCTATAGCGGCTTCTTATTCAGCCCTCTACTGTCCTATATAACGATTCGCGGTTAACGCATGTAAGGGACTCAGTTTCAGGAGCTGTACGAGAACGTATGCTGAACCCCAATGTTAGTGAGACGAAAAATTTAAATCCCACTTTGCTCTGCAACTGAATACAAAGTATGTCTGCATCGGTCATTCACCTGCAAGCACGATTTCAAACTTTTCTCTGAGAAGTGTTCTTACCATTTGAGATCCTCTATGTTACACAGTCACTCCTCGTTTCCTTACTCTACACAGTGATCGTTTTGATTCCTCACAGAACCATGTGCTGTTCAGTGCTAAGGAAACAGTGTAGATACTTAAAGTACTTAGACCTGTTTCCTCTAACAAATGCATGTGTCATTTCAACACTTACTATTGTTTCCCAGTAAGCCTTTTCATTGGAGCTTCTATAATGCAGATTATAAGAAGGTGCACATACCGGCACATGCTCTATGCACGAACCGCTGTTAACCGCGGATTCCAATTCAATCGCATCAATCGCCTTTACTTCTGAGTTTGCCGCTAAGGAAGAAGCGAGTCAGAAGACTGCCGATCACTGTATAGCGGCTTCTCTATTCACCCGGCTGTCTTTCTATATTAAGGAATCGCGAAAAACACGTGAAAATGAGTCTGTTTCAGGAGCTGTATGAGAATGTATACTGGACATCAGTGTTAGTGAGAGGGAAATTTTAAATCCCACTACTTTTCTGCTACTGAATGCAAAGTATGTCTGCATCAGTCATTCACCTGCAAACACGATTTCAAACTTTTCTCTGACAACTGTTGTTATCCATTTTAGATCCTCATTGTAACACATCACTCCTCGTTTCCCTACCATACACAGTGATCGTTTTAATTCCACACAAATCCATGTGCTGTTCAGTGCTAAGGAAACAGTGTAGATGCTTAAACTACTTATAGATGTTTCCTCTACCAAATGCATCTGTATTTCCTCCTCTTACAATTGTTTCCCAATAATCTTTTCATTTGAACCTGTAGAATGCAAATTATAAGAAGGTGCACATACCGGCACAAGCACTATGCACGAACCGCCGTTAACCGCGGATTCCGATTCAATCGCATCAATCGCCTTTACTTCTGAGATTGCCGCTAAGGAAGACGCGAGTCAGAAGACTGCCTTACACTCTATAGCGGCTTCTTATTCAGCCGTCTACTGTCCTAGATAAAGATCGCGGTTAGCGCATGTAAGGGACTCAGTTTCAGGAGATGTACGAGAATGTATGCTGAACCCCAAAGTTTTTGAGACGAAAAATTTAAATCCCACTTTGCTCTGCAACTGAATGCAAAGCATGTCTGCATCGGTCATTCACCTGCAAGCACGATTTCAAACTTTTCTCTGAGAAGTGTTCTTATCCATTTTAGATCAATTATGTAACACAGTCACTCCTCGTTTCCTTACTCTACAAAGTGATCGTTTTGTTTCTCCACAGAACCATATGCTGTTTAGTGCCAAGGAAACAGTGTAGATGCTTAAACTACTTATAGATGTTTCCTCTACCAAATGCATCTGAATTTAAACCTATTACAATTCTTTCCCAATAAACTTTTTATTGGAGCTTCCTTCATGCAAATTATTGGAAGGTGCACATACAGGCACATGCTCTATGCACGAACCGCTGTTAACCGCGGATTCCGATTCAATCGCATCAATCGCGTTTACTTCTGAGATTGCCGCTAAGGAAGACGCGAGTCAGAAGACTGCCTTACACTCTATAGCGGCTTCTTATTCAGCCCTCTACTGTCCTATATAACGATTCGTTGTTAACGCATGTAAGGGACTCAGTTTCAGGAGCTGTATGAGAACGTATGCTGAACCCCAATGTCAGTGAGACGAAAAATTTAAATCCCACTTTGCTCCGCAACTGAATACAAAGTATGTCTGCATCGGTCATTCACCTGCAAGCACGATTTCAATCTTTTCACTGAGAAGTGTTCTTATTCATTTGAGATCCTCTATGTTACACAGTCACTCCTCGTTTCCTTACTCTACACAGTGATCGTTTTGATTCTTCACAGAACCATATGCTGTTCAGTGCTAAGGAAACAGTGTAGATACTTAAAGTACTTAGACCTGTTTCCTCTAACAAATGCATGTGTCATTTCAACACTTACTATTGTTTCCCAGTAAGCCTTTTCATTGGAGCTTCTATAATGCAGATTATAAGAAGGTGCACATACCGGCACATGCTCTATGCACGAACCGCTGTTAACCGCGGATTCCGATTCAATCGAATCAATTGCCTTTACTTCTGAGATTGCCGCTAAGGAAGACTCGAGACAGAGGACGGTCTTACACTCTATAGCGGCTTCTTATTCAGCCCTCTACTGTCCTATATAACGATTCGCGGTTAACGCATGTAAGGGACTCAGTTTCAGGAGCTGTACGAGAACGTATGCTGAACCCACATGTTAGTGAGATGAAAAATTTAAATCCCACTTTGCTCTGCAACTGAATACAAAGTATGTCTGCATCGGTCATTCACCTGCAAGCACGATTTCAAACTTTTCTCTGAGAAGTGTTCTTATCCATTTGAGATCCTCTATGTTACACAGTCACTCCTCGTTTCCTTACTCTACACAGTGATTGTTTTGATTCCTCACAGAACCATATGCTGTTTAGTGCCAAGGAAACAGTGTAGATGCTTAAACTACTTATAGATGTTTCCTCTACCAAATGCATCTGAATTTCCACCTCTTACAATTCTTTCCCAGTAAGCCTTTTCATTGGAGCTTCTATAATGCAGATTATAAGAAGGTGCACATACCGGCACATGCTCTATGCACGAACCGCTGTTAACCGCGGATTCCGATTCAATCGAATCAATTGCCTTTACTTCTGAGATTGCCGCTAAGGAAGACTCGAGACAGAGGACGGCCTTACACTCTATAGCGGCTTCTTATTCAGCCCTCTACTGTCCTATATAACGATTCGCGGTTAACGCATGTAAGGGACTCAGTTTCAGGAGCTGTACGAGAACGTATGCTGAACCCCAAAGTTTTTGAGATGAAAAATTTAAATCCCACTTTGCTCTGCAACTGAATACAAAGTATGTCTGCATCGGTCATTCACCTGCAAGCACGATTTCAAACTTTTCTCTGACAACTGTTGTTATACAATTTAGATCCTCTATGTTACACAGTCACTCCTCGTTTCCTTACTCTACACAGTGATCGTTTTGATTCCTCACAGAACCATATGCTGTTTAGTGCCAAGGAAACAGTGTAGATGCTTAAACTACTTATAGATGTTTCCTCTACCAAATGCATCTGAATTTCCACATCTTAAAATTCTTTCCCAATAAACTTTTTATAGGAGCTTCCTTCATGCAAATTATTAGAAGGTGCACATACCGGCACAAGCACTATGCACGAACCGCTGTTAACCGCGGATTCCGATTCAATCGCATCAATCGCCTTTACTTCTGAGATTGCCGCTAAGGAAGACGCGAGTCAGAAGACTGCCTTACACTCTATAGCGGCTTCTTATTCAGCCGTCTACTGTCCTGTATAACGATTCGCGGTTTACGCATGTAAGGGACTCAGTTTCAGGAGCTGTACGAGAACGTATGCTGAACCCCAATGTTAGTGAGACGTAAAATTTAAAACCCACTTTGCTCTGCAACTGAATACAAAGTATGTCTGCATCGGTCATTCACCTGCAAGCACGATTTCAAACTTTTCTCTGACAACTGTTCTTATCCATTTTAGTTCCTCTATGTAACACAGTCACTCCTCGTTTCCTTTCCATACAGAGTGATCTTTATGATTCCTCACAGAACCATGTGCTGTTCAGTGCTAAGGAAACAGTGTAGATGCTTAAAGTACTTATAGATGTTTCCTCTACCAAATGCATCTGTATTTCCTCCTCTTACAATTGTTTCCCAATAATCTTTTCATTTGAACCTGTAGAATGCAAATTATAAGAAGGTGCACATACCGGCACAAGCACTATGCACGAACCGCCGTTAACCGCGGATTCCGATTCAATCGCATCAATCGCCTTTACTTCTGAGATTGCCGCTAAGGAAGACGCGAGTCAGAAGACTGCCGATCATTGTTTTCGGCTTCTCTATTCACCCGGCTGTCTTTCTATATTAAGGAATCGCGACTTTCACGTGAAAGTGACTCAGTTTCAGGAGCTGTATTAGAATGTATACTGTACCCCAGTGTTAGCGAGAGGGAAATTTTAAATCCATCTTAACTCTGCTACTGAATGCAAAGTAATTCTGCATCGGTCATTCAACTGCAAGCACGATTTCAAACTTTTCTCTGACAAGTGTTGTTATCCATTTTAGATCCTCATTGTAACACATCACTCCTCGTTTCCCTACCATACACAGTGATCGTTTTGATTCCTCACAGAACCATGTGCTGTTTAGTGCTAAGGAAACAGTGTAGATACTTAAAGTACTTAGACCTGTTTCCTCTAACAAATGCATGTGTCATTTCAACACTTACTATTGTTTCCCAGTAAGCCTTTTCATTGGAGCTTCTATAATGCAGATTATAAGAAGGTGCACATACCGGCACATGCTCTATGCACGAACCGCTGTTAACCGCGGATTCCGATTCAATCGCATCAATCGCCTTTACTTCTGAGATTGCCGGTAAGGAAGACGCGAGTCAGAAGACTGCCTTACACTCTATAGCGGCTTCACTATTCAGCCCTCTGCTGTCCTATATAACAAATCGCGAATAACGCATGTAAGGAACTCAGTTTCAGGAGCTGTACGAGAATGTATGCTGAACCCCAAAGTTTTTGAGACGAAAAATTTAAATCCCACTTTGCTCTGCAACTGAATACAAAGTATGTCTGCATCGGTCATTCACCTGCAAGCACGATTTCAAACTTTTCTCTGACAACTGTTCTTATCCATTTTAGTTCCTCTATGTAACACAGTCACTCCTCGTTTCCTTTCCATACAGAGTGATCTTTATGATTCTTCACAGAACCATGTGCTGTTCAGTGCTAAGGAAACAGTGTAGATGCTTAAAGTAATTAGAGATGTTTCCTCTATCAAATGCATCTGAATTTCCACCTCTTACAATTCTTTCCCAAGAAACTTTTCATTGGAGCTTCTATAATGCAAATTATAAGAAGGTGCACATACCGGCACAACCACTATGCACGAACCGCTGTTAACCGCGGATTCCAATTCAATCGCATCAATCGCCTTTACTTCTGAGTTTGCCGCTAAGGAAGAAGCGAGTCAGAAGACTGCCGATCACTGTATAGCGGCTTCTCTATTCACCCGGCTGTCTTTCTATATTAAGGAATCGCGAAAAACACGTGAAAATGAGTCTGTTTCAGGAGCTGTATGAGAATGTATACTGGACATCAGTGTTAGTGAGAGGGAAATTTTAAATCCCACTACTTTTCTGCTACTGAATGCAAAGTATGTCTGCATCAGTCATTCACCTGCAAACACGATTTCAAACTTTTCTCTGACAACTGTTGTTATACAATTTAGATCCTCATTGTAACACAGTCAACCCTCGTTTCCTTACTCTACCCAGTGATCCTTTTGATTCTCCACAGAAACATATGCTGTCTAGTGCCAAGGAAACAGTGTAGATGCTTAAAGTACTTATAGATGTTTCCTCTACCAAATGCATCTGTATTTCCTCCTATTACAATTGTTTCCCAAAATCTTTTCATTTGAACCTGTAGAATGCAAATTATACGAACGTGCACATACCGGCACAAGCACTATGCACGAACCGCTGTTAACCGCGGATTCCTATTCAATCGCATCAATCGCCTTTACTTCTGAGATTGCCGGTAAGGAAGACGCGAGTCAGAAGACTGCCTTACACTCTATAGCGGCTTCTTATTCAGCCGTCTACTGTCCTATATAACGATTCGCGGTTAACGCATGTAAGGGACTCAGTTTCAGGAGCTGTACGAGAACGTATGCTGAACCCCAATGTTAGTGAGACGAAAAATTTAAATCCCACTTTGCTCTGCAACTGAATACAAAGTATGTCTGCATCGGTCATTCACCTGCAAGCACGATTTCAAACTTTTCTCTGAGAAGTGTTCTTATCCATTTGAGATCCTCTATGTTACACAGTCACTCCTCGTTTCCTTACTCTACACAGTGATCGTTTTGATTCCTCACAGAAACATGTGCTGTTCAGTGCTAAGGAAACAGTGTAGATGCTATAATTACTTATAGCTCTTTCCTCTACCAAATGCATGTGTCATTTCACCACATACAATTTTTGCCAGTCAACCTTGTCATTGGAACTTCAATAATGCAAATTGTAAGAAGGTGCACATACCGGCACAAGCACTATGCACGAACCGCTGTTAACCGCGGATTCCGATTCAATCGCATCAATCGCCTTGACTTCTGATTTTGCCGCTAAGGAAGAAGCGAGTCAGAAGACTGCCGAGCACTATATATCGGCTTCACTACTTTTCCGGCAATCATTCTATCTTAACGAATCGCTACTTACAAGTGAAAGTGACTCAGTTTCAGGAGCTGTATGAGAATATATACTGGACTCCAGTGTTAGTGAGGGGGAAATTTTAAATTCCAATTTACTCTGCGAATGAATGCAAAGTATGTCTGCATCGGTCATTCACCTGCAAGCACGATTTCAAACTTTTCTCTGACCACTGTTCTTATCCATTTTAGTTCCTCTATGTAACACAGTCACTCCTCGTTTCCTTACTCTACCCAGTGATCGTTTTGATTCTCCACAGAACCATATGCTGTCTAGTGCTAAGGAAACAGTGTAGATGCTTAAAGTACTTATAGATGTTTCCTCTACCAAATGCATCTGTATTTCCTCCTCTTACAATTGTTTCCCAATAATCTTTTCATTTGAACCTGTAGAATGCAAATTATAAGAAGGTGCACATAACGGCACAAGCACTATGCACGAACCGCCGTTAACCGCGGATTCCGATTCAATCGCATCAATCGCCTTTACTTCAGAGATTGCCGGTAAGGAAGACGCAAGTCAGAAGACTGCCGATCATTGTTTTCGGCTTCTCTATTCAGGCGGCTGTCTTGCTATATTTCGAATCGCGACTTTCACGTGAAAGTGACTCAGTTTCAGGAGCTGTATGAGAATGTATACTGTACCCCAGTGTTAACGAGAGGGAAATTTTAAATTCCAATATACTCTGTGAATGAATGCAAAGTATGTCTGCATCGGTCATTCACCTGCAAGCACGATTTCAAACTTTTCTCTGAGAAGTGTTCTTATCCATTTGAGATCCTTTATGTAACACAGTCACTCCTCGTTTCCTTTCCATACAGAGTGATCTTTATGATTCTTCACAGAACCATGTGCTGTTCAGTGCGAAGGAAACAGTGTAGATGCTTAAAGTAATTAGAGATGTTTCCTCTATCAAATGCATCTGAATTTCCACCTCTTACAATTCTTTCCCAAGAAACTTTTTATTGGAGCAACCTCCATGCAAATTATAAGAAGGTGCACATACCGGCACAAGCACTATGCACGAACCGCCGTTAACCGCGGATTCCGATTCAATCGCATCAATCGCCTTTACTTCTGAGTTTGCCGCTAAGGAAGAAGCGAGTCAGAAGACTGCCGATCACTGTATAGCTGCTTCTCTATTCACCCGGCTGTCTTTCTACATTAAGGAATCGCGAAAAACACGTGAAAATGAGTCTGTTTCAGGAGCTGTATGAGAATGTATACTGGACATCAGTGTTAGTGAGAGGGAAATTTTAAATCCCACTACTTTTCTGCTACTGAATGCAAAGTATGTCTGCATCAGTCATTCACCTGCAAGCACGATTTCAAACTTTTCTCTGAGAAGTGTTCTTATCCATTTGAGATCCTCTATGTTACACAGTCACTCCTCGTTTCCTTACTCTACCCAGTGATCCTTTTGATTCTCCACAGAACCATATGCTGTCTAGTGCTAAGGAAACAGTGTAGATGCTTAAAGTACTTATAGATGTTTCCTCTACCAAATGAATCTGAATTTCCACCTCTTACAATTCTTTCCCAGTAAGCCTTTTCACTGGAGCTTCTATAATGCAGATTATAAGAAGGTGCACATACCGGCACAAGCACTATGCACGAACCGCTGTTAACTGCGGATTCCGATTCAATCGCATCAATCGCCTTTACTTCTGAGATTGCCGCTAAGGAAGACGCGAGTCAGAAGACTGCCTTACACTCTATAGCGGCTTCTTATTCAGCCGTCTACTGTCCTAGATAAAGATCGCGGTTAGCGCATGTAAGGGACTCAGTTTCAGGAGATGTACGAGAATGTATGCTGAACCCCAAAGTTTTTGAGACGAAAAATTTAAATCCCACTTTGCTCTGCAACTGAATGCAAAGCATGTCTGCATCGGTCATTCACCTGCAAGCACGATTTCAAACTTTTCTCTGAGAAGTGTTCTTATCCATTTTAGATCCATTATGTAACACAGTCACTCCTCAATTCCTTACTCTACAAAGTGATCGTTTTGTTTCTCCACAGAACCATAAGCTGTTTAGTGCTAAGGAAACAGTGTAGATGCTTAAAGTACTTATAGATGTTTCCTCTTCCAAATGCATCTGAATTTAAACCTCTTACAATTCTTTCCCAATAAACTTTTTATTGGAGCTTCCTTCATGCAAATTATAAGAAGGTGCACATACCGGCACATGCTCTATGCACGAACCGCTGTTAACCGCGGATTCCGATTCAATCGAATCAATTGCCTTTACTTCTGAGATTGCCGCTAAGGAAGACTCGAGACAGAGGACGGCCTTACACTCTATAGCGGCTTCTTATTCAGCCCTCTACTGTCCTATATAACGATTCGCGTTTAACGCATGTAAGGGACTCAGTTTCAGGAGCTGTACGAGAACGTATGCTGAACCCACATGTTAGTGAGATGAAAAATTTAAATCCCACTTTGCTCTGCAACTGAATACAAAGTATGTCTGCATCGGTCATTCACCTGCAAGCACGATTTCAAACTTTTCTCTGAGAAGTGTTCTTATCCATTTGAGATCCTCTATGTTACACAGTCACTCCTCGTTTCCTTACTCTACACAGTGATCGTTTTGATTCCTCACAGAACCATATGCTGTTTAGTGCCAAGGAAACAGTGTAGATGCTTAAACTACTTATAGATGTTTCCTCTACCAAATGCATCTGAATTTCCACCTCTTACAATTCTTTCCCAGTAAGCCTTTTCATTGGAGCTTCTATAATGCAGATTATAAGAAGGTGCACATACCGGCACATGCTCTATGCACGAACCGCTGTTAACCGCGGATTCCGATTCAATCGAATCAATTGCCTTTACTTCTGAGATTGCCGCTAAGGAAGACTCGAGACAGAGGACGGCCTTACACTCTATAGCGGCTTCTTATTCAGCCGTCTACTGTCCTATATAACGATTCGCGGTTAACGCATGTAAGGGACTCAGTTTCAGGAGCTGTACGAGAACGTATGCTGAACCCCAATGTTAGTGAGATGAAAAATTTAAATCCCACTTTGCTCTGCAACTGAATACAAAGTATGTCTACATCGGTCATTCACCTGCAAGCACGATTTCAAACTTTTCTCTGACAACTGTTGTTATACAATTTAGATCCTCTATGTTACACAGTCACTCCTCGTTTCCTTACTCTACACAGTGATCGTTTTGATTCCTCACAGAACCATATGCTGTTTAGTGCCAAGGAAACAGTGTAGATGCTTAAACTACTTATAGATGTTTCCTCTACCAAATGCATCTGAATTACCACCTCTTACAATTCTTTCCCAATAAACTTTTTATAGGAGCTTCCTTCATGCAAATTATTAGAAGGTGCACATACCGGCACAAGCACTATGCACGAACCGCTGTTAACCGCGGATTCCGATTCAATCGCATCAATCGCCTTTACTTCTGAGATTGCCGCTAAGGAAGACGCGAGTCAGAAGACTGCCTTACACTCTATAGCGGCTTCACTATTCAGCCCTCTGCTGTCCTATATAACAAATCGCGAATAACGCATGTAAGGAACTCAGTTTCAGGAGCTGTACGAGAATGTATGCTGAACCCCAAAGTTTTTGAGACGAAAAATTTAAATCCCACTTTGCTCTGCAACTGAATACAAAGTATGTCTGCATTGGTCATTCACCTGCAAGCACGATTTCAAACTTTTCTCAAAGAAGTGTTCTTATCCATTTGAGATCCTTTATGTAACACAGTCACTCCTCGTTTCCTTTCCATACAGAGTGATCTTTATGATTCTTCACAGAACCATGTGCTGTTCAGTGCTAAGGAAACAGTGTAGATGCTTAAAGTAATTAGAGATGTTTCCTCTATCAAATGCATCTGAATTTCCACCTCTTACAATTCTTTCCCAAGAAACTTTTTATTGGAGCTTCCTCCATGCAAATTATAAGAAGGTGCACATACCGGCACAAGCACTATGCACGAACCGCTGTTAACCGCGGATTCCAATTCAATCGCATCAATCGCCTTTACTTCTGAGTTTGCCGCTAAGGAAGAAGCGAGTCAGAAGACTGCCGATCACTGTATAGCGGCTTCTCTATTCACCCGGCTGTCTTTCTATATTAAGGAATCGCGAAAAACACGTGAAAATGAGTCTGTTTCAGGAGCTGTATGAGAATGTATACTGGACATCAGTGTTAGTGAGAGGGAAATTTTAAATCCCACTACTTTTCTGCTACTGAATGCAAAGTATGTCTGCATCAGTCATTCACCTGCAAGCACGATTTCAAACTTTTCTCTGACAACTGTTGTTATACAATTTAGATCCTCATTGTAACACAGTCAACCCTCGTTTCCTTACTCTACCCAGTGATCCTTTTGATTCTCCACAGAAACATATGCTGTCTAGTGCCAAGGAAACAGTGTAGATGCTTAAAGTACTTATAGATGTTTCCTCTACCAAATGCATCTGTATTTCCTCCTCTTACAATTGTTTCCCAAAATCTTTTCATTTGAACCTGTAGAATGCAAATTATACGAACGTGCACATACCGGCACAAGCACTATGCACGAACCGCTGTTAACCGCGGATTCCGATTCAATCGCATCAATCGCCTTTACTTCTGAGATTGCCGCTAAGGAAGACGCGAGTCAGAAGACTGCCTTACACTCTATAGCGGCTTCTTATTCAGCCGTCTACTGTCCTATATAACGATTCGCGGTTAACGCATGTAAGGGACTCAGTTTCAGGAGCTGTACGAGAACGTATGCTGAACCCCAATGTTAGTGAGACGAAAAATTTAAATCCCACTTTGCTCTGCTACTGAATACAAAGTATGTCTGCATCGGTCATTCACCTGCAAGCACGATTTCAAACTTTTCTCTGAGAAGTGTTCTTATTCATTTGAGATCCTCTATGTTACACAGTCACTCCTCGTTTCCTTACTCTACACAGTGATCGTTTTGATTCCTCACAGAACCATGTGCTGTTCAGTGCTAAGGAAACAGTGTAGATACTTAAAGTACTTAGACCTGTTTCCTCTAACAAATGCATGTGTCATTTCAACACTTACTATTGTTTCCCAGTAAGCCTTTTCATTGGAGCTTCTATAATGCAGATTATAAGAAGGTGCACATACCGGCACATGCTCTATGCACGAACCGCTGTTAACCGCGGATTCCGATTCAATCGCATCAATCGCCTTTACTTCTGAGATTGCCGCTAAGGAAGACGCGAGTCAGAAGACTGCCTTACACTCTATAGCGGCTTCACTATTCAGCCCTCTGCTGTCCTATATAACAAATCGCGAATAACGCATGTAAGGAACTCAGTTTCAGGAGATGTACGAGAATGTATGCTGAACCCCAAAGTTTTTGAGACGAAAAATTTAAATCCCACTTTGCTCTGCAACTGAATACAAAGTATGTCTGCATTGGTCATTCACCTGCAAGCACGATTTCAAACTTTTCTCTGACAACTGTTCTTATCCATTTTAGTTCCTCTATGTAACACAGTCACTCCTCGTTTCCTTTCCATACAGAGTGATCTTTATGATTCTTCACAGAACCATGTGCTGTTCAGTGCTAAGGAAACAGTGTAGATGCTTAAAGTACTTATAGATGTTTCCTCTACCAAATGCATCTGTATTTCCTCCTCTTACAATTCTTTCCCAAGAAACTTTTTATTGGAGCTTCCTCCATGCAAATTATAAGAAGGTGCACATACCGGCACAAGCACTATGCACGAACCGCTGTTAACCGCGGATTCCAATTCAATCGCATCAATCGCCTTTACTTCTGAGTTTGCCGCTAAGGAAGAAGCGAGTCAGAAGACTGCCGATCACTGTATAGCGGCTTCTCTATTCACCCGGCTGTCTTTCTATATTAAGGAATCGCGAAAAACACGTGAAAATGAGTCTGTTTCAGGAGCTGTATGAGAATGTATACTGGACATCAGTGTTAGTGAGAGGGAAATTTTAAATCCCACTACTTTTCTGCTACTGAATGCAAAGTATGTCTGCATCAGTCATTCACCTGCAAGCACGATTTCAAACTTTTCTCTGACAACTGTTGTTATCCATTTTAGATCCTCATTGTAACACATCACTCCTCGTTTCCCTACCATACACAGTGATCGTTTTAATTCCACACAAATCCATGTGCTGTTCAGTGCTAAGGAAACAGTGTAGATGCTTAAACTACTTATAGATGTTTCCTCTACCAAATGCATCTGTATTTCCTCCTCTTACAATTGTTTCCCAATAATCTTTTCATTTGAACCTGTAGAATGCAAATTATAAGAAGGTGCACATACCGGCACAAGCACTATGCACGAACCGCCGTTAACCGCGGATTCCGATTCAATCGCATCAATCGCCTTTACTTCTGAGATTGCCGCTAAGGAAGACGCGAGTCAGAAGACTGCCTTACACTCTATAGCGGCTTCTTATTCAACCGTCTACTGTCCTAGATAAAGATCGCGGTTAGCGCATGTAAGGGACTCAGTTTCAGGAGATGTACGAGAATGTATGCTGAACCCCAAAGTTTTTGAGACGAAAAATTTAAATCCCACTTTGCTCTGCAACTGAATGCAAAGCATGTCTGCATCGGTCATTCACCTGCAAGCACGATTTCAAACTTTTCTCTGAGAAGTGTTCTTATCCATTTTAGATCAATTATGTAACACAGTCACTCCTCGTTTCCTTACTCTACAAAGTGATCGTTTTGTTTCTCCACAGAACCATATGCTGTTTAGTGCTAAGGAAACAGTGTAGATGCTTAAACTACTTATAGATGTTTCCTCTACCAAATGCATCTGAATTTAAACCTCTTACAATTCTTTCCCAATAAACTTTTTATTGGAGCTTCCTTCATGCAAATTATTAGAAGGTGCACATAACGGCACAAGCACTATGCACGAACCGCTGTTAACCGCGGATTCCGATTCAATCGCATCAATCGCGTTTACTTCTGAGATTGCCGCTAAGGAAGACGCGAGTCAGAAGACTGCCTTACACTCTATAGCGGCTTCTTATTCAGCCCTCTACTGTCCTATATAACGATTCGCGGTTAACGCATGTAAGGGACTCAGTTTCAGGAGCTGTACGAGAACGTATGCTGAACCCCAATGTTAGTGAGATGAAAAATTTAAATCCCACTTTGCTCTGCAACTGAATACAAAGTATGTCTGCATCGGTCATTCACCTGCAAGCACGATTTCAAACTTTTCTCTGACAACTGTTGTTATACAATTTAGATCCTCTATGTTACACAGTCACTCCTCGTTTCCTTACTCTACACAGTGATCGTTTTGATTCCTCACAGAACCATATGCTGTTTAGTGCCAAGGAAACAGTGTAGATGCTTAAACTACTTATAGATGTTTCCTCTACCAAATGCATCTGAATTTCCACATCTTAAAATTCTTTCCCAATAAACTTTTTATAGGAGCTTCCTTCATGCAAATTATTAGAAGGTGCACATACCGGCACAAGCACTATGCACGAACCGCTGTTAACCGCGGATTCCGATTCAATCGCATCAATCGCCTTTACTTCTGAGATTGCCGCTAAGGAAGACGCGAGTCAGAAGACTGCCTTACACTCTATAGCGGCTTCTTATTCAGCCGTCTACTGTCCTGTATAACGATTCGCGGTTTACGCATGTAAGGGACTCAGTTTCAGGAGCTGTACGAGAACGTATGCTGAACCCCAATGTTAGTGAGACGTAAAATTTAAATCCCACTTTGCTCTGCAACTGAATACAAAGTATGTCTGCATCGGTCATTCACCTGCAAGCACGATTTCAAACTTTTCTCTGAGAAGTGTTCTTATCCATTTGAGATCCTTTATGTAACACAGTCACTCCTCGTTTCCTTTCCATACAGAGTGATCTTTATGATTCTTCACAGAACCATGTGCTGTTCAGTGCTAAGGAAACAGTGTAGATGCTTAAAGTAATTAGAGATGTTTCCTCTATCAAATGCATCTGAATTTCCACCTCTTACAATTCTTTCCCAAGAAACTTTTTATTGGAGCTTCCTCCATGCAAATTATAAGAAGGTGCACATACCGGCACAAGCACTATGCACGAACCGCTGTTAACCGCGGATTCCAATTCAATCGCATCAATCGCCTTTACTTCTGAGTTTGCCGCTAAGGAAGAAGCGAGTCAGAAGACTGCCGATCACTGTATAGCGGCTTCTCTATTCACCCGGCTGTCTTTCTATATTAAGGAATCGCGAAAAACACGTGAAAATGAGTCTGTTTCAGGAGCTGTATGAGAATGTATACTGGACATCAGTGTTAGTGAGAGGGAAATTTTAAATCCCACTACTTTTCTGCTACTGAATGCAAAGTATGTCTGCATCAGTCATTCACCTGCAAGCACGATTTCAAACTTTTCTCTGACCACTGTTCTTATCCATTTTAGTTCCTCTATGTAACACAGTCACTCCTCGTTTCCTTACTCTACCCAGTGATCGTTTTGATTCTCCACAGAACCATATGCTGTCTAGTGCTAAGGAAACAGTGTAGATGCTTAAAGTACTTATAGATGTTTCCTCTACCAAATGCATCTGTATTTCCTCCTCTTACAATTGTTTCCCAATAATCTTTTCATTTGAACCTGTAGAATGCAAATTATAAGAAGGTGCACATAACGGCACAAGCACTATGCACGAACCGCCGTTAACCGCGGATTCCGATTCAATCGCATCAATCGCCTTTACTTCAGAGATTGCCGGTAAGGAAGACGCAAGTCAGAAGACTGCCGATCATTGTTTTCGGCTTCTCTATTCAGGCGGCTGTCTTGCTATATTTCGAATCGCGACTTTCACGTGAAAGTGACTCAGTTTCAGGAGCTGTATGAGAATGTATACTGTACCCCAGTGTTAACGAGAGGGAAATTTTAAATTCCAATATACTCTGTGAATGAATGCAAAGTATGTCTGCATCGGTCATTCACCTGCAAGCACGATTTCAAACTTTTCTCTGAGAAGTGTTCTTATCCATTTGAGATCCTTTATGTAACACAGTCACTCCTCGTTTCCTTTCCATACAGAGTGATCTTTATGATTCTTCACAGAACCATGTGCTGTTCAGTGCGAAGGAAACAGTGTAGATGCTTAAAGTAATTAGAGATGTTTCCTCTATCAAATGCATCTGAATTTCCACCTCTTACAATTCTTTCCCAAGAAACTTTTTTTGGGAGCTTCCTCCATGCAAATTATAAGAAGGTGCACATACCGGCACAAGCACTATGCACGAACCGCCGTTAACCGCGGATTCCGATTCAATCGCATCAATCGCCTTTACTTCTGAGTTTGCCGCTAAGGAAGACGCGAGTCAGAAGACTGCCGATCATTGTTTTCGGCTTCTCTATTCACCCGGCTGTCTTTCTATATTAAGGAATCGCGACTTTCACGTGAAAGTGACTCAGTTTCAGGAGCTGTATTAGAATGTATACTGTACCTCAGTGTTAGCGAGAGGGAAATTTTAAATCCATCTTAACTCTGCTACTGAATGCAAAGTAATTCTGCACCGGTCATTCAACTGCAAGCACGATTTCAAACTTTTCTCTGACAAGTGTTGTTATCCATTTTAGATCCTCATTGTAACACATCACTCCTCGTTTCCCTACCATACACAGTGATCGTTTTGATTCCTCACAGAACCATGTGCTGTTTAGTGCTAAGGAAACAGTGTAGATACTTAAAGTACTTAGACCTGTTTCCTCTAACAAATGCATGTGTCATTTCAACACTTACTATTGTTTCCCAGTAAGCCTTTTCATTGGAGCTTCTATAATGCAGATTATAAGAAGGTGCACATACCGGCACATGCTCTATGCACGAACCGCTGTTAACCGCGGATTCCGATTCAATCGCATCAATCGCCTTTACTTCTGAGATTGCCGCTAAGGAAGACGCGAGTCAGAAGACTGCCTTACACTCTATAGCGGCTTCACTATTCAGCCCTCTGCTGTCCTATATAACAAATCGCGAATAACGCATGTAAGGAACTCAGTTTCAGGAGCTGTACGAGAATGTATGCTGAACCCCAAAGTTTTTGAGACGAAAAATTTAAATCCCACTTTGCTCTGCAACTGAATACAAAGTATGTCTGCATTGGTCATTCACCTGCAAGCACGATTTCAAACTTTTCTCTGAGAAGTGTTCTTATCCATTTGAGATCCTTTATGTAACACAGTCACTCCTCGTTTCCTTTCCATACAGAGTGATCTTTATGATTCTTCACAGAACCATGTGCTGTTCAGTGCTAAGGAAACAGTGTAGATGCTTAAAGTAATTAGAGATGTTTCCTCTATCAAATGCATCTGAATTTCCACCTCTTACAATTCTTTCCCAAGAAACTTTTTATTGGAGCTTCCTCCATGCAAATTATAAGAAGGTGCACATACCGGCACAAGCACTATGCACGAACCGCTGTTAACCGCGGATTCCAATTCAATCGCATCAATCGCCTTTACTTCTGAGTTTGCCGCTAAGGAAGAAGCGAGTCAGAAGACTGCCGATCACTGTATAGCTGCTTCTCTATTCACCCGGCTGTCTTTCTATATTAAGGAATCGCGAAAAACACGTGAAAATGAGTCTGTTTCAGGAGCTGTATGAGAATGTATACTGGACATCAGTGTTAGTGAGAGGGAAATTTTAAATCCCACTACTTTTCTGCTACTGAATGCAAAGTATGTCTGCATCAGTCATTCACCTGCAAGCACGATTTCAAACTTTTCTCGGACAACTGTTTTTATACATTTTAGATCCTCATTGTAACACAGTCAACCCTCGTTTCCTTACTCTACCCAGTGATCCTTTTGATTCTCCACAGAAACATATGCTGTCTAGTGCTAAGGAAACAGTGTAGATGCTTAAAGTACTTATAGATGTTTCCTCTACCAAATGAATCTGAATTTCCACCTCTTACAATTCTTTCCCAGTAAGCCTTTTCATTGGAGCTTCTATAATGCAGATTATAAGAAGGTGCACATACCGGCACAAGCACTATGCACGAACCGCTGTTAACTGCGGATTCCGATTCAATCGCATCAATCGCCTTTACTTCTGAGATTGCCGCTAAGGAAGACGCGAGTCAGAAGACTGCCTTACACTCTATAGCGGCTTCTTATTCAGCCGTCTACTGTCCTATATAAAGATCGCGGTTAGCGCATGTAAGGGACTCAGTTTCAGGAGATGTACGAGAATGTATGCTGAACCCCAAAGAATTTGAGACGAAAAATTTAAATCCCACTTTGCTCTGCAACTGAATGCAAAGCATGTCTGCATCGGTCATTCACCTGCAAGCACGATTTCAAACTTTTCTCTGAGAAGTGTTCTTATCCATTTTAGATCCATTATGTAACACAGTCACTCCTCAATTCCTTACTCTACAAAGTGATCGTTTTGTTTCTCCACAGAACCATAAGCTGTTTAGTGCTAAGGAAACAGTGTAGATGCTTAAAGTACTTATAGATGTTTCCTCTTCCAAATGCATCTGAATTTAAACCTCTTACAATTCTTTCCCAATAAACTTTTTATTGGAGCTTCCTTCATGCAAATTATAAGAAGGTGCACATACCGGCACATGCTCTATGCACGAACCGCTGTTAACCGCTGATTCCGACTCAATCGAATCAATTGCAGTTACTTCTGAGATTGCCGCTAAGGAAGACTCGAGACAGAGGACGGTCTTACACTCTATAGCGGCTTCTTATTCAGCCCTCTACTGTCCTATATAACGATTCGCGGTTAACGCATGTAAGGGACTCAGTTTCAGGAGCTGTACGAGAACGTATGCTGAACCCCAATGTTAGTGAGACGAAAAATTTAAATCCCACTTTGCTCTGCAACTGAATACAAAGTATGTCTGCATCGGTCATTCACCTGCAAGCACGATTTCAAACTTTTCTCTGAGAAGTGTTCTTATCCATTTGAGATCCTCTATGTTACACAGTCACTCCTCGTTTCCTTACTCTACACAGTGATCGTTTTGATTCCTCACAGAACCATATGCTGTTTGGTGCCAAGGAAACAGTGTAGATGCTTAAAGTAATTAGAGATGTTTCCTCTACCAAATGCATCTGAATTTCCACCTCTTACAATTCTTTCCCAGTAAGCCTTTTCATTGGAGCTTCTATAATGCAGATTATAAGAAGGTGCACATACCGGCACATGCTCTATGCACGAACCGCTGTTAACCGCGGATTCCGACTCAATCGAATCAATTGCCTTTACTTCTGAGATTGCCGCTAAGGAAGACTCGAGTCAGAGGACGGCCTTACACTCTATAGCGGCTTCTTATTCAGCCGTCTACTGTCCTATATAACGATTCGCGGTTAACGCATGTAAGGGACTCAGTTTCAGGAGCTGTACGAGAACGTATGCTGAACCCCAATGTTAGTGAGATGAAAAATTTAAATCCCACTTTGCTCTGCAACTGAATACAAAGTATGTCTGCATCGGTCATTCACCTGCAAGCACGATTTCAAACTTTTCTCTGAGAAGTGTTCTTATCCATTTTAGTTCCTCTATGTTACACAGTCACTCCTCGTTTCCTTACTCTACACAGTGATCGTTTTGATTCCTCACAGAACCATATGCTGTTTAGTGCCAAGGAAACAGTGTAGATGCTTAAAGTAATTAGAGATGTTTCCTCTACCAAATGCATCTGAATTTCCACCTCTTACAATTCTTTCCCACTAAGCCTTTTCATTGGAGCTTCTATAATGCAGATTATAAGAAGGTGCACATACCGGCACATGCTCTATGCACGAACCGCTGTTAACCGCGGATTCCGATTCAATCGCATCAATTGCCTTTACTTCTGAGATTGCCGCTAAGGAAGACGCGAGTCAGAAGACTGCCTTACACTCTATAGCGGCTTCTTATTCAGCCGTCTACTGTCCTATATAACGATTCGCGGTTTACGCATGTAAGGGACTCAGTTTCAGGAGCTGTACGAGAACGTATGCTGAACCCCAATGTTAGTGAGACGTAAAATTTAAATCCCACTTTGCTCTGCAACTGAATACAAAGTATGTCTGCATCGGTCATTCACCTGCAAGCACGATTTCAAACTTTTCTCTGACAACTGTTCTTATCCATTTTAGTTCCTCTATGTAACACAGTCACTCCTCGTTTCCTTTCCATACAGAGTGATCTTTATGATTCTTCACAGAACCATGTGCTGTTCAGTGCTAAGGAAACAGTGTAGATGCTTAAAGTACTTATAGATGTTTCCTCTACCAAATGCATCTGTATTTCCTCCTCTTACTATTGTTTCCCAATAATCTTTTCATTTGAACCTGTAGAATGCAAATTATAAGAAGGTGCACATAACGGCACAAGCACTATGCACGAACCGCTGTTAACCGCGGATTCCGATTCAATCGCATCAATCGCCTTTACTTCTGAGATTGCCGCTAAGGAAGACGCGAGTCAGAAGACTGCCGATCATTGTTTTCGGCTTCTCTATTCACCCGGCTGTCTTTCTATATTAAGGAATCGCGACTTTCACGTGAAAGTGACTCAGTTTCAGGAGCTGTATTAGAATGTATACTGTACCTCAGTGTTAGCGAGAGGGAAATTTTAAATCCATCTTAACTCTGCTACTGAATGCAAAGTAATTCTGCACCGGTCATTCAACTGCAAGCACGATTTCAAACTTTTCTCTGACAAGTGTTCTTATCCATTTTAGATCCTCATTGTAACACATCACTCCTCGTTTCCCTACCATACACAGTGATCGTTTTGATTCCTCACAGAACCATGTGCTGTTTAGTGCTAAGGAAACAGTGTAGATACTTAAAGTACTTAGACCTGTTTCCTCTAACAAATGCATGTGTCATTTCAACACTTACTATTGTTTCCCAGTAAGCCTTTTCATTGGAGCTTCTATAATGCAGATTATAAGAAGGTGCACATACCGGCACAAGCACTATGCACGAACCGCTGTTAACCGCGGATTCCAATTCAATCGCATCAATCGCCTTTACTTCTGAGATTGCCGCTAAGGAAGACGCGAGTCAGAAGACTGCCGATCATTGTTTTCGGCTTCTCTATTCACCCGGCTGTCTTTCTATATTAAGGAATCGCGACTTTCACGTGAAAGTGACTCAGTTTCAGGAGCTGTATTAGAATGTATACTGTACCCCAGTGTTAGCGAGAGGGAAATTTTAAATCCATCTTAACTCTGCTACTGAATGCAAAGTAATTCTGCATCTGTCATTCAACTGCAAGCACGATTTCAAACTTTTCTCTGACAATTGTTGTTATGCATTTTAGATCCTCATTGTAACACATCACTCCTCGTTTCCCTACCATACACAGTGATCGTTTTGATTCCTCACAGAACCATGTGCTGTTTAGTGCTAAGGAAACAGTGGAGATACTTAAAGTACTTAGACCTGTTTCCTCTAACAAATGCATGTGTCATTTCAACACTTACTATTGTTTCCCAGTAAGCCTTTTCATTGGAGCTTCTATAATGCAGATTATAAGAAGGTGCACATACAGGCACAAGCACTATGCACGAACCGCTGTTAACCGCGGATTCCGATTCAATCGCATCAATCGCCTTTACTTCTGAGATTGCCGGTAAGGAAGACGCGAGTCAGAAGACTGCCTTACACTCTATAGCGGCTTCTTATTCAGCCGTCTACTGTCCTATATAACGATTCGCGGTTAACGCATGTAAGGGACTCAGTTTCAGGAGCTGTACGAGAACGTATGCTGAACCCCAATGTTAGTGAGACGAAAAATTTAAATCCCACTTTGCTCTGCAACTGAATACAAAGTATGTCTGCATCGGTCATTCACCTGCATCACGATTTCAAACTTTTCTCTGAGAAGTGTTCTTATCCATTTGAGATCCTCTATGTTACACAGTCACTCCTCGTTTCCTTACTCTACACAGTGATCGTTTTGATTCCTCACAGAACCATGTGCTGTTTAGTGCTAAGGAAACAGTGTAGATACTTAAAGTACTTAGACCTGTTTCCTCTAACAAATGCATGTGTCATTTCAACACTTACTATTGTTTCCCAGTAAGCCTTTTCATTGGAGCTTCTATAATGCAGATTATAAGAAGGTGCACATACCGGCACATGCTCTATGCACGAACCGCTGTTAACCGCGGATTCCGATTCAATCGCATCAATCGCCTTTACTTCTGAGATTGCCGCTAAGGAAGACGCGAGTCAGAAGACTGCCTTACACTCTATAGCGGCTTCACTATTCAGCCCTCTGCTGTCCTATATAACAAATCGCGAATAACGCATGTAAGGAACTCAGTTTCAGGAGCTGTACGAGAATGTATGCTGAACCCCAAAGTTTTTGAGACGAAAAATTTAAATCCCACTTTGCTCTGCAACTGAATGCAAAGCATGTCTGCATCGGTCATTCACCTGCAAGCACGATTTCAAACTTTTCTCTGAGAAGTGTTGTTATCCATTTTAGATCCATTATGTAACACAGTCACTCCTCAATTCCTTACTCTACAAAGTGATCGTTTTGTTTCTTCACAGAACCATGTGCTGTTCAGTGCTAAGGAAACAGTGTAGATGCTTAAAGTAATTAGAGATGTTTCCTCTACCAAATGCATCTGAATTTCCACCTCTTACAATTCTTTCCCAAGAAACTTTTTATTGGAGCTTCCTCCATGCAAATTATAAGAAGGTGCACATACCGGCACAAGCACTATGCACGAACCGCTGTTAACCGCGGATTCCGATTCAATCGCATCAATCGCCTTTACTTCTGAGATTGCCGGTAAGGAAGACGCGAGTCAGAAGACTGCCTTACACTCTATAGCGGCTTCTTAGTCAGCCGTCTACTGTCCTATATAAAGATCGCGGTTAGCGCATGTAAGGGACTCAGTTTCAGGAGATGTACGAGAATGTATGCTGAACCCCAAAGTTTTTGAGACGAAAAATTTAAATCCCACTTTGCTCTGCAACTGAAAGCAAAGCATGTCTGCATCGGTCATTCACCTGCAAGCACGATTTCAAACTTTTCTCTGACAACTGTTCTTATCCATTTTAGATCCATTATGTAACACAGTCACTCCTCAATTCCTTACTCTACAAAGTGATCGTTTTGTTTCTCCACAGAACCATAAGCTGTTTAGTGCTAAGGAAACAGTGTAGATGCTTAAAGTACTTATAGATGTTTCCTCTACCAAATGCATCTGAATTTAAACCTCTTACAATTCTTTCCCAATAAACTTTTTATTGGAGCTTCCTTCATGCAAATTATAAGAAGGTGCACATACCGGCACATGCTCTATGCACGAACCTCTGTTAACCGCGGATTCCGACTCAATCGAATCAATTGCAGTTACTTCTGAGATTGCCGCTAAGGAAGACTCGAGACAGAGGACGGCCTTACACTCTATAGCGGCTTCTTATTCAGCCGTCTACTGTCCTATATAACGATTCGCGGTTAACGCATGTAAGGGACTCAGTTTCAGGAGCTGTACGAGAACGTATGCTGAACCCCAATGTTAGTGAGATGAAAAATTTAAATCCCACTTTGCTCTGCAACTGAATACAAAGTATGTCTGCATCGGTCATTCACCTGCAAGCACGATTTCAAACTTTTCTCTGAGAAGTGTTCTTATCCATTTGAGATCCTCTATGTTACACAGTCACTCCTCGTTTCCTTACTCTACACAGTGATCGTTTTGATTCCTCACAGAACCATATGCTGTTTAGTGCCTAGGAAACAGTGTAGATGCTTAAAGTAATTAGAGATGTTTCCTCTACCAAATGCATCTGAATTTCCACCTCTTACAATTCTTTCCCAGTAAGCCTTTTCATTGGAGCTTCTATAATGCAGATTATAAGAAGGTGCACATACCGGCACATGCTCTATGCACGAACCGCTGTTAACCGCGGATTCCGATTCAATCGCATCAATCGCCTTTACTTCTGAGATTGCCGCTAAGGAAGACGCGAGTCAGAAGACTGCCTTACACTCTATAGCGGCTTCTTATTCAGCCGTCTACTGTCCTATATAACGATTCGCGGTTTACGCATGTAAGGGACTCAGTTTCAGGAGCTGTACGAGAACGTATGCTGAACCCCAATGTTAGTGAGACGTAAAATTTAAATCCCACTTTGCTCTGCAACTGAATAGAAAGTATGTCTGCATCGGTCATTCACCTGCAAGCACGATTTCAAACTTTTCTCTGACAACTGTTCTTATCCATTTTAGTTCCTCTATGTAACACAGTCACTCCTCGTTTCCTTTCCATACAGAGTGATCGTTATGATTTTTCACAGAACCATGTGCTGTTCAGTGCTAAGGAAACAGTGTAGATGCTTAAAGTACTTATAGATGTTTCCTCTACCAAATGCATCTGTATTTCCTCCTCTTACAATTGTTTCCCAATAATCTTTTCATTTGAACCTGTAGAATGCAAATTATAAGAAGGTGCACATAACGGCACAAGCACTATGCACGAACCGCTGTTAACCGCGGATTCCGATTCAATCGCATCAATCGCCTTTACTTCTGAGATTGCCGCTAAGGAAGACGCGAGTCAGAAGACTGCCTTACACTCTATTGCGGCTTCTTATTCAGCCCTCTACTGTCCTATATAACGATTCGCGGTTAACGCATGTAAGGGACTCAGTTTCAGGAGCTGTACGAGAACGTATGCTGAACCCCAATGTTAGTGAGACGAAAAATTTAAATCCCACTTTGCTCTGCAACTGAATACAAAGTATGTCTGCATCGGTCATTCACCTGCAAGCACGATTTCAATCTTTTCTCTGAGAAGTGTTCTTATCCATTTGAGATCCTCTATGTTACACAGTCACTCCTCGTTTCCTTACTCTACACAGTGATCGTTTTGATTCCTCACAGAACCATGTGCTGTTCAGTGCTAAGGAAACAGTGTAGATACTTAAAGTACTTAGACCTGTTTCCTCTAACAAATGCATGTGTCATTTCAACACTTACTATTGTTTCCCAGTAAGCCTTTTCATTGGAGCTTCCTCCATGCAAATTATAAGAAGGTGCACATACCGGCACAAGCACTATGCACGAACCGCTGTTAACCGCGGATTCCGATTCAATCGCATCAATCGCCTTTACTTCTGAGATTGCCGCTAAGGAAGACGCGAGTCAGAAGACTGCCTTACACTCTATAGCGGCTTCACTATTCAGCCCTCTGCTGTCCTATATAACAAATCGCGAATAACGCATGTAAGGAACTCAGTTTCAGGAGCTGTACGAGAATGTATGCTGAACCCCAAAGTTTTTGAGACGAAAAATTTAAATCCCACTTTGCTCTGCAACTGAATACAAAGTATGTCTGCATTGGTCATTCACCTGCAAGCACGATTTCAAACTTTTCTCTGAGAAGTGTTCTTATCCATTTGAGATCCTTTATGTAACACAGTCACTCCTCGTTTCCTTTCCATACAGAGTGATCTTTATGATTCTTCACAGAACCATGTGCTGTTCAGTGCTAAGGAAACAGTGTAGATGCTTAAAGTAATTAGAGATGTTTCCTCTATCAAATGCATCTGAATTTCCACCTCTTACAATTCTTTCCCAAGAAACTTTTTATTGGAGCTTCCTCCATGCAAATTATAAGAAGGTGCACATACCGGCACAAGCACTATGCACGAACCGCTGTTAACCGCGGATTCCAATTCAATCGCATCAATCGCCTTTACTTCTGAGTTTGCCGCTAAGGAAGAAGCGAGTCAGAAGACTGCCGATCACTGTATAGCGGCTTCTCTATTCACCCGGCTGTCTTTCTATATTAAGGAATCGCGAAAAACACGTGAAAATGAGTCTGTTTCAGGAGCTGTATGAGAATGTATACTGGACATCAGTGTTAGTGAGAGGGAAATTTTAAATCCCACTACTTTTCTGCTACTGAATGCAAAGTATGTCTGCATCAGTCATTCACCTGCGAGCACGATTTCAAACTTTTCTCTGACAACTGTTGTTATACAATTTAGATCCTCATTGTAACACAGTCAACCCTCGTTTCCTTACTCTACCCAGTGATCCTTTTGATTCTCCACAGAAACATATGCTGTCTAGTGCCAAGGAAACAGTGTAGATGCTTAAACTACTTATAGATGTTTCCTCTACCAAATGCATCTGAATTTCCACCTCTTACAATTCTTTCCCAGTAAGCCTTTTCATTGGAGCTTCTATAATGCAGATTATAAGAAGGCGCACATACCGGCACAAGCACTATGCACGAACCGCTGTTAACCGCGGATTCCGATTCAATCGCATCAATCGCCTTTACTTCTGAGTTTGCCGCTAAGGAAGAAGCGAGTCAGAAGACTGCCGATCACTGTATAGCGGCTTCTCTATTCACCCGGCTGTCTTTCTATATTAAGGAATCGCGAAAAAAACGTGAAAATGAGTCTGATTCAGGAGCTGTATGAGAATGAATACTGGACATCAGTGTTAGTGAGAGGGAAATTTTAAATCCCACTACTTTTCTGCTACTGAATGCAAAGTATGTCTGCATCAGTCATTCACCTGCAAGCACGATTTCAAACTTTTCTCTGACAACTGTTGTTATCCATTTTAGATCCTCATTGTAACACATCACTCCTCGTTTCCCTACCATACACAGTGATCGTTTTAATTCCACACAAATCCATGTGCTGTTCAGTACTAAGGATACAGTGTTGATGCTTAAACTACTTATAGATGTTTCCTCTACCAAATGCATCTGTATTTCCTCCTCTTACAATTGTTTCCCAATAATCTTTTCATTTGAACCTGTAGAATGCAAATTATAAGAAGGTGCACATACCGGCACAAGCACTATGCACGAACCGCCGTTAACCGCGGATTCCGATTCAATCGCATCAATCGCCTTTACTTCTGAGATTGCCGCTAAGGAAGACGCGAGTCAGAAGACTGCCTTACACTCTATAGCGGCTTCTTATTCAGCCGTCTACTGTCCTAGATAAAGATCGCGGTTAGCGCATGTAAGGGACTCAGTTTCAGGAGATGTACGAGAATGTATGCTGAACCCCAAAGTTTTTGAGACGAAAAATTTAAATCCCACTTTGCTCTGCAACTGAATGCAAAGTATGTCTGCATCGGTCATTCACCTGCAAGCACGATTTCAAACTTTTCTCTGAGAAGTGTTCTTATCCATTTTAGATCAATTATGTAACACAGTCACTCCTCGTTTCCTTACTCTACAAAGTGATCGTTTTGTTTATCCACAGAACCATATGCTGTTTAGTGCTAAGGAAACAGTGTAGATGCTTAAAGTACTTATAGATGTTTCCTCTTCCAAATGCATCTGAATTTAAACCTCTTACAATTCTTTCCCAATAAACTTTTTATTGGAGCTTCCTTCATGCAAATTATTAGAAGGTGCACATACCGGCACATGCTCTATGCACGAACCGCTGTTAACCGCGGATTCCGATTCAATCGCATCAATCGCGTTTACTTCTGAGATTGCCGCTAAGGAAGACGCGAGTCAGAAGACTGCCTTACACTCTATAGCGGCTTCTTATTCAGCCGTCTACTGTCCTATATAACGATTCGCGGTTAACGCATGTAAGGGACTCAGTTTCAGGAGCTGTATGAGAACGTATGCTGAACCCCAATGTCAGTGAGACGAAAAATTTAAATCCCACTTTGCTCCGCAACTGAATACAAAGTATGTCTGCATCGGTCATTCACCTGCAAGCACGATTTCAATCTTTTCTCTGAGAAGTGTTCTTATTCATTTGAGATCCTCTATGTTACACAGTCACTCCTCGTTTCCTTACTCTACACAGTGATCGTTTTGATTCCTCACAGAACCATATGCTGTTTAGTGCCTAGGAAACAGTGTAGATGCTTAAAGTAATTAGAGATGTTTCCTCTACCAAATGCATCTGAATTTCCACCTCTTACAATTCTTTCCCAGTAAGCCTTTTCATTGGAGCTTCTATAATGCAGATTATAAGAAGGTGCACATACCGGCACATGCTCTATGCACGAACCGCTGTTAACCGCGGATTCCGATTCAATCGCATCAATCGCGTTTACTTCTGAGATTGCCGCTAAGGAAGACGCGAGTCAGAAGACTGCCTTACACTCTATAGCGGCTTCTTATTCAGCCGTCTACTGTCCTATATAACGATTCGCGGTTAACGCATGTAAGGGACTCAGTTTCAGGAGCTGTACGAGAACGTATGCTGAACCCACATGTTAGTGAGATGAAAAATTTAAATCCCACTTTGCTCTGCAACTGAATACAAAGTATGTCTGCATCGGTCATTCACCTGCAAGCACGATTTCAAACTTTTCTCTGAGAAGTGTTCTTATCCATTTGAGATCCTACATGTTACACAGTCACTCCTCGTTTCCTTACTCTACACAGTGATCGTTTTGATTCCTCACAGAACCATATGCTGTTTAGTGCCAAGGAAACAGTGTAGATGCTTAAACTACTTATAGATGTTTCCTCTACCAAATGCATCTGAATTTCCACCTCTTACAATTCTTTCCCAATAAACTTTTTATTGGAGCTTCCTTCATGCAAATTATTAGAAGGTGCACATACCGGCACAAGCACTATGCACGAACCGCTGTTAACCGCGGATTCCGATTCAATCGCATCAATCGCCTTTATTTCTGAGATTGCCGCTAAGGAAGACGCGAGTCAGAAGACTGCCTTACACTCTATAGCGGCTTCTTATTCAGCCGTCTACTGTCCTATATTACGATTCAAGGTTTACGCATGTAAGGGACTCAGTTTCAGGAGCTGTACGAGAACGTATGCTGAACCCCAATGTTAGTGAGACGTAAAATTTAAATCCCACTTTGCTCTGCAACTGAATACAAAGTATGTCTGCATCGGTCATTCACCTGCAAGCACGATTTCAAACTTTTCTCTGACAACTGTTCTTATCCATTTTAGTTCCTCTATGTAACACAGTCACTCCTCGTTTCCTTTCCATACAGAGTGATCTTTATGATTCTTCACAGAACCATATGCTGTTCAGTGCTAAGGAAACAGTGTAGATGCTTAAAGTACTTATAGATGTTTCCTCTACCAAATGCATCTGTATTTCCTCCTCTTACAATTGTTTCCCAATAATCTTTTCATTTGAACCTGTAGAATGCAAATTATAAGAAGGTGCACATACCGGCACATGCTCTATGCACGAACCGCTGTTAACCGCGGATTCCGATTCAATCGCATCAATCGCCTTTACTTCTGAGATTGCCGCTAAGGAAGACGCGAGTCAGAAGACTGCCGATCATTGTTTTCGGCTTCTCTATTCACCCGGCTGTCTTTCTATATTAAGGAATCGCGACTTTCACGTGAAAGTGACTCAGTTTCAGGAGCTGTATTAGAATGTATACTGTACCCCAGTGTTAGCGAGAGGGAAATTTTAAATCCATCTTAACTCTGCTACTGAATGCAAAGTAATTCTGCATCGGTCATTCAACTGCAAGCACGATTTCAAACTTTTCTCTGACAAGTGTTGTTATCCATTTTAGATCCTCATTGTAACACATCACTCCTCGTTTCCCTACCATACACAGTGATCGTTTTGATTCCTCACAGAACCATGTGCTGTTTAGTGCTAAGGAAACAGTGTAGATACTTAAAGTACTTAGACCTGTTTCCTCTAACAAATGCATGTGTCATTTCAACACTTACTATTGTTTCCCAGTAAGCCTTTTCATTGGAGCTTCTATAATGCAGATTATAAGAAGGTGCACATACAGGCACAAGCACTATGCACGAACCGCTGTTAACCGCGGATTCCGATTCAATCGCATCAATCGCCTTTACTTCTGAGATTGCCGGTAAGGAAGACGCGAGTCAGAAGACTGCCTTACACTCTATTGCGGCTTCTTATTCAGCCCTCTACTGTCCTATATAACGATTCGCGGTTAACGCATGTAAGGGACTCAGTTTCAGGAGCTGTACGAGAACGTATGCTGAACCCCAATGTTAGTGAGACGAAAAATTTAAATCCCACTTTGCTCTGCAACTGAATACAAAGTATGTCTGCATCGGTCATTCACCTGCAAGCACGATTTCAAACTTTTCTCTGAGAAGTGTTCTTATCCATTTGAGATCCTCTATGTTACACAGTCACTCCTCGTTTCCTTACTCTACACAGTGATCGTTTTGATTCCTCACAGAACCATGTGCTGTTCAGTGCTAAGGAAACAGTGTAGATACTTAAAGTACTTAGACCTGTTTCCTCTAACAAATGCATGTGTCATTTCAACACTTACTATTGTTTCCCAGTAAGCCTTTTCATTGGAGCTTCTATAATGCAGATTATAAGAAGGTGCACATACCGGCACATGCTCTATGCACGAACCGCTGTTAACCGCGGATTCCGATTCAATCGCATCAGTCGCCTTTACTTCTGAGATTGCCGCTAAGGAAGACGCGAGTCAGAAGACTGCCTTACACTCTATAGCGGCTTCACTATTCAGCCCTCTGCTGTCCTATATAACAAATCGCGAATAACGCATGTAAGGAACTCAGTTTCAGGAGCTGTACGAGAATGTATGCTGAACCCCAAAGTTTTTGAGACGAAAAATTTAAATCCCACTTTGCTCTGCAACTGAATACAAAGTATGTCTGCATTGGTCATTCACCTGCAAGCACGATTTCAAACTTTTCTCTGACAACTGTTCTTATCCATTTTAGTTCCTCTATGTAACACAGTCACTCCTCGTTTCCTTTCCATACAGAGTGATCTTTATGATTCTTCACAGAACCATGTGATGTTCAGTGCTAAGGAAACAGTGTAGATGCTTAAAGTACTTATAGATGTTTCCTCTACCAAATGCATCTGTATTTCCTCCTCTTACAATTCTTTCCCAAGAAACTTTTTATTGGAGCTTCCTCCATGCAAATTATAAGAAGGTGCACATACCGGCACAAGCACTATGCACGAACCGCTGTTAACCGCGGATTCCAATTCAATCGCATCAATCGCCTTTACTTCTGAGTTTGCCGCTAAGGAAGAAGCGAGTCAGAAGACTGCCGATCACTGTATAGCGGCTTCTCTATTCACCCGGCTGTCTTTCTATATTAAGGAATCGCGAAAAACACGTGAAAATGAGTCTGTTTCAGGAGCTGTATGAGAATGTATACTGGACATCAGTGTTAGTGAGAGGGAAATTTTAAATCCCACTACTTTTCTGCTACTGAATGCAAAGTATGTCTGCATCAGTCATTCACCTGCAAGCACGATTTCAAACTTTTCTCTGACAACTGTTGTTATCCATTTTAGATCCTCATTGTAACACATCACTCCTCGTTTCCCTACCATACACAGTGATCGTTTTAATTCCACACAAATCCATGTGCTGTTCAGTGCTAAGGAAACAGTGTAGATGCTTAAACTACTTATAGATGTTTCCTCTACCAAATGCATCTGTATTTCCTCCTCTTACAATTGTTTCCCAATAATCTTTTCATTTGAACCTGTAGAATGCAAATTATAAGAAGGTGCACATACCGGCACAAGCACTATGCACGAACCGCCGTTAACCGCGGATTCCGATTCAATCGCATCAATCGCCTTTACTTCTGAGATTGCCGCTAAGGAAGACGCGAGTCAGAAGACTGCCTTACACTCTATAGCGGCTTCTTATTCAGCCGTCTACTGTCCTAGATAAAGATCGCGGTTAGCGCATGTAAGGGACTCAGTTTCAGGAGATGTACGAGAATGTATGCTGAACCCCAAAGTTTTTGAGACGAAAAATTTAAATCCCACTTTGCTCTGCAACTGAATGCAAAGCATGTCTTCATCGGTCATTCACCTGCAAGCACGATTTCAAACTTTTCTCTGAGAAGTGTTCTTATCCATTTTAGATCAATTATGTAACACAGTCACTCCTCGTTTCCTTACTCTACAAAGTGATCGTTTTGTTTCTCCACAGAACCATATGCTGTTTAGTGCTAAGGAAACAGTGTAGATGCTTAAACTACTTATAGATGTTTCCTCTACCAAATGCATCTGAATTTAAACCTCTTACAATTCTTTCCCAATAAACTTTTTATTGGAGCTTCCTTCATGCAAATTATTAGAAGGTGCACATACAGGCACATGCTCTATGCACGAACCGCTGTTAACCGCGGATTCCGATTCAATCGCATCAATCGCGTTTACTTCTGAGATTGCCGCTAAGGAAGACGCGAGTCAGAAGACTGCCTTACACTCTATAGCGGCTTCTTATTCAGCCGTCTACTGTCCTATATAACGATTCGTTGTTAACGCATGTAAGGGACTCAGTTTCAGGAGCTGTATGAGAACGTATGCTGAACCCCAATGTCAGTGAGACGAAAAATTTAAATCCCACTTTGCTCCGCAACTGAATACAAAGTATGTCTGCATCGGTCATTCACCTGCAAGCACGATTTCAATCTTTTCTCTGAGAAGTGTTCTTATTCATTTGAGATCCTCTATGTTACACAGTCACTCCTCGTTTCCTTACTCTACACAGTGATCGTTTTGATTCTTCACAGAACCATATGCTGTTCAGTGCTAAGGAAACAGTGTAGATACTTAAAGTACTTAGACCTGTTTCCTCTAACAAATGCATGTGTCATTTCAACACTTACTATTGTTTCCCAGTAAGCCTTTTCATTGGAGCTTCTATAATGCAGATTATAAGAAGGTGCACATACCGGCACATGCTCTATGCACGAACCGCTGTTAACCGCGGATTCCGACTCAATCGCATCAATCGCGTTTACTTCTGAGATTGCCGCTAAGGAAGACTCGAGACAGAGGACGGCCTTACACTCTATAGCGGCTTCTTATTCAGCCGTTTACTGTCCTATATAACGATTCGCGGTTAACGCATGTAAGGGACTCAGTTTCAGGAGCTGTACGAGAACGTATGCTGAACCCCAATGTTAGTGAGATGAAAAATTTAAATCCTACTTTGCTCTGCAACTGAATACAAAGTATGTCTGCATCGGTCATTCACCTGCAAGCACGATTTCAAACTTTTCTCTGACAACTGTTGTTATACAATTTAGATCCTCTATGTTACACAGTCACTCCTCGTTTCCTTACTCTACACAGTGATCGTTTTGATTCCTCACAGAACCATATGCTGTTTAGTGCCAAGGAAACAGTGTAGATGCTTAAAGTAATTAGAGTTGTTTCCTCTACCAAATGCATCTGAATTTCCACCTCTTACAATTCTTTCCCAGTAAGCCTTTTCATTGGAGCTTCTATAATGCAGATTATAAGAAGGTGCACATACCGGCACATGCTCTATGCACGAACCGCTGTTAACCGCGGATTCCGATTCAATCGCATCAATCGCCTTTACTTCTGAGATTGCCGCTAAGGAAGACTCGAGACAGAGGACGGCCTTACACTCTATAGCGGCTTCTTATTCAGCCCTCTACTGTCCTATATAACGATTCGCGGTTAACGCATGTAAGGGACTCAGTTTCAGGAGCTGTACGAGAACGTATGCTGAACCCACATGTTAGTGAGATGAAAAACTTAAATCCCACTTTGCTCTGCAACTGAATACAAAGTATGTCTGCATCGGTCATTCACCTGCAAGCACGATTTCAAACTTTTCTCTGAGAAGTGTTCTTATCCATTTGAGATCCTCTATGTTACACAGTCACTCCTCGTTTCCTTACTCTACACAGTGATTGTTTTGATTCCTCACAGAACCATATGCTGTTTAGTGCCAAGGAAACAGTGTAGATGCTTAAACTACTTATAGATGTTTCCTCTACCAAATGCATCTGAATTTCCACCTCTTACAATTCTTTCCCAATAAACTTTTTATTGGAGCTTCCTTCATGCAAATTATTAGAAGGTGCACATACCGGCACAAGCACTATGCACGAACCGCTGTTAACCGCGGATTCCGATTCAATCGCATCAATCGCCTTTACTTCTGAGATTGCCGCTAAGGAAGACGCGAGTCAGAAGACTGCCTTACACTCTATAGCGGCTTCTTATTCAGCCGTCTACTGTCCTATATTACGATTCAAGGTTTACGCATGTAAGGGACTCAGTTTCAGGAGCTGTACGAGAACGTATGCTGAACCCCAATGTTAGTGAGACGTAAAATTTAAATCCCACTTTGCTCTGCAACTGAATACAAAGTATGTCTGCATCGGTCATTCACCTGCAAGCACGATTTCAAACTTTTCTCTGACAACTGTTCTTATCCATTTTAGTTCCTCTATGTAACACAGTCACTCCTCGTTTCCTTTCCATACAGAGTGATCTTTATGATTCTTCACAGAACCATATGCTGTTCAGTGCTAAGGAAACAGTGTAGATGCTTAAAGTACTTATAGATGTTTCCTCTACCAAATGCATCTGTATTTCCTCCTCTTACAATTGTTTCCCAATAATCTTTTCATTTGAACCTGTAGAATGCAAATTATAAGAAGGTGCACATACCGGCACATGCTCTATGCACGAACCGCTGTTAACCGCGGATTCCGATTCAATCGCATCAATCGCCTTTACTTCTGAGATTGCCGCTAAGGAAGACGCGAGTCAGAAGACTGCCGATCATTGTTTTCGGCTTCTCTATTCACCCGGCTGTCTTTCTATATTAAGGAATCGCGACTTTCACGTGAAAGTGACTCAGTTTCAGGAGCTGTATTAGAATGTATACTGTACCCCAGTGTTAGCGAGAGGGAAATTTTAAATCCATCTTAACTCTGCTACTGAATGCAAAGTAATTCTGCATCGGTCATTCAACTGCAAGCACGATTTCAAACTTTTCTCTGACAAGTGTTGTTATCCATTTTAGATCCTCATTGTAACACATCACTCCTCGTTTCCCTACCATACACAGTGATCGTTTTGATTCCTCACAGAACCATGTGCTGTTTAGTGCTAAGGAAACAGTGTAGATACTTAAAGTACTTAGACCTGTTTCCTCTAACAAATGCATGTGTCATTTCAACACTTACTATTGTTTCCCAGTAAGCCTTTTCATTGGAGCTTCTATAATGCAGATTATAAGAAGGTGCACATACAGGCACAAGCACTATGCACGAACCGCTGTTAACCGCGGATTCCGATTCAATCGCATCAATCGCCTTTACTTCTGAGATTGCCGGTAAGGAAGACGCGAGTCAGAAGACTGCCTTACACTCTATTGCGGCTTCTTATTCAGCCCTCTACTGTCCTATATAACGATTCGCGGTTAACGCATGTAAGGGACTCAGTTTCAGGAGCTGTACGAGAACGTATGCTGAACCCCAATGTTAGTGAGACGAAAAATTTAAATCCCACTTTGCTCTGCAACTGAATACAAAGTATGTCTGCATCGGTCATTCACCTGCAAGCACGATTTCAAACTTTTCTCTGAGAAGTGTTCTTATCCATTTGAGATCCTCTATGTTACACAGTCACTCCTCGTTTCCTTACTCTACACAGTGATCGTTTTGATTCCTCACAGAACCATGTGCTGTTCAGTGCTAAGGAAACAGTGTAGATACTTAAAGTACTTAGACCTGTTTCCTCTAACAAATGCATGTGTCATTTCAACACTTACTATTGTTTCCCAGTAAGCCTTTTCATTGGAGCTTCTATAATGCAGATTATAAGAAGGTGCACATACCGGCACATGCTCTATGCACGAACCGCTGTTAACCGCGGATTCCGATTCAATCGCATCAGTCGCCTTTACTTCTGAGATTGCCGGTAAGGAAGACGCGAGTCAGAAGACTGCCTTACACTCTATAGCGGCTTCACTATTCAGCCCTCTGCTGTCCTATATAACAAATCGCGAATAACGCATGTAAGGAACTCAGTTTCAGGAGCTGTACGAGAATGTATGCTGAACCCCAAAGTTTTTGAGACGAAAAATTTAAATCCCACTTTGCTCTGCAACTGAATACAAAGTATGTCTGCATTGGTCATTCACCTGCAAGCACGATTTCAAACTTTTCTCTGACAACTGTTCTTATCCATTTTAGTTCCTCTATGTAACACAGTCACTCCTCGTTTCCTTTCCATACAGAGTGATCTTTATGATTCTTCACAGAACCATGTGATGTTCAGTGCTAAGGAAACAGTGTAGATGCTTAAAGTACTTATAGATGTTTCCTCTACCAAATGCATCTGTATTTCCTCCTCTTACAATTCTTTCCCAAGAAACTTTTTATTGGAGCTTCCTCCATGCAAATTATAAGAAGGTGCACATACCGGCACAAGCACTATGCACGAACCGCTGTTAACCGCGGATTCCAATTCAATCGCATCAATCGCCTTTACTTCTGAGTTTGCCGCTAAGGAAGAAGCGAGTCAGAAGACTGCCGATCACTGTATAGCGGCTTCTCTATTCACCCGGCTGTCTTTCTATATTAAGGAATCGCGAAAAACACGTGAAAATGAGTCTGTTTCAGGAGCTGTATGAGAATGTATACTGGACATCAGTGTTAGTGAGAGGGAAATTTTAAATCCCACTACTTTTCTGCTACTGAATGCAAAGTATGTCTGCATCAGTCATTCACCTGCAAGCACGATTTCAAACTTTTCTCTGACAACTGTTGTTATCCATTTTAGATCCTCATTGTAACACATCACTCCTCGTTTCCCTACCATACACAGTGATCGTTTTAATTCCACACAAATCCATGTGCTGTTCAGTGCTAAGGAAACAGTGTAGATGCTTAAACTACTTATAGATGTTTCCTCTACCAAATGCATCTGTATTTCCTCCTCTTACAATTGTTTCCCAATAATCTTTTCATTTGAACCTGTAGAATGCAAATTATAAGAAGGTGCACATACCGGCACAAGCACTATGCACGAACCGCCGTTAACCGCGGATTCCGATTCAATCGCATCAATCGCCTTTACTTCTGAGATTGCCGCTAAGGAAGACGCGAGTCAGAAGACTGCCTTACACTCTATAGCGGCTTCTTATTCAGCCGTCTACTGTCCTAGATAAAGATCGCGGTTAGCGCATGTAAGGGACTCAGTTTCAGGAGATGTACGAGAATGTATGCTGAACCCCAAAGTTTTTGAGACGAAAAATTTAAATCCCACTTTGCTCTGCAACTGAATGCAAAGCATGTCTTCATCGGTCATTCACCTGCAAGCACGATTTCAAACTTTTCTCTGAGAAGTGTTCTTATCCATTTTAGATCAATTATGTAACACAGTCACTCCTCGTTTCCTTACTCTACAAAGTGATCGTTTTGTTTCTCCACAGAACCATATGCTGTTTAGTGCTAAGGAAACAGTGTAGATGCTTAAAGTACTTATAGATGTTTCCTCTACCAAATGCATCTGAATTTAAACCTCTTACAATTCTTTCCCAATAAACTTTTTATTGGAGCTTCCTTCATGCAAATTATTAGAAGGTGCACATACAGGCACATGCTCTATGCACGAACCGCTGTTAACCGCGGATTCCGATTCAATCGCATCAATCGCGTTTACTTCTGAGATTGCCGCTAAGGAAGACGCGAGTCAGAAGACTGCCTTACACTCTATAGCGGCTTCTTATTCAGCCGTCTACTGTCCTATATAACGATTCGTTGTTAACGCATGTAAGGGACTCAGTTTCAGGAGCTGTATGAGAACGTATGCTGAACCCCAATGTCAGTGAGACGAAAAATTTAAATCCCACTTTGCTCCGCAACTGAATACAAAGTATGTCTGCATCGGTCATTCACCTGCAAGCACGATTTCAATCTTTTCTCTGAGAAGTGTTCTTATTCATTTGAGATCCTCTATGTTACACAGTCACTCCTCGTTTCCTTACTCTACACAGTGATCGTTTTGATTCTTCACAGAACCATATGCTGTTCAGTGCTAAGGAAACAGTGTAGATACTTAAAGTACTTAGACCTGTTTCCTCTAACAAATGCATGTGTCATTTCAACACTTACTATTGTTTCCCAGTAAGCCTTTTCATTGGAGCTTCTATAATGCAGATTATAAGAAGGTGCACATACCGGCACATGCTCTATGCACGAACCGCTGTTAACCGCGGATTCCGACTCAATCGAATCAATTGTCTTTACTTCTGAGATTGCCGCTAAGGAAGACTCGAGACAGAGGACGGCCTTACACTCTATAGCGGCTTCTTATTCAGCCGTTTACTGTCCTATATAACGATTCGCGGTTAACGCATGTAAGGGACTCAGTTTCAGGAGCTGTACGAGAACGTATGCTGAACCCCAATGTTAGTGAGATGAAAAATTTAAATCCTACTTTGCTCTGCAACTGAATACAAAGTATGTCTGCATCGGTCATTCACCTGCAAGCACGATTTCAAACTTTTCTCTGACAACTGTTGTTATACAATTTAGATCCTCTATGTTACACAGTCACTCCTCGTTTCCTTACTCTACACAGTGATCGTTTTGATTCCTCACAGAACCATATGCTGTTTAGTGCCAAGGAAACAGTGTAGATGCTTAAAGTAATTAGAGTTGTTTCCTCTACCAAATGCATCTGAATTTCCACCTCTTACAATTCTTTCCCAGTAAGCCTTTTCATTGGAGCTTCTATAATGCAGATTATAAGAAGGTGCACATACCGGCACATGCTCTATGCACGAACCGCTGTTAACCGCGGATTCCGATTCAATCGCATCAATCGCCTTTACTTCTGAGATTGCCGCTAAGGAAGACTCGAGACAGAGGACGGCCTTACACTCTATAGCGGCTTCTTATTCAGCCCTCTACTGTCCTATATAACGATTCGCGGTTAACGCATGTAAGGGACTCAGTTTCAGGAGCTGTACGAGAACGTATGCTGAACCCACATGTTAGTGAGATGAAAAACTTAAATCCCACTTTGCTCTGCAACTGAATACAAAGTATGTCTGCATCGGTCATTCACCTGCAAGCACGATTTCAAACTTTTCTCTGAGAAGTGTTCTTATCCATTTGAGATCCTCTATGTTACACAGTCACTCCTCGTTTCCTTACTCTACACAGTGATTGTTTTGATTCCTCACAGAACCATATGCTGTTTAGTGCCAAGGAAACAGTGTAGATGCTTAAACTACTTATAGATGTTTCCTCTACCAAATGCATCTGAATTTCCACCTCTTACAATTCTTTCCCAGTAAGCCTTTTCATTGGAGCTTCTATAATGCAGATTATAAGAAGGTGCACATACCGGCACATGCTCTATGCACGAACCGCTGTTAACCGCGGATTCCGATTCAATCGCATCAATTGCCTTTACTTCTGAGATTGCCGCTAAGGAAGACTCGAGACAGAGGACGGCCTTACACTCTATAGCGGCTTCTTATTCAGCCCTCTACTGTCCTATATAACGATTCGCGGTTAACGCATGTAAGGGACTCAGTTTCAGGAGCTGTACGAGAACGTATGCTGAACCCCAATGTTAGTGAGATGAAAAATTTAAATCCCACTTTGCTCTGCAACTGAATACAAAGTATGTCTACATCGGTCATTCACCTGCAAGCACGATTTCAAACTATTCTCTGACAACTGTTGTTATACAATTTAGATCCTCTATGTTACACAGTCACTCCTCGTTTCCTTACTCTACACAGTGATCGTTTTGATTCCTCACAGAACCATATGCTGTTTAGTGCCAAGGAAACAGTGTAGATGCTTAAAGTACTTATAGATGTTTCCTCTACCAAATGCATCTGAATTTCCACATCTTAAAATTCTTTCCCAATAAACTTTTTATAGGAGCTTCCTTCATGCAAATTATTAGAAGGTGCACATACCGGCACAAGCACTATGCACGAACCGCCGTTAACCGCGGATTCCGATTCAATCGCATCAATCGCCTTTACTTCTGAGATTGCCGCTAAGGAAGACGCGAGTCAGAAGACTGCCGATCATTGTTTTCGGCTTCTCTATTCACCCGGCTGTCTTTCTATATTAAGGAATCGCGACTTTCACTTGAAAGTGACTCAGTTTCAGGAGCTGTATTAGAATGTATACTGTACCCCAGTGTTAGCGAGAGGGAAATTTTAAATCCATCTTAACTCTGCTACTGAATGCAAAGTAATTCTGCATCGGTCATTCAACTGCAAGCACGATTTCAAACTTTTCTCTGACAAGTGTTGTTATCCATTTTAGATCCTCATTGTAACACATCACTCCTCGTTTCACTACCATACACAGTGATCGTTTTGATTCCTCACAGAACCATGTGCTGTTTAGTGCTAAGGAAACAGTGTAGATACTTAAAGTACTTAGACCTGTTTCCTCTAACAAATGCATGTGTCATTTCAACACTTACTATTGTTTCCCAGTAAGCCTTTTCATTGGAGCTTCTATAATGCAGATTATAAGAAGGTGCACATACCGGCACAAGCACTATGCACGAACCGCTGTTAACCGCGGATTCCGATTCAATCGCATCAATCGCCTTTACTTCTGAGATTGCCGGTAAGGAAGACGCGAGTCAGAAGACTGCCTTACACTCTATAGCGGCTTCACTATTCAGCCCTCTGCTGTCCTATATAACAAATCGCGAATAACGCATGTAAGGAACTCAGTTTCAGGAGCTGTACGAGAATGTATGCTGAACCCCAAAGTTTTTGAGACGAAAAATTTAAATCCCACTTTGCTCTGCAACTGAATACAAAGTATGTCTGCATTGGTCATTCACCTGCAAGCACGATTTCAAACTTTTCTCTGAGAAGTGTTCTTATCCATTTGAGATCCTTTATGTAACACAGTCACTCCTCGTTTCCTTTCCATACAGAGTGATCTTTATGATTCTTCACAGAACCATGTGCTGTTCAGTGCTAAGGAAACAGTGTAGATGCTTAAAGTAATTAGAGATGTTTCCTCTATCAAATGCATCTGAATTTCCACCTCTTACAATTCTTTCCCAAGAAACTTTTTATTGGAGCTTCCTCCATGCAAATTATAAGAAGGTGCACATACCGGCACAAGCACTATGCACGAACCGCTGTTAACCGCGGATTCCAATTCAATCGCATCAATCGCCTTTACTTCTGAGTTTGCCGCTAAGGAAGAAGCGAGTCAGAAGACTGCCGATCACTGTATAGCGGCTTCTCTATTCACCCGGCTGTCTTTCTATATTAAGGAATCGCGAAAAACACGTGAAAATGAGTCTGTTTCAGGAGCTGTATGAGAATGTATACTGGACATCAGTGTTAGTGAGAGGGAAATTTTAAATCCCACTACTTTTCTGCTACTGAATGCAAAGTATGTCTGCATCAGTCATTCACCTGCAAGCACGATTTCAAACTTTTCTCTGACAACTGTTGTTATACAATTTAGATCCTCATTGTAACACAGTCAACCCTCGTTTCCTTACTCTACCCAGTGATCCTTTTGATTCTCCACAGAAACATATGCTGTCTAGTGCCAAGGAAACAGTGTAGATGCTTAAAGTACTTATAGATGTTTCCTCTACCAAATGCATCTGTATTTCCTCCTATTACAATTGTTTCCCAAAATCTTTTCATTTGAACCTGTAGAATGCAAATTATACGAACGTGCACATACCGGCACAAGCACTATGCACGAATCGCTGTTAACCGCGGATTCCGATTCAATCGCATCAATCGCCTTTACTTCTGAGATTGCCGCTAAGGAAGACGCGAGTCAGAAGACTGCCTTACACTCTATAGCGGCTTCTTATTCAGCCGTCTACTGTCCTATATAACGATTCGCGGTTAACGCATGTAAGGGACTCAGTTTCAGGAGCTGTACGAGAACGTATGCTGAACCCCAATGTCAGTGAGACGAAAAATTTAAATCCCACTTTGCTCTGCAACTGAATACAAAGTATGTCTGCATCGGTCATTCACCTGCAAGCACGATTTCAAACTTTTCTCTGAGAAGTGTTCTTATCCATTTGAGATCCTCTATGTTACACAGTCACTCCTCGTTTCCTTACTCTACACAGTGATCGTTTTGATTCCTCACAGAACCATGTGCTGTTCAGTGCTAAGGAAACAGTGTAGATACTTAAAGTACTTAGACCTGTTTCCTCTAACAAATGCATGTGTCATTTCAACACTTACTATTGTTTCCCAGTAAGCCTTTTCATTGGAGCTTCTATAATGCAGATTATAAGAAGGTGCACATACCGGCACATGCTCTATGCACGAACCGCTGTTAACCGCGGATTCCGATTCAATCGCATCAATCGCCTTTACTTCTGAGATTGCCGCTAAGGAAGACGCGAGTCAGAAGACTGCCTTACACTCTATAGCGGCTTCACTATTCAGCCCTCTGCTGTCCTATATAACAAATCGCGAATAACGCATGTAAGGAACTCAGTTTCAGGAGCTGTACGAGAATGTATGCTGAACCCCAAAGTTTTTGAGACGAAAAATTTAAATCCCACTTTGCTCTGCAACTGAATACAAAGTATGTCTGCATTGGTCATTCACCTGCAAGCACGATTTCAAACTTTTCTCTGACAACTGTTCTTATCCATTTTAGTTCCTCTATGTAACACAGTCACTCCTCGTTTCCTTTCCATACAGAGTGATCTTTATGATTCTTCACAGAACCATGTGCTGTTCAGTGCTAAGGAAACAGTGTAGATGCTTAAAGTACTTATAGATGTTTCCTCTACCAAATGCATCTGTATTTCCTCCTCTTACAATTCTTTCCCAAGAAACTTTTTATTGGAGCTTCCTCCATGCAAATTATAAGAAGGTGCACATACCGGCACATGCTCTATGCACGAACCGCTGTTAACCGCGGATTCCAATTCAATCGCATCAATCGCCTTTACTTCTGAGTTTGCCGCTAAGGAAGAAGCGAGTCAGAAGACTGCCGATCACTGTATAGCGGCTTCTCTATTCACCCGGCTGTCTTTCTATATTAAGGAATCGCGAAAAACACGTGAAAATGAGTCTGTTTCAGGAGCTGTATGAGAATGTATACTGGACATCAGTGTTAGTGAGAGGGAAATTTTAAATCCCACTACTTTTCTGCTACTGAATGCAAAGTATGTCTGCATCAGTCATTCACCTGCAAGCACGATTTCAAACTTTTCTCTGACAACTGTTGTTATCCATTTTAGATCCTCATTGTAACACATCACTCCTCGTTTCCCTACCATACACAGTGATCGTTTTAATTCCACACAAATCCATGTGCTGTTCAGTGCTAAGGAAACAGTGTAGATGCTTAAACTACTTATAGATGTTTCCTCTACCAAATGAATCTGTATTTCCTCCTCTTACAATTGTTTCCCAATAATCTTTTCATTTGAACCTGTAGAATGCAAATTATAAGAAGGTGCACATACCGGCACAAGCACTATGCACGAACCGCCGTTAACCGCGGATTCCGATTCAATCGCATCAATCGCCTTTACTTCTGAGATTGCCGCTAAGGAAGACGCGAGTCAGAAGACTGCCTTACACTCTATAGCGGCTTCTTATTCAGCCGTCTACTGTCCTAGATAAAGATCGCGGTTAGCGCATGTAAGGGACTCAGTTTCAGGAGATGTACGAGAATGTATGCTGAACCCCAAAGTTTTTGAGACGAAAAATTTAAATCCCACTTTGCTCTGCAACTGAATGCAAAGCATGTCTGCATCGGTCATTCACCTGCAAGCACGATTTCAAACTTTTCTCTGAGAAGTGTTCTTATCCATTTTAGATCAATTATGTAACACAGTCACTCCTCGTTTCCTTACTCTACAAAGTGATCGTTTTGTTTCTCCACAGAACCCTATGCTGTTTAGTGCTAAGGAAACAGTGTAGATGCTTAAAGTACTTATAGATGTTTCCTCTACCAAATGCATCTGAATTTAAACCTCTTACAATTCTTTCCCAATAAACTTTTTATTGGAGCTTCCTTCATGCAAATTATTAGAAGGTGCACATACAGGCACATGCTCTATGCACGAACCGCTGTTAACCGCGGATTCCGATTCAATCGCATCAATCGCGTTTACTTCTGAGATTGCCGCTAAGGAAGACGCGAGTCAGAAGACTGCCTTACACTCTATAGCGGCTTCTTATTCAGCCGTCTACTGTCCTATATAACGATTCGTTGTTAACGCATGTAAGGGACTCAGTTTCAGGAGCTGTATGAGAACGTATGCTGAACCCCAATGTCAGTGAGACGAAAAATTTAAATCCCACTTTGCTCCGCAACTGAATACAAAGTATGTCTGCATCGGTCATTCACCTGCAAGCACGATTTCAATCTTTTCTCTGAGAAGTGTTCTTATTCATTTGAGATCCTCTATGTTACACAGTCACTCCTCGTTTCCTTACTCTACACAGTGATCGTTTTGATTCTTCACAGAACCATATGCTGTTCAGTGCTAAGGAAACAGTGTAGATACTTAAAGTACTTAGACCTGTTTCCTCTAAAAAATGCATGTGTCATTTCAACACTTACTATTGTTTCCCAGTAAGCCTTTTCATTGGAGCTTCTATAATGCAGATTATAAGAAGGTGCACATACCGGCACATGCTCTATGCACGAACCGCTGTTAACCGCGGATTCCGACTCAATCGAATCAATTGCCTTTACTTCTGAGATTGCCGCTAAGGAAGACTCGAGACAGAGGACGGCCTTACACTCTATAGCGGCTTCTTATTCAGCCGTCTACTGTCCTATATAACGATTCGCGGTTAACGCATGTAAGGGACTCAGTTTCAGGAGCTGTACGAGAACGTATGCTGAACCCCAATGTTAGTGAGATGAAAAATTTAAATCCTACTTTGCTCTGCAACTGAATACAAAGTATGTCTGCATCGGTCATTCACCTGCAAGCACGATTTCAAACTTTTCTCTGAGAAGTGTTCTTATCCATTTGAGATCCTCTATGTTACACAGTCACTCCTCGTTTCCTTACTCTACACAGTGATCATTTTGATTCCTCACAGAACCATATGCTGTTTAGTGCCAAGGAAACAGTGTAGATGCTTAAAGTAATTAGAGTTGTTTCCTCTACCAAATGCATCTGAATTTCCACCTCTTACAATTCTTTCCCAGTAAGCCTTTTCATTGGAGCTTCTATAATGCAGATTATAAGAAGGTGCACATACCGGCACATGCTCTATGCACGAACCGCTGTTAACCGCGGATTCCGATTCAATCGAATCAATTGCCTTTACTTCTGAGATTGCCGCTAAGGAAGACTCGAGACAGAGGACGGCCTTACACTCTATAGCGGCTTCTTATTCAGCCCTCTACTGTCCTATATAACGATTCGCGGTTAACGCATGTAAGGGACTCAGTTTCAGGAGCTGTACGAGAACGTATGCTGAACCCACATGTTAGTGAGATGAAAAATTTAAATCCCACTTTGCTCTGCAACTAAATACAAAGTATGTCTGCATCGGTCATTCACCTGCAAGCACGATTTCAAACTTTTCTCTGAGAAGTGTTCTTATCCATTTGAGATCCTCTATGTTACACAGTCACTCCTCGTTTCCTTACTCTACACAGTGATTGTTTTGATTCCTCACAGAACCATATGCTGTTTAGTGCCAAGGAAACAGTGTAGATGCTTAAACTACTTATAGATGTTTCCTCTACCAAATGCATCTGAATTTCCACCTCTTACAATTCTTTCCCAGTAAGCCTTTTCATTGGAGCTTCTATAATGCAGATTATAAGAAGGTGCACATACCGGCACATGCTCTATGCACGAACCGCTGTTAACCGCGGATTCCGATTCAATCGAATCAATTGCCTTTACTTCTGAGATTGCCGCTAAGGAAGACTCGAGACAGAGGACGGCCTTACACTCTATAGCGGCTTCTTATTCAGCCCTCTACTGTCCTATATAACGATTCGCGGTTAACGCATGTAAGGGACTCAGTTTCAGGAGCTGTACGAGAATGTATGCTGAACCCCAATGTTAGTGAGATGAAAAATTTAAATCCCACTTTGCTCTGCAACTGAATACAAAGTATGTCTGCATCGGTCATTCACCTGCAAGCACGATTTCAAACTTTTCTCTGACAACTGTTGTTATACAATTTAGATCCTCTATGTTACACAGTCACTCCTCGTTTCCTTACTCTACACAGTGATCGTTTTGATTCCTCACAGAACCATATGCTGTTTAGTGCCAAGGAAACAGTGTAGATGCTTAAACTACTTATAGATGTTTCCTCTACCAAATGCATCTGAATTTCCACATCTTAAAATTCTTTCCCAATAAACTTTTTATAGGAGCTTCCTTCATGCAAATTATTAGAAGGTGCACATACCGGCACAAGCACTATGCACGAACCGCTGTTAACCGCGGATTCCGATTCAATCGCATCAATCGCCTTTACTTCTGAGATTGCCGCTAAGGAAGACGCGAGTCAGAAGACTGCCTTACACTCTATAGCGGCTTCTTATTCAGCCGTCTACTGTCCTATATAACGATTCGCGGTTTACGCATGTAAGGGACTCAGTTTCAGGAGCTGTACGAGAACGTATGCTGAACCCACATGTTAGTGAGATGAAAAATTTAAATCCCACTTTGCTCTGCAACTGAATACAAAGTATGTCTGCATCGGTCATTCACCTGCAAGCACGATTTCAAACTTTTCTCTGACAACTGTTCTTATCCATTTTAGATCAATTATGTAACACAGTCACTCCTCGTTTCCTTACTCTACAAAGTGATCGTTTTGTTTCTCCACAGAACCCTATGCTGTTTAGTGCTAAGGAAACAGTGTAGATGCTTAAAGTACTTATAGATGTTTCCTCTACCAAATGCATCTGAATTTCCACCTCTTACAATTGTTTCCCAATAATCTTTTCATTTGAACCTGTAGAATGCAAATTATAAGAAGGTGCACATACCGGCACAAGCACTATGCACGAACCGCCGTTAACCGCGGATTCCGATTCAATCGCATCAATCGCCTTTACTTCTGAGATTGCCGCTAAGGAAGACGCGAGTCAGAAGACTGCCGATCATTGTTTTCGGCTTCTCTATTCACCCGGCTGTCTTTCTATATTAAGGAATCGCGACTTTCACGTGAAAGTGACTCAGTTTCAGGAGCTGTATTAGAATGTATACTGTACCCCAGTGTTAGCGAGAGGGAAATTTTAAATCCATCTTAACTCTGCTACTGAATGCAAAGTAATTCTGCATCGGTCATTCAACTGCAAGCACGATTTCAAACTTTTCTCTGACAAGTGTTGTTATCCATTTTAGATCCTCATTGTAACACATCACTCCTCGTTTCACTACCATACACAGTGATCGTTTTGATTCCTCACAGAACCATGTGCTGTTTAGTGCTAAGGAAACAGTGTAGATACTTAAAGTACTTAGACCTGTTTCCTCTAACAAATGCATGTGTCATTTCAACACTTACTATTGTTTCCCAGTAAGCCTTTTCATTGGAGCTTCTATAATGCAGATTATAAGAAGGTGCACATACCGGCACATGCTCTATGCACGAACCGCTGTTAACCGCGGATTCCGATTCAATCGCATCAATCGCCTTTACTTCTGAGATTGCCGGTAAGGAAGACGCGAGTCAGAAGACTGCCTTACACTCTATAGCGGCTTCACTATTCAGCCCTCTGCTGTCCTATATAACAAATCGCGAATAACGCATGTAAGGAACTCAGTTTCAGGAGCTGTACGAGAATGTATGCTGAACCCCAAAGTTTTTGAGACGAAAAATTTAAATCCCACTTTGCTCTGCAACTGAATACAAAGTATGTCTGCATTGGTCATTCACCTGCAAGCACGATTTCAAACTTTTCTCTGAGAAGTGTTCTTATCCATTTGAGATCCTTTATGTAACACAGTCACTCCTCGTTTCCTTTCCATACAGAGTGATCTTTATGATTCTTCACAGAACCATGTGCTGTTCAGTGCTAAGGAAACAGTGTAGATGCTTAAAGTAATTAGAGATGTTTCCTCTATCAAATGCATCTGAATTTCCACCTCTTACAATTCTTTCCCAAGAAACTTTTTATTGGAGCTTCCTCCATGCAAATTATAAGAAGGTGCACATACCGGCACAAGCACTATGCACGAACCGCTGTTAACCGCGGATTCCAATTCAATCGCATCAATCGCCTTTACTTCTGAGTTTGCCGCTAAGGAAGAAGCGAGTCAGAAGACTGCCGATCACTGTATAGCGGCTTCTCTATTCACCCGGCTGTCTTTCTATATTAAGGAATCGCGAAAAACACGTGAAAATGAGTCTGTTTCAGGAGCTGTATGAGAATGTATACTGGACATCAGTGTTAGTGAGAGGGAAATTTTAAATCCCACTACTTTTCTGCTACTGAATGCAAAGTATGTCTGCATCAGTCATTCACCTGCAAGCACGATTTCAAACTTTTCTCTGACAACTGTTGTTATACAATTTAGATCCTCATTGTAACACAGTCAACCCTCGTTTCCTTACTCTACCCAGTGATCCTTTTGATTCTCCACAGAAACATATGCTGTCTAGTGCCAAGGAAACAGTGTAGATGCTTAAAGTACTTATAGATGTTTCCTCTACCAAATGCATCTGTATTTCCTCCTCTTACAATTGTTTCCCAAAATCTTTTCATTTGAACCTGTAGAATGCAAATTATACGAACGTGCACATACCGGCACAAGCACTATGCACGAACCGCTGTTAACCGCGGATTCCGATTCAATCGCATCAATCGCCTTTACTTCTGAGATTGCCGCTAAGGAAGACGCGAGTCAGAAGACTGCCTTACACTCTATAGCGGCTTCTTATTCAGCCGTCTACTGTCCTATATAACGATTCGCGGTTAACGCATGTAAGGGACTCAGTTTCAGGAGCTGTACGAGAACGTATGCTGAACCCCAATGTTAGTGAGACGAAAAATTTAAATCCCACTTTGCTCTGCAACTGAATACAAAGTATGTCTGCATCGGTCATTCACCTGCAAGCACGATTTCAATCTTTTCTCTGAGAAGTGTTCTTATCCATTTGAGATCCTCTATGTTACACAGTCACTCCTCGTTTCCTTACTCTACACAGTGATCGTTTTGATTCCTCACAGAACCATGTGCTGTTCAGTGCTAAGGAAACAGTGTAGATACTTAAAGTACTTAGACCTGTTTCCTCTAACAAATGCATGTGTCATTTCAACACTTACTATTGTTTCCCAGTAAGCCTTTTCATTGGAGCTTCTATAATGCAGATTATAAGAAGGTGCACATACCGGCACATGCTCTATGCACGAACCGCTGTTAACCGCGGATTCCGATTCAATCGCATCAATCGCCTTTACTTCTGAGATTGCCGCTAAGGAAGACGCGAGTCAGAAGACTGCCTTACACTCTATAGCGGCTTCACTATTCAGCCCTCTGCTGTCCTATATAACAAATCGCGAATAACGCATGTAAGGAACTCAGTTTCAGGAGATGTACGAGAATGTATGCTGAACCCCAAAGTTTTTGAGACGAAAAATTTAAATCCCACTTTGCTCTGCAACTGAATACAAAGTATGTCTGCATTGGTCATTCACCTGCAAGCACGATTTCAAACTTTTCTCTGACAACTGTTCTTATCCATTTTAGTTCCTCTATGTAACACAGTCACTCCTCGTTTCCTTTCCATACAGAGTGATCTTTATGATTCTTCACAGAACCATGTGCTGTTCAGTGCTAAGGAAACAGTGTAGATGCTTAAAGTACTTATAGATGTTTCCTCTACCAAATGCATCTGTATTTCCTCCTCTTACAATTCTTTCCCAAGAAACTTTTTATTGGAGCTTCCTCCATGCAAATTATAAGAAGGTGCACATACCGGCACATGCTCTATGCACGAACCGCTGTTAACCGCGGATTCCAATTCAATCGCATCAATCGCCTTTACTTCTGAGTTTGCCGCTAAGGAAGAAGCGAGTCAGAAGACTGCCGATCACTGTATAGCGGCTTCTCTATTCACCCGGCTGTCTTTCTATATTAAGGAATCGCGAAAAACACGTGAAAATGAGTCTGTTTCAGGAGCTGTATGAGAATGTATACTGGACATCAGTGTTAGTGAGAGGGAAATTTTAAATCCCACTACTTTTCTGCTACTGAATGCAAAGTATGTCTGCATCAGTCATTCACCTGCAAGCACGATTTCAAACTTTTCTCTGACAACTTTTGTTATCCATTTTAGATCCTCATTGTAACACATCACTCCTCGTTTCCCTACCATACACAGTGATCGTTTTAATTCCACACAAATCCATGTGCTGTTCAGTGCTAAGGAAACAGTGTAGATGCTTAAACTACTTATAGATGTTTCCTCTACCAAATGCATCTGTATTTCCTCCTCTTACAATTGTTTCCCAATAATCTTTTCATTTGAACCTGTAGAATGCAAATTATAAGAAGGTGCACATACCGGCACAAGCACTATGCACGAACCGCCGTTAACCGCGGATTCCGATTCAATCGCATCAATCGCCTTTACTTCTGAGATTGCCGCTAAGGAAGACGCGAGTCAGAAGACTGCCTTACACTCTATAGCGGCTTCTTATTCAGCCGTCTACTGTCCTAGATAAAGATCGCGGTTAGCGCATGTAAGGGACTCAGTTTCAGGAGATGTACGAGAATGTATGCTGAACCCCAAAGTTTTTGAGACGAAAAATTTAAATCCCACTTTGCTCTGCAACTGAATGCAAAGCATGTCTGCATCGGTCATTCACCTGCAAGCACGATTTCAAACTTTTCTCTGAGAAGTGTTCTTATCCATTTTAGATCAATTATGTAACACAGTCACTCCTCGTTTCCTTACTCTACAAAGTGATCGTTTTGTTTCTCCACAGAACCCTATGCTGTTTAGTGCTAAGGAAACAGTGTAGATGCTTAAAGTACTTATAGATGTTTCCTCTACCAAATGCATCTGAATTTAAACCTCTTACAATTCTTTCCCAATAAACTTTTTATTGGAGCTTCCTTCATGCAAATTATTAGAAGGTGCACATACAGGCACATGCTCTATGCACGAACCGCTGTTAACCGCGGATTCCGATTCAATCGCATCAATCGCGTTTACTTCTGAGATTGCCGCTAAGGAAGACGCGAGTCAGAAGACTGCCTTACACTCTATAGCGGCTTCTTATTCAGCCGTCTACTGTCCTATATAACGATTCGTTGTTAACGCATGTAAGGGACTCAGTTTCAGGAGCTGTATGAGAACGTATGCTGAACCCCAATGTCAGTGAGACGAAAAATTTAAATCCCACTTTGCTCCGCAACTGAATACAAAGTATGTCTGCATCGGTCATTCACCTGCAAGCACGATTTCAATCTTTTCTCTGAGAAGTGTTCTTATTCATTTGAGATCCTCTATGTTACACAGTCACTCCTCGTTTCCTTACTCTACACAGTGATCGTTTTGATTCTTCACAGAACCATATGCTGTTCAGTGCTAAGGAAACAGTGTAGATACTTAAAGTACTTAGACCTGTTTCCTCTAAAAAATGCATGTGTCATTTCAACACTTACTATTGTTTCCCAGTAAGCCTTTTCATTGGAGCTTCTATAATGCAGATTATAAGAAGGTGCACATACCGGCACATGCTCTATACACGAACCGCTGTTAACCGCGGATTCCGACTCAATCGAATCAATTGCCTTTACTTCTGAGATTGCCGCTAAGGAAGACTCGAGACAGAGGACGGCCTTACACTCTATAGCGGCTTCTTATTCAGCCGTCTACTGTCCTATATAACGATTCGCGGTTAACGCATGTAAGGGACTCAGTTTCAGGAGCTGTACGAGAACGTATGCTGAACCCCAATGTTAGTGAGATGAAAAATTTAAATCCTACTTTGCTCTGCAACTGAATACAAAGTATGTCTGCATCGGTCATTCACCTGCAAGCACGATTTCAAACTTTTCTCTGAGAAGTGTTCTTATCCATTTGAGATCCTCTATGTTACACAGTCACTCCTCGTTTCCTTACTCTACACAGTGATCATTTTGATTCCTCACAGAACCATATGCTGTTTAGTGCCAAGGAAACAGTGTAGATGCTTAAAGTAATTAGAGTTGTTTCCTCTACCAAATGCATCTGAATTTCCACCTCTTACAATTCTTTCCCAGTAAGCCTTTTCATTGGAGCTTCTATAATGCAGATTATAAGAAGGTGCACATACCGGCACATGCTCTATGCACGAACCGCTGTTAACCGCGGATTCCGATTCAATCGAATCAATTGCCTTTACTTCTGAGATTGCCGCTAAGGAAGACTCGAGACAGAGGACGGCCTTACACTCTATAGCGGCTTCTTATTCAGCCCTCTACTGTCCTATATAACGATTCGCGGTTAACGCATGTAAGGGACTCAGTTTCAGGAGCTGTACGAGAACGTATGCTGAACCCACATGTTAGTGAGATGAAAAATTTAAATCCCACTTTGCTCTGCAACTAAATACAAAGTATGTCTGCATCGGTCATTCACCTGCAAGCACGATTTCAAACTTTTCTCTGAGAAGTGTTCTTATCCATTTGAGATCCTCTATGTTACACAGTCACTCCTCGTTTCCTTACTCTACACAGTGATTGTTTTGATTCCTCACAGAACCATATGCTGTTTAGTGCCAAGGAAACAGTGTAGATGCTTAAACTACTTATAGATGTTTCCTCTACCAAATGCATCTGAATTTCCACCTCTTACAATTCTTTCCCAGTAAGCCTTTTCATTGGAGCTTCTATAATGCAGATTATAAGAAGGTGCACATACCGGCACATGCTCTATGCACGAACCGCTGTTAACCGCGGATTCCGATTCAATCGAATCAATTGCCTTTACTTCTGAGATTGCCGCTAAGGAAGACTCGAGACAGAGGACGGCCTTACACTCTATAGCGGCTTCTTATTCAGCCCTCTACTGTCCTATATAACGATTCGCGGTTAACGCATGTAAGGGACTCAGTTTCAGGAGCTGTACGAGAATGTATGCTGAACCCCAATGTTAGTGAGATGAAAAATTTAAATCCCACTTTGCTCTGCAACTGAATACAAAGTATGTCTGCATCGGTCATTCACCTGCAAGCACGATTTCAAACTTTTCTCTGACAACTGTTGTTATACAATTTAGATCCTCTATGTTACACAGTCACTCCTCGTTTCCTTACTCTACACAGTGATCGTTTTGATTCCTCACAGAACCATATGCTGTTTAGTGCCAAGGAAACAGTGTAGATGCTTAAACTACTTATAGATGTTTCCTCTACCAAATGCATCTGAATTTCCACATCTTAAAATTCTTTCCCAATAAACTTTTTATAGGAGCTTCCTTCATGCAAATTATTAGAAGGTGCACATACCGGCACAAGCACTATGCACGAACCGCTGTTAACCGCGGATTCCGATTCAATCGCATCAATCGCCTTTACTTCTGAGATTGCCGCTAAGGAAGACGCGAGTCAGAAGACTGCCTTACACTCTATAGCGGCTTCTTATTCAGCCGTCTACTGTCCTGTATAACGATTCGCGGTTTACGCATGTAAGGGACTCAGTTTCAGGAGCTGTACGAGAACGTATGCTGAACCCCAATGTTAGTGAGACGTAAAATTTAAAACCCACTTTGCTCTGCAACTGAATACAAAGTATGTCTGCATCGGTCATTCACCTGCAAGCACGATTTCAAACTTTTCTCTGACAACTGTTCTTATCCATTTTAGTTCCTCTATGTAACACAGTCACTCCTCGTTTCCTTACTCTACACAGTGATCGTTTTGATTCCTCACAGAACCATATGCTGTTTAGTGCCAAGGAAACAGTGTAGATGCTTAAAGTAATTAGAGTTGTTTCCTCTACCAAATGCATCTGAATTTCCACCTCTTACAATTCTTTCCCAGTAAGCCTTTTCATTGGAGCTTCTATAATGCAGATTATAAGAAGGTGCACATACCGGCACATGCTCTATGCACGAACCGCTGTTAACCGCGGATTCCGATTCAATCGCATCAATCGCCTTTATTTCTGAGATTGCCGCTAAGGAAGACTCGAGACAGAGGACGGCCTTACACTCTATAGCGGCTTCTTATTCAGCCCTCTACTGTCCTATATAACGATTCGCGGTTAACGCATGTAAGGGACTCAGTTTCAGGAGCTGTACGAGAACGTATGCTGAACCCACATGTTAGTGAGATGAAAAACTTAAATCCCACTTTGCTCTGCAACTGAATACAAAGTATGTCTGCATCGGTCATTCACCTGCAAGCACGATTTCAAACTTTTCTCTGAGAAGTGTTCTTATCCATTTGAGATCCTCTATGTTACACAGTCACTCCTCGTTTCCTTACTCTACACAGTGATTGTTTTGATTCCTCACAGAACCATATGCTGTTTAGTGCCAAGGAAACAGTGTAGATGCTTAAACTACTTATAGATGTTTCCTCTACCAAATGCATCTGAATTTCCACCTCTTACAATTCTTTCCCAGTAAGCCTTTTCATTGGAGCTTCTATAATGCAGATTATAAGAAGGTGCACATACCGGCACATGCTCTATGCACGAACCGCTGTTAACCGCGGATTCCGATTCAATCGAATCAATTGCCTTTACTTCTGAGATTGCCGCTAAGGAAGACTCGAGACAGAGGACGGCCTTACACTCTATAGCGGCTTCTTATTCAGCCCTCTACTGTCCTATATAACGATTCGCGGTTAACGCATGTAAGGGACTCAGTTTCAGGAGCTGTACGAGAACGTATGCTGAACCCCAATGTTAGTGAGATGAAAAATTTAAATCCCACTTTGCTCTGCAACTGAATACAAAGTATGTCTGCATCGGTCATTCACCTGCAAGCACGATTTCAAACTATTCTCTGACAACTGTTGTTATACAATTTAGATCCTCTATGTTACACAGTCACTCCTCGTTTCCTTACTCTACACAGTGATCGTTTTGATTCCTCACAGAACCATATGCTGTTTAGTGCCAAGGAAACAGTGTAGATGCTTAAAGTACTTATAGATATTTCCTCTACCAAATGCATCTGAATTTCCACATCTTAAAATTCTTTCCCAATAAACTTTTTATAGGAGCTTCCTTCATGCAAATTATTAGAAGGTGCACATACCGGCACAAGCACTATGCACGAACCGCCGTTAACCGCGGATTCCGATTCAATCGCATCAATCGCCTTTACTTCTGAGATTGCCGCTAAGGAAGACGCGAGTCAGAAGACTGCCGATCATTGTTTTCGGCTTCTCTATTCACCCGGCTGTCTTTCTATATTAAGGAATCGCGACTTTCACTTGAAAGTGACTCAGTTTCAGGAGCTGTATTAGAATGTATACTGTACCCCAGTGTTAGCGAGAGGGAAATTTTAAATCCATCTTAACTCTGCTACTGAATGCAAAGTAATTCTGCATCGGTCATTCAACTGCAAGCACGATTTCAAACTTTTCTCTGACAAGTGTTGTTATCCATTTTAGATCCTCATTGTAACACATCACTCCTCGTTTCACTACCATACACAGTGATCGTTTTGATTCCTCACAGAACCATGTGCTGTTTAGTGCTAAGGAAACAGTGTAGATACTTAAAGTACTTAGACCTGTTTCCTCTAACAAATGCATGTGTCATTTCAACACTTACTATTGTTTCCCAGTAAGCCTTTTCATTGGAGCTTCTATAATGCAGATTATAAGAAGGTGCACATACCGGCACAAGCACTATGCACGAACCGCTGTTAACCGCGGATTCCGATTCAATCGCATCAATCGCCTTTACTTCTGAGATTGCCGGTAAGGAAGACGCGAGTCAGAACACTGCCTTACACTCTATAGCGGCTTCACTATTCAGCCCTCTGCTGTCCTATATAACAAATCGCGAATAACGCATGTAAGGAACTCAGTTTCAGGAGCTGTACGAGAATGTATGCTGAACCCCAAAGTTTTTGAGACGAAAAATTTAAATCCCACTTTGCTCTGCAACTGAATACAAAGTATGTCTGCATTGGTCATTCACCTGCAAGCACGATTTCAAACTTTTCTCTGAGAAGTGTTCTTATCCATTTGAGATCCTTTATGTAACACAGTCACTCCTCGTTTCCTTTCCATACAGAGTGATCTTTATGATTCTTCACAGAACCATGTGCTGTTCAGTGCTAAGGAAACAGTGTAGATGCTTAAAGTAATTAGAGATGTTTCCTCTATCAAATGCATCTGAATTTCCACCTCTTACAATTCTTTCCCAAGAAACTTTTTATTGGAGCTTCCTCCATGCAAATTATAAGAAGGTGCACATACCGGCACAAGCACTATGCACGAACCGCTGTTAACCGCGGATTCCAATTCAATCGCATCAATCGCCTTTACTTCTGAGTTTGCCGCTAAGGAAGAAGCGAGTCAGAAGACTGCCGATCACTGTATAGCGGCTTCTCTATTCACCCGGCTGTCTTTCTATATTAAGGAATCGCGAAAAACACGTGAAAATGAGTCTGTTTCAGGAGCTGTATGAGAATGTATACTGGACATCAGTGTTAGTGAGAGGGAAATTTTAAATCCCACTACTTTTCTGCTACTGAATGCAAAGTATGTCTGCATCAGTCATTCACCTGCAAGCACGATTTCAAACTTTTCTCTGACAACTGTTGTTATACAATTTAGATCCTCATTGTAACACAGTCAACCCTCGTTTCCTTACTCTACCCAGTGATCCTTTTGATTCTCCACAGAAACATATGCTGTCTAGTGCCAAGGAAACAGTGTAGATGCTTAAAGTACTTATAGATGTTTCCTCTACCAAATGCATCTGTATTTCCTCCTATTACAATTGTTTCCCAAAATCTTTTCATTTGAACCTGTAGAATGCAAATTATACGAACGTGCACATACCGGCACAAGCACTATGCACGAATCGCTGTTAACCGCGGATTCCGATTCAATCGCATCAATCGCCTTTACTTCTGAGATTGCCGCTAAGGAAGACGCGAGTCAGAAGACTGCCTTACACTCTATAGCGGCTTCTTATTCAGCCGTCTACTGTCCTATATAACGATTCGCGGTTAACGCATGTAAGGGACTCAGTTTCAGGAGCTGTACGAGAACGTATGCTGAACCCCAATGTCAGTGAGACGAAAAATTTAAATCCCACTTTGCTCTGCAACTGAATACAAAGTATGTCTGCATCGGTCATTCACCTGCAAGCACGATTTCAAACTTTTCTCTGAGAAGTGTTCTTATCCATTTGAGATCCTCTATGTTACACAGTCACTCCTCGTTTCCTTACTCTACACAGTGATCGTTTTGATTCCTCACAGAACCATGTGCTGTTCAGTGCTAAGGAAACAGTGTAGATACTTAAAGTACTTAGACCTGTTTCCTCTAACAAATGCATGTGTCATTTCAACACTTACTATTGTTTCCCAGTAAGCCTTTTCATTGGAGCTTCTATAATGCAGATTATAAGAAGGTGCACATACCGGCACATGCTCTATGCACGAACCGCTGTTAACCGCGGATTCCGATTCAATCGCATCAATCGCCTTTACTTCTGAGATTGCCGCTAAGGAAGACGCGAGTCAGAAGACTGCCTTACACTCTATAGCGGCTTCACTATTCAGCCCTCTGCTGTCCTATATAACAAATCGCGAATAACGCATGTAAGGAACTCAGTTTCAGGAGCTGTACGAGAATGTATGCTGAACCCCAAAGTTTTTGAGACGAAAAATTTAAATCCCACTTTGCTCTGCAACTGAATACAAAGTATGTCTGCATTGGTCATTCACCTGCAAGCACGATTTCAAACTTTTCTCTGACAACTGTTCTTATCCATTTTAGTTCCTCTATGTAACACAGTCACTCCTCGTTTCCTTTCCATACAGAGTGATCTTTATGATTCTTCACAGAACCATGTGCTGTTCAGTGCTAAGGAAACAGTGTAGATGCTTAAACTACTTATAGATGTTTCCTCTACCAAATGCATCTGTATTTCCTCCTCTTACAATTCTTTCCCAAGAAACTTTTTATTGGAGCTTCCTCCATGCAAATTATAAGAAGGTGCACATACCGGCACATGCTCTATGCACGAACCGCTGTTAACCGCGGATTCCAATTCAATCGCATCAATCGCCTTTACTTCTGAGTTTGCCGCTAAGGAAGAAGCGAGTCAGAAGACTGCCGATCACTGTATAGCGGCTTCTCTATTCACCCGGCTGTCTTTCTATATTAAGGAATCGCGAAAAACACGTGAAAATGAGTCTGTTTCAGGAGCTGTATGAGAATGTATACTGGACATCAGTGTTAGTGAGAGGGAAATTTTAAATCCCACTACTTTTCTGCTACTGAATGCAAAGTATGTCTGCATCAGTCATTCACCTGCAAGCACGATTTCAAACTTTTCTCTGACAACTGTTGTTATCCATTTTAGATCCTCATTGTAACACATCACTCCTCGTTTCCCTACCATACACAGTGATCGTTTTAATTCCACACAAATCCATGTGCTGTTCAGTGCTAAGGAAACAGTGTAGATGCTTAAACTACTTATAGATGTTTCCTCTACCAAATGAATCTGTATTTCCTCCTCTTACAATTGTTTCCCAATAATCTTTTCATTTGAACCTGTAGAATGCAAATTATAAGAAGGTGCACATACCGGCACAAGCACTATGCACGAACCGCCGTTAACCGCGGATTCCGATTCAATCGCATCAATCGCCTTTACTTCTGAGATTGCCGCTAAGGAAGACGCGAGTCAGAAGACTGCCTTACACTCTATAGCGGCTTCTTATTCAGCCGTCTACTGTCCTAGATAAAGATCGCGGTTAGCGCATGTAAGGGACTCAGTTTCAGGAGATGTACGAGAATGTATGCTGAACCCCAAAGTTTTTGAGACGAAAAATTTAAATCCCACTTTGCTCTGCAACTGAATGCAAAGCATGTCTGCATTGGTCATTCACCTGCAAGCACGATTTCAAACTTTTCTCTGAGAAGTGTTCTTATCCATTTTAGATCAATTATGTAACACAGTCACTCCTCGTTTCCTTACTCTACAAAGTGATCGTTTTGTTTCTCCACAGAACCCTATGCTGTTTAGTGCCAAGGAAACAGTGTAGATGCTTAAAGTACTTATAGATGTTTCCTCTACCAAATGCATCTGAATTTAAACCTCTTACAATTCTTTCCCAATAAACTTTTTATTGGAGCTTCCTTCATGCAAATTATTAGAAGGTGCACATACAGGCACATGCTCTATGCACGAACCGCTGTTAACCGCGGATTCCGATTCAATCGCATCAATCGCGTTTACTTCTGAGATTGCCGCTAAGGAAGACGCGAGTCAGAAGACTGCCTTACACTCTATAGCGGCTTCTTATTCAGCCGTCTACTGTCCTATATAACGATTCGTTGTTAACGCATGTAAGGGACTCAGTTTCAGGAGCTGTATGAGAACGTATGCTGAACCCCAATGTCAGTGAGACGAAAAATTTAAATCCCACTTTGCTCCGCAACTGAATACAAAGTATGTCTGCATCGGTCATTCACCTGCAAGCACGATTTCAATCTTTTCTCTGAGAAGTGTTCTTATTCATTTGAGATCCTCTATGTTACACAGTCACTCCTCGTTTCCTTACTCTACACAGTGATCGTTTTGATTCTTCACAGAACCATATGCTGTTCAGTGCTAAGGAAACAGTGTAGATACTTAAAGTACTTAGACCTGTTTCCTCTAAAAAATGCATGTGTCATTTCAACACTTACTATTGTTTCCCAGTAAGCCTTTTCATTGGAGCTTCTATAATGCAGATTATAAGAAGGTGCACATACCGGCACATGCTCTATACACGAACCGCTGTTAACCGCGGATTCCGACTCAATCGAATCAATTGCCTTTACTTCTGAGATTGCCGCTAAGGAAGACTAGAGACAGAGGACGGCCTTACACTCTATAGCGGCTTCTTATTCAGCCGTCTACTGTCCTATATAACGATTCGCGGTTAACGCATGTAAGGGACTCAGTTTCAGGAGCTGTACGAGAACGTATGCTGAACCCCAATGTTAGTGAGATGAAAAATTTAAATCCTACTTTGCTCTGCAACTGAATACAAAGTATGTCTGCATCGGTCATTCACCTGCAAGCACGATTTCAAACTTTTCTCTGAGAAGTGTTCTTATCCATTTGAGATCCTCTATGTTACACAGTCACTCCTCGTTTCCTTACTCTACACAGTGATCATTTTGATTCCTCACAGAACCATATGCTGTTTAGTGCCAAGGAAACAGTGTAGATGCTTAAAGTAATTAGAGTTGTTTCCTCTACCAAATGCATCTGAATTTCCACCTCTTACAATTCTTTCCCAGTAAGCCTTTTCATTGGAGCTTCTATAATGCAGATTATAAGAAGGTGCACATACCGGCACATGCTCTATGCACGAACCGCTGTTAACCGCGGATTCCGATTCAATCGAATCAATTGCCTTTACTTCTGAGATTGCCGCTAAGGAAGACTCGAGACAGAGGACGGCCTTACACTCTATAGCGGCTTCTTATTCAGCCCTCTACTGTCCTATATAACGATTCGCGGTTAACGCATGTAAGGGACTCAGTTTCAGGAGCTGTACGAGAACGTATGCTGAACCCACATGTTAGTGAGATGAAAAATTTAAATCCCACTTTGCTCTGCAACTAAATACAAAGTATGTCTGCATCGGTCATTCACCTGCAAGCACGATTTCAAACTTTTCTCTGAGAAGTGTTCTTATCCATTTGAGATCCTCTATGTTACACAGTCACTCCTCGTTTCCTTACTCTACACAGTGATTGTTTTGATTCCTCACAGAACCATATGCTGTTTAGTGCCAAGGAAACAGTGTAGATGCTTAAACTACTTATAGATGTTTCCTCTACCAAATGCATCTGAATTTCCACCTCTTACAATTCTTTCCCAGTAAGCCTTTTCATTGGAGCTTCTATAATGCAGATTATAAGAAGGTGCACATACCGGCACATGCTCTATGCACGAACCGCTGTTAACCGCGGATTCCGATTCAATCGAATCAATTGCCTTTACTTCTGAGATTGCCGCTAAGGAAGACTCGAGACAGAGGACGGCCTTACACTCTATAGCGGCTTCTTATTCAGCCCTCTACTGTCCTATATAACGATTCGCGGTTAACGCATGTAAGGGACTCAGTTTCAGGAGCTGTACGAGAATGTATGCTGAACCCCAATGTTAGTGAGATGAAAAATTTAAATCCCACTTTGCTCTGCAACTGAATACAAAGTATGTCTGCATCGGTCATTCACCTGCAAGCACGATTTCAAACTTTTCTCTGACAACTGTTGTTATACAATTTAGATCCTCTATGTTACACAGTCACTCCTCGTTTCCTTACTCTACACAGTGATCGTTTTGATTCCTCACAGAACCATATGCTGTTTAGTGCCAAGGAAACAGTGTAGATGCTTAAACTACTTATAGATGTTTCCTCTACCAAATGCATCTGAATTTCCACATCTTAAAATTCTTTCCCAATAAACTTTTTATAGGAGCTTCCTTCATGCAAATTATTAGAAGGTGCACATACCGGCACAAGCACTATGCACGAACCGCTGTTAACCGCGGATTCCGATTCAATCGCATCAATCGCCTTTACTTCTGAGATTGCCGCTAAGGAAGACGCGAGTCAGAAGACTGCCTTACACTCTATAGCGGCTTCTTATTCAGCCGTCTACTGTCCTGTATAACGATTCGCGGTTTACGCATGTAAGGGACTCAGTTTCAGGAGCTGTACGAGAACGTATGCTGAACCCCAATGTTAGTGAGACGTAAAATTTAAAACCCACTTTGCTCTGCAACTGAATACAAAGTATGTCTGCATCGGTCATTCACCTGCAAGCACGATTTCAAACTTTTCTCTGACAACTGTTCTTATCCATTTTAGTTCCTCTATGTAACACAGTCACTCCTCGTTTCCTTTCCATACAGAGTGATCTTTATGATTCTTCACAGAACCATGTGCTGTTCAGTGCTAAGGAAACAGTGTAGATGCTTAAAGTACTTATAGATGTTTCCTCTACCAAATGCATCTGTATTTCCTCCTCTTACAATTGTTTCCCAATAATCTTTTCATTTGAACCTGTAGAATGCAAATTATAAGAAGGTGCACATACCGGCACAAGCACTATGCACGAACCGCCGTTAACCGCGGATTCCGATTCAATCGCATCAATCGCCTTTACTTCTGAGATTGCCGCTAAGGAAGACGCGAGTCAGAAGACTGCCGATCATTGTTTTCGGCTTCTCTATTCACCCGGCTGTCTTTCTATATTAAGGAATCGCGACTTTCACGTGAAAGTGACTCAGTTTCAGGAGCTGTATTAGAATGTATACTGTACCCCAGTGTTAGCGAGAGGGAAATTTTAAATCCATCTTAACTCTGCTACTGAATGCAAAGTAATTCTGCATCGGTCATTCAACTGCAAGCACGATTTCAAACTTTTCTCTGACAAGTGTTGTTATCCATTTTAGATCCTCATTGTAACACATCACTCCTCGTTTCACTACCATACACAGTGATCGTTTTGATTCCTCACAGAACCATGTGCTGTTTAGTGCTAAGGAAACAGTGTAGATACTTAAAGTACTTAGACCTGTTTCCTCTAACAAATGCATGTGTCATTTCAACACTTACTATTGTTTCCCAGTAAGCCTTTTCATTGGAGCTTCTATAATGCAGATTATAAGAAGGTGCACATACCGGCACGTGCTCTATGCACGAACCGCTGTTAACCGCGGATTCCGATTCAATCGCATCAATCGCCTTTACTTCTGAGATTGCCGGTAAGGAAGACGCGAGTCAGAAGACTGCCTTACACTCTATAGCGGCTTCACTATTCAGCCCTCTGCTGTCCTATATAACAAATCGCGAATAACGCATGTAAGGAACTCAGTTTCAGGAGCTGTACGAGAATGTATGCTGAACCCCAAAGTTTTTGAGACGAAAAATTTAAATCCCACTTTGCTCTGCAACTGAATACAAAGTATGTCTGCATTGGTCATTCACCTGCAAGCACGATTTCAAACTTTTCTCTGAGAAGTGTTCTTATCCATTTGAGATCCTTTATGTAACACAGTCACTCCTCGTTTCCTTTCCATACAGAGTGATCTTTATGATTCTTCACAGAACCATGTGCTGTTCAGTGCTAAGGAAACAGTGTAGATGCTTAAAGTAATTAGAGATGTTTCCTCTATCAAATGCATCTGAATTTCCACCTCTTACAATTCTTTCCCAAGAAACTTTTTATTGGAGCTTCCTCCATGCAAATTATAAGAAGGTGCACATACCGGCACAAGCACTATGCACGAACCGCTGTTAACCGCGGATTCCAATTCAATCGCATCAATCGCCTTTACTTCTGAGTTTGCCGCTAAGGAAGAAGCGAGTCAGAAGACTGCCGATCACTGTATAGCGGCTTCTCTATTCACCCGGCTGTCTTTCTATATTAAGGAATCGCGAAAAACACGTGAAAATGAGTCTGTTTCAGGAGCTGTATGAGAATGTATACTGGACATCAGTGTTAGTGAGAGGGAAATTTTAAATCCCACTACTTTTCTGCTACTGAATGCAAAGTATGTCTGCATCAGTCATTCACCTGCAAGCACGATTTCAAACTTTTCTCTGACAACTGTTGTTATACAATTTAGATCCTCATTGTAACACAGTCAACCCTCGTTTCCTTACTCTACCCAGTGATCCTTTTGATTCTCCACAGAAACATATGCTGTCTAGTGCCAAGGAAACAGTGTAGATGCTTAAAGTACTTATAGATGTTTCCTCTACCAAATGCATCTGTATTTCCTCCTCTTACAATTGTTTCACAAAATCTTTTCATTTGAACCTGTAGAATGCAAATTATACGAACGTGCACATACCGGCACAAGCACTATGCACGAACCGCTGTTAACCGCGGATTCCGATTCAATCGCATCAATCGCCTTTACTTCTGAGATTGCCGCTAAGGAAGACGCGAGTCAGAAGACTGCCTTACACTCTATAGCGGCTTCTTATTCAGCCGTCTACTGTCCTATATAACGATTCGCGGTTAACGCATGTAAGGGACTCAGTTTCAGGAGCTGTACGAGAACGTATGCTGAACCCCAATGTTAGTGAGACGAAAAATTTAAATCCCACTTTGCTCTGCAACTGAATACAAAGTATGTCTGCATCGGTCATTCACCTGCAAGCACGATTTCAAACTTTTCTCTGAGAAGTGTTCTTATCCATTTGAGATCCTCTATGTTACACAGTCACTCCTCGTTTCCTTACTCTACACAGTGATCGTTTTGATTCCTCACAGAACCATGTGCTGTTCAGTGCTAAGGAAACAGTGTAGATACTTAAAGTACTTAGACCTGTTTCCTCTAACAAATGCATGTGTCATTTCAACACTTACTATTGTTTCCCAGTAAGCCTTTTCATTGGAGCTTCTATAATGCAGATTATAAGAAGGTGCACATACCGGCACATGCTCTATGCACGAACCGCTGTTAACCGCGGATTCCGATTCAATCGCATCAATCGCCTTTACTTCTGAGATTGCCGCTAAGGAAGACGCGAGTCAGAAGACTGCCTTACACTCTATAGCGGCTTCACTATTCAGCCCTCTGCTGTCCTATATAACAAATCGCGAATAACGCATGTAAGGAACTCAGTTTCAGGAGATGTACGAGAATGTATGCTGAACCCCAAAGTTTTTGAGACGAAAAATTTAAATCCCACTTTGCTCTGCAACTGAATACAAAGTATGTCTGCATTGGTCATTCACCTGCAAGCACGATTTCAAACTTTTCTCTGACAACTGTTCTTATCCATTTTAGTTCCTCTATGTAACACAGTCACTCCTCGTTTCCTTTCCATACAGAGTGATCTTTATGATTCTTCACAGAACCATGTGCTGTTCAGTGCTAAGGAAACAGTGTAGATGCTTAAAGTACTTATAGATGTTTCCTCTACCAAATGCATCTGTATTTCCTCCTCTTACAATTCTTTCCCAAGAAACTTTTTATTGGAGCTTCCTCCATGCAAATTATAAGAAGGTGCACATACCGGCACATGCTCTATGCACGAACCGCTGTTAACCGCGGATTCCAATTCAATCGCATCAATCGCCTTTACTTCTGAGTTTGCCGCTAAGGAAGAAGCGAGTCAGAAGACTGCCGATCACTGTATAGCGGCTTCTCTATTCACCCGGCTGTCTTTCTATATTAAGGAATCGCGAAAAACACGTGAAAATGAGTCTGTTTCAGGAGCTGTATGAGAATGTATACTGGACATCAGTGTTAGTGAGAGGGAAATTTTAAATCCCACTACTTTTCTGCTACTGAATGCAAAGTATGTCTGCATCAGTCATTCACCTGCAAGCACGATTTCAAACTTTTCTCTGACAACTGTTGTTATACAATTTAGATCCTCATTGTAACACATCACTCCTCGTTTCCCTACCATACACAGTGATCGTTTTAATTCCACACAAATCCATGTGCTGTTCAGTGCTAAGGAAACAGTGTAGATGCTTAAACTACTTATAGATGTTTCCTCTACCAAATGCATCTGTATTTCCTCCTCTTACAATTGTTTCCCAATAATCTTTTCATTTGAACCTGTAGAATGCAAATTATAAGAAGGTGCACATACCGGCACAAGCACTATGCACGAACCGCCGTTAACCGCGGATTCCGATTCAATCGCATCAATCGCCTTTACTTCTGAGATTGCCGCTAAGGAAGACGCGAGTCAGAAGACTGCCTTACACTCTATAGCGGCTTCTTAGTCAGCCGTCTACTGTCCTAGATAAAGATCGCGGTTAGCGCATGTAAGGGACTCAGTTTCAGGAGATGTACGAGAATGTATGCTGAACCCCAAAGTTTTTGAGACGAAAAATTTAAATCCCACTTTGCTCTGCAACTGAATGCAAAGCATGTCTGCATCGGTCATTCACCTGCAAGCACGATTTCAAACTTTTCTCTGAGAAGTGTTCTTATCCATTTTAGATCAATTATGTAACACAGTCACTCCTCGTTTCCTTACTCTACAAAGTGATCGTTTTGTTTCTCCACAGAACCCTATGCTGTTTAGTGCTAAGGAAACAGTGTAGATGCTTAAAGTACTTATAGATGTTTCCTCTACCAAATGCATCTGAATTTAAACCTCTTACAATTCTTTCCCAATAAACTTTTTATTGGAGCTTCTTTCATGCAAATTATTAGAAGGTGCACATACAGGCACATGCTCTATGCACGAACCGCTGTTAACCGCGGATTCCGATTCAATCGCATCAATCGCGTTTACTTCTGAGATTGCCGCTAAGGAAGACGCGAGTCAGAAGACTGCCTTACACTCTATAGCGGCTTCTTATTCAGCCGTCTACTGTCCTATATAACGATTCGTTGTTAACGCATGTAAGGGACTCAGTTTCAGGAGCTGTATGAGAACGTATGCTGAACCCCAATGTCAGTGAGACGAAAAATTTAAATCCCACTTTGCTCCGCAACTGAATACAAAGTATGTCTGCATCGGTCATTCACCTGCAAGCACGATTTCAATCTTTTCTCTGACAACTGTTCTTATCCATTTTAGTTCCTCTATGTAACACAGTCACTCCTCGTTTCCTTACTCTACACAGTGATCGTTTTGATTCTTCACAGAACCATATGCTGTTCAGTGCTAAGGAAACAGTGTAGATACTTAAAGTACTTAGACCTGTTTCCTCTAAAAAATGCATGTGTCATTTCAACACTTACTATTGTTTCCCAGTAAGCCTTTTCATTGGAGCTTCTATAATGCAGATTATAAGAAGGTGCACATACCGGCACATGCTCTATGCACGAACCGCTGTTAACCGCGGATTCCGACTCAATCGAATCAATTGCCTTTACTTCTGAGATTGCCGCTAAGGAAGACTCGAGACAGAGGACGGCCTTACACTCTATAGCGGCTTCTTATTCAGCCGTCTACTGTCCTATATAACGATTCGCGGTTAACGCATGTAAGGGACTCAGTTTCAGGAGCTGTACGAGAACGTATGCTGAACCCCAATGTTAGTGAGATGAAAAATTTAAATCCTACTTTGCTCTGCAACTGAATACAAAGTATGTCTGCATCGGTCATTCACCTGCAAGCACGATTTCAAACTTTTCTCTGACAACTGTTGTTATACAATTTAGATCCTCTATGTTACACAGTCACTCCTCGTTTCCTTACTCTACACAGTGATCGTTTTGATTCCTCACAGAACCATATGCTGTTTAGTGCCAAGGAAACAGTGTAGATGCTTAAACTACTTATAGATGTTTCCTCTACCAAATGCATCTGAATTTCCACATCTTCAAATTCTTTCCCAATAAACTTTTTATAGGAGCTTCCTTCATGCAAATTATTAGAAGGTGCACATACCGGCACAAGCACTATGCACGAACCGCTGTTAACCGCGGATTCCGATTCAATCGCATCAATCGCCTTTACTTCTGAGATTGCCGCTAAGGAAGACGCGAGTCAGAAGACTGCCTTACACTCTATAGCGGCTTCTTATTCAGCCGTCTACTGTCCTAGATAAAGATCGCGGTTAGCGCATGTAAGGGACTCAGTTTCAGGAGATGTACGAGAATGTATGCTGAACCCCAAAGTTTTTGAGACGAAAAATTTAAATCCCACTTTGCTCTGCAACTGAATGCAAAGCATGTCTGCATCGGTCATTCACCTGCAAGCACGATTTCAAACTTTTCTCTGAGAAGTGTTCTTATCCATTTGAGATCCTCTATGTTACACAGTCACTCCTCGTTTCCTTACTCTACAAAGTGATCGTTTTGTTTCTCCACAGAACCATATGCTGTTTAGTGCTAAGGAAACAGTGTAGATGCTTAAAGTACTTATAGATGTTTCCTCTACCAAATTAATCTGTATTTCCTCCTCTTACAATTCTTTCCCAATAAACTTTTTATTGGAGCTTCCTTCATGCAAATTATTAGAAGGTGCACATACAGGCACATGCTCTATGCACGAACCGCTGTTAACCGCGGATTCCGATTCAATCGCATCAATCGCGTTTACTTCTGAGATTGCCGCTAAGGAAGACGCGAGTCAGAAGACTGCCTTACACTCTATAGCGGCTTCTTATTCAGCCCTCTACTGTCCTATATAACGATTCGCGGTTAACGCATGTAAGGGACTCAGTTTCAGGAGCTGTATGAGAACGTATGCTGAACCCCAATGTCAGTGAGACGAAAAATTTAAATCCCACTTTGCTCCGCAACTGAATACAAAGTATGTCTGCATCGGTCATTCACCTGCAAGCACGATTTCAATCTTTTCTCTGTGAAGTGTTCTTATTCATTTGAGATCCTCTATGTTACACAGTCACTCCTCGTTTCCTTACTCTACACAGTGATCGTTTTGATTCTTCACAGAACCATATGCTGTTCAGTGCTAAGGAAACAGTGTAGATACTTAAAGTACTTAGACCTGTTTCCTCTAAAAAATGCATGTGTCATTTCAACACTTACTATTGTTTCCCAGTAAGCCTTTTCATTGGAGCTTCTATAATGCAGATTATAAGAAGGTGCACATACCGGCACATGCTCTATGCACGAACCGCTGTTAACCGCGGATTCCGATTCAATCGAATCAATTGCCTTTACTTCTGAGATTGCCGCTAAGGAAGACTCGAGACAGAGGACGGCCTTACACTCTATAGCGGCTTCTTATTCAGCCGTCTACTGTCCTATATAACGATTCGCGGTTAACGCATGTAAGGGACTCAGTTTCAGGAGCTGTACGAGAACGTATGCTGAACCCCAATGTTAGTGAGATGAAAAATTTAAATCCCACTTTGCTCTGCAACTGAATACAAAGTATGTCTACATCGGTCATTCACCTGCAAGCACGATTTCAAACTTTTCTCTGACAACTGTTGTTATACAATTTAGATCCTCTATGTTACACAGTCACTCCTCGTTTCCTTACTCTACACAGTGATCGTTTTGATTCCTCACAGAACCATATGCTGTTTAGTGCCAAGGAAACAGTGTAGATGCTTAAACTACTTATAGATGTTTCCTCTACCAAATGCATCTGAATTTCCACATCTTAAAATTCTTTCCCAATAAACTTTTTATAGGAGCTTCCTTCATGCAAATTATTAGAAGGTGCACATACCGGCACAAGCACTATGCACGAACCGCTGTTAACCGCGGATTCCGATTCAATCGCATCAATCGCCTTTACTTCTGAGATTGCCGCTAAGGAAGACGCGAGTCAGAAGACTGCCTTACACTCTATAGCGGCTTCACTATTCAGCCCTCTGCTGTCCTATATAACAAATCGCGAATAACGCATGTAAGGAACTCAGTTTCAGGAGCTGTACGAGAATGTATGCTGAACCCCAAAGTTTTTGAGACGAAAAATTTAAATCCCACTTTGCTCTGCAACTGAATACAAAGTATGTCTGCATTGGTCATTCACCTGCAAGCACGATTTCAAACTTTTCTCAAAGAAGTGTTCTTATCCATTTGAGATCCTTTATGTAACACAGTCACTCCTCGTTTCCTTTCCATACAGAGTGATCTTTATGATTCTTCACAGAACCATGTGCTGTTCAGTGCTAAGGAAACAGTGTAGATGCTTAAAGTAATTAGAGATGTTTCCTCTATCAAATGCATCTGAATTTCCACCTCTTACAATTCTTTCCCAAGAAACTTTTTATTGGAGCTTCCTCCATGCAAATTATAAGAAGGTGCACATACCGGCACAAGCACTATGCACGAACCGCTGTTAACCGCGGATTCCAATTCAATCGCATCAATCGCCTTTACTTCTGAGTTTGCCGCTAAGGAAGAAGCGAGTCAGAAGACTGCCGATCACTGTATAGCGGCTTCTCTATTCACCCGGCTGTCTTTCTATATTAAGGAATCGCGAAAAACACGTGAAAATGAGTCTGTTTCAGGAGCTGTATGAGAATGTATACTGGACATCAGTGTTAGTGAGAGGGAAATTTTAAATCCCACTACTTTTCTGCTACTGAATGCAAAGTATGTCTGCATCAGTCATTCACCTGCAAGCACGATTTCAAACTTTTCTCTGACAACTGTTGTTATACAATTTAGATCCTCATTGTAACACAGTCAACCCTCGTTTCCTTACTCTACCCAGTGATCCTTTTGATTCTCCACAGAAACATATGCTGTCTAGTGCCAAGGAAACAGTGTAGATGCTTAAAGTACTTATAGATGTTTCCTCTACCAAATGCATCTGTATTTCCTCCTCTTACAATTGTTTCCCAAAATCTTTTCATTTGAACCTGTAGAATGCAAATTATACGAACGTGCACATACCGGCACAAGCACTATGCACGAACCGCTGTTAACCGCGGATTCCGATTCAATCGCATCAATCGCCTTTACTTCTGAGATTGCCGCTAAGGAAGACGCGAGTCAGAAGACTGCCTTACACTCTATAGCGGCTTCTTATTCAGCCGTCTACTGTCCTATATAACGATTCGCGGTTAACGCATGTAAGGGACTCAGTTTCAGGAGCTGTACGAGAACGTATGCTGAACCCCAATGTTAGTGAGACGAAAAATTTAAATCCCACTTTGCTCTGCAACTGAATACAAAGTATGTCTGCATCGGTCATTCACCTGCAAGCACGATTTCAAACTTTTCTCTGAGAAGTGTTCTTATTCATTTGAGATCCTCTATGTTACACAGTCACTCCTCGTTTCCTTACTCTACACAGTGATCGTTTTGATTCCTCACAGAACCATGTGCTGTTCAGTGCTAAGGAAACAGTGTAGATACTTAAAGTACTTAGACCTGTTTCCTCTAACAAATGCATGTGTCATTTCAACACTTACTATTGTTTCCCAGTAAGCCTTTTCATTGGAGCTTCTATAATGCAGATTATAAGAAGGTGCACATACCGGCACATGCTCTATGCACGAACCGCTGTTAACCGCGGATTCCGATTCAATCGCATCAATCGCCTTTACTTCTGAGATTGCCGCTAAGGAAGACGCGAGTCAGAAGACTGCCTTACACTCTATAGCGGCTTCACTATTCAGCCCTCTGCTGTCCTATATAACAAATCGCGAATAACGCATGTAAGGAACTCAGTTTCAGGAGATGTACGAGAATGTATGCTGAACCCCAAAGTTTTTGAGACGAAAAATTTAAATCCCACTTTGCTCTGCAACTGAATACAAAGTATGTCTGCATTGGTCATTCACCTGCAAGCACGATTTCAAACTTTTCTCTGACAACTGTTCTTATCCATTTTAGTTCCTCTATGTAACACAGTCACTCCTCGTTTCCTTTCCATACAGAGTGATCTTTATGATTCTTCACAGAACCATGTGCTGTTCAGTGCTAAGGAAACAGTGTAGATGCTTAAAGTACTTATAGATGTTTCCTCTACCAAATGCATCTGTATTTCCTCCTCTTACAATTCTTTCCCAAGAAACTTTTTATTGGAGCTTCCTCCATGCAAATTATAAGAAGGTGCACATACCGGCACAAGCACTATGCACGAACCGCTGTTAACCGCGGATTCCAATTCAATCGCATCAATCGCCTTTACTTCTGAGTTTGCCGCTAAGGAAGAAGCGAGTCAGAAGACTGCCGATCACTGTATAGCGGCTTCTCTATTCACCCGGCTGTCTTTCTATATTAAGGAATCGCGAAAAACACGTGAAAATGAGTCTGTTTCAGGAGCTGTATGAGAATGTATACTGGACATCAGTGTTAGTGAGAGGGAAATTTTAAATCCCACTACTTTTCTGCTACTGAATGCAAAGTATGTCTGCATCAGTCATTCACCTGCAAGCACGATTTCAAACTTTTCTCTGACAACTGTTGTTATCCATTTTAGATCCTCATTGTAACACATCACTCCTCGTTTCCCTACCATACACAGTGATCGTTTTAATTCCACACAAATCCATGTGCTGTTCAGTGCTAAGGAAACAGTGTAGATGCTTAAACTACTTATAGATGTTTCCTCTACCAAATGCATCTGTATTTCCTCCTCTTACAATTGTTTCCCAATAATCTTTTCATTTGAACCTGTAGAATGCAAATTATAAGAAGGTGCACATACCGGCACAAGCACTATGCACGAACCGCCGTTAACCGCGGATTCCGATTCAATCGCATCAATCGCCTTTACTTCTGAGATTGCCGCTAAGGAAGACGCGAGTCAGAAGACTGCCTTACACTCTATAGCGGCTTCTTATTCAACCGTCTACTGTCCTAGATAAAGATCGCGGTTAGCGCATGTAAGGGACTCAGTTTCAGGAGATGTACGAGAATGTATGCTGAACCCCAAAGTTTTTGAGACGAAAAATTTAAATCCCACTTTGCTCTGCAACTGAATGCAAAGCATGTCTGCATCGGTCATTCACCTGCAAGCACGATTTCAAACTTTTCTCTGAGAAGTGTTCTTATCCATTTTAGATCAATTATGTAACACAGTCACTCCTCGTTTCCTTACTCTACAAAGTGATCGTTTTGTTTCTCCACAGAACCATATGCTGTTTAGTGCTAAGGAAACAGTGTAGATGCTTAAACTACTTATAGATGTTTCCTCTACCAAATGCATCTGAATTTAAACCTCTTACAATTCTTTCCCAATAAACTTTTTATTGGAGCTTCCTTCATGCAAATTATTAGAAGGTGCACATAACGGCACAAGCACTATGCACGAACCGCTGTTAACCGCGGATTCCGATTCAATCGCATCAATCGCGTTTACTTCTGAGATTGCCGCTAAGGAAGACGCGAGTCAGAAGACTGCCTTACACTCTATAGCGGCTTCTTATTCAGCCCTCTACTGTCCTATATAACGATTCGCGGTTAACGCATGTAAGGGACTCAGTTTCAGGAGCTGTACGAGAACGTATGCTGAACCCCAATGTTAGTGAGATGAAAAATTTAAATCCCACTTTGCTCTGCAACTGAATACAAAGTATGTCTGCATCGGTCATTCACCTGCAAGCACGATTTCAAACTTTTCTCTGACAACTGTTGTTATACAATTTAGATCCTCTATGTTACACAGTCACTCCTCGTTTCCTTACTCTACACAGTGATCGTTTTGATTCCTCACAGAACCATATGCTGTTTAGTGCCAAGGAAACAGTGTAGATGCTTAAACTACTTATAGATGTTTCCTCTACCAAATGCATCTGAATTTCCACATCTTAAAATTCTTTCCCAATAAACTTTTTATAGGAGCTTCCTTCATGCAAATTATTAGAAGGTGCACATACCGGCACAAGCACTATGCACGAACCGCTGTTAACCGCGGATTCCGATTCAATCGCATCAATCGCCTTTACTTCTGAGATTGCCGCTAAGGAAGACGCGAGTCAGAAGACTGCCTTACACTCTATAGCGGCTTCTTATTCAGCCGTCTACTGTCCTGTATAACGATTCGCGGTTTACGCATGTAAGGGACTCAGTTTCAGGAGCTGTACGAGAACGTATGCTGAACCCCAATGTTAGTGAGACGTAAAATTTAAATCCCACTTTGCTCTGCAACTGAATACAAAGTATGTCTGCATCGGTCATTCACCTGCAAGCACGATTTCAAACTTTTCTCTGAGAAGTGTTCTTATCCATTTGAGATCCTTTATGTAACACAGTCACTCCTCGTTTCCTTTCCATACAGAGTGATCTTTATGATTCTTCACAGAACCATGTGCTGTTCAGTGCTAAGGAAACAGTGTAGATGCTTAAAGTAATTAGAGATGTTTCCTCTATCAAATGCATCTGAATTTCCACCTCTTACAATTCTTTCCCAAGAAACTTTTTATTGGAGCTTCCTCCATGCAAATTATAAGAAGGTGCACATACCGGCACAAGCACTATGCACGAACCGCTGTTAACCGCGGATTCCAATTCAATCGCATCAATCGCCTTTACTTCTGAGTTTGCCGCTAAGGAAGAAGCGAGTCAGAAGACTGCCGATCACTGTATAGCGGCTTCTCTATTCACCCGGCTGTCTTTCTATATTAAGGAATCGCGAAAAACACGTGAAAATGAGTCTGTTTCAGGAGCTGTATGAGAATGTATACTGGACATCAGTGTTAGTGAGAGGGAAATTTTAAATCCCACTACTTTTCTGCTACTGAATGCAAAGTATGTCTGCATCAGTCATTCACCTGCAAGCACGATTTCAAACTTTTCTCTGACAACTGTTGTTATACAATTTAGATCCTCATTGTAACACAGTCAACCCTCGTTTCCTTACTCTACCCAGTGATCCTTTTGATTCTCCACAGAAACATATGCTGTCTAGTGCCAAGGAAACAGTGTAGATGCTTAAAGTACTTATAGATGTTTCCTCTACCAAATGCATCTGTATTTCCTCCTATTACAATTGTTTCCCAAAATCTTTTCATTTGAACCTGTAGAATGCAAATTATACGAACGTGCACATACCGGCACAAGCACTATGCACGAACCGCTGTTAACCGCGGATTCCGATTCAATCGCATCAATCGCCTTTACTTCTGAGATTGCCGCTAAGGAAGACGCGAGTCAGAAGACTGCCTTACACTCTATAGCGGCTTCTTATTCAGCCGTCTACTGTCCTATATAACGATTCGCGGTTAACGCATGTAAGGGACTCAGTTTCAGGAGCTGTACGAGAACGTATGCTGAACCCCAATGTTAGTGAGACGAAAAATTTAAATCCCACTTTGCTCTGCAACTGAATACAAAGTATGTCTGCATCGGTCATTCACCTGCAAGCACGATTTCAAACTTTTCTCTGAGAACTGTTCTTACCATTTGAGATCCTCTATGTTACACAGTCACTCCTCGTTTCCTTACTCTACACAGTGATCGTTTTGATTCCTCACAGAACAATGTGCTGTTCAGTGCTAAGGAAACAGTGTAGATACTTAAAGTACTTAGACCTGTTTCCTCTAACAAATGCATGTGTCATTTCAACACTTACTATTGTTTCCCAGTAAGCCTTTTCATTGGAGCTTCTATAATGCAGATTATAAGAAGGTGCACATACCGGCACATGCTCTATGCACGAACCGCTGTTAACCGCGGATTCCAATTCAATCGCATCAATCGCCTTTACTTCTGAGTTTGCCGCTAAGGAAGAAGCGAGTCAGAAGACTGCCGATCACTGTATAGCGGCTTCTCTATTCACCCGGCTGTCTTTCTATATTAAGGAATCGCGAAAAACACGTGAAAATGAGTCTGTTTCAGGAGCTGTATGAGAATGTATACTGGACATCAGTGTTAGTGAGAGGGAAATTTTAAATCCCACTACTTTTCTGCTACTGAATGCAAAGTATGTCTGCATCAGTCATTCACCTGCAAACACGATTTCAAACTTTTCTCTGACAACTGTTGTTATCCATTTTAGATCCTCATTGTAACACATCACTCCTCGTTTCCCTACCATACACAGTGATCGTTTTAATTCCACACAAATCCATGTGCTGTTCAGTGCTAAGGAAACAGTGTAGATGCTTAAACTACTTATAGATGTTTCCTCTACCAAATGCATCTGTATTTCCTCCTCTTACAATTGTTTCCCAATAATCTTTTCATTTGAACCTGTAGAATGCAAATTATAAGAAGGTGCACATACCGGCACAAGCACTATGCACGAACCGCCGTTAACCGCGGATTCCGATTCAATCGCATCAATCGCCTTTACTTCTGAGATTGCCGCTAAGGAAGACGCGAGTCAGAAGACTGCCTTACACTCTATAGCGGCTTCTTATTCAGCCGTCTACTGTCCTAGATAAAGATCGCGGTTAGCGCATGTAAGGGACTCAGTTTCAGGAGATGTACGAGAATGTATGCTGAACCCCAAAGTTTTTGAGACGAAAAATTTAAATCCCACTTTGCTCTGCAACTGAATGCAAAGCATGTCTGCATCGGTCATTCACCTGCAAGCACGATTTCAAACTTTTCTCTGAGAAGTGTTCTTATCCATTTTAGATCAATTATGTAACACAGTCACTCCTCGTTTCCTTACTCTACAAAGTGATCGTTTTGTTTCTCCACAGAACCATATGCTGTTTAGTGCCAAGGAAACAGTGTAGATGCTTAAACTACTTATAGATGTTTCCTCTACCAAATGCATCTGAATTTAAACCTATTACAATTCTTTCCCAATAAACTTTTTATTGGAGCTTCCTTCATGCAAATTATTGGAAGGTGCACATACAGGCACATGCTCTATGCACGAACCGCTGTTAACCGCGGATTCCGATTCAATCGCATCAATCGCGTTTACTTCTGAGATTGCCGCTAAGGAAGACGCGAGTCAGAAGACTGCCTTACACTCTATAGCGGCTTCTTATTCAGCCCTCTACTGTCCTATATAACGATTCGTTGTTAACGCATGTAAGGGACTCAGTTTCAGGAGCTGTATGAGAACGTATGCTGAACCCCAATGTCAGTGAGACGAAAAATTTAAATCCCACTTTGCTCCGCAACTGAATACAAAGTATGTCTGCATCGGTCATTCACCTGCAAGCACGATTTCAATCTTTTCACTGAGAAGTGTTCTTATTCATTTGAGATCCTCTATGTTACACAGTCACTCCTCGTTTCCTTACTCTACACAGTGATCGTTTTGATTCTTCACAGAACCATATGCTGTTCAGTGCTCAGGAAACAGTGTAGATACTTAAAGTACTTAGACCTGTTTCCTCTAACAAATGCATGTGTCATTTCAACACTTACTATTGTTTCCCAGTAAGCCTTTTCATTGGAGCTTCTATAATGCAGATTATAAGAAGGTGCACATACCGGCACATGCTCTATGCACGAACCGCTGTTAACCGCGGATTCCGATTCAATCGAATCAATTGCCTTTACTTCTGAGATTGCCGCTAAGGAAGACTCGAGACAGAGGACGGTCTTACACTCTATAGCGGCTTCTTATTCAGCCCTCTACTGTCCTATATAACGATTCGCGGTTAACGCATGTAAGGGACTCAGTTTCAGGAGCTGTACGAGAACGTATGCTGAACCCACATGTTAGTGAGATGAAAAATTTAAATCCCACTTTGCTCTGCAACTGAATACAAAGTATGTCTGCATCGGTCATTCACCTGCAAGCACGATTTCAAACTTTTCTCTGAGAAGTGTTCTTATCCATTTGAGATCCTCTATGTTACACAGTCACTCCTCGTTTCCTTACTCTACACAGTGATTGTTTTGATTCCTCACAGAACCATATGCTGTTTAGTGCCAAGGAAACAGTGTAGATGCTTAAACTACTTATAGATGTTTCCTCTACCAAATGCATCTGAATTTCCACCTCTTACAATTCTTTCCCAGTAAGCCTTTTCATTGGAGCTTCTATAATGCAGATTATAAGAAGGTGCACATACCGGCACATGCTCTATGCACGAACCGCTGTTAACCGCGGATTCCGATTCAATCGAATCAATTGCCTTTACTTCTGAGATTGCCGCTAAGGAAGACTCGAGACAGAGGACGGCCTTACACTCTATAGCGGCTTCTTATTCAGCCCTCTACTGTCCTATATAACGATTCGCGGTTAACGCATGTAAGGGACTCAGTTTCAGGAGCTGTACGAGAACGTATGCTGAACCCCAAAGTTTTTGAGATGAAAAATTTAAATCCCACTTTGCTCTGCAACTGAATACAAAGTATGTCTGCATCGGTCATTCACCTGCAAGCACGATTTCAAACTTTTCTCTGACAACTGTTGTTATACAATTTTAGATCCTCTATGTTACACAGTCACTCCTCGTTTCCTTACTCTACACAGTGATCGTTTTGATTCCTCACAGAACCATATGCTGTTTAGTGCCAAGGAAACAGTGTAGATGCTTAAACTACTTATAGATGTTTCCTCTACCAAATGCATCTGAATTTCCACATCTTAAAATTCTTTCCCAATAAACTTTTTATAGGAGCTTCCTTCATGCAAATTATTAGAAGGTGCACATACCGGCACAAGCACTATGCACGAACCGCTGTTAACCGCGGATTCCGATTCAATCGCATCAATCGCCTTTACTTCTGAGATTGCCGCTAAGGAAGACGCGAGTCAGAAGACTGCCTTACACTCTATAGCGGCTTCTTATTCAGCCGTCTACTGTCCTATATAACGATTCGCGGTTAACGCATGTAAGGGACTCAGTTTCAGGAGCTGTACGAGAACGTATGCTGAACCCCAATGTTAGTGAGACGAAAAATTTAAATCCCACTTTGCTCTGCAACTGAATACAAAGTATGTCTGCATCGGTCATTCACCTGCAAGCACGATTTCAAACTTTTCTCTGAGAACTGTTCTTACCATTTGAGATCCTCTATGTTACACAGTCACTCCTCGTTTCCTTACTCTACACAGTGATCGTTTTGATTCCTCACAGAACCATGTGCTGTTCAGTGCTAAGGAAACAGTGTAGATACTTAAAGTACTTAGACCTGTTTCCTCTAACAAATGCATGTGTCATTTCAACACTTACTATTGTTTCCCAGTAAGCCTTTTCATTGGAGCTTCTATAATGCAGATTATAAGAAGGTGCACATACCGGCACATGCTCTATGCACGAACCGCTGTTAACCGCGGATTCCAATTCAATCGCATCAATCGCCTTTACTTCTGAGTTTGCCGCTAAGGAAGAAGCGAGTCAGAAGACTGCCGATCACTGTATAGCGGCTTCTCTATTCACCCGGCTGTCTTTCTATATTAAGGAATCGCGAAAAACACGTGAAAATGAGTCTGTTTCAGGAGCTGTATGAGAATGTATACTGGACATCAGTGTTAGTGAGAGGGAAATTTTAAATCCCACTACTTTTCTGCTACTGAATGCAAAGTATGTCTGCATCAGTCATTCACCTGCAAACACGATTTCAAACTTTTCTCTGACAACTGTTGTTATCCATTTTAGATCCTCATTGTAACACATCACTCCTCGTTTCCCTACCATACACAGTGATCGTTTTAATTCCACACAAATCCATGTGCTGTTCAGTGCTAAGGAAACAGTGTAGATGCTTAAACTACTTATAGATGTTTCCTCTACCAAATGCATCTGTATTTCCTCCTCTTACAATTGTTTCCCAATAATCTTTTCATTTGAACCTGTAGAATGCAAATTATAAGAAGGTGCACATACCGGCACAAGCACTATGCACGAACCGCCGTTAACCGCGGATTCCGATTCAATCGCATCAATCGCCTTTACTTCTGAGATTGCCGCTAAGGAAGACGCGAGTCAGAAGACTGCCTTACACTCTATAGCGGCTTCTTATTCAGCCGTCTACTGTCCTAGATAAAGATCGCGGTTAGCGCATGTAAGGGACTCAGTTTCAGGAGATGTACGAGAATGTATGCTGAACCCCAAAGTTTTTGAGACGAAAAATTTAAATCCCACTTTGCTCTGCAACTGAATGCAAAGCATGTCTGCATCGGTCATTCACCTGCAAGCACGATTTCAAACTTTTCTCTGAGAAGTGTTCTTATCCATTTTAGATCAATTATGTAACACAGTCACTCCTCGTTTCCTTACTCTACAAAGTGATCGTTTTGTTTCTCCACAGAACCATATGCTGTTTAGTGCCAAGGAAACAGTGTAGATGCTTAAACTACTTATAGATGTTTCCTCTACCAAATGCATCTGAATTTAAACCTATTACAATTCTTTCCCAATAAACTTTTTATTGGAGCTTCCTTCATGCAAATTATTGGAAGGTGCACATACAGGCACATGCTCTATGCACGAACCGCTGTTAACCGCGGATTCCGATTCAATCGCATCAATCGCGTTTACTTCTGAGATTGCCGCTAAGGAAGACGCGAGTCAGAAGACTGCCTTACACTCTATAGCGGCTTCTTATTCAGCCCTCTACTGTCCTATATAACGATTCGTTGTTAACGCATGTAAGGGACTCAGTTTCAGGAGCTGTATGAGAACGTATGCTGAACCCCAATGTCAGTGAGACGAAAAATTTAAATCCCACTTTGCTCCGCAACTGAATACAAAGTATGTCTGCATCGGTCATTCACCTGCAAGCACGATTTCAATCTTTTCACTGAGAAGTGTTCTTATTCATTTGAGATCCTCTATGTTACACAGTCACTCCTCGTTTCCTTACTCTACACAGTGATCGTTTTGATTCTTCACAGAACCATATGCTGTTCAGTGCTCAGGAAACAGTGTAGATACTTAAAGTACTTAGACCTGTTTCCTCTAACAAATGCATGTGTCATTTCAACACTTACTATTGTTTCCCAGTAAGCCTTTTCATTGGAGCTTCTATAATGCAGATTATAAGAAGGTGCACATACCGGCACATGCTCTATGCACGAACCGCTGTTAACCGCGGATTCCGATTCAATCGAATCAATCGCCTTTACTTCTGAGATTGCCGCTAAGGAAGACTCGAGACAGAGGACGGTCTTACACTCTATAGCGGCTTCTTATTCAGCCCTCTGCTGTCCTATATAACAAATCGCGAATAACGCATGTAAGGAACTCAGTTTCAGGAGCTGTACGAGAATGTATGCTGAACCCCAAAGTTTTTGAGACGAAAAATTTAAATCCCACTTTGCTCTGCAACTGAATACAAAGTATGTCTGCATCGGTCATTCACCTGCAAGCACGATTTCAAACTTTTCTCTGACAACTGTTCTTATCCATTTTAGTTCCTCTATGTAACACAGTCACTCCTCGTTTCCTTTCCATACAGAGTGATCTTTATGATTCTTCACAGAACCATGTGCTGTTCAGTGCTAAGGAAACAGTGTAGATGCTTAAAGTAATTAGAGATGTTTCCTCTATCAAATGCATCTGAATTTCCACCTCTTACAATTCTTTCCCAAGAAACTTTTCATTGGAGCTTCTATAATGCAAATTATAAGAAGGTGCACATACCGGCACAAGCACTATGCACGAACCGCTGTTAACCGCGGATTCCAATTCAATCGCATCAATCGCCTTTACTTCTGAGTTTGCCGCTAAGGAAGAAGCGAGTCAGAAGACTGCCGATCACTGTATAGCGGCTTCTCTATTCACCCGGCTGTCTTTCTATATTAAGGAATCGCGAAAAACACGTGAAAATGAGTCTGTTTCAGGAGCTGTATGAGAATGTATACTGGACATCAGTGTTAGTGAGAGGGAAATTTTAAATCCCACTACTTTTCTGCTACTGAATGCAAAGTATGTCTGCATCAGTCATTCACCTGCAAACACGATTTCAAACTTTTCTCTGACAACTGTTGTTATACAATTTAGATCCTCATTGTAACACAGTCAACCCTCGTTTCCTTACTCTACCCAGTGATCCTTTTGATTCTCCACAGAAACATATGCTGTCTAGTGCCAAGGAAACAGTGTAGATGCTTAAAGTACTTATAGATGTTTCCTCTACCAAATGCATCTGTATTTCCTCCTATTACAATTGTTTCCCAAAATCTTTTCATTTGAACCTGTAGAATGCAAATTATACGAACGTGCACATACCGGCACAAGCACTATGCACGAACCGCTGTTAACCGCGGATTCCTATTCAATCGCATCAATCGCCTTTACTTCTGAGATTGCCGGTAAGGAAGACGCGAGTCAGAAGACTGCCTTACACTCTATAGCGGCTTCTTATTCAGCCGTCTACTGTCCTATATAACGATTCGCGGTTAACGCATGTAAGGGACTCAGTTTCAGGAGCTGTACGAGAACGTATGCTGAACCCCAATGTTAGTGAGACGAAAAATTTAAATCCCACTTTGCTCTGCAACTGAATACAAAGTATGTCTGCATCGGTCATTCACCTGCAAGCACGATTTCAAACTTTTCTCTGAGAAGTGTTCTTATCCATTTGAGATCCTCTATGTTACACAGTCACTCCTCGTTTCCTTACTCTACACAGTGATCGTTTTGATTCCTCACAGAAACATGTGCTGTTCAGTGCTAAGGAAACAGTGTAGATGATATAATTACTTATAGCTCTTTCCTCTACCAAATGCATGTGTCATTTCACCACATACAATTTTTGCCAGTCAACCTTGTCATTGGAACTTCAATAATGCAAATTTTAAGAAGGTGCACATACCGGCACAAGCACTATGCACGAACCGCTGTTAACCGCGGATTCCGATTCAATCGCATCAATCGCCTTGACTTCTGATTTTGCCGCTAAGGAAGAAGCGAGTCAGAAGACTGCCGAGCACTATATATCGGCTTCACTACTTTTACGGCAATCATTCTATCTTAACGAATCGCTACTTACAAGTGAAAGTGACTCAGTTTCAGGAGCTGTATGAGAATATATACTGGACTCCAGTGTTAGTGAGGGGGAAATTTTAAATTCCAATTTACTCTGCGAATGAATGCAAAGTATGTCTGCATCGGTCATTCACCTGCAAGCACGATTTCAAACTTTTCTCTGACCACTGTTCTTATCCATTTTAGTTCCTCTATGTAACACAGTCACTCCTCGTTTCCTTACTCTACCCAGTGATCGTTTTGATTCTCCACAGAACCATATGCTGTCTAGTGCTAAGGAAACAGTGTAGATGCTTAAAGTACTTATAGATGTTTCCTCTACCAAATGCATCTGAATTTCCACATCTTACAATTGTTTCCCAATAATCTTTTCATTTGAACCTGTAGAATGCAAATTATAAGAAGGTGCACATAACGGCACAAGCACTATGCACGAACCGCCGTTAACCGCGGATTCCGATTCAATCGCATCAATCGCCTTTACTTCAGAGATTGCCGGTAAGGAAGACGCAAGTCAGAAGACTGCCGATCATTGTTTTCGGCTTCTCTATTCAGGCGGCTGTCTTGCTATATTTCGAATCGCGACTTTCACGTGAAAGTGACTCAGTTTCAGGAGCTGTATGAGAATGTATACTGTACCCCAGTGTTAACGAGAGGGAAATTTTAAATTCCAATATACTCTGTGAATGAATGCAAAGTATGTCTGCATCGGTCATTCACCTGCAAGCACGATTTCAAACTTTTCTCTGAGAAGTGTTCTTATCCATTTGAGATCCTTTATGTAACACAGTCACTCCTCGTTTCCTTTCCATACAGAGTGATCTTTATGATTCTTCACAGAACCATGTGCTGTTCAGTGCGAAGGAAACAGTGTAGATGCTTAAAGTAATTAGAGATGTTTCCTCTATCAAATGCATCTGAATTTCCACCTCTTACAATTCTTTCCCAAGAAACTTTTTATTGGAGCAACCTCCATGCAAATTATAAGAAGGTGCACATACCGGCACAAGCACTATGCACGAACCGCCGTTAACCGCGGATTCCGATTCAATCGCATCAATCGCCTTTACTTCTGAGTTTGCCGCTAAGGAAGAAGCGAGTCAGAAGACTGCCGATCACTGTATAGCTGCTTCTCTATTCACCCGGCTGTCTTTCTACATTAAGGAATCGCGAAAAACACGTGAAAATGAGTCTGTTTCAGGAGCTGTATGAGAATGTATACTGGACATCAGTGTTAGTGAGAGGGAAATTTTAAATCCCACTACTTTTCTGCTACTGAATGCAAAGTATGTCTGCATCAGTCATTCACCTGCAAGCACGATTTCAAACTTTTCTCTGAGAAGTGTTCTTATCCATTTGAGATCCTCTATGTTACACAGTCACTCCTCGTTTCCTTACTCTACCCAGTGATCCTTTTGATTCTCCACAGAACCATATGCTGTCTAGTGCTAAGGAAACAGTGTAGATGCTTAAAGTACTTATAGATGTTTCCTCTACCAAATGAATCTGAATTTCCACCTCTTACAATTCTTTCCCAGTAAGCCTTTTCACTGGAGCTTCTATAATGCAGATTATAAGAAGGTGCACATACCGGCACAAGCACTATGCACGAACCGCTGTTAACTGCGGATTCCGATTCAATCGCATCAATCGCCTTTACTTCTGAGATTGCCGCTAAGGAAGACGCGAGTCAGAAGACTGCCTTACACTCTATAGCGGCTTCTTATTCAGCCGTCTACTGTCCTAGATAAAGATCGCGGTTAGCGCATGTAAGGGACTCAGTTTCAGGAGATGTACGAGAATGTATGCTGAACCCCAAAGTTTTTGAGACGAAAAATTTAAATCCCACTTTGCTCTGCAACTGAATGCAAAGCATGTCTGCATCGGTCATTCACCTGCAAGCACGATTTCAAACTTTTCTCTGAGAAGTGTTCTTATCCATTTTAGATCCATTATGTAACACAGTCACTCCTCAATTCCTTACTCTACAAAGTGATCGTTTTGTTTCTCCACAGAACCATAAGCTGTTTAGTGCTAAGGAAACAGTGTAGATGCTTAAAGTACTTATAGATGTTTCCTCTTCCAAATGCATCTGAATTTAAACCTCTTACAATTCTTTCCCAATAAACTTTTTATTGGAGCTTCCTTCATGCAAATTATAAGAAGGTGCACATACCGGCACATGCTCTATGCACGAACCGCTGTTAACCGCGGATTCCGATTCAATCGAATCAATTGCCTTTACTTCTGAGATTGCCGCTAAGGAAGACTCGAGACAGAGGACGGCCTTACACTCTATAGCGGCTTCTTATTCAGCCCTCTACTGTCCTATATAACGATTCGCGTTTAACGCATGTAAGGGACTCAGTTTCAGGAGCTGTACGAGAACGTATGCTGAACCCACATGTTAGTGAGATGAAAAATTTAAATCCCACTTTGCTCTGCAACTGAATACAAAGTATGTCTGCATCGGTCATTCACCTGCAAGCACGATTTCAAACTTTTCTCTGAGAAGTGTTCTTATCCATTTGAGATCCTCTATGTTACACAGTCACTCCTCGTTTCCTTACTCTACACAGTGATCGTTTTGATTCCTCACAGAACCATATGCTGTTTAGTGCCAAGGAAACAGTGTAGATGCTTAAACTACTTATAGATGTTTCCTCTACCAAATGCATCTGAATTTCCACCTCTTACAATTCTTTCCCAGTAAGCCTTTTCATTGGAGCTTCTATAATGCAGATTATAAGAAGGTGCACATACCGGCACATGCTCTATGCACGAACCGCTGTTAACCGCGGATTCCGATTCAATCGAATCAATTGCCTTTACTTCTGAGATTGCCGCTAAGGAAGACTCGAGACAGAGGACGGCCTTACACTCTATAGCGGCTTCTTATTCAGCCGTCTACTGTCCTATATAACGATTCGCGGTTAACGCATGTAAGGGACTCAGTTTCAGGAGCTGTACGAGAACGTATGCTGAACCCCAATGTTAGTGAGATGAAAAATTTAAATCCCACTTTGCTCTGCAACTGAATACAAAGTATGTCTACATCGGTCATTCACCTGCAAGCACGATTTCAAACTTTTCTCTGACAACTGTTGTTATACAATTTAGATCCTCTATGTTACACAGTCACTCCTCGTTTCCTTACTCTACACAGTGATCGTTTTGATTCCTCACAGAACCATATGCTGTTTAGTGCCAAGGAAACAGTGTAGATGCTTAAACTACTTATAGATGTTTCCTCTACCAAATGCATCTGAATTACCACCTCTTACAATTCTTTCCCAATAAACTTTTTATAGGAGCTTCCTTCATGCAAATTATTAGAAGGTGCACATACCGGCACAAGCACTATGCACGAACCGCTGTTAACCGCGGATTCCGATTCAATCGCATCAATCGCCTTTACTTCTGAGATTGCCGCTAAGGAAGACGCGAGTCAGAAGACTGCCTTACACTCTATAGCGGCTTCACTATTCAGCCCTCTGCTGTCCTATATAACAAATCGCGAATAACGCATGTAAGGAACTCAGTTTCAGGAGCTGTACGAGAATGTATGCTGAACCCCAAAGTTTTTGAGACGAAAAATTTAAATCCCACTTTGCTCTGCAACTGAATACAAAGTATGTCTGCATTGGTCATTCACCTGCAAGCACGATTTCAAACTTTTCTCAAAGAAGTGTTCTTATCCATTTGAGATCCTTTATGTAACACAGTCACTCCTCGTTTCCTTTCCATACAGAGTGATCTTTATGATTCTTCACAGAACCATGTGCTGTTCAGTGCTAAGGAAACAGTGTAGATGCTTAAAGTAATTAGAGATGTTTCCTCTATCAAATGCATCTGAATTTCCACCTCTTACAATTCTTTCCCAAGAAACTTTTTATTGGAGCTTCCTCCATGCAAATTATTAGAAGGTGCACATACCGGCACAAGCACTATGCACGAACCGCTGTTAACCGCGGATTCCAATTCAATCGCATCAATCGCCTTTACTTCTGAGTTTGCCGCTAAGGAAGAAGCGAGTCAGAAGACTGCCGATCACTGTATAGCGGCTTCTCTATTCACCCGGCTGTCTTTCTATATTAAGGAATCGCGAAAAACACGTGAAAATGAGTCTGTTTCAGGAGCTGTATGAGAATGTATACTGGACATCAGTGTTAGTGAGAGGGAAATTTTAAATCCCACTACTTTTCTGCTACTGAATGCAAAGTATGTCTGCATCAGTCATTCACCTGCAAGCACGATTTCAAACTTTTCTCTGACAACTGTTGTTATACAATTTAGATCCTCATTGTAACACAGTCAACCCTCGTTTCCTTACTCTACCCAGTGATCCTTTTGATTCTCCACAGAAACATATGCTGTCTAGTGCCAAGGAAACAGTGTAGATGCTTAAAGTACTTATAGATGTTTCCTCTACCAAATGCATCTGTATTTCCTCCTCTTACAATTGTTTCCCAAAATCTTTTCATTTGAACCTGTAGAATGCAAATTATACGAACGTGCACATACCGGCACAAGCACTATGCACGAACCGCTGTTAACCGCGGATTCCGATTCAATCGCATCAATCGCCTTTACTTCTGAGATTGCCGCTAAGGAAGACGCGAGTCAGAAGACTGCCTTACACTCTATAGCGGCTTCTTATTCAGCCGTCTACTGTCCTATATAACGATTCGCGGTTAACGCATGTAAGGGACTCAGTTTCAGGAGCTGTACGAGAACGTATGCTGAACCCCAATGTTAGTGAGACGAAAAATTTAAATCCCACTTTGCTCTGCAACTGAATACAAAGTATGTCTGCATCGGTCATTCACCTGCAAGCACGATTTCAAACTTTTCTCTGAGAAGTGTTCTTATTCATTTGAGATCCTCTATGTTACACAGTCACTCCTCGTTTCCTTACTCTACACAGTGATCGTTTTGATTCCTCACAGAACCATGTGCTGTTCAGTGCTAAGGAAACAGTGTAGATACTTAAAGTACTTAGACCTGTTTCCTCTAACAAATGCATGTGTCATTTCAACACTTACTATTGTTTCCCAGTAAGCCTTTTCATTGGAGCTTCTATAATGCAGATTATAAGAAGGTGCACATACCGGCACATGCTCTATGCACGAACCGCTGTTAACCGCGGATTCCGATTCAATCGCATCAATCGCCTTTACTTCTGAGATTGCCGCTAAGGAAGACGCGAGTCAGAAGACTGCCTTACACTCTATAGCGGCTTCACTATTCAGCCCTCTGCTGTCCTATATAACAAATCGCGAATAACGCATGTAAGGAACTCAGTTTCAGGAGATGTACGAGAATGTATGCTGAACCCCAAAGTTTTTGAGACGAAAAATTTAAATCCCACTTTGCTCTGCAACTGAATACAAAGTATGTCTGCATTGGTCATTCACCTGCAAGCACGATTTCAAACTTTTCTCTGACAACTGTTCTTATCCATTTTAGTTCCTCTATGTAACACAGTCACTCCTCGTTTCCTTTCCATACAGAGTGATCTTTATGATTCTTCACAGAACCATGTGCTGTTCAGTGCTAAGGAAACAGTGTAGATGCTTAAAGTACTTATAGATGTTTCCTCTACCAAATGCATCTGTATTTCCTCCTCTTACAATTCTTTCCCAAGAAACTTTTTATTGGAGCAACCTCCATGCAAATTATAAGAAGGTGCACATACCGGCACAAGCACTATGCACGAACCGCTGTTAACCGCGGATTCCAATTCAATCGCATCAATCGCCTTTACTTCTGAGTTTGCCGCTAAGGAAGAAGCGAGTCAGAAGACTGCCGATCACTGTATAGCGGCTTCTCTATTCACCCGGCTGTCTTTCTATATTAAGGAATCGCGAAAAACACGTGAAAATGAGTCTGTTTCAGGAGCTGTATGAGAATGTATACTGGACATCAGTGTTAGTGAGAGGGAAATTTTAAATCCCACTACTTTTCTGCTACTGAATGCAAAGTATGTCTGCATCAGTCATTCACCTGCAAGCACGATTTCAAACTTTTCTCTGACAACTGTTGTTATCCATTTTAGATCCTCATTGTAACACATCACTCCTCGTTTCCCTACCATACACAGTGATCGTTTTAATTCCACACAAATCCATGTGCTGTTCAGTGCTAAGGAAACAGTGTAGATGCTTAAACTACTTATAGATGTTTCCTCTACCAAATGCATCTGTATTTCCTCCTCTTACAATTGTTTCCCAATAATCTTTTCATTTGAACCTGTAGAATGCAAATTATAAGAAGGTGCACATACCGGCACAAGCACTATGCACGAACCGCCGTTAACCGCGGATTCCGATTCAATCGCATCAATCGCCTTTACTTCTGAGATTGCCGCTAAGGAAGACGCGAGTCAGAAGACTGCCTTACACTCTATAGCGGCTTCTTATTCAACCGTCTACTGTCCTAGATAAAGATCGCGGTTAGCGCATGTAAGGGACTCAGTTTCAGGAGATGTACGAGAATGTATGCTGAACCCCAAAGTTTTTGAGACGAAAAATTTAAATCCCACTTTGCTCTGCAACTGAATGCAAAGCATGTCTGCATCGGTCATTCACCTGCAAGCACGATTTCAAACTTTTCTCTGAGAAGTGTTCTTATCCATTTTAGATCAATTATGTAACACAGTCACTCCTCGTTTCCTTACTCTACAAAGTGATCGTTTTGTTTCTCCACAGAACCATATGCTGTTTAGTGCTAAGGAAACAGTGTAGATGCTTAAACTACTTATAGATGTTTCCTCTACCAAATGCATCTGAATTTAAACCTCTTACAATTCTTTCCCAATAAACTTTTTATTGGAGCTTCCTTCATGCAAATTATTAGAAGGTGCACATAACGGCACAAGCACTATGCACGAACCGCTGTTAACCGCGGATTCCGATTCAATCGCATCAATCGCGTTTACTTCTGAGATTGCCGCTAAGGAAGACGCGAGTCAGAAGACTGCCTTACACTCTATAGCGGCTTCTTATTCAGCCCTCTACTGTCCTATATAACGATTCGCGGTTAACGCATGTAAGGGACTCAGTTTCAGGAGCTGTACGAGAACGTATGCTGAACCCCAATGTTAGTGAGATGAAAAATTTAAATCCCACTTTGCTCTGCAACTGAATACAAAGTATGTCTGCATCGGTCATTCACCTGCAAGCACGATTTCAAACTTTTCTCTGACAACTGTTGTTATACAATTTAGATCCTCTATGTTACACAGTCACTCCTCGTTTCCTTACTCTACACAGTGATCGTTTTGATTCCTCACAGAACCATATGCTGTTTAGTGCCAAGGAAACAGTGTAGATGCTTAAACTACTTATAGATGTTTCCTCTACCAAATGCATCTGAATTTCCACATCTTAAAATTCTTTCCCAATAAACTTTTTATAGGAGCTTCCTTCATGCAAATTATTAGAAGGTGCACATACCGGCACAAGCACTATGCACGAACCGCCGTTAACCGCGGATTCCGATTCAATCGCATCAATCGCCTTTACTTCTGAGATTGCCGCTAAGGAAGACGCGAGTCAGAAGACTGCCTTACACTCTATAGCGGCTTCTTATTCAGCCGTCTACTGTCCTGTATAACGATTCGCGGTTTACGCATGTAAGGGACTCAGTTTCAGGAGCTGTACGAGAACGTATGCTGAACCCCAATGTTAGTGAGACGTAAAATTTAAATCCCACTTTGCTCTGCAACTGAATACAAAGTATGTCTGCATCGGTCATTCACCTGCAAGCACGATTTCAAACTTTTCTCTGAGAAGTGTTCTTATCCATTTGAGATCCTTTATGTAACACAGTCACTCCTCGTTTCCTTTCCATACAGAGTGATCTTTATGATTCTTCACAGAACCATGTGCTGTTCAGTGCTAAGGAAACAGTGTAGATGCTTAAAGTAATTAGAGATGTTTCCTCTATCAAATGCATCTGAATTTCCACCTCTTACAATTCTTTCCCAAGAAACTTTTTATTGGAGCTTCCTCCATGCAAATTATAAGAAGGTGCACATACCGGCACAAGCACTATGCACGAACCGCTGTTAACCGCGGATTCCAATTCAATCGCATCAATCGCCTTTACTTCTGAGTTTGCCGCTAAGGAAGAAGCGAGTCAGAAGACTGCCGATCACTGTATAGCGGCTTCTCTATTCACCCGGCTGTCTTTCTATATTAAGGAATCGCGAAAAACACGTGAAAATGAGTCTGTTTCAGGAGCTGTATGAGAATGTATACTGGACATCAGTGTTAGTGAGAGGGAAATTTTAAATCCCACTACTTTTCTGCTACTGAATGCAAAGTATGTCTGCATCAGTCATTCACCTGCAAGCACGATTTCAAACTTTTCTCTGACAACTGTTGTTATACAATTTAGATCCTCATTGTAACACAGTCAACCCTCGTTTCCTTACTCTACCCAGTGATCCTTTTGATTCTCCACAGAAACATATGCTGTCTAGTGCCAAGGAAACAGTGTAGATGCTTAAAGTACTTATAGATGTTTCCTCTACCAAATGCATCTGTATTTCCTCCTATTACAATTGTTTCCCAAAATCTTTTCATTTGAACCTGTAGAATGCAAATTATACGAACGTGCACATACCGGCACAAGCACTATGCACGAACCGCTGTTAACCGCGGATTCCGATTCAATCGCATCAATCGCCTTTACTTCTGAGATTGCCGCTAAGGAAGACGCGAGTCAGAAGACTGCCTTACACTCTATAGCGGCTTCTTATTCAGCCGTCTACTGTCCTATATAACGATTCGCGGTTTACGCATGTAAGGGACTCAGTTTCAGGAGCTGTACGAGAACGTATGCTGAACCCCAATGTTAGTGAGACGAAAAATTTAAATCCCACTTTGCTCTGCAACTGAATACAAAGTATGTCTGCATCGGTCATTCACCTGCAAGCACGATTTCAAACTTTTCTCTGAGAAGTGTTCTTACCATTTGAGATCCTCTATGTTACACAGTCACTCCTCGTTTCCTTACTCTACACAGTGATCGTTTTGATTCCTCACAGAACCATGTGCTGTTCAGTGCTAAGGAAACAGTGTAGATACTTAAAGTACTTAGACCTGTTTCCTCTAACAAATGCATGTGTCATTTCAACACTTACTATTGTTTCCCAGTAAGCCTTTTCATTGGAGCTTCTATAATGCAGATTATAAGAAGGTGCACATACCGGCACATGCTCTATGCACGAACCGCTGTTAACCGCGGATTCCAATTCAATCGCATCAATCGCCTTTACTTCTGAGTTTGCCGCTAAGGAAGAAGCGAGTCAGAAGACTGCCGATCACTGTATAGCGGCTTCTCTATTCACCCGGCTGTCTTTCTATATTAAGGAATCGCGAAAAACACGTGAAAATGAGTCTGTTTCAGGAGCTGTATGAGAATGTATACTGGACATCAGTGTTAGTGAGAGGGAAATTTTAAATCCCACTACTTTTCTGCTACTGAATGCAAAGTATGTCTGCATCAGTCATTCACCTGCAAGCACGATTTCAAACTTTTCTCTGACAACTGTTGTTATCCATTTTAGATCCTCATTGTAACACATCACTCCTCGTTTCCCTACCATACACAGTGATCGTTTTAATTCCACACAAATCCATGTGCTGTTCAGTGCTAAGGAAACAGTGTAGATGCTTAAAGTACTTATAGATGTTTCCTCTACCAAATGCATCTGTATTTCCTCCTCTTACAATTGTTTCCCAATAATCTTTTCATTTGAACCTGTAGAATGCAAATTATAAGAAGGTGCACATACCGGCACAAGCACTATGCACGAACCGCCGTTAACCGCGGATTCCGATTCAATCGCATCAATCGCCTTTACTTCTGAGATTGCCGCTAAGGAAGACGCGAGTCAGAAGACTGCCTTACACTCTATAGCGGCTTCTTATTCAGCCGTCTACTGTCCTAGATAAAGATCGCGGTTAGCGCATGTAAGGGACTCAGTTTCAGGAGATGTACGAGAATGTATGCAGAACCCCAAAGTTTTTGAGACGAAAAATTTAAATCCCACTTTGCTCTGCAACTGAATGCAAAGCATGTCTGCATCGGTCATTCACCTGCAAGCACGATTTCAAACTTTTCTCTGAGAAGTGTTCTTATCCATTTTAGATCAATTATGTAACACAGTCACTCCTCGTTTCCTTACTCTACAAAGTGATCGTTTTGTTTCTCCACAGAACCATATGCTGTTTAGTGCCAAGGAAACAGTGTAGATGCTTAAACTACTTATAGATGTTTCCTCTACCAAATGCATCTGAATTTAAACCTATTACAATTCTTTCCCAATAAACTTTTTATTGGAGCTTCCTTCATGCAAATTATTGGAAGGTGCACATACAGGCACATGCTCTATGCACGAACCGCTGTTAACCGCGGATTCCGATTCAATCGCATCAATCGCGTTTACTTCTGAGATTGCCGCTAAGGAAGACGCGAGTCAGAAGACTGCCTTACACTCTATAGCGGCTTCTTATTCAGCCGTCTACTGTCCTATATAACGATTCGTTGTTAACGCATGTAAGGGACTCAGTTTCAGGAGCTGTATGAGAACGTATGCTGAACCCCAATGTCAGTGAGACGAAAAATTTAAATCCCACTTTGCTCCGCAACTGAATACAAAGTATGTCTGCATCGGTCATTCACCTGCAAGCACGATTTCAATCTTTTCACTGAGAAGTGTTCTTATTCATTTGAGATCCTCTATGTTACACAGTCACTCCTCGTTTCCTTACTCTACACAGTGATCGTTTTGATTCTTCACAGAACCATATGCTGTTCAGTGCTAAGGAAACAGTGTAGATACTTAAAGTACTTAGACCTGTTTCCTCTAACAAATGCATGTGTCATTTCAACACTTACTATTGTTTCCCAGTAAGCCTTTTCATTGGAGCTTCTATAATGCAGATTATAAGAAGGTGCACATACCGGCACATGCTCTATGCACGAACCGCTGTTAACCGCGGATTCCGATTCAATCGAATCAATTGCCTTTACTTCTGAGATTGCCGCTAAGGAAGACTCGAGACAGAGGACGGTCTTACACTCTATAGCGGCTTCTTATTCAGCCCTCTACTGTCCTATATAACGATTCGCGGTTAACGCATGTAAGGGACTCAGTTTCAGGAGCTGTACGAGAACGTATGCTGAACCCACATGTTAGTTTTTGAGATGAAAAATTTAAATCCCACTTTGCTCTGCAACTGAATACAAAGTATGTCTGCATCGGTCATTCACCTGCAAGCACGATTTCAAACTTTTCTCTGAGAAGTGTTCTTATCCATTTGAGATCCTCTATGTTACACAGTCACTCCTCGTTTCCTTACTCTACACAGTGATTGTTTTGATTCCTCACAGAACCATATGCTGTTTAGTGCCAAGGAAACAGTGTAGATGCTTAAACTACTTATAGATGTTTCCTCTACCAAATGCATCTGAATTTCCACCTCTTACAATTCTTTCCCAGTAAGCCTTTTCATTGGAGCTTCTATAATGCAGATTATAAGAAGGTGCACATACCGGCACATGCTCTATGCACGAACCGCTGTTAACCGCGGATTCCGATTCAATCGAATCAATTGCCTTTACTTCTGAGATTGCCGCTAAGGAAGACTCGAGACAGAGGACGGCCTTACACTCTATAGCGGCTTCTTATTCAGCCCTCTACTGTCCTATATAACGATTCGCGGTTAACGCATGTAAGGGACTCAGTTTCAGGAGCTGTACGAGAACGTATGCTGAACCCCAATGTTAGTGAGATGAAAAATTTAAATCCCACTTTGCTCTGCAACTGAATACAAAGTATGTCTGCATCGGTCATTCACCTGCAAGCACGATTTCAAACTTTTCTCTGACAACTGTTGTTATACAATTTAGATCCTCTATGTTACACAGTCACTCCTCGTTTCCTTACTCTACACAGTGATCGTTTTGATTCCTCACAGAACCATATGCTGTTTAGTGCCAAGGAAACAGTGTAGATGCTTAAACTACTTATAGATGTTTCCTCTACCAAATGCATCTGAATTTCCACATCTTAAAATTCTTTCCCAATAAACTTTTTATAGGAGCTTCCTTCATGCAAATTATTAGAAGGTGCACATACCGGCACAAGCACTATGCACGAACCGCTGTTAACCGCGGATTCCGATTCAATCGCATCAATCGCCTTTACTTCTGAGATTGCCGCTAAGGAAGACGCGAGTCAGAAGACTGCCTTACACTCTATAGCGGCTTCTTATTCAGCCGTCTACTGTCCTGTATAACGATTCGCGGTTTACGCATGTAAGGGACTCAGTTTCAGGAGCTGTACGAGAACGTATGCTGAACCCCAATGTTAGTGAGACGTAAAATTTAAAACCCACTTTGCTCTGCAACTGAATACAAAGTATGTCTGCATCGGTCATTCACCTGCAAGCACGATTTCAAACTTTTCTCTGACAACTGTTCTTATCCATTTTAGTTCCTCTATGTAACACAGTCACTCCTCGTTTCCTTTCCATACAGAGTGATCTTTATGATTCCTCACAGAACCATGTGCTGTTCAGTGCTAAGGAAACAGTGTAGATGCTTAAAGTACTTATAGATGTTTCCTCTACCAAATGCATCTGTATTTCCTCCTCTTACAATTGTTTCCCAATAATCTTTTCATTTGAACCTGTAGAATGCAAATTATAAGAAGGTGCACATACCGGCACAAGCACTATGCACGAACCGCCGTTAACCGCGGATTCCGATTCAATCGCATCAATCGCCTTTACTTCTGAGTTTGCCGCTAAGGAAGAAGCGAGTCAGAAGACTGCCGATCACTGTATAGCGGCTTCTCTATTCACCCGGCTGTCTTTCTATATTAAGGAATCGCGAAAAACACGTGAAAATGAGTCTGTTTCAGGAGCTGTATGAGAATGTATACTGTACCCCAGTGTTAACGAGAGGGAAATTTTAAATTCCAATATACTCTGTGAATGAATGCAAAGTATGTCTGCATCGGTCATTCACCTGCAAGCACGATTTCAAACTTTTCTCTGAGAAGTGTTCTTATCCATTTGAGATCCTTTATGTAACACAGTCACTCCTCGTTTCCTTTCCATACAGAGTGATCTTTATGATTCTTCACAGAACCATGTGCTGTTCAGTGCGAAGGAAACAGTGTAGATGCTTAAAGTAATTAGAGATGTTTCCTCTATCAAATGCATCTGAATTTCCACCTCTTACAATTCTTTCCCAAGAAACTTTTTATTGGAGCAACCTCCATGCAAATTATAAGAAGGTGCACATACCGGCACAAGCACTATGCACGAACCGCCGTTAACCGCGGATTCCGATTCAATCGCATCAATCGCCTTTACTTCTGAGTTTGCCGCTAAGGAAGAAGCGAGTCAGAAGACTGCCGATCACTGTATAGCTGCTTCTCTATTCACCCGGCTGTCTTTCTACATTAAGGAATCGCGAAAAACACGTGAAAATGAGTCTGTTTCAGGAGCTGTATGAGAATGTATACTGGACATCAGTGTTAGTGAGAGGGAAATTTTAAATCCCACTACTTTTCTGCTACTGAATGCAAAGTATGTCTGCATCAGTCATTCACCTGCAAGCACGATTTCAAACTTTTCTCTGACAACTGTTGTTATACAATTTAGATCCTCATTGTAACACAGTCACTCCTCGTTTCCTTACTCTACCCAGTGATCCTTTTGATTCTCCACAGAACCATATGCTGTCTAGTGCTAAGGAAACAGTGTAGATGCTTAAAGTACTTATAGATGTTTCCTCTACCAAATGAATCTGAATTTCCACCTCTTACAATTCTTTCCCAGTAAGCCTTTTCATTGGAGCTTCTATAATGCAGATTATAAGAAGGTGCACACACCGGCACAAGCACTATGCACGAACCGCTGTTAACTGCGGATTCCGATTCAATCGCATCAATCGCCTTTACTTCTGAGATTGCCGCTAAGGAAGACGCGAGTCAGAAGACTGCCTTACACTCTATAGCGGCTTCTTATTCAGCCGTCTACTGTCCTAGATAAAGATCGCGGTTAGCGCATGT